>JAQQAC010016209.1:41040550-41063114 GCA_029783875.1 Phataginus tricuspis
AGAGAGAGAGAGAGAGAGAGAGAGAGAGAGAGAGAGAGAGAGAGACAGGCGAGCACAAGTGAGTGGGCCTGGGGTTCTGCTTTTATTGAGTTCCAGTGGGGACCTAGGGTTTTGTGGGCTCACTCTTCATTGGCGAATTTAAAAGTGGGAATTTAAAGTGTGGGAAGAGGAAAAAACAATTAGCCCAAATGATCAGTTAAGGAAATCAACCAAGATCTCTAAAGCAAAGGAGCCTGGGGTTTAGCAATATGGCTTGCAATATATTTTCTTGAGAAGTGGATGCCTCAATAATCAAAGTTTAAGTCAGACACTTGCATTACAAAAAAAGAAAACCCACGTGTCAGGGCTTACATTACAACATGGTTTGTCTTTCCTTTCATTTAGGTCTTTAATTCTTTTCAGCAATGTCTTATATTTATCAAGAGTATGAATTTTGTATTTCTGTGGTTATATTTATTCGTAAGTATTTTATTTTTTTAATGGAGCCATCAGTCTTCACCATTTTCAATTTCTTGCTTACATGTTTCAATTATGGCCTTATGAAGGGGTGAACTCATTAAGTCTTGCTGATTTTACCTCCCAAATATTTCCTGAATTGGTATTCTCATCATAATCTCTACTACCACTGCCCAGGATTGAGATCTCATATACTGCCTGGACATTTGCCGTACTTTCCTAATTGGTCTCCCTATCTTCAGTCTTGTTCCCTTCAAATTCACCCTCCATATAACCACTTGAATGATTTATTTAAAATTCAACTCTAGATTACAGTTCTAGATAAGATGGTTAAGTGCCTGCCACTCTTTTTTTACTGAAAATAATCATAAAATCCGGATAGATTGCATGGCATAGCTATTTGAGAATTCTAAAAAGTAAATAGCTACAGGCACATTGGAGAAGAACACCAGAATTTGAGGAACCAGCAAACCAGTGGCGAGTTTCCCACTCCCCCCCACCCCCCAACCTCGGATTCCCAGACCTGAATTTAATGCAGCTGGAAACCTGGAAGTGAGCACTGTGGTACAGACCGAGAACTCCAGGAGAAGTCCTGTAGTTCTGGCTTGAGAAGTGAGAGAGGGGGGAAATCCCCCATTTTTTCTTTATTTCTCTCTCCTCTCACATTCCAACCCCCAGATAATCATGCAGTGGTAGCACAAGCAGTAGCAATGGGGGCCTTCAGGAACCAATATTCTTGGGGGACCATTAATCTCTATTTGATGTAGCTGCGTTTACAAGACAGCAGAACCCCACATTTGCTTTTTTATCTCTCTATCCTCCCATTGCTTGTCTCTACATGTGGTGCAATTGCAGAAGTGAACAATTTCCAACTGGAGGAATGAAAGGGAAATCCCAGGAATTGTGTAATACTGGGGAGAATGTGAAGAGGTAGAAGCTCAGGAAAGTGACTCAATAAGCCTTTTTATGACCTACTGGACATGTACTACTAACCTGTGCATGTGTTGATCAGGTCCTAATTAGCATATCAAGGAATTTGAGAACTGAGCTAACAGACATCTATCTAGGTTTCCAGACTGACCACTTAGTGACACACACAGACCAGAAAGATCTGAATAACACTGCAAAGGCTTTGAAAACTGAACTGAACTGACATTGGGCCACCAGCCCCCAAGAAGGCTGGTGGGAATGTGTGGCCTGAACCTAATCAAATTGACTAATAAAGCGAAAATATAAATGTTTTCAATGCAATAAAACTTAGAATTTTATAATGTCATATTCAAAGTGTCCAGGATATACTCCAGAATTACCAGGCATACAAAGAACTGCAAATGTCTCAACTGGCAAGGCAAAGACAAGAGTTATCAGTGACAGGTTGTGGATGTTGTAATTATCTGGCAAAGACTTTAAATCAGCTACTATTAAAAACTCAAATGAACAATCACAAACACTCTTGGAACAAATCTTGAAATAGAAAGTCTCATCAGACAAATAGAAGATATAAAGAAATAGAAACCAAGTGCAAACATAATAATTGAAAAATAACAACAAAAAATAAAACTGGGTAAACTTAATAGCGGAAGTGAGATGTCAGAGGAAAGAGTCAGTAAACCTAAAGGTAGATAAATAGAAATCATGCAATAAGAACAACACAGAGAAAAAGATTAGGAAAAATGAACAGTGCCTCAGGCACATGTGGGACAATAATAAAAGGTCTATAGGCGTTTCAGAAGGAGAAAAAGTGCTGAAAAAATCTTTGAAGAAATAATGGCTGAAAAATTCCCAAGTTTGGTGAAAGATGCCAATCTATAGATTCAAGAAAATGAGTAAATCTCAAGCAGGACAAGAGAAACCCATAGGTAGATATAATTCAAACTGCTGAGAAATAAAGTCAAATAAAAAAATCTTGGAAGCATCCAGATAGAAATGATACATTATGTGTAGAAGGATGATTTGAATGACTGTAGATATCTCATTAGAAACTCTAGATCAGAAGGAAGCAACAAAATTTTTCAAGTGTTGAAAGTTCTGTCAACTCAGAATTCAGGATCTGGCAAAAAAATATCCTTTAGGAATGAAGGTGAAATTTAAAACAGAAATTCAGATAAAGGAAAACTAAGAAAATTCATAGTAGGCAGACCTGTGAAAAGAATGGTTAAAGGAATTTCTTCATACAGAATGAAATTATACCAGAAGGGAAATTGGAACATTGGGAATGAAGCACAGCAGAAGTGGTAAATACCTGGATAAATATAATAAGACTATTTTTCTTTTGAGTTTTGATTGAAAGCAAAAATTACATTTCCTGATAGGATTTTCAGTGTATGTTGATGTAATACATAAACAATGATAGCATAAAGTGGAGAGGGTAAAGGACCCAATTTGCTGGTAAAGTTTTTGCATTGCAATTTAAGTGGTAAAATGATTATAAATAGACTGTGAAAAGTATGTATTTTTTAATCCCTAGAGCAACTACTAAAAAACTATACCAAGGGATGTCAAAATCACAATAAATTAAAATGAGATGCTAAAAAATGTTCAAATAATCTAAAATAAGTCAGGAAAGGGAAACAGGAATAAAAATCAGAGGGGCAAAACAGAGAACAAATAGTAAAGTTACTGGCTAAGAACACTGCTGTTTTTCCCAGGATCATGTCTGGGAGACAATGAAGAATGAAGCCAGAAGACAGGAGTACAGAGCACACTGCAAAGCTTTTTTAATGAGTGAAAAGAGAAAGCTCCTGCTATTTATGGGGGCTCTGAGAGAGGATGCATGAGGGCCATGGGGTCTGGGATTTATATTGCTTCCTGAGGGGAGGAAGTCCCACCCTCCCCGGACCAAATAGAGAACTGAACTGGAAACATCACAACCCACTCTTGATTGGCTGAAAGTACAATGCTTCATTTGCACAGGGAATAACCAATCAGCTTGCATAGGGCATAGCCAATCAGAGCTGAGGCCTATCTAACTAAGTGTACTTTTTGAATGGCTGAGTTTGATTGAAGCTTTTTGAAACTTACAAGGGTCTTGAAACTTACAAGGACCCTGAAGCTTCTTGAAACTTAGAGGGGCCCTGAACTCTATCTGCGTGCATCCGTGTATTACCTGCCTCAATAAAATGGCAAGCCTAAATCCAGTCATATCAATAATTAGTCTAAACACATCATTGAAAAGACAGTGTCAGCATAGATTAAAAACACCACCCAACCATAGCCACTGACATAACCCACTTCAAATATAATTATGTAGATAGGCTAAAATCAAAAGGATGAAAACAGATACTATTCAAAAACTGATCAAAAGACATTTGCAGTGGCTATATTAACATAAGATAAAGTGGACTTCAGAACAACGAAATTGTCAGGGATAAAGATAGACTTATGTATTGATAAAAGTGTCAGTTCACCAAGAAGACATAATGATCCTAAATGTGTTTGCTCCTAATAACAGAGTTTCAAAATACAAGAAGCAAAAATTGACAGAGCTGAAAGAATAGACAAATCTACAGTTATAGTTTCAGTAACTGATGGAAAGTAGTAGATAAAATCAGAAAGGATGCTGAATTTTGTCACATGCTTTTTCAGCATCTATGGGGGGGCATGGGGGGGACTGTACAGCTCAGAGAAGACAAGTAGTGATTCTCATCTCACTACGCTGATGGACAGTGACTGTAATAAGGTTGGTGGGGGGGACCTGATGAAGGGGATAGTTTAATCATCACAATATTGCTCATGTAATTGTAGGTTAATGATACTAAAATAAAATAAATTGTAAAAAAAAAAGAATACAAAAAAACCTTAGTAATTACTAAATGCACAGGAGAGAAAAAAAAATCAGAAAGGAAATTGAAGAAATGAACTGAATCCAGCTGACATAGAACACTGCCTAGCAACAGCTGGGATGCACATTCTTTTCAAATGCACATGGAGCATTCACCAAGGCAGACCATATCCTAGGTCATAAAACAAGCCTTAACCAATTAAAAATAATTGAAATCATAAGTATGTTCGCTGACCACAATGGAATTAAACTAGAAATCAATAACAGGAAAATAATAGTAAAATCTCCAAACACTTGGAAATTAAATAATATACTTCTAAGTAATCCGTGGGTCAAAAAGATGTCCCAATAGTGATTAGAAATATTTTGAATAAAATTAAAATGAAAATATAATGTTATCAAAATTAGTTGAATACAGCAAAAAGCAATGACAAGGGAAATTTATAGTATTAAATGCTCATATTAGAAAATAAGAAAGATCTGAAATCAATAACTTGAGTTTCTTTTCTACCTTAAACAAAAAAAGAACAAAATAAACTCAAATCAAGCAGAAGGAAAGAAATAATAAAGAGCAACAATGAAATTGAAAATGGAAAAATAAACACAAAACTGGTTCTTTGAAAATTTACTGGTTCTGTAAAATTGATAAATTTCTAGCTAGGCTAAAAAAGAAAAACAAAAGAAGATTCAAATTACCAGTATCAAGAATGAAAGAGGGAAAATCACTACAGACCTCACATTCATTAAAAGGCTATTGAGGGAATACTAAAAACAACTATATGTACATAAATTTTATTTTAGATAAAATGGCCCAACCTCTTGGAAACCTCAAACACCAAATGTCATCTAAGATAAAATAGAAAACCTGAGTATTCCTATAACTAGTATAAAATTGAATTCATAGTACAAACCTCCCCCAAAGGAGTCTCTGTTACCAGGTTGTTTCACTGGCGTGTTTTACCAAACATTTGAAGATGAATTAACACCACTTCTACACAATCTCTTCTAGGAAGTAGAATGGGGAAAAATTTTCAATTCATTTTATGAGGCTAGCTTTACCCTGATACCAAAACCAGACAGACAGTATAAAAAAGAAAATTACAAAGCAATTTCCCCCATAAACATAGGCTCAAAGATCTTTAACAAATCTAATCCAGAAATAATACATCACAAACAAGTAATCTTTGTCCTGGGATTGCAAGGCTGGTTCAATGTTTGAAAAAAATCAATCACTGTAATCAATCATATTAACAATTTAAAGAAGAAAAATCACATATCAATACAGAAAAAGCATTTGACAAAATTCAACATTCATTCATGATAAAAATAATCAACAAACTAAGAATAGATGGAAACTTACCCAAAGATAAAGGTTGTCTCCAAAAATCTACGTGTAATATCACATTTAATGGTGAAAGACTTGGTACTTTTCCCCTAAGATTAGGAACAATGCAAGGATGTCCACTTTCACCAGTCCTATTCAAAATTATATTAGAAGCTTTATTTAGTGCAATGAGACAAAAAAATACATATTGGAAAGGAAGAAATGACTTTGCAGATGCATGATTACATGTGCAGAAAATTTCAAAGAATCTACACAAAATTCTTAGCACTAACATGTTTGTTTAGCAAGGTCACAGAACAAGATGGACACACAAAAATCAACCACATTTCTATATCCTGGCATTGTTCAAGGAGCTAAAACTTTAAAATACCATTGCCCCCAAAACTAAATGCCTAAGTATAAATCTAATAAGACATTTACAAAATCTGTGTGGTAGAAACTACAAAATGCTGATGAAGGAAATCATGTAAATTGAGAGACACTGTATTCATGGAATGGAAATGTCAAGAAGGTAAAGATGTCACTTCTCAGGTTGATCTGTTGATTTACTTCAACACCAGTCAAAATCCCAGCAGAATGTTTTTTTGTAGATACAAGCTGATTCTAAAATTTACATCACAAATGAACTAGAATAGCTATGACAATTTTGAAAAAGAGTAAATTTTGGAAGAGTCACACCACCTTATTTGAAGACTTACTATAAAACTACATTAATGAATATGGTGTGGTATTGGGGAAGAGAAAGAACGGTGTGATAGGATACAGAGTCTAGCAACAGACCCACATGATTATGCTGTTTGATTTTTGAGAAAGGTGCGAGGGCAATTCAGTGATATAAGCAGTCTTTTCAAATCATGGTGTTGGAACAACTGGACATCGATCTGCCCAAGAATGAAACTTCATTTAAACCTCAATCATTATACAAAAATTGACTCAAAATGAGTCATAGGTCTACAATTAAAAAATAAAACTATAAAACATCTAGAAGTTAGTATAAAAGAAAATCTTTGTGATGTGGGGTTAAATGGGGGTTTCTGAGCAGCAGCACTACTGATATTTTGGGACAAATTAATTCTTTGTTGTGGGAACTTTCTGAACACTGTATAGGATATTTAGCAGCATCTCTAGCATTTTCCCATTAAGTACCAGTAGCAACCCCCAGCCCCAACCTGTGACAGTAAAAAATGTGCCCAGAGAATGCCCAATGTCCCTGGAAGGCAGGGTAGCCTCTGGCTGAGAACCACTCAGAGGAAGAGTTTTTAAATATGATACAAAAAGCACAATCCATGGAAGAAAATGATGAAGTGTTCTTTTTATAAAAATATGAGAGTTTTCCTCTGAAAAATATTGTTGAGAAAATGAAAAGACCAACTATGGACTGGCAGAAGATATTTGTAAATCATATATCTGACAAAGAAATTGGATTCAGGATATATAAAAAAATCTGAAAACAGCAAACAGTAAATGAAAAACATGAAAAAGGGAAAATAATTTGAACAGACATTTCACCAAAAAGGATTTAAGTATGACAACAAGAACATAGGAATATATTCAACATTGTTAGCTATGAGGAAAATGCTATGATGAGATGTCACTAAACACCTATCAGAATGACTAAAGTAAAAAGTACTGAATTCTAAGAACTGGTGAGGATGTGCAGCAAGTGGAACTCTCAGACATTGCTGGTTTGGATGTGTAATGATGCAGCCACTCTGGAAAATACTTTGGGAATACGCCCTGGAAGTTTCTTACTAAGTTAAACATGCATGTCCCATATAACCCAGCAATACTACTCCTTGGTATTCTAGAGAATTGAATAAAATAACCCACATTTGAATGTTTATAACACTTCAGTCATAATTGCCTGAAACTGGAAACAACCTAAAGGTCCTTCAGTGGGTAAATGGATAAACTAAATGGTAGATTCATACAATGGAATCTTATTTGGCAATAAAATGGAACAAATTATTGATTCACAGGAACAAATTAACTTCTTGAAAGAATCTGAAAGGCATTATGCTGAGTTAAAGAAGCATGTCTCAAATGGCTACATATTCTATGACATGCTTGAAAGGACTAAGCTGTAGGGATGGAAAAGTAGATCAATGGGTTAGAGGTAGGGGCTAAAGTGTGGCTACAAATGAACGATAAGAAGGAGATTTATGAGGCAGTGGAAATTGTTCTGTATCGTGATAGTGGTGGTGGTTATATGATTTTAACATGTGTTAAAATTCACTGAATTATACACAGAAAGAAAAAAAACAATTTTACTGTATGATAATTCAAAAACAGAGTTCAATTCTGATGGTACTTCACTAGTCTACAGGATACAGTCTAAACTTAACATGAATTACAAGGGCCCACCCTTTTAGGTACTCCTCAGCAACAGGTCTGTTTCCCTCTAAAGTCCAAGAATGTAGTTGTCATGGAGATAGACTGAAATGTGGTCCTGAAGGTCACAACCACACTGTGTCTAAGTAAAAGATGCTTTTTTAGTATTGGAAAGTGAAGGATTTATAAGATCCAAGTTCTTATGCTGGAATAGCATTTTGTGGAATCCTAGCCTAGTACAACTTAGTTTGCCTTCTTAGTAAATGTGACTAAAACTTGCTCCCCAAGGGTCGCTGTTAGTAGGGCATAAACTGAACCAATTTTGATCCCCTGACTAACCAATTTTACATCTGAACAGAACACTCCTTCCCACCTCAAACCCTTCTTGAGCGGAGGGGAGTATGTGTTGTGGTGGGGGTAGATTGTACTGTCAAAAGTGTTTCAATGTGCTTTTTGCATTTATGAATCTATTTGGCAATTTGGGCTCTACTCCTCTACCTCACTTCTCCTTCCCAGTAACTAATTCATTTCATTGAAATCTGCATCCTGCAGATAATTGGCTTCTAGAACAATTAAAGTGGCAAGTATTTCCCCACAGGAGTGTCCTTATTTGCAGCTAGGTTTTAGAACTTTTTGTGGCAGCTCTTTTAGTGTTATGATCACTTTGATGGAGATCCTTGGCTTGTGTTGCTGCTGTCCTCCCTCACCTGCCATCCTTATATGCATGTGGCTTGTTTAGAGCTTGAATGACCACCACCTAAGCCCGCCTCTCATTTCCATAACCATTCAACTACCTCCATGCTGGGGTCATTGATGAGACACTGGTGTTACATTTATCCATTTATTAAAATATTTTAAGAAGCAAAACTTTATTAGTGTTGAGGACTGGTGTTCCATATTTGGGGAGAAGGAGGAATAGGCAACACTTCATGGACCTTTTCTTTCTGCTTTTTCTTGTTACCCCATAACTACCCCAGCCTCCTCCCTCAACCAGCCCTGGCCCTGCTGCTTGTTTGCAGGGGCATGTGAGGAAACAAACAAACAAAAAACCCCACAAAACAGAAAACAACATGTATTACAGGATAGCAGACAAATACACAAATGCAATTCCACAAGCCATATAGCCCATCAAGGTCCTTTACAGGATGGAAAGGTGCTAATGGGTTTGGTTGCTTTGGTATTAGTTTCTACCTCTTATGACATTAAAATTCTTCTACTTGTGTCCTGAGGGAAGATGATGTTGACCCCAGTTGTTTCTTCTGATCAACATTTAACCTACTTTATTAAGCTGAAAATGTCTTTCTTATTCTTCCCCTGCCTTTTTGGACACAGCACAGGCCCTGTTTAGAGAAGGGACAGATAGCTGCTGACATCCTGTAGCACTACACCAGGAGTAGTTGGTGGCAGCCCAAATCTATTGTCATTCTCCTCCCCCACCCCCAGTTTTTCTGGCCAGGAATTGCACAATTAATCCCTTGGAAAGTGCTACCAGAAATGCAACCAAACCCCAGAACTGTGGTTCTTAATGGCATCTCTGAACATAGTTCAGACGGTTATTTGGTGATGGGTCCCACCACCTAAGAAATTGTATTACTGCAAGTAGTTAACAATGAAGTCCTGAAAGAAGCTTATGCTTCCAGAGGTTAATCCAACTCCCTTGGGAAAGATCATCACTTCTTACTTTGCTTCGAAGCTAGTACATTCAAGAATAGATGCTCAGCAAGCTATCTTTTTTTTTGGAAAGCAGCTAGTAACCAAGCAATTTCGCAAGCCACACCCACCTCCTCCTGGGGCCTCATCATCTATCAATTTTGCTCCATGAGTTGACTCCATCTCCAAATCCCAGTGGTTTTGTTCAATATAATTCTTAGGGTGGGAGGACAGGGTAGGCGAAAGGGAATCCATATGGTACAAGAGAGCAACAGTAGCATTACCATGTACAAAGATGTGTAGTGAGTCAGGAAAATAAGCACAAGAGATGGAGTCCTGTTACAGTTTACTATCATCAATAATAAAAGTAATTACAAGACACAGTCCTGCTTAGACACTGCCAAGATAATGCTACCCTTTCCCAGGACTTCCTTTGGTTTTCTTAAATTTTCTCATTTGGAAATTTTCTGTTTTGAAAAAGGCTTTTCTGAGAAAAATGCAACTTAGTTCCCTGTTGGAGTTCTCACAGAAGAATGTGCAGCTCTTAATTCGGAACTTTTTGTTTTGTGTCAGCCTGAGTCTGCAAACAGCTCGGGCTGTAGACTTGTTATCACAAGCAAAGCAAGTCTAAGGAGGTTGGTTGCACACACCAGACTTCAGGGGACAGAGTTGAACCAGAGTTCAAGGAACCGTTTCAACGTAGGGATTGCTCTGTGTTCTTTTTCTCTCCCTGGGAAAGAATAATTTAGCCTTGAGGTCTGGGAAAGAATGATTTAGCCTTGAAGGCTGAGATATAAAAATAAATGCATAGACTGCTAAGCAGGTAGCTATTAGCAAGAGATCTCTTTGTGTGTGTGTCTGTGCGTGTTTTTTGTCTTGTCCTTTGTGTTAATCCTGCAGCCATCATAACAGGCCCTGCCAAATGGCGCCCAACGTGGAGCACGAAGACTTGATCCTGTCCAGGCACCTGGCTTTCTTCGTGGAACTTGGCAGGACTTGTCCAAGGCCTGATCCTGTCCAGGCACCTACCTGGCTTTCCTCGTGGAACTTGGCAGGACTTGTCGCAGCTGCAGGACCGAAGGGGTGTGTCTGCCCAGGGTAAGCAGGACCTTCAGCAAATATGGGGGAATGTCCCATCTCAGGAACTTGAATATAAGCAATAATTACAGGGATTACTCCTCTCCACTGGAGTGAAAGTAAAAGAGAAACTTTTAGTTGATTTATTTGCTCTTGTTAAATAACATTGTCCATACTTTAAATCTCAATCCCACTTACAGTTTAAAGCTTAGAGGTAGAAGTATAAAAATCACCAAAGGACAATCAGCAAATGTTGTCCTTGGTTCGCTGAAGAGGGAACTGTTAATTGGCAGATAGGGAGAAGTTTGCTTTTACTATACCCTCCTTTAATTTTCAAACTCCTTCAGAAAGATTCCAGTAGAAAGTACTTCCTCAAAGAATGTAAAACGGCCCTACAATTTGTCAAAATTATGTGCACAGGGCTCTCTTGTCCCCTCCCGGCATGAGCCAAGAGCTGTCTGTCCTCTCACTGTATCTCTAAATAAAAGCCTCCCTTTAGCTCTCCTACCTTGACTGTTTGCTAAGTTTATTATTCAGCTCTGCAAACAAGAACCCAAGCATCACTTTTGGGGGCTCATCTGAGATAACTTCAGAGGTGAGTATTGGCATCCAAGACTGCCTTTTCTTTTACTGTCCTTATAGAAAGAAGCTGTCTATGGCATACTCTATCGGGCCCTCGTCAGCCACTTAAATGGGACTAGCCTGGCTGCTGATCTCAAAGTCTCGAGCGACAGGTTCCCATGCATCTCCCTCAGTGGATCCCCCATCTCCCTTGGGAGCCGGGAAAGTCACCTGAGTGGAGGCCAGGATTCCCTTTCAGAGGCATCTCCTTGGATGTGAGGGACTGAGGAAAGCCGTGGGCAACTGCAAGAGTCTAGGCTGAGGCTACACTTCAGCAGCTTCTCAAAGGCCCACGTGTCTGGAATCAGACCCCAACAGCCCAACTGGATATCCATGAGGAGTGACTCTCTGATTTCCAGCCTGCTTTTTCAGGCTGCCCTGGCCTCTGAGTGAGGCAAGGGGCATTCCTTTCTTCTAACTTCATCAGTTTCATGGAACCTGATGCCCACCTCTGCAAGGTAAGAGATTGCTCTTATTCCTGACTAAATGCTGTACTCTTTATCTCATAAAATATGTCTGAGCACCCATTAGCCACTTAAAAGACGATTAGCGTTGGCTACCAGTTTTAAGTCTCTGAGAGGCTTGGCCCCTGAAAAAAGTATGCAATATAATGTTATGCAGCAAAATATATTTTGCCACAAGGAAATAAAATAGTCAAAAGTCCCATGAACTACTACAATATGGAACTAGTCTTCTAAATTATTTTAGTAAAAATCTGTTCTACTTATTGGGTTCATCATTATTTTCAAAAATTTGAGAGGTTTTTAAACTAGACTCCCTGAAATGGAAGAAATTTATCTTCTGCAATACAGCCTGGCTTTAAATAACACGTGCTAGAATTGTACTTGCATTTCATTTCCAGTCCCCTGGACACACACAGTCCCTATCAGTACAGAGCCTTCATCGGTCCTTTTAGTCTAGGGCCATCTAAACCTTAACCCAGTTATGTGAACTACTCACCCTTAAAATGTATTCTTGAAAACTGAGATACCTTTAATCAAGTAAGGTAAAAATAAAGAGGGCAATTGAATATTAGTAACTCAAATCTTTGTATTAGTTTATCTATCTGAGTATATATTCTTTTATGAAAACTGTTGCTAACTGTAATCATTATGTCTCAGTCTGTATGTTTGTTTGTCTAAGTGTGTAAATGAAAAATATTTTTCTACCTCTGGATGGTATTAATAAAAATTAATTTAAAAACAAGTGCTTGTGAAAATTTGGCATTCTAAAACTTCCATAAAATTCTAATAAAATATATTAAGCAAAGACGTCCGGGAAGATGGTGGCATGAGCAGGGCGGTGGAAATCTCCTCCCAAAACCATATATATTTATGAAAATACAACAAATACAACTATTCCTAAAAGAGAGACCAGAAGATACAGGGGAAGAAAACTCAGTCTGCAGCTACACCTGAGAGGACTCGGCACCTTGTGAAGCGGGTAAGATGCAGAGCCGCGACCCAGAGGGACCCAAGCACTCCCCCACCCCAGTGCACCAGCGGGAAGAGAGGAATCAGAGTGGGGAGGGAGTGGAAGCATGGGCCCGCCAAATAACCAGCCCTGGTGATCTGCGCCGGGAGCATTGACACACATTGTGTCGTGTATCAGAGATTGGAGAGACAGAGGTGCAGGATCTGAGATGGAGAACGCAAGCGGGCCCTCTCAGCCAGCTCCATGGGACAAAAGAAAAGTGTGCATATTTTTTTAGGGGTCTTAAAGAGACAGGGGCCCAACGGAGGAGCAAGATCATCCCAGCGCACTCAGCCAAGCAGGCTTGGAGTCCTGGGGCATTTCTGACCCTTTGGCCAGCGGCTGGGAAAAAGAAACCGCTTCCCATTCGTTCGCTACCCATCCAGAGTCTCAAAGGGCCTGGCAGATTGGCCACGGCTGCGGAATAGTGGACAGCAGTGCCACCTGCAGCATCCTCACAGAATCTACACAAGGCAGGCGTTCTCTTTATTTTTCTTTTTCTGACAACTTCTATTGCCATGAAAAGACAGAGGAATATGGCACAAACAAAACTTAGCCAGACAACCCCAGAGAGGGAATCTGATGGGATGGCATGCACAATCCTCCTGAAAGAATTCAGAATAAAAGTCATAACCATACTGATGGATCTACAGAGAAATATGCAAGAGCTAAGGGAGGAAGTGAGGGAAGTGAGGAAAGACTGCAGAGATGAGACAAGCGATCGATGGGCTTAGCAGCAGACTGGACGAGATGCAAGAGACTGTTAATGGAATAGAAAACAGAGAACAGGAATACAGAGAAGCTGAGGCAGTGAGAGATAAAAGGATATCTAGGAATGAAAGAATATTAAGAGAACTATGTGACCAATCGAAATGGAACAATATTCGCATTATTGGAGTACCAGAGGAAGAAGAGAGAGAAAAAGGGATAGAAAGTGTCTTTGAAGAAATAATTGCTGAAAACTTCCCCAAGCTGGGGAAGGAAATAGTCTCTCAGACCATGGAAGCCTACAGATCTCCCAACACAAGGTACCCAAGGAAGGCAACAAGACACATAATAATTAAATGGCAAAGATCAAAGATAAGGACAGAGTATTAAAGGCACCTAGAGAGAGAGAAAAGATCACCTACAAAGGAAAACCCATCAGACTATCATCAGACTTCTCAACAGAAACCTTACAGGCCAGAAGAGAATGGCATGATATATTTAACATAATGAAACAGAAAGGCCTCGAACCAAGAATATTGTATCCAGCATGATTATCATTTAAATTTGAAGGAGTGATTAAACAATTTCCAGACAAGCGAAAACTGAGGGAATTTGCCTCCCATAAACCAACCTCTACAGGATATATTAAAGGGACTGCTCTAGATGGAAGCACTCCTAAGGCTAAAAAGAGGTCACCAGAGAAAACAAAATCATAGCAAAGAAAGCAGACCATCCAAATACTAACTAAAGGCAGAGAATAAAACACCTAGTATATAAAGAATGGAGGAGGAAGAATAAGGGAGAGAAATAAAGAATCATCAGACTGTGTTTACAATAACTTAACAAGAAAGTTAAGTTAGAGTGTTAGATAGTAGAGAAGCTACCCTTGAACCATTGGTAACCACAAATCTAAAGCCGGCAATGGCAATAAGTACAGATCTATCGATAATCACCCTAAATGTAAATGGACTAAATGCACCAATCAAAAGACACAGAGTAATAGAATGGATAAAAAAGCAAGACCCATCTATATGCTGCTTACAAGAGACTCACCTCAAACCCAAGTATATACACAGACTAAATGTGAAGGGATGGAAAAGATATTTCATGCAAACAATAAGGAGAAAAAAGCATGTGTTGCAGTACTTGTATCAGACAAAATAGACTTCAAAACAAAGAAAGTAGCAAGAGAAAAAGAAGGACATTACATAATGATAAAGGGGTCAGTCCAACAAGAGGATATAACCATTATAGATATATATGCACCCAACACAGGAGCGCTGACATATGTGAAACAAATACTAACAGAATTAAAGGAGGAAATAGAGAGCAATGCATTCATTTTAGGAGACTTCAACACACCACTCACTCCAAAGGACGGATCAACCAGGCAGAAAATACATAAAGACACAGAGGCACTAAACAACACACTAGAACAGATGGACCTAACAGACATCTACAGAGCGCTACACCCAAAAGCAGCAGGATACACATTCTTCTCAAGTGCACATGGAACATTTTTCAGAATAGACCACATACTAGGCCACAAAAAGAATGTCAGTAAATACAAAAATATTGAAATTCTACCAATCAATTTCTCAGATCACAAAGGTATAAATCTAGAAATAAATTTTAGAAAGAAAACAAAAAGGCTCACAAATACATGGAGACTTAACAACATTCTCCTAAATAATCAATGTGTCAATGACCAAATTAAAACAGAGATCAAAGAATATATGGACCAATGACAACAACAACACAAAGCCACAACTTCTGTGGGACGCAGCAAAGGGAGTTCTAAGAGGAAGGTATATTGCAATCCAGGCCTATTTAAAGAAGGAAGAACAAAGCCAAATGAATAGTCTAAAGGCACAATTACTGAAATTGGAAAAAGAAGAACAAATGAGGCCCAAAGTCACCAGAAGGAGGGCCATAATAAAGATCAGAGAAGAAATAAATAATACTTAGAAGAATAAAACAATAGAAAAAATCAATGAAATGAAGAGTTGGTTCTTTGAAAAAATAAACAAAAGAGATAAACCCCTAGCCAGACTTAGAGAAAAAGAGAATCTACACACATAAACAGAATCAGAAATGAGAAAGGAAAAATCATGACGGACCCCACAGAAATACAAAGAATTATTACAGAATACTATGAAAATCTATATGCTAACAAGCTGGAAAACCTAGAAGAAATGGACAACTTCTTAGAAAAATACAACCTTCCAAGACTGACCAAGCAAGAAACAGAAAACTAAACAGACCAATCACCAGTAACGAAATTGAATTGGTAATAAAAAAACTACCCAAGGAGAAAACCCCCAGGCCAGACCGATTCACCTTTGAATTTTACAGGACATATAGAGAAGAAATAACACCCATTCTCCTTAAAGTTTTCCAAAAAATAGAAGAGGAGGGAGTAATTCCAAACTCATTCTATGAAGCCAGCATCACTCTAATACCAAAACTTGGCAAATACTTCACCAAAAAAGAAAATTAACAGACCAATATCCCTGATGAACGTAGATGGAAAAAAACTCAACAAAATATTTGCAAACCGAATTCAAAAATACATCAAGAGGATCATACACCATGATCAAGTGGGATTCATCTCAGTGATGCAATGATGGTACAACATTCGAAAATCTATCAACATCATCCACCACATCAACAAAAAGAAGAACAAAATCCACATGATCATCTCCATAGATGCTGAAAAAGCATTTGACAAAATTCAACACCCATTCATGATAAAAACTCTCAACAAAATGGGTATAGAGGGCAAATACCTCAACATCATAAAGGCCATATATGACAAACCCACAGTTAACATCATACTTAACAGCGAGAAGCTGAAAGCTTTTCATCTAAGATCGGGAACAAGACAGGGATGCCCACTCTCTCCACTGTTACTCAACATAGAACTGGAGGTCCTTGCCATGGCAATCAGACAAAACAAAGAAATACAAGGCATCCAGATTGGTAAAGGAGAAGTCAAATTGTCACTATTTGGAGATGACATGATATTTTACATAAAAAACCCTGAAAACTCCACTCCAAAACTACTAGAACTAATATCTGAATTCAGCAAAGTTGCAAGATACAAAATTAAGACACAGAAATCAGTTGCTTTGCTATACACTAACGATGAACTAACGAAAGAGAAAACAGGAAAACAATTCCATTCACAAGTGCATCAAAAAGAATAAAATACTTTGGAATAAACCTATCGAAGGAAGTGAAAGACCTATACCCTGAAAACTACAAGACACTCCTAGGAGAAATTAAAGAGGACACTAACAAATAGAAATTCATCCCATGCTCTTGGCTAGGAAGAATAAATATTGTCAAAATGGCTATACTACCTAAAGCAATCTACAGATTCAACCCAATCCCTACGAAAATACCAATAGCTTTCTTCAATGAACTGGAACAAATAATTCTAAAATTCATATGGAACCACAAAAGACCCCAAATAGCCAAAGCAATCCTGAGAAGGAGGAATAAAACGTGGAATTATGCTCCCTGACTTCAAGCTCTACTACAAAGCCACAGTAACCAAGACAATTTGGTATTGGCACAAAAATAGACCCACAGACCAGTGGAACAGAAAGGAAAACCCGAACATTAACCCAAACATATACAGTCAATTAATATATGAAAAAGGTGCCTTGGATATACAATGGAGAGATGACAGCCTCTTCAGCAGCTGGTATTGGCAATACTGGACAGCTACATGTAAGAGAATGAAACTGGACTACTGTCTAACCCCATACACAAAAGTACACTCAAAATGGATCAAGTACCTGAATGTAAGTCATGAAACCATAAAACTCTTAGAAAAAACACAGGGAAAAATCTCTTGGACATAAACATGGGCAACTTCTTCATGAGCATATCTCCCCGGGCAAGGGAAAGAAAAGTAAAAACGAACAAGTGGGACTATATCACATTGAAAAGCTTCTGTAGAGCAAAGGACACCATCAGTAGAACAAAAAGACATCCTACAGTATTGGAGAATATATTCATAAATGACATATCTGATAAGGGGTTGATATCTCAAATATATAAAGAACTCATGCACCTCAAGAAACATAAACTAAATAATCCAATTAAGAAATTGGCAGAGGACATGAATAGACACTTTTCCAAAGAAGAAATTCAGATGGCCAACAGGCACATGAAAAGATGCTCCACATCGCTAATCATCAAAGAAATGCAAATTAAAACCACAATGAGATATCACCTCACACCAGTGAGGATGGCCAACATCCAAAACACAAAGAGCAGCAAATTTTGGCGAGGATGTGGAGAAAAGGGAACCCTCCTACACTGCTGGTGGGAATGCAAATTAGTTCAACCATTGTGGAAAGCAGTATGGAGGTTCCACAAAAACTCAAAATAGAAATACCATTTGACCTAGGAATCCCACTCCTAGGAATTTACCCTAAGAATGCAGCAGCCCAGTTTGAAAAAGACAGTTGCACCCCTATGTTTATCGCAGCACTATTTACAATAGCTAAGAAATGGAAACAACCTAAGTGTCCATCAGTAGATGAATGGATAAAGAAGATGTGGTACATATACAAAATGGAATATTATACAGCCATAAGAAGAAAACAAATCTTACCATTTGCAACAACATTGTTGGAGGTAGAGGGTATTATGCTCAGTGAAATAAGCCAAGCCGAAAAAGACAAGTATCAGATGATCTCACTCATATGTGGAGTATAAGAACAAAGAAAAAATCTGAAGGAACAAAGCAGCAACAGACTCACAGAACCCAAGAATGGACTAATAGTTCCCAAAGGGAAAGGAACTGAGGGGGATGGGTGGGAAGGTAGGGACAAGGGGGAAAAAGGGGCATTACTATTAGCAGAGATAATGTATGGGGGAGTACGGGGAGGGCTGTACAACACAGAGAAGACAAGTAGTGATTCTATAGCATCTCACTACGCTGATGGACAGTGAGTTTAATGGGGTTCGTGGGGGGGACCTGATGAAGGGGGTAGTTTAATAACCATAATATTTCACATGTAATTGTAGACTAATGATACCAAAATAAATTATAAAAAAAAGGTATTAAGCATTAATGCTAATTTAAGTTTAAGTGAAATGGACATATCCTTATAGTTATCAGCTGCCTAATTTTACTTAAAGTCACTTAAGTTAATGTTATCTCTTCAGTCTTTCAAGAAGATGCTTTAAAGAAAGGCTTGACTTTGTCTAATGTCTAATAAAAATTTTATAAGTAATCTAGCATAGTTGCTAAAGAGTGCATAAACAAGTAGAACAAATGAACATCTTAATAATAATAGTATATTAATATATAACAGTGTATATATCTGCAGACTAAGAATTTTTGTGGTAACCAAAATTCTTAGAGTTTTGCTAAGTTATATGAAGATGTTTTGTGCTCTTAAAAAATTGTGCTATAAGGCACATTTCCAGAAATGATAAAAAGTGTTCATATGTGTATCAATCTAAGGAATGCTGGTGTAACAGTTTATAATAGCCTATTTTTCAGTGTTCATTAAAGGTTAAATACCTAATCATTTTTAGTTGTGATTAAAACTACTTAATATAAGGAAAACATTTCTGTATGCTAAAGAATGTGTGTTTTGATAAGAGAAGATATAAGGTATAGAAAGGCATTGTATGAAGAGTAAAAGAAGGTAACTTTGTTCTTAAGTATAGCTGTTTATTGAGTGCTTAAGAAAATAAGATCATAATATTCAAAGGACTGTAAGCTAAGTGTTATTAACAACTGAGTAACCTGTATTTGCCTTTAAGCCTTTTTATTGTCATTCTGGTTAAATAATAAGTATTAAAAAACCTATAATTCTATTTAGTCAAGTGCCTTAAAAACTTACTTTTGACAACTTTCCAAAATCAAATCCAAAAAGGTGTTTTTACCTCTAGTTCACTCTGATATTTTCCAGAGGGCCCCTGGAACATGTCAGAGGAATTTTTTCTCCTCATCGAGGAAAGTATTTGGCTAATTTGGCTTATTTATCTGATATATAATTACCTACTTAATTACCTGGAAAGCACTGTCTAAGAGAATGATGATAAACTTTGTTACTGAATATTTAATGTTACAGAAATATCCAAATTTCCTTATGTTAACTGTCTTATAGTAAGCTCTCATCAGATCTTTAGCCATTGTCATTTGTAAATCTTGTCATTTACTGTGTTATTACTCCTAAAGTAGTAAAGAACTAGTTTTCAGCAAAACAAGTATTAGTTACATAAGATTAAGTAAACTAAAGAAGATGATTTAATGGGATGAGATACATCCTTCCTGCTCTGATAGATTATCCTGGAAATGAAAGACTTCTCCGAGCTCTGCCGTCTGATTGTGACAACAACTTGAAGCTTTTAGATCCCGCCTCTGTTGCAGTTGCAGCGGCATTCATCCTGCTGGTTCATGGACTTGTCATTGGAATACAAACGGAAATATCTAAGCTGGCCTGTGCGTACAGTGAGACAACGAATTTGACTGCTTCTGTATTATCTGAACTCAATCAACAGCTAGGAGAGGTGCAAATTGTGGTGCTTCAGAATCGTGCTACTATATTATCTGCTGTTAAAAGAACATATAGGATGTGAACAGTTTCCAGAAATGTGTTGTTTTAATTTATCTGATTTTTCTGCTTTTGCTATGTATCCGTATTCCTGTTCTGTTAATGTGTGTACCTAATTTAATTAGTAGTTTGTTAAAACCTATATGTGCCTATGTTACTCTACAGGAAATTATGTTAAAGAAACAATCTTCTCATATTTTCTTCCCTCTGTTACTTCCATGGCTTTTCTTCTTTCTTCCTAAATTCAGCTCTTTACTAGAATTCGTGCCTCATACTTAAAATTACTGTGCATCATTATCCTTTCAATTGGCAAAGATACCTCAAGACAAGTGCTGGACATAGAGGCCATGAAGCATAAACCTGAAAAGAAATGGAAAACTAACCTTTTCAACGAATATTACTTCTCTCTCACTTACCAACTTTACATCTCTCTGTATGGCCCCAGAAGATGGCTGGTTAGCCAAAGATGGGTAAGATTCCTTAAGGGAGGAACAACCTAAGACAGGCACAGTCGCAGGGGGGCCATCAGGTGAGAAATTGGGGGCCAACAGAGGTGAGGCTTAGAACTTCACTCCCCCAGTTTTGAGATAAATCTTCTGCACCTGTGGATGTCTTGTTGCCCTTGCCCAGCTCAATCAAAACTCAGTCTATAGGCATAGACCTGCTCACTGGCAATTACCTTCTAATTGCACTAAATTTATTTCCTATCTTTATTCTACTTCACGTAAATTCAAGAAATAGACTTTTATTCTATACTGCAGAATATGGAGAAGTAAACTCTGTTAAAAGCCTTCTATTAGAAACTATCTACTTGATATATTCTCTATTATATCTATGTGCTAAATAATAAAAAAGGGGGAAATGTTGGAGTTCTCACAGAAGAATGTGCAGCTGTTAATTTGGAACTTTTTGTTTTGTGTCAGCCTGAGTCTGCAAACAGCTCGGGCTGCAGACTTGTTATCGCAAGCGAAGCAAGTCTAAGGAGGTTGGCTGCACACACCAGACTTCAGGAGACCGAGTTGAACCAGAGTTCAAGGAACCGTTTCAACGTAGGGATTGCTCTGTGTTCTTTTTCTCTCCCTGGGAAAGAATAATTTAGCCTTGAGGTCTGGGAAAGAATGATTTAGCCTTGAAGGCTGAGATATAAAAATAAACGCATAGACTGCTAAGCAGGCAGCTATTAGCAAGAGATCTCTTTGTGTGTGTGTCTGTGTGTGTTTTTTGTCTTGTGCTGTGTTAATCCTGCGGCCGTCATAACAGGCCCCGGCAGTTCCCAACTCTGTCAGTGAGTATGTGTGTAGGAATTGAGGAGCTAACGTGAGCTGCAATGGTGACCTTGCTGATTTGATCTAATATCTCTTCCTGGGAAGAAAGAGTGATGTAGAGAAAGCCAAAGATACAGCAATAGCACACTCCCTATTCAAGTACATACAATAAGTTAGTAGTTCTGATGCTTAAGTAAGTTTTAAATGTCCTCTCTCATCTTTTCCTGTTAACTTTCTTCTCTAGTTTTAGAGCTAGGACTTTTTTGTTTGTTTGGCACAGCAATCTGACAGTGGGAGACTCTCCCCTTGTTAGTATTTTTCTCCTCACCCCTGCAGAGGTGAAACACAGGTGGCTGGTTTAAGTGGCCTAGGCTGGTGGGGTTCCAGAGATGAGAACCAGTGCTTGGAGTGTGGACTATGCACCTCAGTGAATCAGCCATTTGACTGAATCAGGTAACTGAGCATGCTAAGTTTGTCTAAGAAGTATATAGAGGCCAGCTTTCTATCTCTTGATAAGTGGGAAGGGGCACTTACCCAAGGTATGAATTGAAGATGGGGTGGGGATACAAGGCAGATCAGAGATAACCTCTGGACACTGGAGTCTGATTAGATTTGTCTATCTGGGAGCAGGCATTCAAAAAAATGCTAATTTGGATTTGGAGCAATTTTGACTTTGTTTTCATGAAAAATTTGGAAGAAGAACCATGGAATCAGAGGCTTTAGCCTCCATTTTCTCAGGCCGATGTTCTTTCTGGTCACTCTGAATGCCCCCTCTGTATTCAAGGAAAAGGAGCAAGAAGGAAGAGCCAAGTGATCTGGGGACTTACCAACAGCTTGTCAAGAAGATGCAGGCCAAGATGGAGCTTGTGGGGAAGGGCCTAGGCTGTGCCTTGATTATCAGGCAGTTCCTAGTTCAGACATCTTAGTCACAGCACTCAAGCTCTGTTTGCTCTGTGTCATCTTTTATTGGGCAAGGAGACAGCACAGGTTGGGGCAGTTGCTGAATTAGAGTCCAGGACAAATAGAGCAAAAAAGGCAGTATGCCAGCTTAGCCCCCTTCTCCAGGGCATTGGTGTTTTTGTTTCCCTTTCTGTGGCCTGGCTCAGAATTTTAATGGGACGTCAGAATCAACTGGGCTATAAGTAGATCCCAGCCATCTCTAAGATGCTGAAAATGCACCAAAAGATGAAAAGTTCCACTAAGAACTAGGGCAGTTAGTAGAGGTGTGTGTGTGTGTGTGTGTGTGTGTGTGTGTGTGTGTGTGTGTGTG
>JAQQAC010016209.1:41063124-41097615 GCA_029783875.1 Phataginus tricuspis
GTGTGTGTGTGTGTGTGTGTGTGTGTGTGTGTGTGTGTGTGTGTGTGTGTGTATGAAGGGTTAATGGGTGTGGGGATGGGATCAGCATGGGGAGGAATTCCTGGGTTAGCACAATACATTATAGGGTTACTTAGAGGTTGAGTTGTATTTTCAGTTCTTAAAAAATATATATGTATATATACACATATACATATATATCTTTATGTCTCTGTACATAATCTACACTGCAGCACAGCAGCAAAACATTTAGTTAAAAAATCCGGTGAGAATGCAGGCAAACACTCCATGGAGGCATGCAGGCTACGATCAAGGCAGTAGGATGGGATCTTGTATGGTTGCCATAGGGGTGAGTTCCAACCAAGGGGCCCAACCAGCCACCAAAGCACCAACTGGACATGTGGAAAGACATACATGCACACATGGAAAAACACAAAGGGTTTGCAGAGAGACCACTCAGCACATCTACAAGAAAATATTTCACATGGTCATTGTAACAGGCAAGTGGACAAGCCTCCAGAACCTAGTTCTCATCTTAATAAGTCAACTAGAAGAGACCTCCTGAAGTTACAAGTTGCAACTAGAAAGTATTGGGGGAGAAACACAACCAAGCCTGGTTGTCCCGACCCCTCTCCTCATCTCCCTGAGAGTTTTTTTCATTCATTCCCTGGCATCAAGGGTTTCTCTGCCAGTTAGAAAACCATTCCCAAATTCCATGAAGAGGTGAACTCTCTTGAATCATTTGTAGATCCCAGGTCATTCGTAAAAAGCAAGCTTATTCCAACTTAATACTGTCATTGCTTAGGATGCACAAAGAACAGGAGAACTGAACAAGACACTCGGAAGAATCTTTGGCCAATGAGAAAATGTAAACCTCTAAGGAGACCTGACTGAGTCCAGGAAAAAATCATTAGTGTAAATAATTGGAGGATTTTTCTTGGTGGTACTCAAGTTTGTCCTGAAATAATTTAGTCTAGCCTGTAATTGAGGTTTCAAGAGATTTTTTAGTAGAATTCTAAACGTTGTGAGTTCTCCTCCCAGCTTTCAAGGGTTATAATTGAGATATTGATGATGTTGGAGGATCATCATGTTTTGTTTCATCTTCACTATTTCTGCGATGCCACAAATTTCCTTCAGAGAAAAAAACAAGTGTAAAAATAATGAGGTTAGAACATTGCCAGATGCCCAAAAGTATGGACCCTAAAGAGAGAAAACAGAGTCTGTTAGGAGATAGACTGGTTTGTTGCTATTGTGCCAACCATCCTAGAAAACTAGCTGATAATGTGTGACCCAAAAACAAATGGGATGAGTTTTCAGAACCTGATAATCCATAGAACTGCTATTGACCCCTCCAGAGTCTTAAGAAAGCCTCTCAAACACCATGGTCTCCCATATGGAAGATTTCTAGGGACTCAAACCAGATGGACCAAACCTGAAAAACCCAACTTGGTCTAGGAGGATCTCTTTTGGCATCTGTGCAAACTCTCAGTTCCTTAAAACCAGAGCAAATTGCCACCTTCCATCCCTTCTCACCCATGTCCACTATTGCTATATCTCTCAAGCTTCCAGGTTGTCTAGGTCCAAAATGTAAGAGAGACCATGGACATCAGAATTGGCATAACTGACAACTCTAAGTGAATCTTCTTTTGAGTCACACTATCAATAATGCTTAAGTCCAAGTCTGAAGAAGGGAAGAAGGGATGGAACCAAAATTTAAATAATGAAATGTAGAAATTTTGTATTTCCAGGGACTGACTATAAGTGATAAGGTATTAAAGTGTTTATATAGATAATGGAACCTGTTTCTGACCCTGTAGGTGCCCAGCACTTACACCCCCAGCCCATCTCAAAAATATTGTTTTCTGGAGCAGGACCAAAAGCTTGTAGTTGCATCTGCATGAGAGAGAGATCTGAATCTGACTATTTTGTCATATTTATCAATCAAGGACAGGAAAGGGTCAAGCAGAAAAGAAACTGCCTGCTCTCATTTTCCTTTTCAGCTGATTATATCATGGAGACCACACAGACAGGTTCCTTCTCAGGTTCTCCCTCCTGCCAGTGTGTATATCACTTTTTAACTCACATTTTGTCCAAGAGACTGCTTGGCATTGCCTAATGTTGGCTCTCAACTCCATTGCCTCCTCCTCCTCCATCACCACCATACCCATGAACATTTCTAATGGGAGCTTTAAGTCCCTGGGAAGTACCCATCCTGTGAGGGACTCTTCATAACTGCTATGCCCATCAGGGAGACTTACCAATGAAACCCTGGATTCCTTGGCCTGATTTAGGCTCGTCTTCATCTTCTAGCTTCTTCTTCCCCAATTTGGGGAACTTAACTTTCAATCTGAAGCTTTTACTTTCAGTATCTGATGATTTCTCCTGGAAAACCACAGTGAAAGGAAGGTCAAAATTTTAGTAGCCTAACATTCAGAAACAATTCCTAGAGGCCTAGCAAGGTGGTATTCAAGGATGGATACAGAAAACAGGCAGATCTGTCATCTATCCAGATGAGGGAGACACCCCAATCACTAGTCCCATGCCCTAGGAAGGCAACTGATCTTTACCAAGATCCTACTCTGTCCCAAGATGCCTTGCTAGGTACTTTAATAAATGCTCTCCCATAACCCACCAAACAACCTTGCAAAGTGGCTATTATCACCTTCTTTTATAAAGGAGGAAGTAGAGGCTCAGAGAGGAAAAATATTTCACCTGAGATCATGTGGCTAGGGATTGGAAGGGTGAAGTTGCTAGGTCCACTGCTAGTTCATAAGGTGCTTCTGTATGAAATAGAAAAAAGCACCTTTTTCTTGAGACATATGGTTTGGAAAGCCCCAATTCACTCGGCCAAATACCTTCATATAGGGAAGAACCTGCCTCCCAGGCCACCTGTTCCCTATCTGGAATGCAATCAGGGCTTTCTATACAGCTCTTAAGAATGTTGGCTCTCTGTCATACAGATCAAGCAGGTTTTTTACTTCCATCTCAGCCTCCCTGTCCTTTTGCTCCTGCTCCAGTGTGCTTGTTTTAATACTGGTCTCAGTAACACATGATTCCAAGGTTAACTTTGCTGCCAGAAGTCCAGCCAAACACATCCCAAGGAACTTTGGGGTTTTCTTCTCTTCAAGATTGTATTTCCAATCCCCTCCATTAGAACAGTATAAACCTGTCCTCCTCTTCCTGCTCTGACTCCCACTTACCGTTTCTCCTCTATGCTAATGCATGCTGACCCTCAGAATTGCCTTTCAGAAGAAACCTAAAAGAAGGACACAGACCTTCCCCTTCAGCCAAAACCTTGGAAAACCTCATGAATAGTTGGCTCTCATTCTGCTTTTCCCCACCAAAGTGGTTCTGAATCTTCTGTGGCCTTAAGATAAGTTTGGTATCAAGTGAATGAGCAACATCATCCTGACTTTCTTTCAATTCACTCTGCCCTTCTTTGGAGGCTCACTTCTTCATCTTTGTGGAAATACTGAAGCCTAGAAAAGCGATTATGCTTCAGGCCAAGTGGATTCACATACTGAGACTTCAGGGCATGGGCTGTTTGTCTCTTTTCTCTCAATATCCAGCCCATTTGCCTAGCTCAGGAGCTTGGTGAGACGTAGCTGAACTGAGTAATAATAGAAAGAGGGTGCTACAAAGTTTGCTCCTCTTTCTGCATAACAGCATGTCTTCCTTCCCCAGAGTGTACTCATCAAGAGCAGCAAAGTTATCAGCAAAGGCATGTAAGAAAGTTATTAAATCTGTGAAGACCTGACCTGAATTTATATATATATTTTTTCTTTTAAATGGTAGCCTGATTGCTGCACTACTCCAAACATATCTGTAAGGCTTGCTCACATGCATATAACTTGTGTATGGAGCCATAAAACATGGTTAGTGAATAAGGGAACCAGAGATTTATACAGACTGAAGTAAGTGGTTCCATGGTGGGGAAATTTAAAGAAAAACCCTGTCAGATCATAAAGGAGCAATTTACTTAGTGATAACAGGACATCTTTGTGTTATGTGATTTATGAAATGGGACTATTTTTCAATCTCAAGAAAGTATACTCAGAGTTGTCAAAAAATGACAGCATCATCTTAGCTATATTGTAGCCACTGCTGCCATGCTTGATTTTTTAAAGCCATACACCAGCCAGGCGAAGGCACTGAGAGAGCCTGCTATTCTCTTAGAAGCAGAGGGACAGGATGCAGCAGGGAGAGGTGGTATTTGGAAGATGTAATCACTTGGGCACCAGCCATTTAGAACAGAACAGATGTTGGCTGTAAATAACTGGTACTGGCCATAGTGGTATATACCAGATGAAATTCAGTCCTGGCAGCAAGTACAAAGGAGGGAGGGGGAATTATGGCCAGGAGAACAGTACAGAAAAAAAAATCAATCTTGATTATTCTTTCCCAATCTCCTGCCACAGACTTGTTCTTCTTTCTAATTATTTTCCCATGGTCATCTAGTTTTTCAATGTGTTTTCTGTCTTCTTCTGTCTACTTATAATGAGGAGATGAGGAGACTCTATTAAGTTCAACCTGAAAGTTACTACTGGACTTTCTTCTACATCAGTCACTGTGTCCTGGCCCACACTGGAAGGTAAGGCACCAAGAAAAGCACCTCTTCCCCTTTATTTCCCAAACCCCAGTTCACACACCTCTGGAACAAGGACTGAATTCATCCAGTTGATCTCAGACAGCTTTTCAAACTCCTTATTCATGACATTCAGGAAAGTTTGCAGTGTGGCTTCATCTTCAGCATTTTTCAGCTGGTGAAAACAGGAAAAAGAGTAAATGTCCAATGCCCAGCATCCTGTGTTCAGAGACTCTTGCCTTCTTCCCCACTCCCAGCCCCTGATAGTGGCCATGAGACCACTGGGTGCCAACTTATATCTCCTTTGACTATGGGGCCACCAGAAAGTATACCCAACTCTTTACTTTCTCAGTAGGGATATCCAGAAAACAACCAGATGGTGGTGCTTTGCTTGGGGCTGTGCATTCTCACAGTTTAGCAAGCAGAGCCCCTTTGACCAATATCAATTAACACTGAGTTATACTCATGTGGTTTAGGGTCCAGGACAAGGTGAGAAGACAGACTCAAAGAAGCTTACTGCTCAAGATCACATGGCTAAACAGAAACCCAAATCTGTTTAACTCTATAGTCTACCTGCTATGCCACACCATGCCATAAAGGATATATTGGGTGGCCAGATGCTGGGGGGATATTTATTACACAGTTACCATAGTTTAAAGGTTGCTTTGTGAAACAAGGACAAGTCTCAAGGTTCATCAGTTGCTGTTGTTAAGGCTAAAAGATTCTAGCTTGGGGTTCAGATGCTGGAACAGCCTGGCCTGATTGCCTTAGCCACTCTGCCACCTGTGTAGTATGTCAGTTATATTTGCAAATGGAAAAAGGAGAATCAGATACACTTCTTATAAATCAATTTTGATACCCTTTAATTAGGTGAGAGGCAAGAATAGCACCTGCCTCAGGGCCTTAGCAGCTAACCCCAAAGCACAGCTATGATTAATCGACTCATCAGCACACACTAACCAAGTGTGCCTATGGGCTTTGCATTGTGAGAAACATGCAACTACTCTTAGAGCTCAAAAACGGAGCCTCAGTCCAATTTCTCTAATGCTAATAAAATCTACCATCTATCATGCTGCTACTATGTGCCAGGCACAGCTAGACCCTTAATGTACAATAGTTTGTTTAGTCCTCATAACAACCTGGAAAGGTCAAGATTATAACTTCTATTTTTTAGATAGGGAAACTGAGTCTCAAAGAGGTCAAGTTAGTTCACACAGCTAGTGTTATGGATTCAGTGGTACCCTCCCAAAAGAAGATATGTTGAAATCCTAATCTCCAGTACCTCAGACTGTGACCTTATTTAGGAATAGGGTCATTGTAGATATAATTAGTTATTAAGATGAGGTCATACTGGAGTAGGGTATTCCTGATCCAGTATGACTATTGTCCTTATAAGTAGATGGCCATTTTGAGACAGAAAGACATGGAGAAAACACCGTGTGAAGATGGAGGATTGGAGTAATGTATCTGTAAGCCAAAGAACATCAAAGATTGCCAGCAAGTTACCAGAAGCTAGGAAGAGGCAAGGAAGGATTTTCTTACAGGTTTCAGAGGGAACATAGCCCTTCTCATACCTTGGTTTCAGGTGATTAGCCTACAGAACTGTGAGACAATAAATTTATGCCATTTTAAGTCACTCAGGTTTTAGTACTTTGTTACAGCAGCCTTAGGAAAGTAATATAGCTAGTAAGTGGCAGATCTGAGATTTGAACCTGAAGTTCCTCAACTTTTCCCACTATTCCCTATTGTCCTTCCACATGGTGAGAGAGATATGTGGAAATGTGGGAGATCCAGAGCAGCTCAAAAGGGCTCATCCCTTTTTACTAAAGCTGTATATTGGGAATGATATTTACACTCTACTTTCGATCTGCCTGGTCTGGACCCAGGAGACATTTGCCAAAGAAGAGGGAGAGACTTTTCTTCAAGGATATGGTAGTCCCTTTGGATTAGCATAAGCTATGAAGAGACCCAATGAATGACAACCCTGGGTGAGGATGATACAGCAGGGACAGCCAGGTAAGCACCTGGCTGAAATGCTCCTACATGTCTTCCAATACCTTAGAACCAAGCACAGACCATGATCATCTTCAGATGGGATACTTTGCCCTCCCTTGTTCCAACCCCCTCCACTCACCAAGTTTTCATCCAGGAAAGCTTTGGTGTCATTGTAGAGCCCTTTCAGACTAAATGTAACATCTACTGCGTCATTTCTGCTTAGAGTCTGAGATGAAAATAAAGGAAAAGAAAGGAAGGGAAAGGACAAAGACAGAGGAGTTATAGGTTAGTAAGCATGCAGCTGGCTTCCCTGAGGGAAGGCAGGAACAGACTAGTAGGATGTGGCTGTAGGTCGAAAAGTCATATTCAAAACAGCACAATTAGAACAGGATGGGCACTAACCAATCAGAATGGATGTCAGCTGTCAACTACCAGTACAACTGTATGGGTATGTCCTACAAAGTAGTGCAATATAACTTAGCATTTGGCATCACTGATTGAGTATGGGTATAGGGAAACAGGAAATATGCAAACCAAACAGTAAATTTAAGGGCATTTGTGTCACTAGCCTAAAACCATCTTTCCCGTGGTAGATGGAAGTAAGCCCAACCATTCTCTTCTTGAAACCCCAGGCCTTAAGCTGCAGGCCTCCTCCAACTAAGATCTGCCCCAAAGTAAATAGGTAATCCACATTTTAGGAGGCCCTGACCCTATATATGGCCCCTTTATATCTCTGCCTTAGCACTGAAGTTACTTTTTAAAAACATTACTTAAATCTTCTGGCAGTGGGTAAAACCATGGGATGGCATATTTAACATCAAGTGTCCTTATCTGTATCTTTCCCTCAATAGGGAAACCAAGGAAACCAGGAGCTCAGGTTTCAATGACACGTGTCACCTTGACAGGTTATACACCTGGGATGGGGAAGGGCCAAGACCAAGTTTCTCTCCATTCACCGCCTATGTCTCTTTTAAGACCAGGGAAAAGCGCTAGGTCTCAGGCTGATGAAATCTGCTGTGGGATTCTCCCAGTAGCCACTTTGAACCTGTAACAAGTAAAGAATACATACCTTCCCCTCAACTCTATCCATCAGTTTCCTGCCATTTCATTTGCCATTTCTCTGCTTAGTCTTCTGCTCCCTTTCCTTTCACCTACTTTCCTATTTGGTTTGATTCCTTTTCTTCATTTACCCCTTCCCCCCTTACCTCAATGGGAGTACAGGAAGCTGCAGCTGCCTCATTGCCACTATCTTGAATGTAAAATATATCATTCAGGATATTAGCACTGGCATTCATAGAATCCATGAGGACAGACACATGCTGATGGACCTTGCTCAGGTCAGTAAGTCTGTAATAAAGCAAGGACAGATAGATGAGTCTCGAGATCTGAAGGACTTTTGGCCTGGGGTGCGGGTGAAGGTTGGGATAAGGGTGGAAATGAAAGCCCTAGGTACCCAAATTGGATTCTTTACTTTCTCTGGTTATTTCTACTTGTCTCTGGGTAGCCACTTATGCCAGAAAATGTTTATGTTTCTACTTTTCTCTAGGTATTCACTTTTGTCCATCCTTGTCTCACCTGAATTACATACTGAAAGAACTCCACTGCCCTTTTGATTTTTAAGGGCAAGGATTAACATTCTTAGTCATGTTGAGTCTTGGGCACCAGGAAATCAAAGTTCATCTCTGGGCAAAGATTTTTCCTGCCTGGATTGTTAGAGTCCCTGTCAATCTTCAGAGATCTGGGCAAGACTCCTTTCTGAGGCCAGGCTTCACAGTAGCCAATAGATACAATTGGCTTCTTATTCCTATCCTTTCTTGGGATTCCCAGCCCTGTATTTGGGCCAGTCCACTTACCTGCTGATGAGGTTTTCTGCAAGCTGGACTAAGTGCTTCATCTGAGCATACTCCTCATCAGATAGGCTATCTTGAGATTCCTGGGAGTTCAGCTGGGGCTGAGAGACAGCTTGAATTACAGTATGCTTGCATTCCCACATTTTCATGGAGTTCTCAAAGTTCTGGAAATGAAGACAGTGGCAGATCCCAATGATTGCTGTAGTTAAGAGGGCATGTGACAGATCTATCTGTGAGTCTTATATTTGTGGATGAAGGGGAAAGAGAGCCTCATGCATTCCTCTCTACATGCATCTACACACCGGTACATCTATCCATAATTTTATTCAATGTCTCTTTCATATTAGGAACTTTTAATTTTTTGTTGTTGTTACTATGCTTTGTCTTAGGACAACATGCTTGAATCAGATAGACGTATGCATTCCACAAGCTCCTATATGAGGCCACCATGATCAGTAAAACAGTAGAGCACCTTTCATGCTCATTTCTTTGCCAGTTCTAGGCAATATATTGTGATGGATATTAGAGCCAGACATACCTAGTTTAATTCTAAATCATGACTTCTCACATTTGCTAATTGTGCAAACTTTAGCAAATTATTTAACCTTGCTGGTTCTCATTCTACTCACCCATAAAAGGAGACTAAGTATACCTACCTTATAGGATTGTTGGGAAGACTTATTTGAGATAATACATGTAAAGTGAGCAGCACAAAGTAAGCAATTTATAAACTAGACTTCACCTACCCTCTCTATTGCTGTTTCTGTGGACTGTCCACAGGTCAAGTGGGAGAAAGTCTCTAAGAGCTAAATAAATGATCAATAAGATCTCCTTTTTAACTTTCAGTGGTTTAGCTGAAGTGGGTGACACTTGTGAATACATTTTAGGGAACCTTACAGAATCCTAAAGACCATATTTAGTGAAGAATCACTTGTGGAATGAGCAGATTTCTCCATAAACATTAGAGGCCTTCAGCTCTCTGTGCAGCAGAAGGAGGAGGACAACTTTGTCCCAAACCATGGGAGGGAGTTCCTTATCTTACTCTTTTGGACAGTGGTTTGCAAATGTCAGTATACATCAGAATGTCTCAGGGAACTTGTTTACAAATGAAAATTCCCAGGAACTACCCAAGCCCATTCTGATTTAGTATGTCTGGTGGTGGGCCAAGGAATGTATATTTCATTTCTAACAAATACCCAAGGTGACTCTGATATAAGTGTCATGAAGAAGTCCCTTTGAAAAATTCTGTTTGACTGTAAGTATTTAGTACTCAAATGATAGCTTTAGATGAGATAATATAGGAGCCCAAGATGAGCCTTTCCCATCTTACCCGATCTCTTGTCAGCATCTGGGCAGCATTCTTGTATCTAATCTTGATAAGGCCTGGCCTCTGAACCCAGGCCTCCCCATCCACTTGCACTGGGATACCTTCTTCACCATCAATAGTTATCATCACCTCACGGCACTGCCAGAGAAGATGAGGAGGCAGAATGGGGCAGAAAAAATTAGGCAATCTGATAATGCCATAGTCATGGCCTTAATGTGTATCTGAGCAGGACTGGCAAGGATGTGAATCAGATTATCCCAGCGAGGAAACACGTGTTGCTTTGGTCCCTACCACCTCTGTCTCCAACCTCAACTAACACCTTGCTGCTCACCAGTTAACCTGCTCACTCCAACCTGGCACTCATATCCAGTCAGTTCCCACATTCTGGGTGGTAGCTCAGCCTATTTCTAGTGACCATCCAGCCTTTTCCTACCTGGGCGATGCGATGATGATGCAGGTTGAAGATACGAGACATTGCCATCTGTACGGAACCAAAGATTGCAACTACTTCCAGCTTTCCATCATCTATTGCAGGAGCCTCATATTCCTGAGGAGGAAGAACTATGTAGCATATACCACCCTTGAGAAACCATACATTGTCTATCTCGAGCAGGTTTTCTCTAAAGGCTCATGGTAAGTATTTTTCTAGCTCATAAAGAGTGGAGAAACTACATATTAAAAGGGGAACAGTGGGGTCAGGAAGCCAATCTGGGAAAAGGGTACTAATATCACAACTCTTCATCCCTTTTGAGATCACAACTCTTAGCTGGTTCCCTCCCTGTTCAATCTAGCATCATAAATACCCAAGGCCAGTCCCATTGGCTTTATGGCCTTCTTGGGTGAGTTCAGAGGAAAGGGGTCATGGCCAATTTCCCAGGAGATTTTATTGAAAGTCCTCCTTGTAGAAAAGAGAATGGCCTTTCAAGCATCTGTCTGGCCTGAGGAGTGGGAAACTCAAAATCCAGGAAACACCTAGAATCGATCTTATCCTGAGGTTTGTGGTTGATTGCCCTGAGATGGTAATTGCCTTAAAAAACTGATCATGCAGCTTCTGCTAATAAAGATTCCCAGCCAATATCCTCTTCCTCTATTGTCCACCTCCTACTCCAGTCAGTCTATGTCTCGTTTCTGAGAGGCCTTGGAGGGGTCAAGCCTTTCTCTTTCCCTGTTCTTTGGTCAATGCTCACTGTGGTTGCCATGCTGTTTCCCCAAAAGTTGACACCTCCGGCATAGCTGGTAATGTTCAGCACTACAATACCTTGCAGGTTTGGCAAGGAGATGGTTTCTCCATCACACTGAAAAAGAAGAGTAGAAGGTGGTGGAACCAAGGAGCAAAAAACCCATAGGAAACAGGTGTTTCCTCTCATTGGCTGGCTCTTCAGTTAGCAATGTAAAGGGACTTTTACAGAAATGGGAGAAGGGCTTTGTCTTCTCTTCATGCTATCATCTTCTTATCCATAAAATGGAAATCTATCTCCATGCCTTCCTACTATGAACTGTGAGTGAGGTTCATGGTTAAAGCTTGGGGAGTAGCAAATTTACAGGGGAAAGTTGACTCCCAAGGTCCTGAGGTCTTTTTCCTTCATTCCCAGGAATGATTACCCTCTTTTCCACTAACCTCCAGGTGTACTCGTTCTTCCAGTTTTCTGTAAGAGCGCTGCAAAACTTCCTTGCTTCCCAGAAGACCATACCACATTTTGTTCTTAAGGCGGCTACTACAGGGAGATAAGGGTAAAGAGGGTGAATAATAACATAAATGAATGAGGAAAAGAAAAAGGGGACATCATCTTGTTCCTCAAGTGCCTTCTTATGGAGAAGAGTTATGTTCAATGGTAACAGGACACAAGAGGGAATGCTAGGATAGTGTAACCAGTATCTTTATGCAAACACCTGCTGAAATGGGTTCCTGGACTCCATTGAAGCCACAACATCTCATCCATTTGCCTCGTTGCCTTGCTGCTCATATTGGTTCAGACTTGGAAGACACAGGCTATATTCAGAAAACAATGCTCATATAAAAGTTGTATACATAACTGGCTGCTACACCCTAGTGGCTCTGCAAATGCTACTTCAGGAGCACAAGTTTCAGCTGCTTGGAGAATACATTTTTCTCAAGTGCACATGGAACATTCTTCAGAATAGGTCACATATGAGGATACAAGAAAAACCTTAACAAATTTTAAAAGATTGAAATGGTGTTAAACATCTTTTCAGACCACAATGGTATGAAACTAGAAATAAATTACATGAAAAAAAAACCAAAAAAATCCCCCACAAGCACATGGAAGCTAAACAACATGTTTCTAAATAATCATTGTATCAATAAACAAATCAAAGAGGAAATCAAACAGTACAAGGATACAAAGGAAAACAGAGACAAAATTGGGACAAAATATATGGAATGCAGCAAAAGCGGTTCTAAGAGGGAAGTACATAGCAACACAGGCCTACCTTGAGAAATAAGAACAATTCAAAATAAACAATCAAACCTCACAACTAAAGGAAGTAGAAAAAGAAGAACAAACAAAGCCCAAAGTTAGTAGAAGGAGGGGCATAATAAAATCAGGGCAGAAATAAACTGAATAAGGAAACAATAGAAAAAAAATCAATGAAACCAAAAGCTGGTTCTTTGAGAAGATAACAAAATAGACAACCCCCTAGCCAGATGTACAAAGAAAAAAAGAGAGAGGACACAAATACACAAAATTAGAAATGAAAAAAAGAGAAGTTACAACTAACCAAACAGAAATTCAAAGAATTATAAGAGAATTCTATGAAAATTATATGCCAATAAATTGGACAACCTAGAAGAAATGGACAAATTCCTAGAAATGTATGATATTCTAAGACTGACCAATGAAGAAACAGACATGAACAGACTGATTACCAGTAACAAAATTGAATTGGTAATTGAAAAACTCCAAAGAAACAAAAGTCCAGTACCAGATGGCTTCACAGGTGAATTCTACCAAACATTTACAGAAGAGCTAATACCTATCTTAAAGTATTCCAAAAAGTAGAAGAGGAGGGAATACTCCCAAACTCATTCTTTGAGGCCAGCATCACTCTAATACTCAAACCAGACAAAGACAATACAAAAAAGGAAAATTATAGACCAATATCCCTGATGGACATAGATACAAAAGCCCCCCCCCAAAAATGCTAGTAAACTGAATTCAAAAATAAATCAAAAGGACCATCTATCATGACCAAGTGGGATTTATTCCAGGGATGCAAGGATGGTATAATATTCATAAGTCAATCAATGTGATATGGCACATTAATGAAAGGAACAATAAAAACCATATGATCCTCTTAACAGATGCTGAAAAAGCATTTGGCAAATTTCAACATCCATTCATGATAAAAACTCTCAACAAAATGGGTATAGAGGGAACATACCTCAACATAATAAAGGCAATATATGACAAACCCACAGCCAACTTGATAGTTATAGGTGAAAATCTGAATGTTTTTTCCTTTTAGATCAGAAACAATATAAGGATGCCCACCCATTCTTACCACTTTTATTCAACATAGTATTGGAAGTTCTAGCCATGGTTATCAGACAAGAAAGACAAATAAAAGGCATCCAAATTGGTGAGGAAGAAGTTAAATTGTCACTATTTGCAGATGACATGATATTATACATAAATTCACCCCATCCCCCACCAATTACTCCACCAAAAAAACTATTGGAACTAATACTGGATTCAGCAAAGTTGCAGCATACAAAATTAATACACAGAAATCTGTTGTGTTCCTATATATTAACAATGAACTATGAGAAAGAGAAATCAGGAAAACAATTCCATTTACAATTGCATCAAAAAGAATGAAATACCTAGGAATAAAACTAACCAAGGAGGTGAAAGACCTATACTTTGAAAACTACATGACATTCATGAGAGAAATTGAAGGACACATATAAATGGAAATCTATTCCATGCTCATTGATAGGAATAATTAATATTGTCAAAATGTCCATCCTGTCCAAAGCAATTTACAGATTTAACATAATCCCTATCAAAATACTAACAAAATTTTTCAACGAATTACAAGAAATAATTGTAAAATTCATATGGAACCACAGAAGACCCTGAATAGTCAAAACAATCCTGAGAAAGAAGAACAAAGCTGGGGGCATTACACTCCATGACTTCAAGGCATACTACACAGCTACATTAATCAAAACAGCATGGTAGTAGCATAAGAACAGAACTATATATCAATGGAATGTAACAGAGAGCCCAGAAAGAAACCCACATATATATGGCCAATTAATATATGACAAAGGAGGCAATAATACACATTGGGGAAAAGACAGTCTCTCCAATAAATGGTGTTGAGAAAACTGAACAGCTACATGCAAAAGAATGAAACTGGGTTACTGTCTAACACCATACATAAAAGTAAACTCAAAATGTATTTAAAGACCTAAATATACGAAATGAAACCACAAAACTCCTAGAAGAAAACAGGCAAAAATCTCTTGAACATAAGCATGAGTAATTTTTCTCTGGACATTTCTCCCCAGGCAAGGGAAACAAAAACAAAGATAAATAATTGGGGTTATATCAAACTAAAAAGCTTCTGAACAGTAAAGGAAACCATCAAGAACACAAAAAGGCAACCTACAGTATGGGAGAATATATTCATAATGATATACTGGATAAGGGTCTGACATACAAAATACATAAAGAACTCATATACCTCAACACCAAAAAAACAAATAACCCAATTTAAAAATGGGCAAAGGATCTGAATCAACATTTTTCCAAAGATGACATATAGATGGCCAACAGGTACATGAAAAGATGCTCCACATTGTTAATCATCAGGGAAATGAAAATCAAAACCACAATGAGATATCACCTCATACTAGTCAGAATGGCCACTATCCAAAAGACAAGAAACAGCAATTGTTGGAGAGGATGTGGAGAAAAGGGAACACTCCTACACTGTTGGTTAGATTGTAAGCTGGCTCAGTCACTATGGAAAGCAGTTATGGAGGGTTCACAAAAAGCTAAAAATAGAAATACCATATGACTCAGTAATTCCACTTTTGGAATTTAACTGAAGGAAACAAAACCTCTGATTCAGAAAGATATATGCATCCCTATGTTTATTGCCAAATTATTTACAATAGACAAGATATGGAAGCAACCAAAATATCTATCAATAGGTGAATGGATAAAGAAGTGGTACATATATACAATGGAATATTATCCAGACATAAAAAAGAAAGAAATCCTGCCATTTGCAATATGGATGGATCTCAAAGGTATTATGATAAGTGAAATAAGCCAGGCAGAGAAAGACCAATACCGTATAATTTTACTTATATATGGAATTTAAAAACAAACAAAACAAAATGAACAAAACAGCAACAGACTCATAAACACTGAGAAGCGACTGGTGGTTACCATGGGGAGGGCTTGGGTGTTGGTGGTTGGAATAGCAAAGTGGATAAAGAGGCACAAAATCTCAATTATAATATAAATTAATCACAGGGATGAAAGTACAGCATAGAGAATATAGTCAATAACTCTGTAACATCTATGTTGACAGATAGTAACTACACTAGTTGGGGTGAGCATTTAATAATATATATAATTGTCAAATCAGTATATTGTATACTTGAAACCAATAAAATACTGTATATCAACTACACTTCAATACAAAATGTGGGAAAGTTAAAAAAAAGATTTCAGCTGCTTGAATCAATTTCATTTGAAATATATGACTCTTAGACTGCAGTTTCTCTGATGCATAACTTTTCTGGCAGAGTGGAGGGATTTTTCCAAGAGCTGTTTATCAAACACTTGATTCAGTGGCATAGAATAGAACTAAGCTTTCTAGGCAGATTATAGCGGAACTGGTGAAGAGAATATGGCACAGGAAAGGATATCAGGGGACTTGAGATGGTAGTGGCAAGGACAGGGTGTTGCTAACTGTAGGATCTGTGATAAAAATAGGCAGTGTGCTTGCAATCATTAGAAAAGCTGGATAGAGTTTACTATGAACTTTTAAAGTAAAACCACAGAAATGAACCACCACAGGGCATGAAAAAGAAGGCTAGCACAAACTCTGTTTGTACTCTGAAACCATGAGTTCTCTGGGCACTTTAATTTCCTCATCTATAAATAAAGAGTTTAGTTATTTGGAAATACAAAATACCTGGAAGAGCCAAAACAATTCTGGAAAAGAACAAAATTGGAGGACTTTTATCTCCCAATTCTAAAATTTACTATAAAGCTATGGTTATCCAGACAGTGTGGTACTTGCATAGGTCAACAGAACAGAAATAAGAGTCTAGAAAAACCCTTACATTTATAGTCAATTGATTTTCAGCAAAGGTACCAACACAATTCATTAGGGGAAAAGGATAGCTTTAAAAAAATGGTACTGTGGTAATTGGATATCCATGTGCAAAAAAGATGGATTTAGACCCTTTGTCCCACCATACGCAAAAATCAACTCAGAATAGATCACAGACTTAAATGAAGAGCAAAAACAACAAAAATTTTAGAAGAAAACTCAGGAACAAAATTTTAAGGTATTGGGTTAGGCAAAGAGTTCTCAGGCATCAAAAGCATGGGCCATAAGTGAAAAAAAATGATCAAGTGGAGCTCATCAAAATTGAAAACTTTTGTATTTTGAAAGATACCTTAAGAAAATGAAATGACAAGCAACTGGGAAGCACTATTCGCAACATAGGTGACAAAGTACTTGCTCCTCAGCCCAGGCCTGCTCTGAGAAAGCGATTCTGGTGTCAGGTTGGCAGAGGTGGTGGTGGGGAAGGGAGGCATGCTTCTTTTTACTTGTAGTTCCAATTTTCCACAAGAACCATGAGGCTACTTTAGAGTATGTCTGTAGTGCAAATGTACCAGAAAGTGCCAAGCAAGCCAAATGTAGCTGGGTTAAAATCAGTGGGTCTGGAGAAACAGGTTAGGAACACCAAGAAGCAGGAGGGCGATCTCTGATATTTTGTAGCTTTGCCAAGCATAAACAGTCCTGAAGCCACTGCTAGGACCTGGTCAAGCTCTCACAGACAGAACAAAGATAGGAAATTTGCTGAATCAAGTCAATGTGATCTGTTTTCAGTAGTAGTAACAGAGTTAGATGTGTTTACACTGCTATCCACAGCTCTAGACTATGAAGGCAGCTCCAGGCTCAGGATTTCTGGTGCTGAGTCATTACAGACTAGGTCAACATTTGGGGCAAGCCATCCCACTAACTTTGGGAATAATGTGTTTTATTTCCAAAGGACTTCTTTCTTTCTGTTGCTTGTCTGAGAAGTAGGGAATAGGAATACATGTGTGTTTTTCGACTGTGTATTTGTATTTAGGGAGGAGGGTTTATTGTCCTTACTTGTACTGTCCTGGGTGTTCATCTCTTCTGGTGTTGAATTCCAGAGAAATTTTAGCATCCAGTCCAATTCCAAAATAGTTGTTCATGACACACCTTTCTTTCAAGCGTCTGAAATTAGCCAAAGGGAAAAAGAGAACAGACATTGGTACAGGAAAGAAGTGCTGATATCATTGAGCTGAAGACTTCATCTGCATGATTGAAAATCACCGAGGGAAGACCTTCTCCATGTTGGGCACAAGCCTTAATGTTCTTGCGAGGCACATAAAGATGTTCTATTAACAACTAGCTTGTTAGCTGTAAGACAGGGCACCCAGTCATTTGTGAGGATTCAGTGGGAATGAGACTCATAATAAAGAAGTCATCTTTGGAGGCCCTTAGATAGGAGTGGCCAATATTTTCTCCACATACAATAAAGCGAAATAGAGGCACTGACTAATTCCTGTAAAGAACTTCTAAGTATCTCAGATAAAAATCTATGAGTAATGAGTAAAGTCTACACTACTACTGTTTTTAGAGATATCTGAACTCCTTTGTAGCACTTTCACATCAAAGGGCAAAATGACAACACACTTGAGGGAAAAGACTGGTAAAAGTAGGTAGATATAGAATGGAGTTCTGGGAAGATGGCAGCGTGAGCAGGGCAGTGGAAATCTCCTCCCAAAACAATATATATATCTATGAAAATACAGCAAATACAACTATTCCTAAAATAGAGACCAGAATACACAGGACAGTGCACAACCTGCATCTGCACCTGTGAGAACTTGGCACCCTGCAAGGTGGGTAAGATACGGAGCCACGTCCTGGTGGGAACCGAGCACTCCCCCACCCCAGCACACTGGCGGGAGGAGAGCATTCAGAGCTAGGAGGGAGTGGAAGTACACGCCTGCAAAATAACCAGCCCTGGTGATCTGCGCCGGGAGCGCTGACACACATCATGCGGTGTAGCAGAGATTGGAGAGGCAGAAGGTGCAGGTTTTGAGCTGGGAATGCACCCAGGTCCTCGCAGCTGGCTTCCGGGACAAAAGAAAAGTGTGTGCTTTTTTCAGCAGTCTTACGATCGTCCCAGCACACTCAGCCCAGCAGGCTGGGAGTCCTGAGGAATTTGGGACCTCTTGGGTGGCGACTGGGAAAAAGTAGCTGCACTGAAACTTCAAACAGAGAACAATAGCCTCCCATTTGTTCCCACCCTGGCCAGAGCTGTAAAAGGCCCAGTGGAGTGGCACGGCCACAGCTGCGGAATAGTGGAGCAACAGTGCCACCTACAGCATATTTACAGAATCTACTCCCAGTGGGCTTTCTTTTCTTCTCTTTCCTTCTTTTATTCACTTTTCTTTCTCTTCCTTCCTTTTTTCTATTTTCTTTATCTTCCTTATTTTTTTTAAAGTCTTAAAGAGCCCAGCTGACATACGTGGCACCTGCCAGCGACCACTTTTATCGCCATGAAAAGACAGAGGAATATGGTACCGACAAAGCTCACCAAGACAACACCAGAGGGGGAGCCTGAAGGGATGGAAATGCACAGTCTTCCTGGAAAATTAGTCAGAATAAAAGTCATAACCGTGCTGATGGATCTACAGAGAAATATGCAAGAGCTGAGGGAGGAAGTGAGGGAAGTCAGGAAAGACAATTCAGGAATGAGACAGGCCATTGACAGGCTTAGCAGCAGACTGGACGATATGCAAGACACTGTTATTGGAATAGAAATCAGAGAACAGGAATAGAGAGCAGCTGGGGCAAAGAGAGATAAAAGGATCTCTAGGAATGAAAGAATATTAAGAGAACTGTGTGACCAATTCAAACGGAACAATATTCGCATTAAAGGAGTACCAGAGGAAGAAGAGAGAGAAAAGGGGATAGAAAGTGTCTTTGAAGAAATAATTGCTGAAAACTTCCCCATGCTGGGGAAGGAAATAGTCTCGCAGTCCACGGAAGCCCACAGATCTCCCAACACAAGGGACCCAAGGAAGACAACACCAAGACATAATAATTGAAATGGCAAAGATCAATGATAAGGACAGAGTATCAAAGGCAGCTAGGGAGAAAAAAAAATCACTTACAAAGGAAAACCCATCAAACTGTCATCAGACTTATCAACAGAAACCCTACAGGCCAGAAGAGAATGGCATGATATATTTAATGTAATGAAACAGAAGGGCCTCAAACCAAGAATATTGTATCCAGCACAACTATCATTTAAATATGACGGAGGGAATAAACAATTTCCAGACAAGCGAAAGCTGAATTTGCCTCCCATAAACCACCTCTACAGGACATCTTGAAGGAACTTCTCTAGAGGGAAGCACTCCTAAGGCTAAGATGTCACCAGAGAAAATAAAATCATAGCAAAGAAAGCAGACCATCCAAATACTAACTAAAGGCAAAGAATAAAACACCTAGTATATAAAGAATGGAGGAGGAAGAATAAGAAGGGAGAGAAATAAAGAAACACCAGACTATGTTTACAATAACTTAACAAAAAAGTTAAGTTAGATTGTTAGATAGTAAAGAAGCAACTCTAGAACCTTTGGTAACCACGAATCTAAAGCCAGCAATGGCAGTAAGTACATATCTATCGATAATCACCCTAAATGTTAATGGACTGAATGCACCAGTCAAGACACAGAGTAACAGAACGGATAAAAAAGCAAGACCCTACAATATGCTGCCTACAAGAAACTCACCTCAAACCCAAAGATATACACAGACTAAAAGTGAAGGGATGGAAAAAGATATTTCATGCAAACAACAAGGAGAAAAAAGCAGGTGTTGCAGTACTTGTATCAGACAAAATAGAGTTCAAAACGAAGAAAGTAGCAAGAGATAAGGAAGGACATTACATAATGATAAAGGGGTCAATCCAAAAAGAGGATATAACCATTATAAATATATATGCACCCAACACGGGAGCGCCGGCATATGTGAAACAAATACTAACAGAATTAAAGGAGAAAATAGACAGCAATGCATGCATTTTAGGAGACTTCAACACACCACTCACTCCAAAGGACAGATCAACCAGAGAGAAAATACGTGAAGACACAGAGGCACTGAACCACACACTAGAACCGATGGACCTAACACACATCTACAGAACTCTACACCCAAAAGCAGCAGGATACACATTCTTCTCAAGTGCACATGGAACATTTTCCATAAAAGACCATATAGTAGGCCACAAAAAAACCTCAGTAAATTTAAAAATATTGAAATTCTACCAACCAACTTCCCAGATCACAAAGGTATAAAACTAGAAATAAATTTTAGAAAGAAATCAAAAAGGCTCACAAATACTTGGAGACCTAACAACATTCTCCTAGATAATCAATGGGTTAACGACCAAATCAAAACAGAAATCAAAGAATATATGGAGACTAATGACAACAACAACACAAAGCCACAACTTCGGTGGGACACAGCAAACACAGTTCTAAGAGGAAAGTATATTGCAATCCAGGCCTATTTAAAGAAGGAAGAACATTCCCAAATGAATAGTCTAAAGACACAATTATTGAAATTGGAAAAAGAAGTACAAATGAGGCCCAAAATCACCAGAAGGAGGGACATAATAAAGATCAGGGAAGAAATAAATAAAATTGAGAAGAATAAAACAATAGAAAAAATCAATGAAACCAAGAGCAGGTTCTTTGAAAAAATAAACAAAAGAGATAAACCCCTAGCCAGACTCATTAAGAGAAAAAGAGAATCTACACACATAAACAGAATCAGAAATGAGAAAGGAAAAATAACGACAGACCCCACAGAAATACAAAGAATTATAAGAGAATATTATGAGAATCTATATGCTAACAAGCTGGAAAACCTAGAAGAAATGGACAACTTCTTAGAAAAATACAACCTTCCAAAACTGACCAAACAAGAAACAGAAAAACTAAACAGACCAATCACCAGTAACGAAATTGAAGCGGTAATCAAAAAAACTACCCAAGAACAAAACCCCTGGACCAGATGGATTCACCTCTGAATTCTACCAGACATATACAGAAGAAATAACACCCATTCTCCTTAAAGTTTTCCAAAAAATAGAAGAGGAGGGAATACTTCCCATCTCATTCTATGAAGCCAGCATCACTCTAATACCAAAACCTGGCAACGACATCACCAAAAAAGAAAATTACAGACCAATATCCCTGATGAAAGTAGATGCAAAAATACTCAACAAAATATTAGCAAACCAAATTCAAAAGTACATCAAGAGGATCATACACCATGATCAAGTGGGATTCATCCCAGGGATGCAAGGATGGTACAACATTCGAAAATCCATCAACAACATCCACCACATCAACAAAAAGAACAAAACCCACATAATCATCTCCATAGATGCTGAAAAAGCATTAGACAAAATTCAGCATCCATTCATGATTAAAACTCTCAACAAAATGTGTATAGACAGCAAGTACCTCAACATCATAAAGGCCATATATGCCAAGCCCACAGCTACCATCATACTTAACAGCAAGAAGCTCAACGCCTTTCACCTAAGATCGGGAACAAGACAGGGATGCCCACTCTCTCCACTGTTATTCAACATAGTACTGGAGGTCCTAGCCACGGCAATCAGACAAAACAAAGAAATACAAGGCATCCATATTGGTAAAGAAGAAGTCAAATTGTCACTATTTGGAGATGACATGATATTGTACATAAAAAACCATAAAGACTCCACTCCAAAACTACTAGAACTAATATCTGAATTCAGCAAAGTTGCAGGATATAAAATTAACACACAGAAATCTGTTGCTTTCCTATACACTAATGATGAACTAACAGAAAGAGAAATCAGAAAAACAATTCCATTCACAATTGCATCAAAAAGAATAAAATACCTAGGAATAAACCTAATGAAGAAAGTGAAAGACCTGTACTCTGAAAACTACAAGGCACTCCTAAGAGAAATTAAAGAGGACACTAACAAATGGAAATTCATCCCATGTTCTTGGCTAGGAAGAATATATATTGTCAAAATGGCTATACTACCTAAAGCAATCTATAGATTCAACGCAATCCCTCTCAAAATACCAACAGCTTTCTTCAATGAACTGGACCAAATAATTCTAAAATTCACATGGAACCACAAAAGACCCCGAATAGCCAAAGCAATCCTGAGAAGGAGGAATAAAACAGGGGGAATTACTCTCCCTGACTTCAAGCTCTACTACAAAGCTACAGTAATCAAGACAATTTGGTATTGGCACAAAAACAGACCCACAGACCAGTGGAACGGAATAGAAAATCCAAAAATTAACCCAAACGTATACAGTCAATTAATATTTGATAAAGGAGCCTTGGATATACAATGGGGAGATAACAGCCTCTTCAGCAGCCGGTGTTGGGAAAACTGGACAGCTACATGTAAGAGAATGAAACTGGACTACTGTCTAACCCTATACACAAAAGTAAACTAAAAATGGATCAAAGACCTGAATGTAAGTCATGAAACCATAAAAATCTTAGAAAAAAACATAGGCAAAATTTCTTGGACATAAACATGAGCAACCTCTTTATGAACATATATCCCCAAGCAAGGAAAACAAAAGCAAAAATGAACAAGTGGGACTATATCCAGCTGAAAAGCTTCTGTACAGCAAAGGACACCATCAGTAGAACAAAAAGACATCCTACAGTATGTGAGAATATATTCATAAATAACGTATCCAATAAGGGGTTGACGTCCAAAATATATAAAGAACTCACGCACCTCAACAAACATAAAGTAAATAATCCAATTTAGAAATGGGCAGAGGACATGAATAGACACTTCTCCAAAGAAGAAACTCAGATGGCCAAGAGGCACATGAAAAGATGCTCCACATCACTAATCATCAGAGAAATGCAGATTAAAACCACAATGAGATATCAGCTCACACCAGTAAGCTTGGCCAACATCCAAAACATAAAAACAACAAATGTTGGCGAGGATGTGGAGAAAAGAAAACCCTCCTACACTGCTGGTGGGAATGCAAATTAGTTCAACCATTGTGGAAAGCAGTATGGAGGTTCCTCAAAAATCTCAAAATAGAAATACCATTTGACCTAGGAATTCCACTCCTAGGAATTTACCCTAAGAATGCAGCAGCACAGTTTGAAAAAGACATATGCACTTCTATGTTTATGGCAGCACTACTTACAATAGCCGAGAAATGGAAGCAACCTAAGTGTCCATCAGTAGATGAATGGATAAAGAAGATGTGGTACATATACACAGTGGAATATTATTCAGCCATAAGAAGAAAACAAATCCTACCATTTGCAACAACATGGATGGAGCTAGAGAGTATTATGCTCAGTGAAATAAGCCAAGCCGAAAAAGACAAGTATCAAATGATTTCACTCATATGTGGAGTATAAGAACAAAGAGAAAAACTGAAGGAGCAAAACAGCAGCTGACTCACAGAACCCAAGAACGGACTAATAGTTGCCAAAGAGAAAGGGACTTGGGAGGATGGGTGGGAAGGGAGGGACAAGGGGGACAAAGGGGCATTACGATTAGCAGAAGCAATGTTGGGGGGGTACAGGGAGGGCTGTACAACTCAGAGAGGACAAGTAGTTACTCTATAGCACCTCACTACGCTGATGGACGGTGAATGTAACGGGGTTGGTGGGGGGGACCTGATGAAGGGTGTAGTTTAATCACCATAATATTGCACATGTTATTGTAGATTAATGATATCAAAATAAATTATAAAAAAAGTAGGTAGATATATATACAATCAAAAAAACCAAGCAGTTTTTCATTCTTCTGCATCTATCTTGGGTGTCAAATACCAAAACAGTGGTGTGCTAGAGCCAGATAGTACCAGCTCATGGAAGCTGATTATTCCTATCAGTTCCCAACTCTGCATTGAATGGCTTTATCTGTAGCTTGAAATAGGCCATGCTGTGAAGGTTTATACCAGTAATAAATCAGGGCTTTATTCTCCCAGAAAGTTGGTTTTAAAACTGCCAGCACACCATTGATTAAAACTCATTAGGTAGGTCTATGGGACCTCAGACCTGAGCTTAAGCTAATGGTGAAGTAGAAGGAAGTGGGAGTTGGAGATAGGAATAAATGGGAAGCTTCAGAAAACTTAAATAATTGCTAGCTGTGTCCTTTTGAGAAAATGAAAATGGGCAGTTTAGCTACTCTATCATAGATTTAAAAAAATTCATTACTAAAGTGACTCCACATCTCCCAAATGAGATCTCAGTCCTGAATTGGAGTTTCTCTAACTGATGTCCAAGCTGCTCTTAATGGAACTCCAAATGAGTGAATGTGATGGAACTTGGTTGCTTGGAATATTCTAAAGAGGTACAGCACAGATGTATTTAGTTTTGTTATATAGCCCCCTAAACGCCCATTTATGTTTTAGCACCTGCAATCATTTAGTGTTAGAGGCAACAGTGGAAAACCAGGTCCTTTGAAATAACAACAGATAACATTTATTAAATGCTTACAATAATAGTTAACAATTATAACTGTTAATACACAAAGCACTTAGTTATGAGTGCCAACCGCTGTTCATTGCAAGTACTTTGTACATATAAACTCAATAAATACAACAAACTTATGTGGTAAGTCCTACAATTATTTTCATATTATACATGAGGAAACTGAGGCTTTGATTGGTTGAATTACTTGTGTAAGGTCACACAACTAGTAAGGGAAGTCAGGGTCTGACTCTAGGTATCCTTAGATTATTCTTTTAACCAAATAAAGGAAGAAGCCATAAAAAGGTGATAGGACTAAATACTTACATAGCTTCAGGTGTAAAATGTAAGTACTCTAAATTGAGGTTATCTAGATCCTCACTTTTGAGAGAAGATATAGAAGACAAAATGCCACCACGAGACCCTAGATACAAAAGACATCATCTTAGTGTCAGATGCAAACAAGAAAGACGCCCACACACACATACACACACACACTTGTGTTTCACCCTATTTTCTCTGTAGGAGCAGGGTCACACTCAATGACTTTCTCCTAGATTATCAGAGTTCTCATTCCAAAGAGATCATCTTGGATTGACAGGGACTTCCACTGGAAGAATAGTAAGGCTGGGCTGTTTGTTTACTGGCAGTGAAAACAGCTTCAAATCTTGGGTTTCATCAGGCCAGCCTTTTCAAAGTACAAAATGGTGTCATTACTCTGGATATTGGGATGGGATCTTTATAGTGTGAAGCTTCTAGGAAAGAGGGAAGGATATCTATTGCAGAGTAAGATTATGACTAAACACACCTTTATTCTCTGGAAACTAGAAGACAATGATGAAAGCTGGAATAAAAGAAGAGAAGATCCTTACGGTGTCTTGGGCTCATCTGGTCAATAGCTTCTGAGTCATCTTCCAGGAAGAAAGTTGAAGTAAAGTTCTTGACTGATATTGTCTGTCGGCTTTGCTCATCCAGAACTACAGAGAAAAAGTGGAAGGAAGAGAGAAAGGAAGGGAAGAAAACGGAAGGGAAGGGAATCGAGGGGAAGGGAAGGAAAGGAAAGGAGAATGGATTGGTCACGTTTCTTGAGCATCTCTTTTGTTTAGTTAATGCCAGTCAGTGTGTGGATAGACGACAGGGATTCCCATTTGACTACCACCTCTCCTCAATGATGCTGTTCATAGTCTCAGCTTTCTTATAGTATTGCGCCTATGTCTTTTCATGTTCATGCCTGAGCTTTCTGTTTTAACTGGTTACTCTTTTTCCATCACCCAGTAAATGTGGTTGTGCGTAGAAGCTCAGGGTCAGAGGTACAGGGAGCAGGGTGGGAAACTCTCTGTTCATCTACCTCCATTCTCACCCCTTTGTTAATTCATTTACTCATATGACTTTTGTTCCAGACTTGAACCTCTAGGACCATGCCATTCTTTCTCTCAAATGTCTCACCCATACCCAAAATATCCCAAAGTTCTTTTCACCAGCATATATGTTGTACAGCTCAGGTGCTCAGTTTGTGCCAAAGCTTATAGGTCAATTCCTATCCTACAAAGGGTGCCATTCTCTGTCCTATGGCCACAAACTGTACTTCTAAATCTGACTTATGTTGATGAAGCAACACAGAAATGGAGGCAAACTGACTGTTTAATTCTTTCACAGTGCGAATGGGAGATTCCCTTTCTTTCTTGGAAACTTGGCTGACGTTGTTGTCTTGCCAATAAGTTTCAGCCCTGGGCAAGTTCACTATGGATTCAATAAGACCAAAAAATGACAATGGAACATTTTTTGGGTGAAAGGGTTTATACCCAACTTTATTCCCATGATGGCAGGTCAATCACTAGAATCCTGTACAGTCAGAGCATGTCTGCATGCAGCAAACCAGTCTCTGCCTCTGGGCATCTCTGCCCCTGCAGCCATCTCAGTCTCTGTCCTCGGCTCCACCACCATTCCAGTGTCTTCTCTGCTCTTCTGCAGCCTTGCAGCAGTCATGCTGCATGTCATGCTACCATGTCACCTGGAGCACTGGGCAGAGCTCTTTATATAGATTCAATAGCAACATATTGCCCACACGTGTGCAGTGAGCTAGTCAACAAGGGCAAGGTGAGACTCCTGGCCATAGGGATCTTCACTTTATCCACATTCCACCCCTCCGGATTCTTACCTCTCAATCTATGTGCCCTCAATCTCCTGCAATGGTCCCTGTGCTAGGTAGCTGGAACATTATAACCAAATTCCATAGTAAGATAATACAATATACAAATAAAAAAATTACAACAAATTATAATAACCCTCAAGCCTGAGGAGATCCATTGCCACCAAGTGGTCATCCTGGCTGTATTCAGACCAGAAGAACCATGGGTGGGCCTTACAATACCCACCTTCTCTAGCCTCTCCAGTAGAGAGTCTTGCAGATACACAGGCCGGTCTTGTCGCTTTGTCTCTGGGTTCTGCTTCATCCTCAGCGGCCGGAACCACTACTCCAGTTTCAGTTGTTGCCACAGCTCCAGTAAGATTCTATTTGAATTTCCATCCAATTTCTTTCTGCGGGCTCGCTCCTGCCTTTATCAAATCAACCCACATCTGGGTCCTAATGACCTTCACGGCGCCCCTTAAATTCTTCCTTCGAGTATCAGACTGTATTTCCTTTTGTGCTTTCATTGCTTGAGCCTGAGTAGAGGAGCAGAGCATAGAGTGCTCCACGACCTGGGTGGGGGCTGCCCCTGCCCTGGAGGAACATGCCGTTGCTCAGTCCTTATTTTCTTTTGGGCTTTCCACTAACTTTCAACCGGGGGGGGTTTCAACAGAGGAGGGGCTGGTGCCTCTGGCACCAACAGGGCCTCCACCCCCACCTGTTCATCAAACCTCTGCTCCTCCATTTCTGGGGCTGACAGCTCCACTACATCCATCACCTGCCCAACAGAACCTGGCAGCCTGCACCTTTGTGCGGCTTCTTCTCATGGGGGGATGGTCAGTCAGCTTATGGTCATTACTACGGAGTTTGAATGAGAAGCCCCGAAAGGGAGCACTGAGCCCCATAGACATGCTGATGCATAGTGCTGCCTCCCCTGTACAACTGCAAGTACAAACCAAGGGCCACTGCTCCTTCTCGTGTTGCTTCCTCTTGGGCTGCCACAACATCCTTTACCATTTCCACGCACCTCGCAGTGATGCCATTTCAGTCACCAACAAATTTTTTACCTCCTCAAAGGCACCTTGCAGTTCACGTTCTTGTGCTGCCTCTTCTTGTGCTTCCTGAAGAAGGTGTCTTCTTCCCTTACAGCCTTTCTCAATATTGTCAGAAGAAAACTCCCCACTGTTCCCTACACCTCATGGGCACTCTGTCTCTCTAAGGAATTCCCTATTTTGCTGAGGGCCAACTTTACTGCATCAAGTGTTGCCTCCACCCGTTCCCAGTCTTGGGATGGGGCCCAGTCCTCTAAGAGGCAAGCCACATCAGACCACATGTCCACTGGGGGACACTCGAATGTCTCTGCATCCATAGGTGCAGCCCACAGAAACACTCCTCCCATGAAGGCAGCCTGTTGTTTTCCTTGGCCAACAATGAATCCTGCTGACTATGCCAATTGTCTTGCCAGTGGGTTTCAGCCCTGGGTAAGTTCACTATGTATTCAATGAGACCAAAAAATGACAATGGAACGTTCTTGGGGTGAAAGGGTTTATACCCAACTTTATTCCCATGGTGTCAGGTCAGTCAGTAGAATCCCATTCACTTAGAGCATGTCTGCATGCAGCAAGCCAGTCTCTGGCTCTGGACCTCTCTACTCCCACAGCAATCTCAGTCTCTGTCCTCGGCACTGCCACCACTCCAGTCTCTGCTCTCCTGCAGCCATGCAGCCATGCCACCATGTCACCCAGAGCACAGGGCAGAACTCTTTATACACAGTCAACAGCCATGTATTGCTTAGACGTGTGTAGTGAGCAAGCCGACCAGGGCCAGGTGAGAATCCTGGCCACAGGAACCTTCACTTTATCCACAGTTGTCACTGAAAGTACCAAGGCAGGAGAATGTACCATAGCTACAAGTCAAAGGCCAGCATAAGGGCCTTCCTTGCCACATGGACTTCTGCTCAATTCCAACAGCTCAGGTAGAGCATACTTGGCCTTATACCATTTTCTGATCTGTTTTTAAAAGAAGCATTGTGGGGGAAGAAGTGGGAACTAAAATGTTACATTAAATAGTTGGAGGAGTTTAAAGAGTTTTCATACTGAGTTGGAGGCTTGTAGATTTTCATGAGTTGCAGGAAATGGCAATCAGTGCCAGAGCTGCAAGGACCACTCTCAGGGCCCTTGTGCCTTGTTAGTACTGCAAAGGACATGCAAAAATAAAACCTATTTTCTTTCTAGAAAAGTCACAGTCTTGGTGTTTTAAAGGAAAAAGAAGCAGGTGAAAAAAATTCCATGGCTGGTGGTGGAAGCTGACAAAACTTTGAGCCAGGTCACTTAGCAGCTGTAATTGTTTAGGATGAGTGTTAGTTTCAAATATAAATGAGCAAAAGGGCTGAATGCCTGGGAGGCAGGAGGAGCCAAAGGGACAGCTTACAAGGACTGAGTCTTTTCAAATCAGCATCTGATCACTGACTTTGGAAACTATATGAATACAGAATCTAGTCAAGTTTTGGTAATGGAGTCAAATCACACATGCAGAGTAAGGGAGACCACTAAACCATCCAGTGGGACTTTCTTTTTCCCCTACCTCAATGACAACCTGGTACCCTTACCTTGTTCAACTTGGAATATGATGAGTTTCAAGGATTTCTGGAGATTCTGGGCCTTTGTGACCAGCTCCAACTTGCACATGGCTATGTGGTCTATTTGAGGGACAAAGGGCTTTCCATCTGCCTTGCCATTGTCTGCATGTAATGTAGCACTCTTCTCAACTGCTGCCTCCTCCGCCAGGACATCAATCAGGACACTGAGCTTGTCATACATTAAGTTACTCTATATAGGAGGGAGGGAGACAGGGCATTGTTATGAAGGACCAGCGCTTGAGAGAACACACTGAGGAGCTAGGTGGTACAGGGAATGGTGAGGAGGGGAACAGTTGGCAGAGACAGTGAGAGCAGAAAGTTACATGTGGGAGATGAAAGTTTTGGAAAAGAAGTAATTGTATAGATGTAATGTGAAGAGATGACTAAAGGGTATTAGAGATCAAATAGGTATTTGTTTCTGAGCAACTGCAGGCATCAATGTATGTTGCTGAGTTTTTATTGTGTCAGACTGGCCTGTAAAATATGTAACATGGAAAACTTGAGAAAATAAACATTTCTGTATGGCTGTTTTCATTGGCATGCTCCTATGGATGTGGAAGTGTCTGTACGTGGGTGCCTGGTGTCTGCCTTTGTGTATGTTTGGGGATGTACTGTGTGATTATGGCTTGAATTCCAGCTCCATAACTTAATAGTTTGTGATCTGAGACAAGTTAACCTCTTTGTGCTTTTATATTCTAGGGCCCTGTGAGGAGTAAAAAAGTTAATGCATTAAAAATGCTCAGAACAGTTCCTGACACAGTGTAAGTGCTTATATGTAAGTGTTAGCTATTGTTGTTGCTCTTGTTATAGAGGTGAATGTGGATATATTTCTACCACTTATTTGTATACATTTTCAAGCATGTTCTAGTATGCAATCATTACATACATGCTTGTGCATACTTTTGTCTAGCTGTGAGCAGATGTGTTTGGCATATGCTTAGATATATAGTACATGTATAAGCATGCATAGTGTCCCTCTTCATTTGGTGAAAGATGGAAGTCTAATGAGGTTGGGCTTTCCCCATCAGCTTCTCCTCCTTGCTTTTACCATTTCCAGTGAGAGGCACATTTGCTTTTATTAAAACGGGGCCCTGGCCCCACAAAGAGTACAAGATAGAAGGAGTGGAAACTTACTTTTAAAATCACAGACTCTATTGCTGTATTGTTCTGTTTTATCTGACACCAGGCCTTTACAATATCAACTCCAAAATCTTCTACTGCTGAGCACAGGAATCTGGATGAAAAATAGATGGCACAATGTGATGTGGACCATGAGGTCCAGAGCCTTTCTCTCTTATGACATCCATCTTCCTTCTCCTCCTCCTTTTACCTGATCTCTCTCCCTGCTTCTGCTGCTTCTTTTCCCTTCTTTGTTGTTTCTGCTTCTTTATGTACATATGGTAAAACATGCAAGTACCTAAGAGAGTTTAACTAAAATTTCTCAGTCCTAATTCTGAATTTTCAGAAAAGAATGTTTGATTAATACAACGTGAGTCAGGTTTTCACCTTGGGTTCAATCAGCTATGGTTCAAGGGCCCAGATAGTTTAGTACAAACATAATGACATTGGGAGGACTTCCTCTGCTTCTCAAAGGAGGGTTCTGGTAGAATTGGCAAGAACCCCACAGAGTCCCAGGACGAATGAATGACCCACACACTTAGAAGGGGAGAAAGGAGAAAATGTGTTGCTCAGGCCATGTGAAAGCAACGGTAGCGGGTATTAAGAGATCTTTCCCAGTGTCATATGGAAAACAATGTGTCCCTATTGTAGGGAGCTATGCTATGCTCTTAAATTGTATGGAATGTTGTGTTTCCCTTCTATAATCCTTCCATATCTCTGGCTTGCAATCTTATCTTTTTGGAATAGCATAAGCCCTCACCCCAATCTCATCTTTTTCCCCTAAATTTTCTATCAGGAGGTTTGAGTTAGGAGAAATTTGATCTGGAAAGGTAAATATATACTTTCCTTGCCCTCAGCACACCAAGCTATCAAAATGAGCCCTATTTCTGACCAAGGAACAGCTCATCAGGGGCAGAACACCCCAAAGTTTGAGAGCCAAAGGAAGACTGACCTGGTTGCAATGATCATCTCTGTGGGGTACTTGGCCTTCAGGATTTTGTTCAACTCATTGGTTGCAGATTCTAAGTGTTGGATGGCAGCAGCCTAGGGAGAAAAGGAGTGGTCAGCCCCGGAATCTCAGCATTGAGACATAGTGTGCTGCACATCCTCATCCCCTCATTATTTCCTACTGATTCTTTACCAACAACTCCACTGCCTCTCTGCAAATAATCACAAAGAATTGTTGTTGAAGATCCCCATACATGACATTAAATCTGTAGTTATTCTAAAAATAAGAGATGTATATTGTCTCTTTTCATTTAAATTAATATACAAAAACTCATAGGAAGGAAGTACTGTTCGTTGCATGTATTAAATGAACAAAAATAATCTCATATTACATAGCTGGTACATAAGAGATCTGGGATTCAAACCCACACTTTTCTAATACCTCTTATATAATAATATTAGTAATAATAATAATGATAGTAATATCCACTTATATAGTACTTATGTGCAAGGCTCTGTTCCATGCTCTTTTTCTCTACACATATATATTCATGTAATACCTGTAACAATCCTATGAGATAAGGATTGTTATTTTCCCCATTTCAAAAGAAGAACACTGAGGCACAGAAAAGGGGGAAGCTGATAAGTGGCAGAGCCAGGATTGGATTCCAGATAGTCTGGCTGTTGAGTCTGTACCCTCTTAAGTACAACTACTCCTCTTTCCATCACTCCCTACATTCAAACATCTACCAAACCCTGATGATGCTATATGTTCAATATGTCTTAAACATATCCACTTCTCCTTATGCCTATTACCACTTCACCGGTCCAAATCACCATCATCTTTTTCCTAGACAATTACAGCATCTCTTATATTTTCTTATTGCCTCTAGTCTTTATTCTTTCAATTGTTTTTCCACATACCACATAAGTCCTCTGCTTAAAACCTTTCTATTAGATAGCAGGATAGATGGATATATATATGGTAAAGCAAGTATAGTGAAATGTTAATGGTACAACTACCATTTTATTTTATTTCACTTATTTTTATTTTATTTTTTAATTTAAGCTCAAGTAAAATACATATATAAATTATATCATATATAAGTATAACATTTATAATGTCATATTTATATAATATAAATATTAAAATATACAATATGTATTTATATGAGTGTATATTAATATAAATATATATAATAAAGATTTCATCATTTCTTTGTTAGGATTCTGTATACATATTGGCATTATATATCTCAAGCTTTAATGTAATGCCTAATGATATGTACTGTAAAATACACATAGTAGATGGACAATAAAATGTTATTTATATTGAAATAAGCCTTTCCATATCTTTAAGGGTTACATGCTGTAGGCTAGGATCCTAACTAGTTTTACTATCAAGAGTTCAAGAAGCTAGTATGTATGACAATTTTCGTAGGGAAAGGAAAAAACCTTTTATACTTTGAATTGCTTTTAGGATAAAGCCCATGGTTTACCAGGGCCTTCCTAGCTTGGCCCCTGATTATTTCTCCAGTCTCATCTTTAGTCTGCCCCCTGCATACCCCTTCCCTGGCCCCTGTGCCTTAGACGTTATGAATGAATTTCAGTTCTATGAATATTCCACACTCTCTCTCACCCTTTGAACAACACACACGATCCCAGCTGTCTGGACAAGGCATCCTCATTCTTATTATCCTGGTTAACTCCCTCTGGTCCATAGATTTCTTCTGAAATAGCAGTTCTGAGAAGCTTTTCTGATTTTCCCTAAACCTGCTGGATGGTCTCATCCCTCTCTATTTCCTTATATACTAACAGTCATACTATTTTATTGAAACTATTTTTTCTATCATTGCAGCAACTAGACTATCAGCTACATGACAGCGTGGACTCTGACATTCTTCCTTAAATACTGACATATACAAAAAGCTCCTAGAACAGTATCCCACACATAGCAGATAATACATAATAATTTTTTTTTTCAAAAAAATTGAAGTACAGTTGACATATAATATTATATTAATTCCATGTCTACAACATAGTGATTCAACAATTATATATATTAAGAGATGCTTGTCATGATAAGACTAGTTATCATCTGTCACCACACAAATTTGTTACAATATTATTGATTATATTCCCTATGTTGTACTTTTCATCCCCATGACTTATTTATTTTATAGCTGGAAGCTTGTACCACTAAATTCTCTTCACCTATTTTGCCTCTGGAAACCACCATTTTGTTCTCTGTATTTATGAGTCTGTTTTTGTTTTCTTTGTTTCATTGCTTGATTGATTGTTTTGTTTTTCAGATTCCACATATAAGTGAAATCATATGGTATTTGTCTTTCTCTGCCTGCCTAATTTTACTTAACATCCATGTCAATCCATGTTGTGAAGAGCAAGATTTCATTCCTCTTTAATGGCTGAGTAATATTCCAATATGTGTGTGTATGTACCAGCTGTTTATGAACTCATCTATTGATGGAAACTTAGGTTACTTCTATATCTTGGCTATTGCAAATAATGCTACAATAAACAAGGGTGCATAGATCTTTTCAGATTAGCATTTTCATATTCTTTGTGTAAAAACTAAATGGAATTACTGGATGGTATGGTATCCTATCAGTTTTTTTGAGGAGCCTTCATATTGTTTTCCATAATAGCTGCACTAATTTATATTCCCATAATCAGTGCATGAGGGTTACCTTGTCTCCACATCTTTATCAACACTTTCTTTTTCTTCTATTTTTGATTCTAGCTGCTCTGACAGATGTGAAATGATATCTCATTGTGTTTTTGACTTTTATTTCCCTGATGATTAGTGATATTAAACATCTTTTCACATGTCTGTCAGCCATCTGTATGTATTCTTTGGAGAAATGCCTATTAAGGTTAGCTGCCCATTTTTAATTAGATTATTTGTTTTTATATTGTTGAGTTGTGTGAATTCTTTATATGTTTTGGATAATAGCCCCTTATCAGATATATCATTTGCAAATATAATGTCCCATAAGGGTAGGTTGCCTTTTCCTTCACTGAGCAAAAGTTCTTTAGTTTGATGTAGTCCCACTTGTTTATTTTTCCTTTTGTTTCCCT
>JAQQAC010016209.1:41102615-41113421 GCA_029783875.1 Phataginus tricuspis
ATGGACTTTTGGTTTGTGGTTACCATGAGATTCATATACGGCATCCCGTGTACATAGCAGTCTATTTTGCGTTGATGGTCACTTAATTTGAACACATTCTAGAAGCACTATTTTTAAATTTTTCCCTCCACCATGTTTTATGTATCCCTTCACATTTTGTGTATCTCTTGACTCAGTTTTGTAGATAAAATTGACTGTATTCCTTTTGTCTTTTAACCTTTATGCTAGCCATATAAGTGATCAATCTATTAACTTTACACTATGCTTGCCTCTGCTAGTGACATTTTTTTCTTTCATAGTTTTCTTTCCTCTAATTATGTCCTTTTAATTTCTACTTAAGGAAGTTGTTTTAACATTTCTTGTAAGGCTGGTTAAGTGGTGATGAACTCATTTCTTTTGCTTGTCTTGAAAGTTCTTTATTTCTCTTAAATTTTGAATGTAAACCTTATTTTGTAGAATATTCCTGCTTGTGGATTTTTTCTTTTCAGCACTTTGAATATTTCACGCCATTCCCTTCTGGTCTGTAAAGTTGGTTTACCTTGTAGGTAACTGTATTCCTATCTCTTGTTGCTTTTAATATTCTTTTATTAACTTTAATTTTTGCTGTTTTAATTACTCTGTGTCTTGCTGTGGGCCTCTTTGGGTTCATCTTGTTTGGGGCTCTCTGTACTTTCTGGATGTGGATGTCTGTTTCCTTCCCAATGTTATGGAAGTTTTCATCTATTATTTCCTCAAAAAGTTTTCTGCCATTCTCCCTCTTTCCTCCTTCTTGGACCCCTATAATCCAAATATTATTACACTTGCAATTGTTGCAGAGATGTCTTCATCTCTCTTCATTTTTAAAATTTTGTTTTCTTTTTGGTGTTCAGCTTGATTGCTTTCCACTACCCTGTCTTCCATATTGCTGATCTATTCTTCTGTATCCTCTGCTCTGCTGTTGATTCCCTCTAATGTGTTTTTCATTTCAGCTATTTATTTTTCAATCCCAGCTTCTTTTTATATTTTCTGTTTAGTTAAGTTCTCACTGAGTACATCCACTCTTCTCTCCTGTCTGGTGAGATCTTTTTTATCATTAGTTTGATTTCTTTATCAGGTAGTTTGGGTATTACCACTTTATTTAGTTTTTTTCAGAATTTTTGTCTTGGTCCTTTGACTGGAACATTTTCATTTGTTTACTCATTTTTTCTGACTCTCTGTGGTTCTACATATTGGGTAGGTTATCTACATCTTGTTTTCAAAGGAGTGGTCTTATGTGAAAAGCATCCTGTGTTGCCTAGTCATGCAACACCCCTGGTCACCAACACAAGGTGCTCCAAGGGTGTTCCTGTGTGGGCTGCGTGCATGCTCCTGTTGTGGTTTGGCTGTGACTGCTGCAGGCATGCTGGTGGGTAGGGTTTTTATCCTTGGCATGGCTGGATGAAAGGCCCAGCAGCAGCCACTATGGATGTGCTGATGTGTGGGGTAGACCTTAGCATACCAGTCTGTAATGTGCAGCTACAACTAGTACAGATGCACTTTCAGGCAGGGTTGTCCCCTGCAGCTTGCTGAAAGGCCCAGCTGAAGCTGCTGGAGGTGTACTGCTGGGCAGTACTTGTCCCCCAGTGGGGCTTGCTGAGAAGTCCAACTTTAGCTGTTGTGGATGTGCTGGTGGGTGATGCTAGCTCCCCTCTCCCTGGGGCATAAATTCTGGTCAGGGCTTCTTGCCAGTTGTGGCAGGGTAGGACCTGCTTTGGAAGGGTGCCTGCTGGGGCTTACGGAGTAGGTGAGGTGGGACTGCAGGAAGTGCTGGGGCAAAGTCAGAAGTACTATCATGGTAGATGGAGAATTTCAGAACTGGCTTCTGGGTGAATCTGGCCAGGTGGGTTAATGAAGACTAGAGAAATGGTGCCTGCCAGCACTTCAGCTGCAGGAGAAAGTTCCTGCATATCCCTGCCTCTCCAATACACATCATAAAATTAGTCAGTAAATCTCCTTCATGTATAACCAAGGTGCTTTTCAAACTGCTGCTTCTGTTCTGGGTCTCAAACCAATTGTTATAGTACTCTGACCTTTTAAGAGTGGAGACTCAGTTTTCTATAGCAGTCCTACTGCCCTGGTGTTAAGCCCCACTGATTTTCAAATCCAGATGATATGAAAGCTTGTATTCCTGGTGCAAGTCCCCAAGGCCAGTGTGGTATTTGATCCCTTTGCTCTTCTTCACTTGTTGTATCTCTCCTGTTGTAGGTTGCAACATTATGGGGGAGGTATATCCCAACTACACCTCTTTCCAGCCTGCCCTCCTCACTGTGTCCTTCTCTTTATTCTTTAGCTGTGGAAGACCTGTTATAACAGTTGTCAAGTCATTTTCAGGGTGAGTTGCATTACATGTAGTTGTTGCCTCAGTATGTTTGTGGGAGAAGGTGGACATAGGATCCTGTTAGTCCATCATATCCTGCTCTCCATAAATATTTTCAGTGAATGAATAAATAAATGTCTGGATTATATCTCCCAAAGCCTAACAGTTCTTAGTATATAGATAATGAGATGCTCCTGGTCCTCAATGATCTAATTTTCATCAAGTCCTTAACAATACAAAAGCTTCTCTCTGTGTTTTACCTATTATTTCACCATGTAATAAAGATGTTGGCTTGAATTACAGATAAGCAGTACTTACCTCAAATTGGGATACATCCATTTCAACCTGTCCTCTTATCAATGGGGTTTGTCTGGGAGTCTCACGGATCATCACACTCCATCTGAAATGAAGTTAATAGACAGACAGATATTTAGGGCTCTGCTTTATCACAGAGGATGACATCAATATCTCACATGTCAAGAGAGGTCAAAATATTTATGTGGTGGCGGGAGATGGGTTGTAAGTGGTGCCCAAGCTGTCTCAGGATTCTTATTCTCAAGATATATCACAAAAGTGGCCTCTCTATCATAAATTCTCTAGACCAGTGTGAGGAAATAATTCCTTCACAGTGTTTTTAGAGGAGTGCTTTTCAACCAGAGGTAATTGTCAAGATCACCTGAGGAGCTTTTCTAAAAGACACATACCAGGTGGGTCCAAGATGGCATTGTAGAAAGAAACTGAACCCACCTCCTACCACATACACACCAATTCTACAACTACACACAGAGAAATTCATCCTGAGGAAGAACTGAGGCTTGTGTGAACACCTTCTGCATAATGAGGTGTCATGCCAGAGGCCTTCTGCTCTCGGCAAGTTCACTCTGAATTCAGTGAGAATGAACAATGACAACAGAATGTGGGAGGTAAAAGGGTTTATACCAAGCTTTAGTCTCATGGTGGCAGGTCGAGTGCTAGAATCATGTCTACCTCCAGAAAATCTGCACTCCATCTCCATCTTTGCCTTCTCAGCAGAGCATTGGGAGGAGCTCTTTAAATAGAAACACCATCAATAATGTCTCATTGCCAACATGTGCGTGAGCATACATCTACACAGTAGGCCAATTAAATCATTGCCTGTGTGTAGTGGGAAAGCACAGTAGGGTCAGGTGAGGATCCTGGCCATATGAACTTCAATTTTCTCTGTACTCCACCCTTCTAGGATTCTTGCCTCATAATCTACATGCCCTCAGTCTTCCATGATGGTCTCTGTGAAAGAAAGATGGAAAACTGTAACCAGATTCCTCAGGAACAGAGGCTACAGTAACATACAGATAACAACAAAAATTATGATAATAATACTCGTCCTTAAGCCTGAGGAGATTGATTGCCACCAAGTGGTTATTCCAGTTATATTCAAACCAGTTCTACTTAGATGAGTTCATGACTTGCACTTTCCACAGGAGGCCCATAGTGGAACTGGTACGGATCTCTCTGCACACCCAGCAAGCAACAGTTTTTGCTAGGGTGAGTGTCCAATCCACAAAGAAATTAGAGATTAATCTTGAGGGTGATAAGACACATGTTTTAATGACACCAACATAAACAAATCTTGTCCATCAAGTAGGTTGAATGCAAGAGGGTGGTCTTGTGATAGGATTGTGGCAGGAACGGGGTCCCTTCCAGGTCTAGTATACAATACCTTTACCTCTCTCCCTGTGGGGATTACTGAGAGGTCTATGTATAGTGGTACTGGAGGTGCCTGTACTGGCTGTAAAGATAAAACAAAACTCCCCAGTAAGATGTTCCTACCTTCTGGCCATTTAGGGTACACTACCATGATCCATGGGGGTCACTCTGCCATTATTCCAGGAATATATAGGAGGCCAGCCTCCAGGCCTTGTCCCCAAGGTGCCAGGAGGGTCAGCCCTCATTGCTTCATGTGTAAAAATGTCCAAGGCCACATTCACTCAATGGAGTTTCTGGGGTTTATTGCAGTCAGTGCTGGCAGCAAGATATTCTGGTGACCAAAATCCCGGTTTCAAAAATTCCTTATTAGACTGTATTTGCAGTTGTATAGGGGAGGCAGCAGTGTGTGTTAGCATATCTACAGGGCTCAATGCCTCCTTCTGGGGCTTCTAATTCAAATGCCATAGCACTGTTCATGAGCAGACTGACCATCTCCTTAGACTACTGGTGTCCAACTTTAGGCCAGATTTTAAGAAACCATTGTATCTTTCTATCATGCCTGCCCCAGTAGAATTATATGGTACATGAAACTTCCACTGTATCCCTAAGTGCTTCACCTATTCTTTTTTTTTTTTTACAATTTATTTTATTTTAGTATCATTAACCTACAATTACATGAGCAATATTGTGATGATTAAACTACCCCCTTCATCAGGTCCCCCCCACCAACCCTATTACAGTCACTGTCCATCAGTGTAGTGAGATGAGAATCACTACTTGTCTTCTCTGAGCTGTACAGTCCCCCCGTACCCCCCCACCCTATGCCTGCCAATCGTAATGCCCCTTTTATCCTCTTCTTGTAGTGCATGTCCAGTAAAGTGGGTGCCTTAATCACTCTCAATTTACTATAGTCAGCTATAGACTGCAAAGAGAAACTTTATACCTATTTTGGTCTTTTTCTGGTCTGTGAAATGTGCAGATAAAGCAACCAGAAGTCAAGTAGATGTGCCCACACAAGTCATGGCATATCAATACCCTTCTGATATGGGTAAAGGCCAATATAGCATATATGCCACCTGACAAGGGGTGTCAGCCCCTTAGCTATTGTCCCATGTTTCTGTGGGACTTCGTGTAAGTCCCTTTTTGAGTACATGATACATTCTTCTGACTTCTTCAAAGGTCACATGCAGGCCCTACCAATGTCTTCTGTACTGCATGCAACAATGATGTAACCATTGGGAAACATCAGGGGCAGCCTTTCCTTCTAGCCAACATACCTGGGCCAATAAATCTACTTCATCATTTCCTGGGGATGCCTGTGGCAAATGGCCTGTCATATGGTACAATGTAACTGTTTTAGTCTGACCAGAGGCCCAAAGTCTTGATACAACTATTGCCCCCAAAGAGGTGGGTGATCAACCAAGCAGTTTGCATGGTACCCTGTCAGTAGCCACAGAGTCAAGCCCTGATAATGGGCTCCATAGCCAGCAAGGTGTGGTACACAGCATCCAATTGTTTCTCTATTAAGGTGTGCTGTACCTATACCCCTTTTGTGACAAAATCCAATAGGTTGACAAGTTTGTTCAAGCCACTGCCAGAGACCTCAGTGTAGCTGTCTTCAGTCACATAGACATCCAGCTCACAGGGCCTTGACAGGTCTATCATACTCAAGGCCTGCATGGCCTTGACTGCCAGCTTACCAGTGGCAAAGGCAAATTCACATGTTTTATCTCAGCCTCTCCTGACACCATTTGGTACCAAATGGCATAATGGCTTTAAAACTTGTGCCCAGTGTGGGTAAACACACTCCAGTGACCTAAAAGACCCAAAATCTCTTGCAATAGTATCAGAGTTGTATGTAAGAGACTTAAAAGTGAGCATGACATCATACACAGCATTAGACACCCTATTCCCAACAGGGTTTAGGCCTGTCAGCCTCACCCTGATAGCCTTACCCCTGTATACATCTATAAGAGCAGGGGTCCTGAAAAACTTCTCAAGATTGCCATAAATCAGTGAGAGGTTGGCTCCTGTGTCTACCAGAGCCAGGACACACTGTACATTCACTGGGGACCAATGAATTGATATTTCAATATGTGGTCTCCCATCCACACTTGGTCCCTTTTAAGGTGGGTGCCATGACCTTCTCCTCAGTCAAACTATATTGCCCAATTATCTTGCTGTGAGGGTCCAGGTGAGGCCAGCTCACTCTCCTGCAGGAAGTCTTGCAGGCACACAGGCCAGACATGTGGCTTTGTCTCCAGCTTTCATTTCTTGGTCCTCAGTGGCCAAAACTATTGATCCAGCTTCAATAGTTGTCACAGTTCCAGTAGGATTCTGTTTTTATTACATCCAATTTCTCTTTGTCTGCTTCTGCCCCTATCAGATAAACCCATATCTGGGTTCTTGTGACATTCACAGGGCCCTTTAAGCCATTCCTCTCTGTAGGAGACCACACTCCCTTCTGTGCCTGTATTGCTTCAGCCTCCCCCAAATCTGTCACAGTAAATGTAACCTCATTTATGAGTTGCCTTAAGTGAGGGGCAAGAATGGCCACTAAGGACCCAGAGACAGATGAGGGAACCATTTGTAGCACCACATCCCTCATCCTTGAAGTAAACAGCTCCTCATCTGGGTCATAATTTACTGGGTTATAAGTGGCATTTTTCATGCCCAACTCCTGTAACACCTGCGGAGCTTGGCATACATCTGCCATCTAGCAGGATAAGATGGTAAGTCACCCTTGGGCCATACAGTACAAAGGGCAGCATTTAGCTTGTCAAGAGGTGAATGATTCCTGAGAGTCTGGTGTAGGAGACTGGCATTCTGCAGTCACTGACGCAGGGCAGAAGTTGTCAGGGAAGCCACATTTCCCATCTCTGATTTAGACAGGGGGATACTATCCACCCCTTGCAGGAGCCATGCTGATATAGGCCCCAAAGGTTTCTGCTGAAAATGGGAGCCCATATTCAACAGCTCTGTTTGTGTATAGGGATAGAGTGTGGAGTACTCCATGACTTTGGTAGGGGGCTGTACTCTCCTGGAGGAACTGGCAGTTGCTGCATCTTTGTTTTCTTGACTACAACTGGGTAGGATTTTAATAGAGAAGGGTTTGGTGCCTCTGGTATCACCTCTACCTCCTCATTCTACCCCAGCTCCTATACCATTTCCAGGGCTGTCAGCACCTCTCTCTCCACTCCACAAAGTGCCTTCTCTGCTACATCATTTACATTTTCCAGAGCCTTGCAGTGACACTGTCTCAGTCATCAACAAATCTCTTACCTCCTCCACAGCACCTCACAGCTTGTGTTCTCATGCTGCCTCTTCTGGTGCTTCTCATAGGAGTACAACCTCCTCCTTCATGACCTTTACCTCTTCCACAGTGTCTTGCAGTGATGCCGTCTCAGTTGTCAACAAATTTTTTCCCTCCTCCACAGCACCTCCCAGTCTGTATTCTTGTGCTGCCTCTTCTTGTGCTTCTTGCAGGAGTACATCCTTCTCCATGGCCTCAACGTATTACACAGCACCTCACAGTGATGCCATCTCACTCTTCGACAAATCTTTTATCTCCTTCACAGCACCTCTAAGCCTGTATTCTTGTGCTGCCTCTTCTCATACTACCATCACACCCTTTATCTTCTCCATAGAGCTTCAGAGTGATGCCATCTCAGTCACCAACCTTTTTTTCTTCCTCCTTCATGACATTTGCCTCTACTCATGCTTCTCACAGGAGCATGTTCTTTTCCTTTATGGCCCTTGTTAACACTGTGAGGAATAGCCAACCCACAGTTCCCACCATTACGTAGGCACTCTGTTTCTCCAAGGAATTCCCTATTTTCAGAGAGCTTCCTCTATTGCCACAGACATCACCTCCACCTCCCCCAAGTCCTGGGGAGGGACCCACTACTCTAGAAGGATTGCCACCTCACACCATATGCCCATTGGGGGATACCTGGGTATCTCCCCATCCATAGGTGCAGTCCCCTGAAGTATCCCTATCATATGGGAAGCTTATTCCATTTTTCAATCTGCAGCAAATTCTGCCGACTACACCAAATGTCACATTGGGGACCTTCTCTGGGCAAGGTCACTCTGGATTCAGTGAGACCAAATAATGACAATGGAGTGTTGTGGGTAAAAAGGTTTATACCAAGCTTTATTCTCATGATGGCAGGTTGAATGTTAGAATCATGTCTGCATCTGATAATTCTGCAATACATCTCTGTCTTTGCCTTTCAGGAAGAATACTGGGTAGAGTTTTTATGTAGTAACACTGGCAATAATGGCTCATTGTTGACATGTGTGTGAGAATTCATCTATGCAGTAGGTCAAATACATCATTCCATATGCATAGTGGGCAAGCAGGTTAGGGTCAAGTGAGGATCCTGGACATAGGAACATTCATTTTCCCTATACGAGGGATAAGAACACATAAAAAATGGAAGGAAAGACAGAGATGTGGTAACAGATGGAGCCCCACTCCCAATGCAGCCCTGCAGTAGAGAAGATGTAACTGAGTGATCAGAGCATAGATTTGTCTGCCCTTGGGCACAGAAAAAAAGCTTTGGTTTGGAGAGTTTGGCGAGCTTGAAGGGCAGTCATACTATTTGTGGAGGAAATCAATTTTCAGAACTAAAGCACCCACCAAATGGCAGGGGAACTGCTAGAACTCTTTCCTGGACTAGAAGTCTTGGTGAGCACCATTGTTTACATTCCCCTCACACATTGATATTGCTGACTGGGGCAAGGTGAACACCATTGTTTGCATTCCTCCAACACATCAGTATGGTGTAAGGGAGCAGTGTGAGTGCATTGCTTATGTTCCCCCTCACATTATAGGAAGGAAGGAAGCATGGTGAGCACCACTGTTTACATCGCCCCTGAACATTGATAGGGTATAGGGTATTGCTAGTGGGAGGAGGGAGAGTGCTATTATTTATGTTGCCCCAGCATATTGATAGTATGGACAGGAGCAGCGAGAGGGTGCACACACCAGCACCAGACTTAACTAATGCAGTCTCCCAGAACTCAACTTCACTAAAACACACATGCTAGAGATCTATCAGTCCCACCAAGGCAACACTACTGAAGCAACCATGTAGATTCACCCTGCCTATGCCCCTTATATCCCCAACTACCTCATTAGCATAGCTCTTATTGGTGCCTACCCAGGAGATTTCCAGATTATATCCCTCCATTCACAGCTGCCCCAACAGTGTGGCCCCAGCCAATGCCAACCCAGTGACCACCCCCACCACCTGAAGTGCTCCTTCAACAATGGACACCCTCCTAGTGCTGTTCCAGGTGGCACCAATTTGGGAGACACCTGATCCACATCCTAGGAGCCCCAGTACTGGGACATCCCAGCCCACAACCAATCAGCCACCAGCCAGGAACATGTAGTCTACTCAGGGGATATTCTTACACAAGGCCATGACTTCAAGACTGGGAGAGATAGTGCTTTCATCTAACCTATAGAAACTGATAAAAGATCAAAGAAAATGAGACAGTCAAATATGCTTCAAACAAATGAACATGACAAAATGTCAGACAAAGAACTAAATAACACAGTGTTTACTAATGTAACCAATAGAGAGTTTAAGTAATGGTTAGGAAGGTTTGGACAAGAATTGAGAGAAGAATGGATGAGCTAATGAGAACTTCAACAAAGAGTTAGGAAATATAAAAGAGAACAAGAGATGAATAATACAACAAATGAAATGAAAAATACCCTACAGGGAATCAACAGCAGGTTAGAGGATGCAAAACATATCAGCAGTCTGGAAGACATAGTAATAGAAAGCACTGAAGCTGAACGACAGAAAGAAAATAGAATAAGAAAAAATGACGATTGGCTATAGGAGTTCTGAGACAATATTAAATGTCTTAACATTCACATTATAAGAGTCTTAGAAGGAGAACAGAAAGAGAATAGAATGGAAAGCATATTTGAAAAAACAAAAGCCAAAAATTTCCTAAACCTGGGAAAGGTAACAGACACTCCAGCCTAGGAATCACAGAGAGCCCCAAATAAGATGAATCCAAGGAGGTCCACACCAAGCCACATGATAATTAAAATTTTGAAGAACACATAAAAGGAAAGAATCTTTTAAAAAATGAGAAAGCAATGAGTTACCTACAAGGGAATCCCCTAAGTCTATTAGTTGCCTTTTAATGAAACATTCTATATGTCAGAAGGTGTAGGCATGAAATATACAAACTGTGAAAAAGAAAACATCTAAAATAAAGAATACTCTGCACAATAAGAATTACATTCAGAATAATGAAACATTCTATATGTCAGAAGGTGGTGGCATGAAATACACAAACTGTGAAAAAGAAAACATCTAAAATAAAGAATACTCTGCACAAGAATTACATTCAGATTGAAGATGTAAAAACTTTTCTAGATGAACAAATGTTTAAAGTGTTAATGACCACTAAATTGGCCTAACAAGATATGTTAAAGGGACTTCTTTAAGTGGAAAAACAATTATGAGTGAAAACAAACCAACAGTAATGCAGCAGGGCAATATTTTACAAAGTGAGTATGAATTTCAAAAGACAAAATCAGTAAAATCAATCAATCTCTTTTGAGCCAAGGAACACACAGAAGGAAAAGACATAAATTATGACATCATATACATAAAACACGGTGGAGGGAAAAATTTAAAAATAGTGCTTCTAGAATGTGTTCAAATTTAAGTGACCATCAATGCAAAACAGACTTCTATACATGGGATGCCGTATATGAATCTCATGGTAACCACAAACCAAAAGTCCAT
>JAQQAC010016209.1:41113921-41180449 GCA_029783875.1 Phataginus tricuspis
AGGGAAACAAAAGGAAAAATAAACAAGTGGGACTACATCAAACTAAAAAACTTTTGCTCAGTGAAGGAAACCATCAACAAAACAAAAAGGCAACCTACCCTTATGGGACATTATATTTGCAAATGATATATCTGATAAGGGGCTATTATCCAAAACATATAAAGAACTCACACAACTCAACAATATAAAATCAAATAAATCTATGAAAAATGGACATAAGACCTGAATAGGCATTTTCCAAAGAATACATACAGATGGCCAAAAGACACATGAATAAGTACTGAACATCACCAGGGAAATGCAAATCAAAACGAGATGTCACCTTACATCAGAGTGGGTATAATCAAGAAAAGGAATAGTATGTTTGTGAGGATGTGGAGAAAAGGGAACCATCACGTTCTGCTGGTGGGATTGTCAGTTGGTGCAGCCACTATGGAAAGTAGTATGCAGTTTTTTTCTAAAAAATGTAAAAAAAGAAATACCATATAGCCTAGTAATTCCAATTCTGGTAATTTACCTGAGGAAAACAAAGTCATTAATTCAATAAGGTATATGTACTCCTGTGTTATTGCAGCATTATTTACAACAGCCAAAACATGGAAACAACCTGAATGTCAATTAATTAATGAATTACTAAGGAAGAGGTGGTATATATATATACAGTGGAATATTACTCAGCCATAGAAATGAAATCTTGCCATTTGTGACAACATAGATGTACCTAGAGGATATTATGATAAGTGAAATAAGTCAGAGAAAGAGAAATGCTACGTTATTTCAGTTACATGTGGAATCTAAAAAAGAAAAGAAACAAAGAAACAGAACATAATACACTCATAGTCATAGCAAACAGACTGGTGGTTGCCCTATGGGGCGGTGAAAAGGTGAAGGAGGAAAAATTAGTGAAAGTGTTTGATATCTTGATCTGAGTGATGGTTACACGAGTGTACTCACATGTCAAAATGCTTCAAGCTGTACTTTAAGATTTGAGCATTTTATTGTATAGTCCTCAAAAAAAAGTAAAAGTACACAGAACACCTATAAAAACCTCTAAAATTATATGTAAAGAAAAAGAAAAAATTACACATAGGAGGTCTACCAAAGACATACTGAGTAAGAATCTTTGTGGCAGCACTTAGCTTGGTATCTTAATAAAATGTCCCAGAATGTCTTTATAGGCATCCGTAAGTCAAATACCATGTCCTGACATAGAAAGTCTTTCTTCTCTGGAGATAGGATGCCAATACTCTTATTTTTTTCTGGAGCAGAGACAATCTAGGCCAATTCTTACTGAACCCTCATTTTTTGGAATTTCTTTGAGCCTGATGAAGCTATTGATTAGTTTCTATACTATTCTAGAAGAGAATTGAAAGATGGAAACTTTGCCAAGAAAAAATATGCTTACATAAATAATTAGGTATGTGATTTGAAGGAAGTTCAAAGTACCCTTGAAATTTACCCATGGGGCTCCTGCTCTAGGATTTTATGTTTTAAGAGAGGCTTCAGTGGTGTTTGAAAGAGACATGGTAGACCCTGGCCTTCACTGAAGTCAGAAAGTATAAGGCTCTGCGAGGGAAGTTAGAACATTCCTGATTTAGACGATATAACTGGGAGTAACTAGTGTAGGACTGGAAGAGGCACAAAGACTGGATCTTTCAGCTACTCACCTGTCTAGAATCCGCACACTAGCCTGCTCCACTCTGTTCAGGATGTTCATAGGTGATTTGTTTTTGCTCCAGAATGCACCCCAGCCTAGGACACGGGCCAGATCATTGCCGGTTCCAAGTGGGATGACTGCCAGCTGACACTGCAAAAAACAAAATCAGGCACCCTTTTCAGACTATCCTACTAAGACCTACCCATGGAAGAACACATAAGTTGTTTTTTTGGAATGATTGTGGTCTCAAAGCCAGTGGCATTAGAGACTTCTGATTGTAGGAAGTATAATGGGAAGGGGTCTTAAGTTGAGTCAACTTTTCCCTTAGGAGTTGGGCCCCATTCTTGGAAATTTAGTACCTACTAAGCAAAGGGTAAAGTTGCGAGAATATGCCAATATTTATAGCCATGCTCATGAAAGAGAAATATAGCCGCAGATTTTATCAAGTCTGGGCCAAGGAGGTAAGGGGTCTCAAGGGACAAAGCTACTGGAGTCAGAAGAGTAGGGGGTGGCTAAGAGAGAGCGGGGAGAAGTAGAGGGCTTTCTGCTGCTCTTGAGACTTAGGGATGAAAATCTGTGGCCTCTGAAGGGGAAGGAAATTGGAGTCTGCTGCCTTAGGCTGCATCTTCTTCTTTTTTTTTTTTTTTGCTTTTCTCCCCTTCAAATCTACACTTTGCAGCCTGGGGAATAGAGCACTGCTCATTTTTTCTGTGAACTCCATCATTTCTCCTTCTCACTGATAAACTACCAGAAAATGGTCTAGGTGAGCAGGCTTAGATAGGGATTCTATCAGTCAGGTTGACTATGAAATTAGTGGGAATCATGTTTTATAGACAAAGACAGTGAAAACAAGGGACTCTTGGAATGAGCAGCTGCACACCCCTCCAAGTCTCTCTAGCAATGGGTAAACTGAGTCAGTTAAAGACTTACCTTCTCATGTAATCCAAAGACATCGATCAGAGATAAGACCCAGCTCACACTGCCATCTCCACCACAAACCACAATGCGAAAGCGAGCAAAGTTTTTGAACATGTACAGCCTGGAAGAAAGAGGGGGAAAAGGAGTCAATTCATGAATTGCTGGGTTTTCCAGCTCCTTGTTACAATGTGCTAGGAGATAAGGACTGTTGCTCCTGCACCCTGTAAACAGGCTACTTGCTTTTCTTTCACTTACCCCATGTCTCTGTGTACCTAACATCATAGGCAATACTCCTACAACAATTCTGGAGATCAGACTTTGCCTCAAACCATACTCTTCTGTGCCCAATCTTGTTCTGGGGAAGCTACTAGTAAACTAGCTGAACTCACTTGCTGAGGCCAATGGGCTCACAGAAACCAGAGTTGAACAGGCAGAAAAACAGGCCTATAGTAGAGATATATCTATTTGGCTCCAAGAAAAAAAGAGTGGGTGATAGGAAATGTGGATTGAAGATCAATTTGCCTCCTACTCTGAGGTCAGGAGACATAGTTATACCTCTTCCAACCAGAAAAGGTGGAATAAATCTGAGAGCAGGACATGAGCTTGAAGGGATTTCTTGGAGAGGGCTAAAATTCCTATAACCAGTTAACCCAAAATGCTCTGGAGTTATATGTTTGTATCCAGACTTGAGAAAATAAATCTTACCAGTCAGTTATTAGAAGCAATTCCAGGAAGCCTATGCTAATCTAGAATGTACAGAGGCAGGAGTCCCTTCTATATACCCAATTATCCCTTATCCGATGCTTACCCTGCTTCAGGTCCACCCTTTGATAGGTCAAAGACTTGGGATGGGTTAAGGTATTGTTTAAATTTTCGGAGAAAGACGATCCCTTGGTGATCACCGCTTTTAGAGTTGATGAAGATGAGAAGGGGACATGAACAGGCTGATGACCAATCGAGACTCCAGAAGTCTGAAGATACTACTAATTGACCTGATACATGAGCAAAAAAAAAAAAAAAAAAAAAAAGAACAGGGTCGTTGAGATTGGAAACAAGACGTGACTTAACATCAAATTTTGCAAAGACTTAAAAACAGTTTTATTGAGGTCTAATTGATATCCAAAGAGTTGCACATATTTAATATGTACAATTTAATGAGTTTAGATATATGCAAACACCCATGATACCATCACCACAGACAAGGTAATACATACATCTAACACCTCCCAGAGTTTCCTTGTGAACCAGTCTCCTGAGACTGATGAGCAGATGGGAAGTCAGGACAAAACCCAAAGGGTATTTATTATAAGTCTGTTCAGCTGTTGCCAGGAAAATGACATTTGCTGAGCAACTACTACATGTCAATCATCATGCTAGATACTGCCAGGGGTATAGTCCTTGTCCTCCAGCTGGGGAAACAGACTCATACCTACGAGTATGTTGGAATACAAGAAATAAGGAAATTGATGCCACAACTGAGGATTAATAAAATGCTGTGGGGAAACTGAGGAAGGAGTGGGTTGAGAGGCAAGGAGGAGGCTAAGCCCACCAATTAGTCCTCTCTCTGTCTGAGATAGGTTAGTTTTCACAGTGAGAAGATACCAGGTCAGGAAAGAGGGGGTGGAAAGGTTGTCTTTTAGCTAAGAGCAAATGACAGACCATATCAATGTGGAATGAAGCAGGGAGCTTTAATAACCCCTCTAAGGCTCTGGAAGAGCAATCCAAGTTATCATACCAACTTTCAGGGGAAACAAGACTATAGGGAAATTGAACAAGAGACAGGCTCTTAATAATCCCCAACACTGAAGTTCTGCACAGAGAAGTAGAGTTATAGCAGTCTAAATTGCCAAAGCCTGCCAGCTCATGCTGAGTCTTAGAGCCCGTTGGGAGGAAGATAGACAGTGAGCAATGGCTCCCTAGGAGATGCTAGATAAATTTTCAGCCCCCAAACCTCTGAGCTTGTGGCTTGCCAGGGATACTCCAGCAAAAGTAAATGTAAAGGGCAAATGACATGTGGCTTACTCCTGAATGGTGCAGGGCAAAGGGAGGTGAGTTGAAATGTCCCATTTATAGTAACCTGGGTGAAAGGGAGCCTAAAGGAATACTGCTGACTTGAACAGATTTCATGGCTGTTTTTCCTGGAAAAATCTAAAGCAGGCTTCCTCTTTGGGCCAATTCCGACTCACTGGGCAGGAGAGCTTGAAGGCATCCTAAGTCAACTAACTAGTCACGTACCAAATTTTCAGGGCTTGCCACAACTCACAGAATCAAGAAGAGCCTATTATTTTCCTTGTAAGTAGATACTCTCCCTGAGTACATTATCCAAAAGTAGTACCCTATTCAATATTTTTAAACAAAACATGTATATTGACACAATGCTAATTAAGACACATTAATTCATCCATTCACCAAATAGGTATTGAGGGTGTTCTCTGTGTCTATCTTTGTTATATTCTGAGAATACAGTGGTAGACAAGATAGAAATAGTCTTTGCTCTTGTGGAACTTATATTCTAATGGGGGGAGAGAGACTATAATGAATACATATAGAAAATGATGTGATATGAAAGAAAAGAAAGCATGGAAAGGGGATGGAGACTGAAGGGGTGTTATTTTAGACAGGTGGTCAGTGACAGCTTCTCTGGGGCAGTGATATTTAAGATGAGACTTAAATGAAGTGAGGAAGTGTGTAATGCAGATCTGGGGGAAGAGTTTTTTGAGGCAGGAGGAAGAATAAGTCCTAGGACCCAGAGAAGGGAGACTGGGGTGTCTGAGGACCAGTAAAGAGAATAGCATGCCTGTGTGGAGTAAGGATCAGAGTGGCAGAAGATGAAGTTAGAGAGGTGACAGGGACCAGATAAAATGATAAGATGTTAGAAGAAGCAGTTCAAAAATAAAGGTGAGACTGTTTAGTAGGGAATTTAAACATTATGGGTTGGGTCATAAGATATTTGAAGAAAATAATCAAAAGGTGGCACCTTTTTATGTGCTTGTTCCCCTACCAATCAGCAATGCAGGCCCCAACTAACAGCCTGGCCCCGGTCTTACCTCTCCTTTGTTTTATAACATAATTCTGCTCTGTCTCTCCCTCCCTTACTCAGAAACCTCCTGCCAACACCCTCTAAGTGATCATGTGACTTTAGGTATGTATCCTAATTAAAGGATTCATGGAAATAGCTTCCTGCCAATATGCAGTGGAACTGAAAGGTAAGCTTGAAATCAAGGACTATCTATGTCCCCAGAGTTTTTAATAGAGTCGAAGGCCTTTTGGGTTAGTCCCTTTCTAAAGGTGAGGTAGCAGTGGCAGTGAGACCAACTACTGTGAGCTATTTGGGTCTCAGTTTCCTTATATGCAAAGTGGGCTGTTCAAAAAACTAACTCCCCACTTTTTCAATGAAAATAAGCTGGGTGTTACACTGATAAGAAAAGGAAATATAAATTGTCTCTTAAAGGTGAAAAGATGAGCAAACTTACTCATGATAAGAAAGATTTTAATTAAAACTAGTCCATGGTACCATTTTGTTCTTGTCTAAAAGATGGGCAAGAAGATAACATACTTGACTAAGGGGGCCATGGGGAAATATGTACTCTCATGCATTGAGGATGGAAGTGCAAAGTGACACAAATCCTGTAGAGGGCAATTTGACAGTATCTATGAAAATTACAAAGCCATATGCATTTTGACCCGGTAATTACACTTCTGGGAATTTTTCCTATAGATGCATATGTGAAATGACATGTATGACGTTCATTGCAGCATTATGTGTAATAGCAAAAGAGTAAAAACTACCAAATTATCCATCAGTAGGAGATTGGTTAAATAAATTTTGGCATATCCAAATAATGGGATATCTCATAGCTATACAAATGAGTGAGGAAGCAATCTTTTGTTGACACAAAAAGATCTCCAAAATATGTGAAGGATGAAAAAAAGCAAGGTGCAGAACAATATGTTTAGTCTTAAAAAGGGGAGGGATAAGAATATATATTTATAGTTACTAGTGTATTCATGAAAAAATAGATGCTATTCAATAAATTAATGGCAGTAGTCAAGTGTTTGTGAGTAGGGATGGGGTGGGGCTGCATGATATTGAGAAGACCAGAGAAAGGATAGCACAAAGTTTTTTTACTGGACATTTTGTGCATATGTGGATATATGTGGACCATGTAAATATATTAACTAGTCAATAAGTAAATATATGTGAACCATATTAATATATTAACTAGCCAATAATTAAATTAAGAAATAGGAAAAAAAATTATGCTAATGATATCTACAAGTTAAATAGCCATGGAGGTGTGGTTGAAATCATTTGTGGATTCATTTGGCAGACTGGGGCATGGGCTGCTTTCTGCGGTGTATTTCTACAAGAGAATGCAGCTCTGTGCCACAGCTGGTTGCCTTCTGTGTTTATTCACTAATTTAGAGCAAACAACTTCTCTGGGTATTCATCTCTCCATATGTACAATAGCATCATGTTATGATGATTAATAAAATAATCCAGAAAAGGGAAGAAAAGCAGAGGGATAAAATTCTATATAAGGCAATTCAAAATTCAGTGTCAAAGCTAATTTGGTCACAGATGGGAAGATAAGGCAAAACAGCGCTGTCAGAAAGTCATTCCCAGGAGAATAAAAGGGAAGCCCCATCTAGCATTTCCTCCAGAGTCAGAGAACATCTGAATTTGAGCAAGACCAAGTTTGCCAAGAGAATCCTTTGAACAGGGTGACAAAAAAATGTGTGGCATTGTGGGCTGGAATGTAGTAATGTTAGGCAGATTCATAATTAGATAAGAAAGGACAATAGGAACTTGGCTTGGTAGTAACAAGTGTGAAAAGAATTTAGGGGATTTAGTTGACTTTAAGCTCCAGATTACTCAAAGCCTGAAAAAGCTCATGCTTCCTTAAGCTGCATTAATACATCTACAGTGCCTCAAAGAGGGAGTCAACAATCCCTCTCAAATTTTTTCAGTTCACACTACAGAAAGATATTAAATTAGCATAAGTTTGGCTTACTGTTCCCTTTCCTGTATTTTAAAACCATCTTTTACAAATGTTAGTTCATATAACTCTCATAGAAGAACCTGTTGGGCAAATTACAAAGGAGAGTGGCAGCCACTAAAGACCTATATGGGGTGATTGGTGGGATGCTGAGGCAGGCATTCTTAGTCTGCTCAAAGACATCTTCCCATGAGCAAAGTCTCAGATTCAAGACTAGGTTGATTTCCATTGGAAGCCTAAGTTTGCTCTGCTGACTAGTTTGCTACTTTTCCTCTTCTATCAACCTGATCTTACCACTAGTCCCTTCATTTTGCCTCTTCTATCAACCTCATCTTATCACTTGTCCCATCCTTCTCCTATCCAGTCCAGTATCTCCTCTTGTTTACCAGGTCATCAATCTCATCACATCTCTAGTCAACTATCTGCTAGGTGACTCTGGGGGGATAAATATTTGAGTAGATCTGAGAATAATATATGGATGCATCACGGAGGGAGGTTAGCTTGGTGTCTGTATATGTCAATATGGGGACATATGAATTCACTTACTTGCAGAAATCTGTGTGAATGGCTCATCTGTATCTGTGTTAGGGTTGGAAAGTGAACTTCAAGAGACTAGAGTGGCTCTGAGTGTGTGTATATATATATGCACACATGTGCACATGTACTATGTCTAGTTCTAAAACTGTTGTAATGGCTACGGTAATCCTTGCTCCATTTTGTTCTATGACTAAAGAAACTGTTTCTCTTCTTTCTTTTTACCTCCTAATGCTGGATCTTCATTGGCAATGAAGTGGTTAGCACGCATCAGTATGGGGATAATTTTTAAGTCAATGAAATAAATGTTGGTTCACTAATCCCTTCTGGACCAGTGGGCATCCCACATGTCAGAGATAGATAAATTAGCATATTGGTAAACTATAGATTAAAACATTCCAAAAAGGGTTTGAACTTACCTCCAGTAAATGAAATTGACCATATATAGAGTGAAGCTAACCATATATAATATGAAATTAATGGGCAATGTATCTCTTCACTCGCTTAGTAGTAAAACAGTAGCATGTTCGTTGGTAAACATATTAGATTTCTAAATTCTTTAGTGTTAGTAAAATAGTCAGGTATTTTTTGCTGTGATAATGTGATTTTGATCTTGACTCCCATTCTTTAATAATGAGTAATGGGAGAAGCAAATGAACAATTCAATGGCAGGAAGGAGAGTTTCTCAGAAGAAGCAAAGAAGATGTGGGGAAGCAGAGGTAAATTAAAAAAGGCACCATTAGCAATTGCTAAATAGTGAATTATTCCCATGGGGGTCTACAGTTTTCACTGGGTTAGAGGGCTGGGTATTCAGTTTTGTGGTCCTTTGGGACTATGTTTCTGGATATTTACACTCTTTACATATTATTATCATCACAATATACAGTATTATTCCCATTTACAAATGGGGAAAGTGAAGCTCAGAGAATATAAGTGACTTACCTAAAGTCACCTAGCTAGTTAGAGACTAAAACTCATGTTTACCAGTCCTGTAATTTTTCCCTTACACAATGATGCCTCCTATTCTTGGTGGGTGGGGGGGACCTGATGAAGGGGGTAGTTTAATCATCACAATATTGCTCATATAATTGTAGGTTAATGATAATAAAATAAAATAAATTGTAAAAAAAAAAAAAGCAAACACAAAACTAAACAAAACACCCCTCAGCTTTGCTCCTATTTTTTTCTGATCTAACATCTGTAGGCCTTCTGATAGAAGATTCTATACAAAGTTTACTTTTGCTGCATTGATTTTATCACTACCTCCTTTCTTTGAAAAAGTCCTACAATTGGTTGACACTCCTAACATTTGCTAATCTCCAAGTTTCTCTACCACTCCTTTGGCTCCCAAAATATGCTACCTTAATCTGTCAATTGTCATATCAATATCCTGGAAACACAATAATCATAAGCTCTGGCAATGCCACTTTTGTGGATCTCTTTGTAGACTTCAAACACCTTATAAATAGAGTTCTCAATAAATCACTAGTGTCCTGGAATTGACAAAGTATAAATGGAGTACACTACGGAAATAATCATATTAGTTTCAGACTTGGGGACAACTTTTGCATTAGTTTCTATTTTAAAAGTAGCATAACCTGAGCCTTCATGCAGTTCTTTCTTGCCTACCTGGATGCAAACCAACTTATTTCATGGACTATCTACTGTCTGAAAATTATGAAAAAGCTGAAATCAATTCTGATCATTGAGAAACAATTGTGACAGAGCCTACAGAGAACATGCTCACATATATATATACCATAATCAACATTCACCATTTCAAAGGTCTAAAAAGAAACATTATCTCTCTATACACATGCATGCTCCTACTTCCCCCAAAATGTTTGATTAGCAGAGAAGAATAATTTAATCACAGTCCTTTTCCCCAGTCTTCGCACCTCCCTCCCTCCCCAGTGTATTTCTGATGTTAAAGTTTAGCTACTCACCATCTCCTTTAGGGTCGCTGAGGGCAGTGGGAGGAATGACTGATGTTCGATGACTTCCAAACCAGCATTCCTTGGAAAACTGTCTTCTACAGTCATCATGCACCTGAAACAACAAGAGAAGAAAGAAAAAAAGGAGGGGGAAGAGAAAAGGATAGCACTGATCAGTCTTGAGTTCCAACTTCAAGATTTGAGTCCTTAGTGTTAAAATCTCCCTTTCCGAGATTTGATGCCATACACATTCCCCTAACTCAACCTGGACACCCTCTCTCCACCTTGAGCCTACTCCATCCCTGAGTGTGGCCTCTGAATTCTGTTCCTTTCAAAGATGGCTTTCAGAAGATACCCACATAGACACTAAGAAGACACCACTCCTAGGACACAATCATAGAGGCCTACAGAAAGGGGAGTTTACTTGCTGTTTAAGAGGACTAATTCTGATAACATGCTATTACACTTTAATCCTTACAACAACTCTGTGGAAGACATAATTAGGTTCATTTTAGAAATTAGGATACCACAGCTCAGAGAGGTGAAGTATCTTGCTCAAAGTCAAACAGCTTGGAAGTGACATAAGTGAGACTCTGCTCCTTTCTCGCAAGCGACCACTATTCCCAGTCTCCTGACATCTTCAAGCACCACTTCCTGGACATTACACAGTTGCTAAGGATAAAAAACTGTCCTGATTATGCAAAACCAATTAAAAGAGATCCAGGGGACCAGCAGTCTTTTTGTTTTTGCTCAGATATGATTGACATATAACATTATATTAGTTACAGGCACACAACAATATGATTTGATATTTGTATATATTGTGAAATGATCACCACAAAAATCTAGTTAACTTCTGTTACCATAGTTACAAAATTTTTCTCTTGTGGTAACTTTTAAGATGAACTTTCTTAGCAACTTACAGATATACATTACAGTATTATTATTATTATTTATTTATTTATTTATTTATTTTGGTATCATTAATGCACAATCACATGAGCAACATTAAGGATACTAGACTTCCCCAATTATCAAGTCCTCACCATATACCCCATTACAGCCACTGTCCATCAGCGTAGTAAGATGCTATAGAATCACTACTTGTCTTCTCTGTCCTATACTGCCTTCCCTGTGCTCCCCCCTACATTATGTGTGCTAATCATAATGCCCCTTAATCCCCTTATCCCTCCCCTCCCACCCATCCTTCGCAGTCCCTTTCTCATTGGTAACTGTTAATCCATTCTTGGGTTCTGTGAGTCTGCTGCTGTTTTGTTCCTTCAGTTTTTGCTTTGTTGTTATACTCCACAGATGAGTGAAATCATTTAGTACTAGTCTTTCTCTACCTGGCTTATTTCACTGAGCATAATACCCTCTAGCTCCATCCATGTTGTTGCAAATGGTAGGATTTGTTTTCTTCTTATGGCTGAATAGTATTCCATTGTGTATATGTACCACATCTTCTTTATCCATTCATCTACTGATGGAGACTTAGGTTGCTTCCATTTCTTGGCTATTGTAAATAATGCTGCAATAAACATAGGGGTGCATATGTCTTTTTCAAACTGGGCTGCTGCAATCTTAGGGTAAATTCCTAGAAGTGGAATTCCTGGGTCAAATGGTATTTCTATTTTGAGTTTTTTGAGGAACCTACATACTGCTTTCCACAATGGTTGAACTAATTTACATTCCCACCAGCAGTGTAGGAGGTTTCCCTTTCCCCACATCCTCGCCAACATTTGTTGTTGTTTGTCTTTTGGATGGTGACCATCCTAACTGGTCTGAGGTGATATCTCATTGTGGTTTTAATTTGCATTTCTCTGATGACTAGCGATGTGGACCATCTTTTCATGTGCCTGTTGGCCATCCAAATTTCTTCTTTGGAGAAGTGTCTGTTCAGATCCTCTGCCCATTTTTTAATTGGATTATTTGCTTTTTGTTTGTTGAGGTGTGTGAGGTCTTTATATAATTTGAATGTCAACCCCTTATCAGATATGTCATTTATGAATATATTCTCCCATACTGTAGGATGCCTTTATGTTCTACTAATGGTGTCCTTTGCTGTACAGAAGCTTTTCAGCTTGATTATAGTCCCACTTGTTCACTTTTGCTTTTGTTTCCCTTGCCCGGGGAGATATGTTCATGAAGAAGTTGCTCATGTTTATGTCCAAGAGATTTTGCCTATGTTTTTTTTTAAACAGTTGTATGGTTTCATGACTTACATTCAGGGCTTTGGGCCATTTCGAGTTTACTTTTGTGTATGGGGTTAGATAATAATCCAGTTTCATTCTCTTACATGTAGCTGTCCAGTTTTGCCAACACCAGCTGTTGAAGAGGTTGTCATTTCCCCATTGTATATCCATGACTTATTTATCATATATTAATTGACCATATATGTTTGGGTTAATATCTGGACTCTATTCTGTTCCACTGATCTGTAGGTCTATTCTTGTGCCAGAACCAAATTGTCTTGATTACTGTGGCTTTGTAGCAGTGCTTGAAGTTGGGAAGCGAGATCCCCTGTTTTATTCTTCCTTGTAAGGATTGCACTAGCTATTTGGGGTCTTTTGGGGTTCCATATGAATTTTAGAACTATTTGGTCCAGTTCGTTGAAGAATGCTGTTTGTATTATGATAGGGATTGCATTGAATCTATATATTGCTTTAGGCAGGATGGACATTTTGACAATATTAATTCTTCCTACCCAAGAGCATGGGATGAATTTCCATTTGTTAGTGTCCTCTTTAATTTCTCTTGAGAGTGTCTTGTAGTTTTCAGGGTACAGGTCTTTCACTTCCTTGGTTAGGTTTATTCCTAGGTATTTTATTATTTTTGATGCAATTGTGAATGGAATCGTTTTCCTGATTTCTCTTTCTGCTACTTCATCGTTAGTGTATAGGAATGCAACAGATTTCTGTATACTCATTTTGTATCCCGCAACTTTGCTGAATTCAGATATTAGTTCTAGTAGTTTTGGAGTGGAGTCTTCAGGGTATTTTATGTACAATATCATGGCATCTGACTTCTTCCTTACCAATCTGGATGCCTTCTATATCTTTTGTTTATCCGATTGCCATGGCTAGGTCCTAAAGCACTATGTTGAATAAAAGTAGGGAGTGGAGGCATCCCTGTCTTGTTCCCGATCTTAAGTGAAAAGCTTTCAGCTTCTTGCTGATAAGTATGATGCTGGCTGTGGGTTTGTCATATATGGTCTTTATTATGTTGAGGTACTTGACCTCTATACTCGTTTGTTGAGAGTTTTAATCATGAATGGATGTTGAATTTTGTTGAATCCTTTTTCAGCATCTATGGAGATGATCATGTGGTTTTTATCCTTCTTTTTGTTGGTGTGATGGATGATGTTGATGAATTTTCGAATGTTGTACCATCCTTGCATCCCTGAGATGACTCCCACTTGATCATGGTGTATGATCCTCTTGATGTACTTTTGAATTCGGGTTGCTAATATTTTCTTGAGTATTTTTGCATCTATGTTCATCAGGGATATTGGTTTGTAATTTTATTTTTTTGTGGGGTCTTTGCCTGGTTTTGGTATTAGAGTGATGCCGGCTTCATAGAATGAGTTTGGAAGTATTCCCTCCTCTTCTATTTTTTGGAAAACTTTAAGGAGAATGGGTATTATGTCTTCTCTATATGGCTGATAAAATTCAGTGGTGAATCCATCTGGTCCGGGGGTTGTGTATTTGGGTAGTTTTTTGATTACTGATTCAATTTTGTTGTTGGTAATTGGTCTGTTTAGATTTTCTGTTTCTTCCTTGGTCACTCTTGGAAGGTTGTATTTTTCTAGGAAGTTGTCCATTTCTTCTAGGTTATCCAGTTTGTTAGCATATAGATTTTCATAGTATTCTCTAATAATTCTTTGTATTTCTGTGGGATCCATTGTGATTTTTCCATTCTCATTTCTGATTCTGTTTATGTGTGTAGATTCTCTTTTTCTCTTCATAAGTCTGGCTAAGCGTTTATCTATTTTGTTTATTTTCTCAAAGAACCAGCTCTTGGTTTCATTGATTTTTTTCTATTGTTTTAATCTTCACAATTTTACTTATTTCTTCTCTGATCTTTATTATGTCCCTCCTTCTGCTGACTTTGGGCCTTATTTGTTCTTATTTTTGCAGTTTCAATAATTGTGATTTTAGGCTATTCCTTTGGGATTGTTATTCCTTATTTAAATAGGCCTGGATTGCTATATACTTTCTCTTAGAACTGCCTTCGCTGTGTCCCACAGAAGTTGCAGCACTGTGCTGTTGTTTTCGTTTGTCTCCATATATTGATTGATCTCTGTTTTAATTTGATCATTGATCCATTGATTATTTAGGAGCATGTTGTTAAGCCTCCATGAGTTTGTGAGCGTTTTTGTTTTCTTTGTACAATTTATTTGTAGTTTTATACCTTTATGATCTGAGAAGTTGGTTGGTACAATTTCAATCTTATTGAATTTACTGAGGCTGTTTTTGTGGCCTAGTGTTTGGTCTATTCTGCAAAATTTTCCATGTGCACTTGAGAAGAATGTGTATCCTGCTGCTTTTGGGTGTAGAGTTCTGTAGATGTCTGTTAGGTCCATCTGTTCTAGTGTGTTGTTCAGTGCCTCTGTGTCTTTACTTATTTTCTGTCTGGTTGATCTGTCCTTTGGAGTGAGTGGTGTGTTGAAGTCTCCTAGAAAGAATGCATTGCAATCTATTTCCTCCTTTAATTCTGCTAGTATTTGTTTCACATATGTCGGTGCTCCTCTGTTGGGTCCATAGATGTTTATAATGGTTATATCCTGTTGTTGGACTGACCCCTTTATCATTATGTAATGTCCTTCTTTATCTCTTATGACTTTCTTTGTTTTGAAGTCTATTTTGTCTGATACAAGTACTGCAACACCTGATTTTTTCTCCCTATTGTTTGCATGAAATATCTTTTTCCATCCCTTCACTTTTAGTCAGTGTATGTCTTTGGGTTTGAGGTGAGTCTCTTGTAAGCAGCATATAGATGAGTCTTGCTTTTTTATCCATTCTATTACTCTGTCTTTTGATTGGCACATTCAGTCCATTTACATTTAGGGTGATTATGGATAGATATATATTTATTTCCATTGTAGGCTTAGATTTGTGGTTATCAAAGGTTCAAGGGTAGCTTCTTTACTATCTAACTTTCTAACTTTGACTCACTTATTATGCTATTATAAACACAGTCTGATGATTATTTATTTCTGTCCCTTCTTATTCTTCCTCTTATACTCTTTGTATGTTAGGTGTTTTATTCTGTATTCTGTTGTGTTTCCCTTGACTGCTTTTGTGGACAGCTGATTTTAGTTTTTGCCTTTAGTTAGTATTTGGTTGGTCTGCTTTCTATGTTGTGATTTTATTTTCTCTGGTGACATCTATTTAGCCTTAGGAGTACTTCCATCTAGAGCAGTCCCTTTAAAATACCCTGTAGAGGTGGTTTGTGGGAGGTAAATTCCCTCAACTTTTGCTTATCTGGAGATTGTTTAATCCCTCCTTCAAATTTAAATGATAATCTTGCTGGATACAGTATTCTTGGTTCAAGAGACTTCTGTTTCATTACATTAAATATATAATACCATTCTCTTCTGGCCTGTAAGGTTTCTGGTGGAAAGCCTGATGATAGCCTGATGGGTTTTCCTTTGTATGTGATCTTTTTTCTCTCTCTGGCTGCCTTTAATACCCTGTCCTTGTCTTGGATATTTGCCATTTTAATTATTATGTTTTGGTGTTGTCTTTTTTTGGGCCCTTGTTTTGGGAGATTTGTGGGATTCCATGGTTTGAGAGAGTATTTCCTTCCCCAGCTTGGGGAAGTTTTCAGTAATTATTTCTTCAAAGACACTTTGTATCCCTTTTTCTCTCTCGTCTTCTTCTGGTACCCCTAGAGTGTGAATATTGTTCCGTTTGGATTGGTCACACAGTTCTGTTAAGATTCTTTCATTCCTAGAGGTCCTTTTATGTCTCTCTGCCTCAGCTTCTTTGTATTCCTGTTCACTTTTCTCTATTACATTAACAGTCTCTTGCACCTCATCTAGTCTGCTTTTAAGTCCTTCTATTTATTGTTTCATTTCTGTTATCTCCCTCTGGACTTCATCCCTTAGGTCTTGCATATTTCTCTGCAGCTCTGTCAGCATGGTTATGACTTTTATTTTGAATTCTTTTTCTGGAAGAATTGGTATATCTATCTTACCAGGCACTCTCTCTGGGGTTGTTTGAGTGATTTTTGACGGGGCCAGATTCTTCTGCCCTTTCATGGTGATAGAAGTGATCGCTGGCAGGTGGTGCATGTGTCAGCTGGGAGAACCAAATCCCTTACTTTTCGCTGGTCACCTTGCTCTTCTCTGCTGCCTGTGCTGGTTATCTGCACACAGGGACCAGTCTCTGGGTTAATCCTCTGAGCTGCCATGGGCGGGGCTGCCCTCAGGATAGCCTAGGACACTGGCGGGGGGGTGTCGCACACATGTGGGGTGTGTTCTCCTGGGAGAACAGTGCCCCTTTGTGCCTTCCGGACCTTGCGCTGGCTTCCTCTGCCTGTTTCAGACAGCTGTGTGCATGGGGCAGCCTCTGGGTCTGGCCCAGGTAGCTGCACACTGGGAGAAGACTCCATGTGGTTGCTCTGAGTGTGGCTGCTCCTCGGCTGGTCCGCAGCAATGGTGGGTCAGTCGGTTTGCCTTGCAGTGCTGGTGCGGGGGTATGAACTGCAGTCTGCTTATCGCCGTGAGGGGCTTCGGGTCTGCGTTGCCACCCAGGGGGTTAGGGCACATAAAGTTACTTAAAATTACCAGCCTGCTGGGCTGAGTGTGCAAGGACGATTTTTTCCAACTGTTAAACCCTTGTCCCTTAAGACTTTTAAAGTGCCTGCTTTTCTTTTGTCCCAGGGGAGCCGGCTGTGGGGACTTGTTCGCAGTCTTAGTCTAAGACTTTGCTTTTCAGCTCCTCTAATCTCCAGAGCACCATGCAATGTGTATCTGTGCTCCTGGTACAGATTACTAGGGCTGTTTTTTTAGCAGTCATGTGCTTCCACTCCCTCCCCACTCTGATTCTTTTCCTCCAACTGGTGAGCTGGGATCGGGGGAGTGCTCGGGTCCTGCTGCATCATGGCTTTGTATCTTACCCTTTTTGTGAGGCACTGAGTTCTTGCAGATGCAGATGTAGCCTGGCTGTTGTACTGTATCTTCTGGCCTCTCTTTTGGGAATAATTGTATTTTCTGTATTTTCAAAAATATATATGGTTTTGGGAGATTTCCTCTGCCCTACTCATACCACCATCTTGACCGCCTCTCCTCCTCTGCCCATTTTTAATTGGATTGTTTGTTTATTCTTGCTATTGAGTTGTATGACTTTTAAAATAGATTTTCGATATATACCCCTTATCAGATATATGATTTGAAAGTACTTTCTCCCATTCAGTAGGTTGCCTTTTCATTTTGCACAGTTTCCTTTGCTGTGTAGAAGATTTTTATGGATGTAACCCCAGTTATTTTTTTTTGTCTTTGCTTTTGCTGTCAAATCCAAAATATCATGGCCAAGACTGATGTCAGGGAGCTTACCACCTATGCTTACATCTAGAGAGCTTCAGGTCTTATGTTCAAGTCTAATCCATTTTGAGCTAATTTTTATATCAGGTGTAAGATGGTGATTCAGTTTCATTCTTTAGCATGTAGCTGTGCAGTTTTCCAGCACCATTTATTTAAGAGATTGTCCTTTACCCATTGTATATTCTTGGCTTCTGTCATAAATTAATTGACCAAATATGCATGGGTTTATATCTGGACCCTCTATTCTATTCCACTGATCTATGTGTTTGCTTTTATAGAAATACCATGCTCTTTTGATTACTATGCTTTGTAGTATACTTTGAAATCATGGAGTGTTATGCCTATTTCTTTGTTCTTTCTCAAGACTGTTTGTGCTTTCCAGGGATCTTTGTGTATCCAAACAAAGTTTGGGATTGTTTGTTCTATTTCTGTGAGAAATGCTATTGGAATTTTCATTCCTTGATTCTGTAGATTGCATTGGGTAGGATGGGCATTTTACAATATTACTTCTTCCAATCCATTAGCTTGAAATATTTTTCTATTTATTTGTGTCTTTTTCATTTTTTTTCAGCATGTCTTCTAATTATCAGTTCATAGGCCTTTCACTTCCTTGGTTAAATTTACTCCTGGGTATTTTGTTCTTTTTGATGAAATCCTAAGTGGGATTATTTTCTTAATTTCTCTTTCTGATAGTTTGTTATTAATGTATAGAAATGCAACTGACTTTGCATATTGATTTTTGATTCCTGCAGCTTTACTGAATTCATTTATTAGTTCTAACATTTTTAGTGGACTTTTAAGGGTTTTCTATGTATAATATACCATCTGCAAATACTGGCAGTTTTACTTCTTCATATCTAATTTGGTTACCTTTTATTTCTTTTACTTTTGTTTTTCTAGAAAATATTCTATTTTCTAATTGCTCTGGCTAGAACTTCCACTACTATGAGAGATAGAAGTACTGAGAGTGGGAATCCTTGTCTTGCTCCTGATTTTAAAGGAAAACTTTTCAGCTTTTCACCATTCAGTATGATGTTAGTTGTGTGTATGTCACACATGGCCTTTATTTTGTTGAGGTACATTTCCACTACACTCACTTTGTCCAGAGTTTTAATAAAAAATGGATGTTGAATTTGTCAAATGATTCTCTGCATCTATTGAGATGATCATATAATTTTTATCCTTCATTTGGTTAATGTGGTATATCACAGTGATTTGTGGATGTTGAACCATTATTGCATCCCTAGCATAACTCCCAATTGATCCAGATGAATGATCATTTTCATGTATTATTGATATATTTGCTAATATATTACCAGTTTTCTAATACATTGTTGAAGATTTTTTCATCTATGTACATCAGAGCTTTAGGCCTTCTTTTCTTGTGGCATCCTTGTCAAGTTTTGGTATCAGGATAATGCTAGCCTCATAAAATTAATTTGGAAGTACTCCTTCCTATTCCAATTTTTGGAAGAGTTTAAGAAGGATTCACATTACTTTTTCTTTTTAAGTATTTCATAGAATTCACCAGTGAAGCCATCTCGTTCTGGACTTTAATTTCTTTACAGTTTTTGATTACTGCTTTAATGTCCCTACTAGTAATTGGTCTGTTCAGATTTTCTATTTCTTCATGATTCAGTTTCAGAAGGTTGTAGGTTTCTAGGAATTTATCCTTTCTTCTAGGTTGTCCAGTTTGTTTTCATATAATTATTCATAGTAGTCTCTTATTATTTTTATTTATGAAGTATCAGTTGTAACACTTCCTATTTAATTTCTGATATTATTTATTTGAGTCTCACCCTTTTTTTCTTGGTTAATCAAGCTAAAGGTTTGTTAATATCATTTATCATTTAAAAAAACAGCTCTTATTTTCATAGGTTTTTTAATTGTCTTTATGGTGTCTATTTCATTTATTTCTGTTCTGATTGTAGGTATTTCCCTCCTATTAACATTAAGCTTTATTTTTTCTTCTGTTTATAGTTCTATAAGGTATAAAGTTAGGTTATTTATTTGAGATTTGTTTTGTTCCTTTAGGTAGGCATATATCATTATGAACATTCCTCTTAGAACTACTTTTGTTGCATCCAAAAAATTTTGGTATGCTGTGTTTCCATTTTCAGTAAGCGCAAGGCATTTATTTCTCTTTTGATGTCTTCCTTGACCCATTGGTTGTTCAGTAGCATGTTGTTTATTAGTTATGTATTTATTTATTTTTAAATTGAAATATAATTTATATGCAATTTTATACTGCTTGCAGGTGTACAACATAGTGATTCAACAATTATATACATTACTAAATGCTCACCATGATAAGTGTTGGTACTATCTGTTAACATACAAAGATATTAAAATATTACTGACTGTATCCCCTAGGTTGTACTTTCATCCACAGGCAATTTTATATTCTAATTTGGAAATTTGTACCACTTTATCCCCTTTGCCTATATCAGCCATCGCCCCATCCACCTCCTCTATGGCAAACACCAGTCTGTTCTCTGTGTTTATTAGTCTGTTTATGTTTTGTTTGATTATATGTTTGTTTTGTTTTCTAGATTCCACATGTAAGTGAAATCATGGTATTTGTCTTTCTCTGTCTGACTTATTTTTACCTAGCATAATACTATCTGGGCCCATCCATGTTGTCTCAACTGGCAGTATTTCATTCTTTCTTTCTTATGGTTAATATTCCATGTATATATGCACCACATCTTCTTTAATAATTCATCTATTAATGAAGACTCAGGTTGCTTCTTTACCTTGGCTATTGTAGATAATGCTGCAATAAACATAGGAGTGCAGATACCCTTTCAAATAACTGATTTTATTTTCTTTGGGTAATTATGAGAATTGTAATTACTAGGCCATATTATATTTCTATTCTTAGTTTTTTGATAAACCTTTGAATTGCTTTCTTTCCATGTTGGCTGCACCAATTTACATTCCCAACAACAGTGCATGAGGGTTCCTTATTCTCTACATCCTGTCAACGCTTGTTATTTCTTGTGTTTTTTATACTAGCCATTCTGACTGGTGTGAGGTGATCTCATTGTGGTTTTGATTTGCATTTTCCTGATGATTAGTTATGCAGAGCATCTTTTCATGTGTCAGTAGCCATCTGTAGGTGTTCTTTTAAAAATGAAGACCTATTGATGTCCTCTACCCATTTTTTAATTGGATTATTTGTTCTTTTGGTGTTGAGTTGTATAAGTTTTTTTTACATATTTTGGATATTAACCCATTATCATATATATCATTTGCAAATATTTTCCATGTGGTAGGTTGCCATTTCATTTTGTCGATGATTTCCTTTGCTGTATAGAAGTTTTTTAGTTTGATATAGTCTCACTTGTGTATTTTTGGTTTTGTTTCCCTTTTCTGGGGAGACATATCCAGAAAAAAATTATAAATGCTGATATTCAAGAGTTTATTGTCTATATTTTTTCTAGGACTTTTATGATTTCAGGTCTTAGATTAAACTCTTTAATCCATTTCAAGTTAATTTTTGTGATTGGTGTAAGACAGTGATCCAGGTTTACTCTCTTGCACATAGATGTATAGTTTTCTCAAGACCATGTATTGATAAGCACATCTTTTCTCCATTGTATATTCTTGCCTCCTTTGTCATATATTGATTGACCATATAAGCATGGGTTTATTTCTTGGCTCTCTATTCTGTTCCAGTGATCTATGGATCTTTTCTTGTGCCAGTACCATACCTTGATTATTGTAGCTTTGTAGTATAGTTTGAAATCAGGGAGCATAATACCTCCCTCTTTGTTTTTCTTTCTTAAGATTGCTTTGGCTATTCAGGGTCTTTTATGATCCATACAAATTTTAGGGTTATTTACTCTGACTTTATGAAAAATGCCATTGATATTTTGATAGGAATTTCAATGAATCCGTAGATTGCTTTGAGTAGTATGGCAATTTAACAGTTAATTCTTCCTATCCAGGAGAATGGAACTCCATTTATTTGTGTTCTCTTCAATTTTTTTAATCAATGTCTTAGTTTTCAGAATACAGGTCTTTCACTTCCTTCATTATATTTATTACAAGGTATTTTACTCTTATTGATGCAATTTTAAATGGGATTAATTTCTTAATTTCTCTTTCTGCTAGTCTATTATTTGTATATAGAAACACAACAGATTTCTATATATTGATATTGTATCCTATGAGTTTACTCATTTATTACTTCTAGTAGCTTTTTGGTGGAGTCTTTAGGATTTTCTATATATAGTATCATATCATCCTCAAATAGTGATACTTTTATTTCTTTCTTACCAAAGTGGATGTCTCTTGTTTCTTTTTATTGTCTGGTTGCTATGGCTAGAACTTCCAGTATTATGTTGAATAAAAGTGGTGGGAGTAGGTATCCTTGTCTTGTTCCTGATGTTAGAGGAAAAGATTTCGGATTTTCATCATTGAGTAAAATGTGATTTATGGGTTTGTCATATATGGCCTTTATTATGTTGAGGTAAGTTCCCTCTATAACCACTTTGTTGAGAGTTTTTATTATTAATGGATATTGAAATTTGTTCAATGCTTTTTCAGCATCTGGTGAGATGATCATATGGTTTTTATCCTTCCTTTTGTTAATATGGTGTATCACTTAGGTTAATTTTGCTGATACTGAATCATCCTTTTATCTCTGGAAAAATCCCATTTGGTGATGGTGAATGATCCTTTTAATGTATTTTCTTGGTTTTCTAATATTTTGTTGAGGATTTTTGCATATATGTTTATTAAGGACATTGGTCTGTAATTTGCTTTTTTGTAGTTTTTTTTCAGGTTTTGTTATCACAGTTATGCTGAATTCATAGAATAAACTTGGAAGCTTTTTCTCCCCTCCCCTTCAATTTTTTGAAGTAGTTTGAGGATAGGTATTAATTCTTCTTTAAGTGTTTGATAGAATTCTCTTGTGAATTAATTTAGTCCTCGACTTGTTAGAAATTTTAAAAATACTGACTCAATGTCATTACTAGTAATTGGTATGTTCAGATTTTCTGTTTCTTCAAGTTTGGTCTTGGAAGATTGTATGATTCTAGGAATTTATATACTTCTATAATGTTGAATTTCCTGACATGTATTTTTTCATAGTATTGTCTTAGAATCATTTTTATTTCTGTGGTGTAAGTTGTAACTTTTATTTCATTTCTGATTTTGAGCCCTCTCTTTTTCTCTTGATGAGTCTAGCTGAGGGTTTACCAATTTTGTTTATCTTTTCAAAGAATCAACTCAGTTTCATTGACCTTTTGTATTTTTATTAGTCTATGTCATTTATTTCCACTGTGATTGTTACTATTTTCTTCCTTCTATTGACTTTGCTCTTTGTTCTTCTTCTGGTTCCCCTAGGTGTAGGGTTAGATTATTTCAGATATTTCTTGTTCCTTGGGGTAGGCCTGTATCATTATAAACTTCATTCTTAGAAGTTATTTTGCTATATCGCAAAGATTTTGAACTATTGTGTTTCTGTTTTCATTATTCTCCAAGAATTTTTTGATTTCCTCTTTGATTTCTTTCTTGACCCTTTGGCTGTTTAGCCTCCACATGTTTGTGTTTTCTTGTAATTGATTTCATACCTTTGTTGTTGGAGAAGATGCTTGATATGATTTCAATCTTCTTAAATTTATTGAGACTTGTTTTGTGATCTATCTTGGAGAAAGTTCCTTGTGAACTTGAAAAGAATGTGTATTCTGATGTTTTTGGATGTAATGTTCTGTATATATCTGTTAAGTCTATTTTTTGTAATGTGTTATTCAAAGTCATTATTTTCTTATTGATTATCTCTCTGGATGATCTATCCATTGATGTAATTGGGGTATTAAAGTCCACTACTTTTATTTTATTACTGTCAATTTCTCCCTTTATGTCTGTTAATATTTGCTTTATATATTTAAGTGCTCTTTTGTTGGGTTTGTAGATGTTTATAATTGCCATGTCTTCGTGCTGGATTGAGCCTTTAATCATTATGTAACATCTTCCTTTGTCTCTTGTTATAGTCTTTGTTTTAAAGTCCATTTTATCTAATATAAGCACTGTTACTCCATGTTTTGTTCATTTCCATTTACATGGAATGTCTTTTTCCATCCCTTCAGTTTCCATCAGTGTGTGCTGTTAAAGTTAGTCTTTTGTACACAGCCTGCAGCTCAGTCTTGTTTTTTTTTTTAATCAATTCATCCACCCTGTATCTTTTGATTGAAGCATTTGCATCATTTGCATTCAAACTAATTATTGATAGCTATGTACTTATTGCTGTTTTGTTAAATATTTTCTGGTATTATTCTTTTCTGATCCTTTCTTCTCTTGCTCTCTTCCCTGTGTATGATGACTTTCTTTAGTGCTGTCATTGGATTCCTTTCTCTTTATTTTTTGTGTATCTATTATGGGTTTTGGGTTGTGGTTAGTATGTGGTTCATCTGTAACATCTCACATATATAGCATGCTGTGGATAGTCACTTAGTTTAAATGCATTCCAATAACATTACAATTTTTACTCCTCCTGCTCCACATTTTAGGTATATGACATCTGCTTTTATACTTTTAACTTGATTTACTTAACTAATTTTTAGATGTAATTAATTTTAACTACTTTTGTCTTTTAACCTTCATACTACCTTTTAAGTGATTGATCTACTACCTTTGCTATGTTTGTTTTTACCAGTGAAAATTTTTCCTTTCATAATTTTCTGGCTTCTAGTTATGGCCTTTTCTTTTCCTCTTAAAGAAGTTCCTTTAACACTTCTTGTAATGCTGGTTTAGTGGCAGTGAACTCTGTTAACTTATGTTTACCTGAGAAACCATTTATCTGTCTGTCAATTCTGAATGATAAGTTTTCCAGGAGTATCCATAGTTGCATTTTATTTTCCCTTTTGACACATAGAATATTTCATGCTACTCCCTTCTGGCCTTTAGAGCTTTTGCTAGACAATCAACTGATGGCCTTATGGGATTTCTCTTGTACCTGTTTGCTTTTCTCTTGCTGCTTTTTAAATGGTCTCTTTATCTTTAATTTTTTACATTTTAATTATCTTATTTGTTTTTATCTTCTTTGGGGCTCTCTGTACTTCCTGGACCTTGATGTCTGTTTCCTTCCCCAGGTTAGGGATGTTTTCAATTATTATTTGTTCAAATAAGTTCTCCACTCCTTTCTATCGCTCTTCTCCTTCTGGGTCTCCTATAATGCAAATGTTAGTACAATTGATGTTGTCCTAGAGCTCCCTTAAGCTATTCTCATTTATTTTTACTCTTTTTTTCTTTCTGCTGTTCAACTAGAGTGCTTTCCATTACTCTGTCTTCCAAATTTCTGATCCAGTCTTGTGTGTCCTCTAATCTGTTGTTGATTCCTTCTAGTGTATTTTTCATTTCATTTATTGTATTCGTCATCTCTGATTGGTTATTTTTTTTTTTGATTGGTTATTTTTTATATTTCCTATTTCTTTGTTGAAGTCTTTCCTGTGTTCTTAATTTCTCCTCTCAATTCTGGTGAGCATCTTTACAACTATTTGAATTCTTATCAGGTAGCTACTTTAACTCCATTTTATTTAGCTGTTTATTTCTGAAGTTTTGTCTTATTCTTCCTTTTGTATCATGTTTCTGTTTCCTCATTTTTTTGACTTTTTGTGTTTGTTTCTACAAATTAGGCAAAAGGACTACCTCTATCGGTCTTGAAGGAGTGGCCTTGTGCAGGAATACCATCTGAGTAGACTGTGTGTGTCTGTTGGTTTTGGCTGGCTCGAGGCCAGGTGAGCATGGGGGCATGCATATCCTGGTGCTGTGTCTACAGAGGCACTGCCCCAGGGCTTCCTTGTGGGCACTTGTCCAGGGCCATGCTAGTAGCATATTGTTTAATCTCTACATATTTTTTTAATTGTCCTGTTTTCTTGTCATTATTTTCTTTTTTTATACCATTGTGTTCAGAAAATATGTTTGATATGATTTCAATCTTCTTAAATTTATTAAGACTTTTTTGTGGCCTAACATATGATCTATCTTGGAGAATGTTCCATGTTCAGTTGAGAAGAATGTGTATCCTGTAGCTTTTGGATGTAATAGTCTGTATATAGCTGTTAAGTCTATACAGTCTAATGTTTTGTTTAAGGTCAGTGTTTCCTTATTTTATTTCTGGATCTGTGCATTTATATTAAAGTACCTTACTATTTTATTGCTGTCTATTTCTCCCTTTAGGTATATTAAGATTTACTTCATATATTTAGATGCTCCTATGTTGGGTACATCAATATTTACAAATGTTTTATCTTCTTGTTGGTTTGTCCCCTTTATCATTATGTAATGACCTTCTTTGTGTCTTATTACAGTCTTCATTTTAAAGTCTAATCTGTCTTATATATGTAAAGATACCTCAGCTTTCTTTTGGTTTCCATTTTTATGGAACATCTTTTTCTATCACTTTACTTTTAGTCTGTTTGTCTTATATTGGATGAGAATCCCATGTAGACACCATATAGATGGATCTTTTATTTTTTGATCCATTCAGCCAGTTTATGTCTTTTGGTTGGAGAATTTAGTCCATTTATATTTAAGGTAACTAGTGATAGGTATGCAGTTATTGTCATTTTGGTAGTTTTTTTCTGGCTGTTTTGTTGTTCCTCTGTTTCTTTATTCTTGCTCTCTTCCTTGTGATTTGAAAATTTTCTATAGTGGTGTATTTAGATTCGTTTCTTGTTTACTTTTGTGCATCTAGTATAGATTTCTGCTATGTGGTTACCATGGGCTTACATGTAACAACTTATATTTATAATACTCCATTTTAAGTTGATAACAACTCAAGTTTGAATGCATTCTAAAGCCCTACCCTTTACTATTCCCCCATGTTTTATGTTTTTGATATCACAATTTATATCTTTCTATCACATGTATCTCTTAAATTATTGTAGTTATAATTACTTTTAATACTTCAATGTTTTAGCCTTTATACCAGCTTTACATTTGATTATTCCACTATTATAGAACATTAGATTAACATGAATTTTACTAAATACTTACCTTTACCAGTGAGATTTAATTTTCATGTTGCCCTCTTACTAATTAGTACACTTTCATTTCAGCTTAAAGCAGTCCATTTAACATATCTTATAAAGCCAATCTAGTGATAATTAACTCCTTTAGCTTTTGCTTGTCTACAAAACTCTTTTATTTCTCCCTCAATTCTGAATGACAGTTTTGCTGGGTAGAGTATTCTTGACTGGAAGTTTTTTCCTTCAGACCTTTAAGTATATTGTGTCACTCCCTTCTGTCCTGCAAAATTTCTGCAGAAAATCTGCTGATAATCTTATGGGGGTACTCTTTTGTATCTAACAAATTGTGTTCCTCTTGCTGCTTTTAAGATTCTTTCCATGTCTTTATCTTTTTTCCCCCTTCACCTATTTCACCCATTCCCTACTCCTTTCCCCTATGGCAAACAGTCTGTTTGCTTTGTTTATGAGCCTATTTCTGTTTTTTTGTTTTGTTTTGTTTTGTTTTTTAGATTCCACATGTAACTGAAATCATATGGTATTTGTCTTTCTCTATCAAACTTATTTCATTTACTATAATACCCTCTAGGTCCATCCATGTTGTTGTGAATGGCAAGATTTAAATCTTTTCTATGGCTGAATAATATTCCATTGTATATATGTAGCATTTCTTTATTATCTATTAATCTATCAATGAACACTTAAATTCCTTCTATACCTGCATTATTGTAGATAATATTGTGATAAACATATGAGTGTATATTCCTTTTTGAATTACTGAATTTCTTTTCTTTGGGTAAATTCCCAGAAGTGGAATGACTTGGTCATATGGTATTCCTATTTTTAGTGTTTTGAGAAACCTCCATACTGTTTTCCATCATGGCTATACCAATTTCAATCCCACCAGCAGTATACAAAGGTTCCCTTTTCTGAACATCCTCATCATCATTTGTTTCTTATATTGCTGACAGTCACTCTGACTGGTGTGAGGTGATATATCATTGTGGTTTTGATTTGCCTTTCCAGTGATATGGAGCATCTTTCTATGTGTCTGTTGGCCATCTGTATGTCTTCTTTGGAAAATGTCTATTTAGGTCATCTACCCATTTTTTAAATTGGATTATTTGTTATTTTGGTGGTGAGTTGTATGAGTTCTTTATATATTCTGGATATTAGCTCCTTATCAGATATATCATTTGCAAATATATTCTTCCATTTGGTAGGTTGCCTTTTTGTTTTTCTGATGGTTTCTTTTGCTGTGTAGAAGCTTTTCAGTTTTATGTAATCTCACTTGTTTATTTTTGGTTTTGTTTCCTTTGCCTGGGGGAAATATATAGAAAAAAATTACTCATGCCAGTGTTCAAGGGTGTACCACCTATGTTTTTTTTCTAGGAATTTTATGGTTTCAGTCTTACATTCAAGTCTTTATTCAATTTTGAATTTATTTTTGTGTATGGTGTAAGACAGGATACAGTTTCATGCTTTGGCTTGTAGCTGTCCAGTTTTCCCAGCACAAATTTATTGAAGAGGCTGTCTTTCCTCCCTTTTATATTCTTGCCTCCTTTGTCACATATTAACTTACCATATAGGCATGGGTTTATTTCTAGGCCCTCTATTCTATTCTGCTGACCTATGCATCTGTCCTTGTGCCAGTACCATACTCTTTTGATTACTGTTGCTTTGTCATATAGTTTGAAGTCAGGGAGCATGATACCCCCAACTTTGTTCTTCTTTCTCAAATTTGCTGTGGATACTCAGGGTCTTTTGTGGTTCCATACACAGTTTAGGATTATTTGCTGTAGTTCAGTGAAAAGTGACATTGATATTTTGATAGGGATTGCACTGAATCTGTAGATTTCTTTGAGTAGTATTTTTAGCCGCTTAAACAAGATTAATTCTTCTTTTGTATGAGCATGGGACATTTTTCAATTTATCTGTGTTGTCATCAATTTCTTTCATCAATGACTTGTAGTTTCAGAGTACAGGCCTCTTATCTCCTTGGTTAGATTTATTCCTAGGTAATTTATTCTTTTTAATGCAATTATAAATGGGACTAGTTTCTTAATTTGTTTTTTTCTGTTAGTTACTTTATATAGAAATGCAACATATTTCATTCACAGGTTTTTTATCCTGTGACTTCACTGAATTCATTTATTAATTCTAATAGTTTTCTTGGTGGAGTCTTTAGTGTTTTATATATATAGTATCATGTCATCTGCAAATAGTGACCATTTTACTTCTTCCTTACCAATTTGGATGCCTATTTCGTTTTCTTGTCTGATTGCTATGGTTAGGACTTCTAGTACTATATTGAATAAAAATGGTGAAAGTGGCCATTGTTGACTTGTTACTGATGTTAGAGAAAAAAGCTTTCAGCTTTTCACCACTGAGTATGATGTTAGCTGTGCAATTGTCATATATGGCCTTTATTATGTTTAGACATATTTCCTTTATACCTACTTTGTTGAGCCTTTTTCATGAATGGATGTTAAAATTTGTCAAATGCTTTTTCAGCATCCATTGAGATGATCATATTATTTTTATCCTTCCTTTTGTTTAATGTGGTGTATTAACATTTTTTAATTTAATTATAATGTGTCTTTCTATGGATCATTTTGGGTTTGTCTTATTTGAAAATGTCTGAGATTTCTGGATCCAGATATCTATTTCCTTTCCCAGATTAGGGATTTTATTCTGTCATTATTTCTTAAGATAACTTTTCTGCCCCTTTCTATCTCTAGTATCTTTCTGTAGCCACTATAATGCAATTTTTTTTCTTGATGTACCATAAATGCGTTACATTATCTCCATTTTTTTTTCATTCTTTATTCTTTTTAGTGCTCTGATTTGGTGGTTTGCACTGCCCTGTCTTCAAGTTACTGATCCTTTCTTCTGCTTCAACTAGTCTGATTTCAAACTCGTCTAGTAGTTTGTTCAGTTCAGTAATCATATTCTTCAGCTCTATGACTTATATTTGATTATTTCTTAAATTTTGTTTATTTTCTATTGAGAAATAAATGACATACAATATTATATTAATTTCACATTCTTGACATAATGATTTGATATTTGGATATATTGTGAAATGATCTCCAGACTAAGTCTAGTTAATATCTGTGACCATAGGTAGTTATAGACTTTAACCCCTGTGATGAAAACTTTAAAAATCTCTCTTAGCAAGTGTCGAATTTGCAATGCAGTATTATTAACTATAGTCACCTTGCTGTACATTACATCCACAAGACTTATTTATTTTAGAACTGGAAGTTTGCTATAACTCCCCATTCCCTCTTATTACCCACTCTCCACTCCCCTCATGGCAACTACCAATCTGTTCTCTGTAACTTTGTTTTCTTTTGTAGATTTCACATATAAGGGCGATAATACAGTATTTCTCTTTCCCTGACTTATTTCACTTAGCAAAATACCTTCAAGGTCCATCCATGTTGTTGCAAATGGCCAGATTCCATTCTTCTTATGGCTAAATAGTATTCCATCTGTGTGTGTGTGTGTGTGTGTGTGTGTGTGTGTTTGTGTGTGTGTGTGTGTATTCTGCATTTTCCTCATCCATTTGTCTGTCAATGGACACTCAAGTTGTTTCCACGTGTTGGCTATTATAAGTAGTGCTGCAGTGAAAATGAGGGTTCATATATCTTTTCAAGTTAATGTGCTCTTTCTCTTCAGATAAATATCTAGAAATGGAATTGATGGATCTTATGGTAGTTCTAGTTTTAAATTTTTGGGAGAACTCTGTACTGCTTTCCATAGTGACTACCAATTCACATTCCCACCAAGAGTGCACAGTAGTTCCCTTTTCTTCACATCCTTTCCAGCATTTATTTACTCTTGCTTGTCTTTAGATAATAGCCATTCTGACAGTGTGAAGTGAATAATCATTGTGGTTTTTATTTTTACTTCCCTGGTGATTAGTAAAGTTAAGCATCTATTCATGTATTTGTTGGCCATTTATATATTTTCTCTGGAAAAATGTCTATTCAGATCATCTGCCCAAGTTTTAATCAATTGTTTTTTTTCTATTAAGTTGTATGAGTTCCTTTTATATAATATAAAAAGAATCTTTTTACCAGATATATGATTTTCAAATATCTTCTCTCATTCAGTAAGTTGCCTTTTCATTTTGCTGATGGTCTCTTTTTTATGCAGAAACTTTTCATTTGGATGCAGCCCCACTTGTTTATTCTTGCTTTTAATGCCTTTACTTTTGGTGTGAAATCCATAAAATCATGGGCAAGGCCAACGTTAAATTGCTTACTGCCTGTTTTCTTCTATGAGTTTTATAGTTTGAGGTCTTACATTCAAGTCTTTAATCTATTTTTAGTCAATTTTTGTGAGTGGTGGAAAATACAGATCCATTTTCTTTTTGCATATGTCTGTCAAGTTTCCCAGCATCATTTATTAAAGAGTTTCTCCTTTCTCCATTGTATGTTCTTGGCTTCTTCATTATAAGTTAATTGACCATATATGTGTGGGTTTATTTCTGTTTCTCTAATCTGTTCCTTTAGCCTATGTGTCTGTTTTCATGCCAGTACCACTTTTTATTATTATGATTTTGTAGTATAGCTTGAAATCAGGGAGTGTGATGCCTCCTGCTTTATTCTTTCTCAAGATTGTCTTGGTTATTCAGGGTATTTTGTGGTTCCACATAAATTTTTGGACTGTTTGTTTTATTCCCATGAAAGAGGCCATTGAAATTTTCATAGGGATTACAGTGAATATGTAGATTGCATTGGGTAGTATGGCCATTTTAACAATATTGCTTCTTCTAATCCATGAGCATGGAATATTTTTCCATTTACTTTTGTCTTCTTTACAGTCTTATATATTCTATCTCTTTGAAGTTCTCACCGTGTTTACCCATTCTTCTCCCAAGCTTGGTGAGCAACTTTATGACTGTTATTTTGAACTCTATCAGGTAAATCTTTCTCCATTTCATTAAGGAGGTTTTTATTGTTCTTTTATTTTGAACATATTCTTCTGTTTCTTCATTTCCTGGTCTCTCTATGTAGGTTTCTATGGATTAGATACAACAGCCACCACTCCCAGTCTTGAGAGAGTGGCCTTGTGTAGGGGATTTACCTCATTGTTTACCCTACCCTACTCTTGGTTGACTCTCAAAATTTTGTGAGTGTCCAAGCAGCCCATTTTATTTTTAGTGGCTTCTAGTATTTGAGGGTGTGCCAAGACCTGTCAGTGTTCAACAGGGTAGGATCTCTGTTGGCATCTAGATTCAGGCTGATTAGACAGCAAACCCTCATACAGAAGATTTTAAAGTATAAAAATGTATACAGTACTATGGGACTGCTGTCATTTGTCCTATTGGCCACAAGAACTGAGAGACCTAGAGGTGACCCCTGGGTGGCAGCTGCAAAAATCAGTGCACCAGGCAAATGTACAAGCTCCTTTCCAGGAGATACAAGTAACCTGGCACAAATCAGTGGGAGAGCATACAGATGACATCCACTGGCTTCCATCCTTGGAGGGTACCTTAGTAAACCCTTAGATGTGTGCCAAACCAGAAGCTGGTCCTTTAAGCTGAAGCTCCAGTACAAATAGTCTCTTTCACAGAAAGACTGTAAGATTCCTTCAGTGTGTTCTCTGCTGCGCTCTGGGCATGGTAGCCATCCAAGGACTATCTCTCCATTTGTTGTATAGTCCCATGGGACCCAGGAATCCAAACTTCACTGCCAACCAGAGCCAGGTAATGAAGGGGCATCTCCTGGGCAGCAGATGCATAAAACTAGGGCACAATGTATAAAAACTGGGGTATCAGACACATGTAAAAGCTTCCCCTGTGGAAGATACAGGCATTTTGGAATGTGGTAAAAGGAGAGCACCAAGATGGTGCCTGCCTTCTGAGGTCTCTGAAAAAGATTACAGTAGCACTAAGATGTATGTTTAATTAGAAGCTTGCTCCTAAGGCTATAACGATGAAGATAAGTTAATAGGCCTCTTTCACAGTATGACTGTGTTCCTTAATTGTTTCCTCTTGCTGTGCCCTCAGGTTGCTAGCCAGTTAAGAACTCTTTCTCCATTGGTTACAGTTCTGTGGGATCAAAAGCCTACTGGCCAGCAGATCCAGGCAATCTAGAAGCATCCCTTGGGGACAGCTGCAAATGGAATACCTTGTCCATTACTGATGACCTCCTCATGCCAGAAGATGAAGTAGTGAGTACCAGCCATTCTTTTTCACAGCCACTTTCATCTCCTAATGTCACCTAATGAGGGTGTAAACTCCTTTCTGGGAGAAACTGATGAGTTGGAGTAAGGCAGAAGGAAAATACAAAGATGGCATCTGCTGGCTGGAGCAAGGCAGAGGCAGCCAGTGTCTTCTAAGAAGAACCTCATACTTTAGTTTCATCTTGTGTAGAATAATCAGTTTTATAGAAACACCTAAAAGGTTAGAAAGTCTAAATCAGGGTTTCTCATCATTGGCACTATTGACTTTCTGGGTCATATAGTTTTTCGCACTGTCTTGTGCATTATAGGAGGTTTAACAAAATCCCAGGCCTCTACTCTAGAAGCTCATAGCACATCCCCTCCTCTGAGTTGTAATCAATCAAAAATGTCTCCAGACATTGTCAAGTGTCTTCTGTGGGGGCAATATCACCCCAATTGAGAGCTTCTGGTTTAGAGGCATGGTAGTATTGTAGTTAAGGGTATGGTTTTTGCACAATTGTGACTTATTTGAGATTCTTGCATACTGACTGTATGACCTTGGGCAAATCACCTCACTTTTTTGAACCTGTTTCCTCATCTGTAAGTGGGGACAATGAGGCCTGGTTTAGGGTTGCTGTAAGGATTAAATGAGATCATGTATATAAACCACTCAGTATACAGTGGCAATAATAATGTGTTAAAATTACTAACCATTATTAATTAACAAAGATAACACATTCTTAGGAAATGTTTAATGGTGAAGGGAAAGGTCTCTTAAGGCTAGACTCAGAATTTATTTTTTAATTGCCCAGAATGTCATAAGAGAGTTCAGCTTTTTCCATATGCTGGTAGGCTTCACCAGTTAAAAGTCATCAAAGATAAGAGTCTTAAATATTTAAAGACTCCATAGCCAGTTCTGGAAAGGCAGGATAAAAAGAAATACTGAGCTCCATGCTATGGAATATGTATAATCTATTTTGGGGTAAGGGTTTCTGAGATTTCTATCTATGTGTATGCTCATTCAAGCTTACATCCACCATTTGTCTATAAGCCAATTTCTCTAAGTATCAAGGTGATGAGAAGAGTCTTACCGTAGAATTACACCAGAGACATCGGAAGTCTTGAAGTCTTTCATAACTGCCACAGTTCTCATGACATACTGCACACTGAGAACTGACAGATATGTTTCCTTCTACCCACTGATGGGGCATAATTTTCTGCATGGTAAAAAGAGACAAGAGGTAGAAATTAGAGATATAAGGGGAAGAAGGCCCTTGGAATAACCATAGTACTCTATGGAGGAAATTAGGTAAGCACAAAGATTATTTGCATGGTCCTGCCCTTCCCACTCCAATTAAAGTCATCAGTGTCGGGTGAGAGTAGTAGGTTTTCATTTTTGTAGATTGGTTGGATTATAAACTTGGGAAAGAAGCCTATTGTAGTTGTCTGGAGATAGGAAGAAGTCTTCCTTCCACTGTGTGTCCTGAAGGGGAGATGAAAGTGACTGTGAGAAAGTATGGCTGGTACTCACTACTTCATCTTCTGCCATGAGGAGGTCATCAGTAATGGACAAGGTATTCCATTTGCAGTCTTTGCTTGCTCTCAATGCACACAATCTATGAGACTTCACTTTGCACACTATGAAAAGAGGAAGAAAAAGATGGATGTGAATCTGGTGACAATGAAGATTCTAATTCCCTTCCCAAAGCTTCTCTTAAAGTTAAAAACCAGATACATCTATAGTTTTCACCCATCTCCAAAGGTCTATCTCCTGAATTACCAATTCTTTTTATTCCTATTGGTTAAATTTTCTATTATGCAACGTGAATGGAAATTGATAGTAAGAATGAGGTGATTCCTGTTTTTCCAACCCTTATGACCATAACATCCAATCTCCCAGACCCAGCCCTCCATTCTGATTAATGAGAAATCCCCTTCATGCCAGTTTCCTCCCATCTAATTTCTTCAGCTTTTGTCAGGGTTAACCTTACACTAGAGTTAGTCACCTAGTGTGAGTCAGTGATACTAAAGCCACATGAGCTCCTTCACCCTTAAATCCACCCACTAAGCTCCACTTCCTAGAGTAATCAGAAAGATACCTTCACAGATAATAACATTTCTAGATAAGGCAGGAATGCTCTCCCGACAAACATTGCAGTGCTGGGTCCGGAGGCTGTGGCTAGAGTACCAATAGTGCATTCCAACAAGGAAAGGGTTATTTTCTGCTGCAGGTATCTAAAACAAATCAAAGAAAAGAGATAAAAGAGAGTTAATCACAGAGATGGATTAAGGAAAGCCAGAAAATCTGCTGCTATGGCTGAAATGACCTGCTAAGTGTCAGAATGTGTGAAGAGGAAGACTGAAATTTGGAGCCAGTACTTAATTAATCTCCCACCTCTGATTGTTTTCCTGGTGGTTTTGAAAGGGAAAAAGATCCTGGAATAAGAGTTGAAGGAAGGAGCAATGATCTTTATACTTCTTGCCCAAACCACTGCATTGGTTTAGTCAAAGTAAAATTAGTTTTGTTAGTCTTAGCCTTGGTTTTGTTTGAGAATTCAGCAAAAGGAGGTGATCAGTTAGAAATTCAGTGATAACTAAGTTCTCCGGTCAGGAAAGAAAGGGCTCTGACTCTGAGCTGAAGAGTGCTTGGCAGGCTTTAGCTACCTCCTTGAGATATACATTCCCATTCCTAGCCCTACTGCTGCCAAGTGAGCAGAGCATTGTATTACCTGGAGAACAGTTTCATATCAAGGGCTTCTTGTCCAAACATTATTTTCTAAATATCATGCTTGGACTGCCTATAGCAGTTTCCTGGTTAACCAATTTAATTCATTCAAAGTTCATTAAGGAAATATTTACTGAGTAACTACTATGTGTTTGGCACTTTTCAAGAGATTAGGGGTATAATAATGAACAAGACAAAGTCCCTGTCCTCATGGAATGGCATTCTGTCTGTGCCCTCTTTCATGGTATTGAATTTGGCATTTACTGTTAATATGTCTATAAATGCTGCATTTATTTATCACAGCCTGGCTCTCATGACTTGGGGAAGGTACAGGGTATGCCATAAACTATTTTTTGGCTTGAAAGGAGAAAGGGAGGGACGGGTGCCAAAAACTCCCAAATTGGCTTTGGGTATATATTCCACAGGACTTCCACCTTTTATCTAATTCCTGTGAATGTCTGATTTTTCCTTCTCTGCCTTTCTCTTGAGTGCAGACATAGGTATACACATTCAGCTTTTTATTCTTGACATTATAATGGGTTGGTGTGTAAATGCATGGCCAGACTAAAAAGAACTACATATTCTTTCTGTTGCCAGCTGATAGTGGTCGATTGGAGAGAGAACCATTGAAGGCTCAGGTTCATTAAGTTTTCCACCTTGATCAATTTACAGGAATTAGCCATCTAAAACATAGCCTGCACACAGCACTTTCTGATCCCTCCTTTCCTCTTCTGGAATTCTGGCTGTGTGCTAAGCTGCTGTTGGATTGACCAGGAAGCTTTTGGGGGGAAAAGCTATTTTGAACACTCTGGAAAGAAAAGCTAATCTTGTCTGGAGTCACTTTGTGATTGCAAGGTTTACTGCACACTGAGACCCTGAAAGAAGGTCAGAGTAGAGAGTGTAGAGTTCTGAGTAAGTGATATAGTCTTGCCTTTGGCACTCTGAGTTCTCTGCACCATTCTATTTCCCAAGCCTCTAGGTTATAACTCTTTAAGTACATTCCTTCCTTCCAATCTCCTTCTGTTCTCCAATAACTACTAAGAGGCAACTTTGTATCATCTATGAAGCTAGCACTGGAGATACAGAGATGAATGACCCACAGTTCTTGCCCTCAAGGAGCTCATAGTCTACTGGAGGAGACAACTTCCTAAACATATCATTCCAGTATAGAGTGAAAAGTGAGCTCTCCTAGAATGTACAAGGTACTACAGGACAAATGGAAGAAATGCAGAACTATGCCTGGGTAGAATATTGAATTTCATGCTCCAATTACCTACAGAATATAAATAATATATAAGATAGACATTGTTTCAGTTCAGCAGTTAAGGAAATAGGATTTATATTCCTTATGTGCACCCTATTCTATATGGAAAGTTTGAAGAATCCAACCCTCAGTGAGTATGTGTTGTATGTTGAATTGTATTTCCCCCAAATATGTTCAAGTCCTAACCACCAGGGCTTATGAATATGATCTTATTTGAAAATAGGATTTTTATGGATGCAATCAATTTAAGAAGAGGTCATAACAGATTAGATTGGCTCTTAATCCAGTGACTTGTGTCCTTATAAGAAGAGGGAAATTTAGATAATCTACACACATAAACAGAATCAGAAATGAGAAAGGAAAAGCCACTACGGACACCACAGAAATACAAGAATTATTAGAGAATACTATGAAAATCTATATGATAACAAACTGGATAACCTAAAAGAAATGGACAACGTTCTAGAAAAATATAACCTTCCAAAACTGACCCAGGAAGAAACAGAATATCTAAACAGACCAATTACCAGCAATGAAATTGAATTGGTAATCAAAAAACTATCCAAGAGCAAAACCTGTGGGCCAGATGGATTCACTGCTGAATTTTATCAGATATTTAGAGAAGACATACCCATTCTCCTCAAAGTTTTCAAAAAAATTAGAAGAGGAGGGAATACTTTCAAACTCATTCTATGAAGCCAGCATCACTCTAATATCAAAACCAGGCAAAGATCCTGCAAAAAAAGAAAACTACAGACCAATATCCCTGATGAACATAGATGCAAAACTACTCAACAAAATATTAGCTAACCGAATTCAAAAATACATCAAGGGGATCATACACCATGATCAAGTGAGATTCATCCCATGGATGCAAGGATGGTAAAAAATTTGAAAATCCATCAACATCATCCACGACATCAACAAAAGAAGGACAAAAACCATATGATCATCTCCATAGGTGCTGAAAAAGCATTTGACAAAATTCAGCATCCATTCATAACAAAAAACCTCAACAAAATGGGTATAGAGGGCAAGTACCTCAACATAATAAAGGCCATATATGACAAATCCACAGCCAATATCATACTTAACAGCAAGAAGCTGAAAGCTTTTCCTCTAAGGTCGGGAACAAGACAAGGATGCCCACTCTCCCCAGTTTTATTCAACATAGTTCTTGAGGTCCTAGGCACAGCAATCAGACAGCACAAAGAAATAAAAGGCATCCAGATTGGTAAGGAAGAAGTCAAACTGTCACTGTTTGCAGATGACATGATATTGTACATAAAAACCCTAAAGAATCCACTCTAAAACTACTAGAACTAATATCTGAATTCAGCAAAGTTGCAGGATACAAAAATTATACAGAGAAATCTGTTGCATTCCTATACACTAACGATGAACTAGCAGAAAGAAATCAGGAAAACGATTCCATTCACAATTGCATCAAAAAGAATAAAATACCTACGAAAAAACCTAACCAAGGAAGTGAAAGACCTATATCTTGAAAACTACAAGACACTCTTGAGAGAAACGAAAGAGGACACTAATAAATGGAAATTCATCCCATGTTCTTGGGTAGGAAGAATTAATATTGTTAAAATGGCCATTCTGCCTAAAGCAATCTACATATTCAGTGCAATCCCTATCAAAATGCTGACAGCATTCTTCAACGAATTGGAACAAATAGTTCTAAAATTCACATGGAACTACAAAAGACCCCGAATAGCCAAAGCAATTCTGAAAAAGAAGAAGAAAGCAGGGGGGATCTCGCTTCCCAACTTCAAGCTCTACTACAAAGCCACAGTAATCAAGACAATTTGGTACTGGCACAAGAACAGACCCACAGAGCAGTGGAATAGAATACAGAGTCCAGATATTAACCCAAGGAAATATGGTCAATTAATATATGATAAAGGAGCCATGGATATACAGTGGGGAAATGATAGCCTCTTCAACAGCTGGTGTTGGCAAAACTGGACAGCTACATGTAAGAGAATGAAACTGGATTACTGTGTAACTCCATGCACAAAAGTAAACTAGAAATGGATCAAAGACCTGAATGTAAGTCATGAAACCATAAAACTCTTAGAAGAAAACATAGTCAAAACTCTCTTGAATATAAACATGAGCAACTTCTTCATGAACATATCTCCATGGGCAAGGGAAACAAAAGCAAAAATGAACAAGTGGGACTATATCAAAGTAAAAAGCTTCTGTACAGCAAAGGACACCATCAATAGAACAAAAAGGCATCCTACAGTATGGGAGAATATATTCATAAATGACATATCTGATAAGGGGTTGACATCCAAAATATGTAAAGAGCTCACACGCCTCAACAAGCAAAAAGCAAATAATCCAATTAAAAAATGGGCAGAGGATCTGAACAGACACTTCTCCAAAGAAGAAATTCAGATGGCCAACAGGCACATGAAAAGATGCTCCACATTGCTAATCATCATAGAAATGCAGATTAAAACCCCAATGAGATATCACCTCACACCAGTTAGGATGGTCACCATCCAAAAGACAAACAACAACAAATGTTGGCGAGGATGTGGAGAAAGGGGAACCCTCCTACACTGCTGGTGGTAATGTAAATCAGTTCAACCATTGTGGAAAGCAATATGGAGGTTCCTCAAAAAACTCAAAATAGAAATACAATTGGACCCAGGAATTCCACTCCCAGGAATTTTACCCTAAGAATGCAGGAGCCTAATTTCAAAGAGACATATGCACACCTATGTTAATCACAGCACTATTTACAATAGCCAAGCAATGGAAGCAACCTAAGTGTCCATCAGTAGATGAATTGATAAAGAAGAGGTGGTACATATACACAATGGAATCTTATTCAGCCATAAGAAAAATCAAATCCTACCATTTGAAACAACATGGATGGAGCTAGAGGGTATTATGCTCCTTGAAATAAGCCAGGCAGGGAAAGACAAGTATCAAATGATTTCACTCATCTGTGAAGTATAAGAACAAAGAATAAACTAAAGGAACAAAGCAGCAGCAGAGTCACCGAACCCAAGAATGGACTAACAGTTACCAACGGGAAAGGGACTGAGGAGGAAGGGTGGGAAGGGCAGGATAAGGGGAAAAAGGGGCATTACGATTAGTTCACACAATTAGCGGGGGGCACAGGGAAGGCAGTATAACACAGAGAAGACAAGTAGTGACTCTATAGCATCTTACTATGCTGATGGACAGTGACTATAATGGGGTATGTGGTGCGGACTTGATAATGGGGGGAATCTAGTAACAACAATGTTGCTCATGTAATTGTATATTGATGATACCAAAAAATAAGAAGAGGGAAATTTGGACACAGGGTGGGAGAACTCCACATGACAATGGAGGCAGAGATTGGAATGATGTGTTTACAAGCCAAGGAATGCCAAGATATGCCTGCATTCATGAAAAACTAAGAAGAGGCAAAGGATCCAACCCTAGAGCCTTCAGAGAGAGTATGGTCCTGTGGACAACTTGATTTTGGACTTATAGACCCCAGAATTGTGAGAGAATAAGTTCCTGTTGTTTTAATTTCCTCAGTTTGAGGTAAATTTTTATGGCAATCCAAGGAAACTGATATTTATGTAATTACGGGCCTTTCTAGTAGTTGACACAGATTAAAAACCCATTTTGAAGACAGAATGAAAAACTATGGCATGTATACAAACCATTAATTTCTGAATGATAAAGGCAGTTTGACTTAAGGCTTTCAGTGTGTGGTTGTGGGGTTTTCTTTTGATTTTTATCTTAAAATACTTAAGTGAATACATTCATGCACATTCCATTGTTCCAATCAGATTTTTAGCTGTTTTAGGGCTGCTAATGCTATTTTCTCCATCTCCTGAATCGTTTTCAGTATCTAGAATCCAGATAGGTCCATTAATTGTCTAATAGTTAAAGGAGGTATTATTATTCCAGGTGTTCTGTAAACTTTAAAGCATTGTCAAAATGTTAGGACTTATTAAGTATTTGCAAAAAGTGCATAAAAGTGTCAGATAAAACATCCCATAAAGCACAAAATTTTCTAAAGATGGATTTTCTTAAAAAAATCTTGTTTGGGATGGCTTATGTGATGAAAAGCTATGTTTAGGTAAAAGAGAATCAGTGGTTTTTGCTATAACTTGAACTCAACTGCTTTGTTATATCAAGGTTTTGGTAACTACAGATGTTAGGGTCTCCCAGAATGGCCATTGGTAAGGTGACTGTATCATCCATATCAGGATGCTTTCAACAGTGAAGAGGGGAGGTATTAGTTTTTATACTGGGACAACAAATGTAAACTGTGTTCATTCTGAGCAAACACTAGCCATGGAGACACTATGCATGATCTAGAGAGTAATTTATCCAACTTGAATCTATTTTTTGATCTATACAATCTAGTTATCTGGCTTAGTACCACTTAGTTGTCTGTAAGACTAACCTATAATCACAAAGGGTGATAATTCCAGAAGATAATTAGGCTGAATTTAAGATGTCCTTCCAAGGTTATGGATGAAAAGTTAGGAGATCTAAGGTGTCAGTCTTGCCACAATAAACTATGATTTCAGGCAAAGCAGCTGAGCTCAACTGAGGTTTAGTTTTCTCATCTGCTTAATGAAATCTTAGAATCATAAGCTTTTCAAGTTGAAAGGAATGTTGGAGTTCATCTAGTCGGCCCTCAAGTAATACTAATTTTCTTTTTTTAAGTGAATTTTAAAAATTGAGGTATTTTGACAATTAAAAATTGCATATATTTAATTTGATGATTTGATATACATATATTGTGTACTAATTACAACAATCAAGCTACTTAACATATTCATCACCTTAAATAATTACCACTTTCTTTCCTTTTTTTGTTCTGAAAGTACTTAAGGTCCTCCCTCTTAGAAAGTTTTAGTTCACAATAAGTAATTGTTTCTTTTTTTTTTTTACCATCAAGTTTCCATTTATTTATTTATTTTTTTAACAATTTATTTTGGTATCATTAACCTACAGTTACATGAGCAATATTATGGTGATTAAACTCCCCCCTTCATCAGGTCCCCCCCACCAACCCTATTACCGTCACTGTCCATCAAGGTAATTGTTTCTTATAGTCACATTGCTGTACATTAGATCTCCAGAACTTATTCATACTCCATAACTGAAACTTTGTACCCCTTAACCAACATCTCCCCATCTTCCCCTCTTCTTAGCACTTAGTAACCACCATTCTACTCTCCCTTCTATGAGTTTGACTATTTTAGTTTCTATATATAAGTGAGATCATGCAACATTTGTCTTTCTGTGTCTGGTTTATTTATTTTAGCATAATGTCCTCTAGGTTCATCCATATTGTTGCAAATGGTAGGATCCTTATTTTTTAAAGCTGAACAGTATTCCACTTTATCCATTCTTTATCCATTCATCTACTGAAGGACATTTAGGTTGTTTCCATATTTTAGCTTTGTGAATAATGCTGAAATAAACATGGGAGTGCTGATATCTCATTGAGAGCGGGATTTCATTCCCTTTGAATATATACCTGGAAGTTGTATTGTTGTATCATCAGGTAGTTTTATTTTTAATTTTTTGAGGAATCTCCATACTGTTTTCCATAATGGTTGTACCAATTTACATTCCCACCAGTAGTACACAAGGGTTTCCTATTCTCCACATTCTTGCCAGGGGTAAATTTTTATTATTTTTATATGTCTTATGTGCATCCCATTCTATAAGGAAACTTTGAAGAATCCAACCCTGAACGAGTATGTGTTGTACTCTTGCCTTTTTGATAATAGACATTCTAACTGGGATGAAGTTATACCTCATTGTGTTTTTTATTTGCATGTCCCTCATAATTAGTGATGTTGAGCACCTTTCCATTTACATGTTAGTATCCATTTTTTGTCTTCTTTGGAAAAATGTCTTTACAGGTCTTTTTCACATTTTAAAATTGGATTTTGTTTTTGGGCTCTTGAATTGTATGAGTTTTTTATGTATTTTGGATATTAATCCATTATCAGATACATGGTCTGCAAATATTTTTTACCATTGCCTATGCTGTCTTTTCACTCTGTTGATTGTTTCCTTTGCTATGCAGAAGCTTTTTAGTTTGGTGTAATCCCACTTGTTTATTTTTGCTATTGTTGCTTGTGCTTTTGTTGTCATAGCCAAGAAATTATTGCCTCAACCAACATCAAGAAGGTTTTTCCCTGTTTTCTTCTAGTAGTTTTATAGTTTCAGGTCTTATGTTTATGTCTTCAATCCAGTTTGAGTTAGTTTTTCTAGATGGTGTGAGGTAAAGGTCCAATTTCATTCTTCTGTATATAGATATTCAATTTTCCCACCACCAGTTATTGAAAAGATGATTACTATTGCTTTGTAATATATTTTGATAATCAAGAAATGTGATGCCTCCAGGTTTGTTGTTTTTGTTCAAGATTGCTTTGCTCTTTGGGGCCTTTTGTGGTTCCATATGACTTTTAGGTTTGGTTTTTCTATCTCTGTAAGGAATGTAGTTGGGATTTTGACAGGGATTACACTGAATCTGTGGATCACTTTGGGTAGTATGGACATTTTAACAATATTAATTCTTATAATTCATGAATATAGTATGTCTATCCATTTATGTCTTCTTTAATTATTTTCATCAATGTTTTATAATCTTCAGTGTACAAATATTTTACCTCTTTCTTTAAGTTTATTTCTAAGTATTTTATTCTTTTTGTTGCTATTGTGAGTAGGTTTGTTTCCTTTTATTTTTTCATTTGAACTGCCATTATTGTTTTCTTAATTTCCCTTTGGAATAATTCTTTGAATGTAGAAAACCAACTGATTTTTGTATCTTGATTCTGCATCCTATGACTTTATTGAATTCATTCTAAGATTATTTTGCTGAGGCTTTAGGTTTTTCTACATATATGATCATGTCATCTGCAAGCAGAGACTATTTAAATTTCTTTATAATTTGAATGTTTTTATTTATTTTTTTTCTTGCCTAATTTCTCTGGCTAGGATTTCTAGTATTTTGTTGAAAAACATGAGAGTAGGCATCTTTGTCTTGTACCACATCTTACAGGGCAAATTTTCAGTTTTTTCCTATTGATTATGGAGTTAGCTATGGGATTTTCTTATATGGCTTTTATTATGTTGAAGTACATTCCCCCATACCCTATTTTGTTGAGAGTTATTATCACAAATGGATGTTGAATTTTATCAAATGTTTTTCTGCCTCTATTGAGAGTACCATGTGTTTTTTTTCTTCATTTTGTTAATGTGTTATCACATTGATTGATTTATATGTGTTGAACCACTCTTGCATCCCTAGGATAAATTCCTCTTGGTCATGGTATATAATCTTTTCAATATACTTTTGAATTCAGTTTGGTAGTATTTTATTAAGGATTCTGCATCCATGTTTGTTACGGATACTAGTGTGTAGTTTTCTTTTCTTGTGGTGTCTTTGCCTGGTTTTGGCATCAATGTGATGCTGGCCTCACAAAATGAGCTTGGAAGTGTTCTCTCATCTTCTGTTTTTGGAAAAGTTGAAGAAGGATTGGTATTAATTCTTTGAATGTTTGGTAGAATTCACCAGTGAAGCTGTTTGGTTCTGCAGTTTTCTTCATTGGGAGATACTCTGTTACCAATTCAATCTCCTTATTTGTTATTGGTCTCTTCAGGCTTTCTATTTCTCCCTGATTCAGTTTTAGTAGTTTGTATGTTTCTAGGAATTATCCATTTCTTCTAGAATATCTAGTTTGTTCATAATAGTCCCTTATAAACTTTATAAAAAATTCTGAGACATCTGTTGTAATGCCTCTTTTTTTCATTTCTGATTTTATTTATTTTAACCTTCTTGCTCTCTTGTTTCCTTAATCTAGCTAAGGTTTTCCAATTTCTTTTAAAAATTTCTCCTAATAGTTTTATTGACATTTTGTAATATTTTTCTCTATTTGTTTTAGTTCTGCTTTAATCTTTATTATTTCCTTACTTCTGCCAACTTTGGGCTTAGTTTGCTTTTCTAGTTCCTTGAAGTGTAAAGGTAGGCTGTTTATTTGAGATGCTTCTTTTTCAGCAGGGGCATTTATTGCTATAAACTTCCCTCTCATAACTGCCTTTGTTGCATCTTTAGGTTTTGGTATATTGTGTTTTCATTTTTGTTTTTATCAAGATACTTTTAAATTCTCTTTGGATTTCTTCTTTGACCCAATGGTTGTTCAAAAATGTATTATGTAATGTCCATGTATTTGTGAAATTTTCCTCCCATTTTCTTGCTATTATTGATTTATATTTCATTTTATTATGGTCAGAAGTGATACTTAGAATGATTTCCATTTTCTTAAATTTCTTAAGATTTGTTTTGTGGCCTAATATGTTATCTACCCTGGAGGATGTTCTATGTTCCCTGGAGAAGAATGTGTCTTCTGCTGCTGTTGGATGGATTTTATGTATATGTCAGTTAGGTCCATTCAGTCAATAGTGCTATTCAAGTCTGCTATTTCTTTATTGATTTACTGTCTAGATATTGTATCCATTATTGGAAGTGGGGTATTGAGGTGCCCTACTATTATTGTATTGCTGTCAGTTTCTGCTTTCAGCTTTGTCATTGCTTGCTTTATGCATTTAGGTACCCTGATCTTAGGTACATATATACTTATAACTGTTATATTTTCCTGTTGAATTGACCCTTTTTATCATTATATAATGTATTTGTTTGTCTGCAATGACAGTTTCAGTCTTAAACACTATCTCATATAAGTATAGTCACCCCTGATTTCTTTTGGTTATTACTTACATAAAATATCTTTTTCTATCCCTTCACTTTCAGCCTATGGTGTCTTTATACTAAAGTGAGTGTCTTCTAGACATTATATCTCTGGGTCTGGTTATACATTCAGAAATTCTATGCCTTTTGTGTGATGAATTTAATCCATCTACATTTAAGGTAATTATTTATGTGAGGATTTACAATTGCCATTTTGATAATTGTTTTCTGTATGTCTTGCAGTTGTTTTGACCCTCTTCCTCTCTTGCTGTCCTTTGTTATTTGATGATTTTTTGTAGTGATTTGCTTTGGTTTTATTTTTGCATATATATTATAGCTTTTATTGTGGTTAGCTTGAGGCTTAACCTTCTACTTTAAGTTGTTAACAATTTAAATTCAATAGCATACAAAAATACAATATTTTTACTCCCCTAACTCCAGCACATACACTTTATGTTCTTGTTTCTTTTCCTATTGTGTGTCCATTAACAAATTTTTATCTATTAAATTTTATATAAGGGTTAAAAGTAATTTATCCCCACCTTAACAGTGTTATGTTAATCTGTATGTCCATGTATTTATGTTTACTAGTGAGATTTATGTTTTCATATGCTTTCACATTGCTGTTTAGTGTGTTTTAATTTCAATTTGAAGAGCTCCCTTAAGCAAGTCTTGTAAGGGGGTGTAGTGGTGAAAAGCTACCTCAGTTTTTATTTGTCTGAGAAAGACTTTATCTCTCCTTCATTTTAAAGGATAATTTTGCCAGGTATAGTATTGCCAGGATGTAAGGGTTTTTTTTTTTTTCTTCAGTACTTTCATTATACCATCTCACTTTTCGCTGGTGGACAAAGTGTCTGTTGAGAAAACTGCTTATAGTCTTTTGGAGGTTCTCTTAGTGATGAGTTTTGCCATTTTCATGGAACAGTCACCTCTTCCAGACTTTATAGACTTGGGGCATAAAGACTTTTTACAGGTGGGTGTTAGAGTGGCAACTGGGCTGGATGTGGTGGCTCTGGCTTTGGGATGTGCAGAACCAGTTCTGGCTTCAGGGAGGGTACAGAAGCATAGTCTCTGTGGAGCTACATCAGCTGAGGTCAGTGTTGGCAGAGACTACAGGGGATTTCCACAGCCAAGGCTGTGGTTTTCCACAAAGGTGGTAAGGGCTGTTGAGTTGTTCGGTGGCAAAGGCTCTTTGGTCCTCTTGTTCTCCTTTTCTTCCACAAGAGAAGTCATTGCCAAAGGATCACCCTTGCTGCTAGTTCTAGCATGTGGACACACATATGGTAGAAGTGGTGCCAGGACCAGTAGCATAAGCATGTTTGCAGTGGCAAAGGTGTTGGTGTCTGGGGTGTGGGTACACACAGAGTGGCCATGACACTGGGGTTAGAGCTCAGGGATCCGCAAAACAAATGCAGTACCTGGGACTGGGGTGCAGGTGCTTTCGTCATGATCATGGCCCTGGTGTGTGAAGCACCAGTGTGTGCCAAGCAGCCATGGAGCCAGGGTTTAGAATGTGTACATGATTTCACAAGGCAGGTTGTGATTCTGGCAGGGTGGCAGGATGCAGTTGCATCAGCTTTGGTGGGGGTAGCATTCAGTGGCACTTTTCTAGTGGGGGCACAGTGAGGGCAACTTCTCTGGGGTGGGTTTTAACAGCAGCTCTTTTGTGTGGGGTGTCAAGTAGCATGGGCTCCAGGCAGCTCCATCAGCTGTATTCAGCACCAATGGACTGCAGAGCACCTCCACAGTGAAAGCTGTGTGTGTCCACAGAACTGACAAGGGCTACTGGAGTTTTGCTGCTCTCCTTTTTCTGTGGGGAAGTCAGGCCAAAGGGATTCCTCTAGGTTTCAATCTCTACCAGACTGGGGAATGAGATGATACAGGTAAAGTGCTTACTATGCTTTTCTATGTGGTTGTCTCAGTGCTCCATAGAGTTTCTGCAGGATATGTTATTATATTTTAGAGCTCTCTCAGAGTTATTCTAGTTGGCACATGTTATTTTTTGTTTTTGTGGGGGAGGGGATGAGCATAGGGACCTCCTAGTCTTCCATCTTGCTGATATTACTATGAAAAATTAACTTTTTATATAACATTCTCATAAATAGTTGTTTAGTTTGTTTTAAATGCTTCCATTGTTGGGAGCTTTCTACCTCAAGAGGCAACTGATGTTACTCTTGAAGCTCACACTGAATGTTAGAAAGTTCTTCTACTAGGTCAAAGAATAAGATAAAACTTTCTGAAATTTAGAGCTTTTAAAACATTGAATGAATTATTTTGTAAAAAACTTATTTCCCCATGTTTGGAAGCATTCAGATAGAGACTCTATGGATTAATTGAAAAACGTTTAGAACCTAGAGTCTGAAGTCTAGATTATTTTTAAGGTACATTCCTATTCCCGTAAGTCAATGGTTCAGTGACAATTCATTAGAAAGAGCTAACTTTTTAATCTAGTCTTCCAAGCAGCTCCTTATTTCCAATTTTTCCTTTCTATTCTTTCTTTAGGTCTCTCGGGCTCAAAGCTCCTGTGACCTTGTTTTCTCCTTTGCCTCTTTCATATATTTAAGTTCTCCTCCACCCTCAACTCAGTATCTCTTATTTGTCTTCTCTTTATGGGCTTAACTTTGTCTTGCTTGAATTAATCTATTGTTTTCTGTGTGATCCTCTGGCTTCCAGTATTTCTCTTGTCTAATCCAGGTTGTAATTCTAAAGTATCCCTTTGATTAACTCTCTTCCCTTTCCAAGACATCCTTAAACTGAATTTTGATCATATTGCAATTCTTCTCCACTCTGTCCTGGCATTGATAATCCTATACAATCAGGCCCAACCTGCCTCTTCAGACACTTCTTAAACTTACTTTTACAAACTTTTCTGGTCAAATGGAGTCCCCCTTTTATTCTATTCCAAAAAAGATTAGGGTTTCCTGTTACTCAGCTTTGGCCTGTACCAATTCCCTTGCTCAGAGCTTCCTCATGCCTCTAATCCCGTACAAACAATAAAATCCTATTCATCTTTCAAGGTCAGTCTCAAATCTCTCCTCTGTTAACTCTCCCAGAGCATGCCAGCCCATACTTATCTCTTTCTTTCCTGAACTCCCATACCACTTTACTGTCCGTTTCATTCATCTATCATGTACTGTCTTGTAACATCTCAGAAAACTTATTTATCTTGAATACTGCCATTTAACTGTTTCTTTTGAGTATATCTTGTCTCCCCAACTACCTAAAAAGCTCAGTGAGGCCAAAATCCAAGACTACATCTTCTTTTCAACTCCCTGTGGAACAGAACTGGGCACCTAGTAGGAGCTCACTCTTTAGTGTGTACTGACTAGGTTATCCAATTACTTTGTAGTGACTTTAATAGACCATTAGGTCAATGAGTAATCTTCCTTCACCCCACATCAGGCATTGGTGGTGACCGGGGATAGAAGAGACCATTAGAGATAAGGTGCATATTTGACACTTTAAGCCTCAAACAAGATGAATTGCTAAGATGCTGGTGGTGAGACATTTCAGTATTAGCTAAAAGTGTTCCTTAATAGATTTAGGTCCCTGGAGCAGCCCCACAGAGGTGATCACAACCTGAAATTCAGAACTCTTCCAATAGAGTAAACAGGCAGATTATTTTTTCCTTTCTGTTTTGTGCTCAGTAGTCTACAACTAAGTGTTTAATTCGATTGAATCAGGACTAGCACATCAGTGCTCTGATATCTTTCTCTGGAAGTTTGTACATTTCTGGACAAATAATTAAAATTCAAAATATCCTATGTGACCTTTTATGCTAAATTGAAGATGTGTGATTCATGAGTACTCCAGTTTGGATAGAGATAAACCAAGGGGAGGAAAAGATTGCTCCCCAGGGGTGAAGATAGGAGAGGAGCATGGAAATCACAGCTTTTTGTGGCTACCTCTAATGCTGTGCCATAGTGGCCTCACTGGGGCTGGTGGAAGTGGGGGAGCAGTAGGATATACTTCTCCATCAGGAAAGGAAGAAGAAAATAACAAAGGAGTGAAATGCTGAGCACTAAGTCATATAAAGACCATCATTAAATTCTAAGCAAAAAATTGGGCCTAGGAGAAGCTTTAATATGTGGAGAGGTACACAGGCCCCAGGTCAGTCAACTTGTCTTGTACTCATAGCCATTAGTAGCAGACTAGTTACCTATGAAAGTAAGTTTTCAAAAGCCTGAGAAACCCTAGGGGAGTGAGAATAGATGGCTTTCTTCATGGTATTGTTTTTACATCCTAAACCCATTATTACCAAGCCACATTCTATACTGCTCCAGCCCAAATGCCTATAACAATGCTCTACCCTTTGCTAGTTATTTAAAATACCGGTTTCTTTTAAAGGGTAGATTCATCTTATCCTTTATCTTCAAGAACTTTACAGCAGAACTTTGCCTTAGGAGGAACCATATCTCTTTCCCTTTCTAAACTCTGGCTCCAAGATTACTCTCAGATTCATTTATTCATTCAACAGATATTTATTGAGCCTCTACTATGTGCCAGATACTGCTGAAAGTAAATAAATGACAAAAGTCCCTCCCTTCTTGAAATTTATATAACTTCTAATTCTGGTATGTCTATAGAAGAAGGAGATGAGTACATAGCCCAGTTTCACTGGTGGTACCACATTTTGCAAGAAATAGTGGCCAGGGGTTTGGTATTTCTAAGGAGTAGAATAAGTCTGATAAGCTTTGGGGGCATTGCTCCTTATGGTGGAGCACATTTCTTCCCTCTACATTTGTTTTGTGGTGGACAGTAAACAGACAGGAGGAATGGCATAGTGATTCACTTTGGAGCCACACAGTCTGAGTTCAAATCCTGGCTTTGCTACTGAATAGTTATTTCACCTCGGTCTCGTTCCTTGTCCTTTGTGAGCCTCAGTTTCCTTAGGCGTTATTGTCACTCAGCAGACCAGTCAAGACTGCTGATTGTAGCTTTGCTAACATAAGAACATCTAAATTAGCTGCTCATATACGACTTGAGTGTGTCATCGGTTGACCATACAGTGACATCTACATATCAAGTGAATGTTTAAACGAATATCGAAACCACATACTTTTCAAGATCTGTGCATAACTTAACTACTTCTGTTTATAAGTAGTTTTAAACAGGTTTCTTAACGATATCCATCCATAATTCCTCTGACCAGATGTTCTCTGTTTCTATCTTATCATTTCACTACTGGAAAGGTGTTTTAACCAATGCAATTAATTGTTTACCTCTGAGAGTTGTGTGGATTCCCTACAATTTCCCTTACCTTACGAATTTCTCCCTGTTGGACAGTTTTTATGACATTAATCCATTCTTCCATGTCTTTCCGGTTAGGTGCAGCCAGGGTAACTTTCCGTTGTGGTGTAATGACCTAAACAGAAAGTCGCATTATTAGCTAGTTCCCATTCTGCAACTTTGCCTCCAAATAGAGACTCCAAGGAAACAGACAGTCTACTAAACACAATCCATGCCACTTCTTAACTATAAGACAGAAGTTCCCAGAGCCACGTGCAGCTTGTTAGAGATCCATCCAAAAAAATAATAATGATAATAGCAATAAATAACACTTTAATGGAACTTACTATGTATCAGGTACTGTTCCGTTGCACTTTATATATATTATTTATTTTGATCTTCATTATATCTCTGTAAGATGGGTGTTATTATTTTTCCCATTTCATAGTCAAGAAAACCAAGGCAAAGGGAATTAAATAGCTTTCCCAGGGCCACCTAACAGGTCGAAAGTTAAGCCAGAATAAAAATCCAGCTTCTCTAGATCCAGAACACATGTTCTTGATCACTAAGCCATGTACCCATCTATTATTTAAGTGAGATCTCCCGAAAATCCTACTTGTCTACTGCTGCTCTGTCTACTTGAAAATGGTAAAAGGGTACATGCTTCATCAGGGTTTGCCTCTTTCTGTTTGGGAAGGAGGGTGAGAATAGAATGAAGAATCTGGAAATACAGTTTTTTCTTTCTTATGGTCAAGGAAAACCTGAAGAGAATTTTACTGTTGTCTCTCTTAATCCTGCTTGGTGCATGAACCCTGGCAGGATTAATGGGAAAGCCATGCTGGTGGTCTAGCAGAGTTAGACCATGATCAGGACTTGGTCTTCTCCCAGAATGCAGGAGGGAGCATGGATAGCATTAGCATTAGTCATTTCTTCAGTGGCCCTACTTTCTTTTATTACCAGCCCCCCATATCATGGAGCTAGAGCTCCCCACACCAACAGGCAATTTCTTCCTTTTTCTGCATGCAGCACATAATGATTCTGTGATAGATGGGAATAGGATCTAGTGGGAGTTGTGATAACAGCCACTCCTTTGGCCCAAACCCATTCTGGTGTGGGTCTGATGAACAGTGCCTCTGTATTTTAATTCTTTGTAGAATGGAGACCAGAAACATAAGCCTGAATGCATGTCACCCAAAGGTTGAGATTTTGGGAACTGGGCCAGCTGCACCCTCTATCAGTGTGATGTAATGAGAGAGAAATGAAAGTAGTATCTCCCTCTTATATCCAGCTGCTTTTCTTTCAAAGGAGAATGGAAGGTGGACCAGCCATAGAAGCAGGGTATTGGATCTGTAGCTGTTCAGTCTGCTCAGAACCACCCTCCACCTGCCTGATGAGGACCCCCAGCCTCCATAACCCACCAATGAAGCTGGGAGAATACAGTTCTGGGAGGAGGTGGGTAGTCCTGGGCCAGTGGACTTGGTATTTTTCAGTGAGCTTTATTTTCTGGATTCATTTGAATGACCAAAGCTTTATGACATTTCAGCAAAGGCAAGCCCTTGAACACTTCTTTAGAAAATCCTGGGTATTTTTTTCAGGTACTTTTCATCGATAATCTCAGCACAGGGTAGCTTTCACTTTGGATTTGTTTTCTTATTTACCTCATCAAAGGAGAGGATATCATGTAGTTCAATTATCCTGATATTTTCTACAACATATTAGTAGTGCTTTGAAAGCCTCTCAGTGATACTCTTCTTAGTCACCTGCACCAGGAGGATTGATTTTTGTAATAGTCACTCCCTCCCCACCTTGAAATCAGCTCAGCTTTATATCAGGCTGATAACAGGGACAGGGCTATCACCTGAGGTTCCCGTACTTCAGTGGGCTGGCAGAAAATGTTTACATGAATGATCTTCAGCATTCATTTGTAATGTTACTTTAAGTTGATTTTCATATACACTTAGGGATCAAACGAGACTTGGGAAACCTGAACTCCAAAGAGGCAACACATGGCAATGGAAACCTGTCTTCCCAGCTAGCTCACACTCAGCCCATTCAGTCATTCCCAATCTTACTTACACAAAAACCATGGCAAAGGTTTCTACAGCTACTTTCTGCCAAGGCAACCTGAGACAGATCAATTGTTTCAAACTGTGCAAACTGTAAAGATATAAGAGGGAAAGGGACAGGGAACCATTCGGTTAATGAAGCAAAGAGACACTGAAAGGTAAACACACACACACGCACACACACTCTAATAGGTAATTTTGGCAGTCATGATCCAATCATATCTTTGGTTTGAGTGCTGGAATTTATTTAGTATTCATGATGTTTGTTGACATGTCGTGTGACAAAGAAAAACCAACCACACTAAATCAAAATACAACTCTTCCAAGACTTTTTTGTGGATTTATAGAAAGTCTTGGTTGGTTTAGAATTAATCAAAACTAAAACTTTATGTTGGAAATATAATGGGATTTGGTCTAGCTATAGGCCTAGTGGAGCAGATAAGAGTTATTAGCTCCCATTTTATTGGCTGGCAACCTTTGACTTTGTTGCAAGTTCCATCCAGTTTGAAGCCTCTGTCTTCTTATACACTAACTATATTAGGTAACATTAGCCAACAGCAAGAAATCAGTACTGTGGGTACAGACAGGATTGGATTCACTAGTATGTAACCTGTGTAGTCATAGAGAACCCCATGCTCAGAAAGGCCCTGAACTTAGTTTAACACTCTGCTGTTGCAATCTTGAAATTCTTAGTAATTATACCTTTGAACTTGTGTTTTGTAAGTGAAGTCCTGTGGGACAATGGATTATGAATATGAGCAGAGGAGATATGTACAATATGAATGTCTACTCCATGTCTTGTCACTCTATTTGCATTGGTGATGCCTAAAAGAATAGAATTCCAGTGGACCCATGACATATGGGAGTTCAGTAAGACTCAAACCAAGTACAGGGTAAGCATGTTACATATATGACTAAGTAGGGGAGCTGATAGCCCTGGGAGGCCACACTTTCTATTGGAATGAGAACTTGCTTCAAACACAGGAAAGAGGCAGTGGTGTTCTACGAAACACGAACAACCATGGAACCTTATTGTATTCTTTCTTATTTATGTTACTTCTCTGTATTAGCCAATCATTTATGCTGAAAATGATAACATTGAAGAAAAAGGAAATATAGGGCAACACATAGTTCCTTTTCCTTTCAGTCAGAGAGTGTTGGTAGAATGTGTAAGTATTAAGATATGAAATAAAAACAGTAGAGCTTTTGTGCTAGTTATATATATATATATATATATAAAATGAGCTACTAAATACAAAATATGTGATTTTGGTAGCTCTTCACATGAGCTAAATGTTCTTATATTTGCTTTTAAAACTGGCATTGTTCAATATACAAGTGAATGGCAAAATTAATAATTTAAAATTTTATTTTTTCTTTACTAAGAATGACATTAAATGAAAGATCCTTTTTATAAATATAAATCATTGCTTTATATTTCAGTATCTCTAATGGCACTTTATCCTTGTTTTTGAATAAAAGCTCTGTATTTTCATTTTGTACTAGGCCCCACAAATTATGTAGTGGATTCTGGGTATAGAAGCTAATGGAGCAATCTATGAAAGATAAAGGAAAGAGGAAGGGAAAGAGAGAGCAGAATATCCCCCATATGGCCCAAAAGGACAAATTAAAGAAAGAATGTAAGGTTTCAACTTCAACCTTAATGCTTGCCATCATGTCTTTACCTATTGGCTCATCTGTCCACACAAAACTTTCGTGGTACCCACCCCTAACCCAACTGACAAGATTATTTATACATTCTATAGAATATACATTCTATATATTTTCTTACTGCAGGATGGTGTGCAAAGCAGAGCCTTTGTCCTCTAACCAGAAAATATCTAAGCTTCCATCTCTTGAAGGAATTACAGTTCTTCAGCAGAGGTCCTTCCTTCAGTATTTTCTGAAAGATAGAAGCAAAATGTTGAGTAATTAGATTAATTTACAAGACAATATCACTTATTCTCTCAGTTGAAAAGGTCAGATATCTGGAAAGGCCTATCTGTCACATATCTGAGAAATGGCCTGAGAGCCAGGCAAGAACACAAGGATGTTAGTGCAATCAGAAAAGGCATTAGTTTTCCTCGGATAATACATTTAGGATGACATAGGCTCTAAGCTTCTTAGGATACATGGCCCAAGAAAAATGGAGAAATCTCCATTGGTGGTGAGGAAAAGAGGAGGAAGGGCATGTAAAAATAAACATAAGAACAACATTCCTGGGAAAAAACAAGTGGTAGGGGAAGAGGCTGAGTTCAGTAAAGGCAGATTTTTCTGGAAGTCTACAGATTGTAGCTCTAGACAGGGCCTTCCTGTCAGCTCCTTTAATGTTCTTTTTAGGATAGTAAGTTGTGTCACATTCTGTCCCTGCTCATAGTCCTCCAATAGCTTCCCAACACTTTTAGAACTAAATCCAAAGTCCTTATGCCTTCAAGGGATTCATGATCTGGTGAGAGAGCAAAAAGGAATTACCTTCTGATTACTTTCTTTACATATCTCATAGTCTAATCACTGATTACCCAGTTATGTGCTGAACAGACTGACTCTAACCAAGCAGAGAGTCTACTTACCATTTTTGCCATTGAGAAAGTTCCCAGTTATATTTATAGGATACAAACAATATGCAAGACTGCCATTTTGGAGAAGTACTCACATCCACCAAGCAGGAACCAAACTCATACTGAATGGACAAAGAGCCAGACCTAGTTTACACTGTCACCAAATCAAGGCTCTACCATGAATTCCATTCATCATCTAAATTAGAATTCATCAATGGGTGGTTGTGGAATTGTTTTGTTTGGCCAATCTAGTGTTTGTCAGTTTTTTAACTAGTTGATGATATTTAAAAGGTAGAAGATTTCAAATAAAAAACAAATTATCTGTTTCTTTAAAAAAATACCAGAAAATCTGGTAACAGTGGACCTATATTCTCACATGGTAGCAGTCTTCTGGAATAGAGGAGCAGCAGCTACTGCCTTCAGATGGGACACTTGACTAGGATAGCCATTTGAGTTTGGGACCCTGATTTAAACATCCTTTGTTACTCTTGTTCTTTCAAATATACATACATCTATTACATTCTTTCCAATTCTATAATCAACAAGATAACACTGGTCAACAGAACTTCTGTATGTTAATTAAAAGGCAGGTCATGAACAAACATCTCTTGATAACTCACGGGAGTTTCAAGGTTGTTGTACCACCCTTGAGATACAAAAGAATAGTGCCAAGGAGTCAAGACAAAGAGAACAGTAACATCAGTTTAAAGCCTCTCTCTCTCTCTTTTTTTTTTTTTTTGCCTTAGCCTTTACTTCTTTTTTTCTTTTGGCATCATTAATCTACAATTACACGTGCAACATTATGCTTACTAGACCCCCAATATCAAGTCCTCCCCCCACATACCCCGTTACAGTCACTGTCCATCAGCGTAGTGAGATGCTATAGGATCAGTACTTGTCTTCTCTGGGTTGTACAGCCCTCCCCGTGTCCCCCTACATTATGTCTGCTAATTGTAATGCCCCTTATTCCCCTTGTCCCTCCCTTCCCACCCATCCTCCCCAGTCTCTTTCCCTTTGGTAACTGTTAGTCCATTCATGGGTTCTGTGAGTCTGCTGCTGTTTTGTTCCTTCAGTTTTTTTCTTTGTTATCATATTCCACATATGAGTGAAATCACTTGATACTTGCCTTTTTCCGCCTGGCTTATTTCACTGAGCATAATACCCTTTAGCTCTATCCATTTTGTTGCAAATGTCTAGATTTGTTTTCTTCTTATGGCTGAATAATATTTCATTGTGTATATGTACCACATCTTCTTTATCCATTCATCTACTGATGGACACTTAGGTTGCTTCCATTTCTTGGCTATTGTAAATAGTGTTGCGATAAACATAAGGGTGCATACGTCTTTTTCAAACTGGGCTGCTACATTCTTAGGGTAAATTCCTAGGAGTGGGACTCCTGGGTCAAATTCTATTTTGAGTTTTTTGAGGAACCTCCATACTGCTTTCCACAATGGTTGAACTAATTTGCATTCCCACCAGCAGTGTAGGAGGGTTCCCCTTTCTCCACATCCTCGCCAACATTAGTTATTGTTTGTGTTTTGAATGGTGGCCATCCTTACTGGTGTGAGGTGATATCTCACTGTGGTTTTAATTTGCATTTCTATGATGATTAGCAATGTGGAGCATCTTTTCATGTGCCTGTTGGCCATCTGAATTTCTTCTTTGGAGAAGTGTCTGTTCAGATTCTCTGCCCATTTTTTAATTGGATTATTTGCTTTTTATTTGTTGAGGTGCATGAGCTCTTTATATATTTTGCATGTCAACCCCTTATCAGATATGTCATTTATGAATATATTCTCCCATACTGTAGGATGTCTTTTTGTTCTACTGATGGTGTCCTTTGCTGTACAGAAGCTTTTCAGCTTGATATAGTACCACTTGTTCATTTTTACTTTTGTTTCCCTTGCCCGGGGAGATATGTTCATGAAGAAGTCACTCATGTTTATGTCCAAGAGATTTTTGCCTATGTTATTTTCTAAAAGTTTTATGGTTTCATGACTTACATTCAGGTCTTTGATACATTTTGAGTTTACTTTTGTGTATAGGGTTAGACAGTAATCCAGTTTCATTCTCTTACATATAGCTGTCCAGTTTTGCCAACACCAGCTCTTAATGAGGCTATCATTTCCCCATTGTATATCCATGGCTCCTTTATCATATATAAATTGACCGTATATGTTTGGGTTAATGTCTGAACTCTCTATTCTGTTCCACTGGTCTGTAGGTCTGTTCTTGTGCCAGTACCAAATTGTCTTGATTACTGTGGCTTTGTAGTAGAGCTTGAAGTCAGGGAGCGTAATTCCCTCTGTTTTATTCTTCCTTCTCAGGATTGCTTTGGCTATTTGGGGTCTTTTGTGGTTCCATATGAATTTCAGAACTATTTGTTCCAGTTCATTGAAGAATGCTGTTGGTATTTGGATAGGGATTGCATTGAATCTGTAATTGCTTTAGGTAGTATAGCCATTTTGACAATATTTATTCTTCCTAGGCAAGAGCATGGAATGAATTTCCATTTTTTAGTGTCCTCTTTAATTTCTCTTAGGAATGTCTTGTAGTTTTCAGAGTACAGGTCTTTCACTTCCTTGGTTACGTTTATTCCTAGGTATTTTATTATTTTTGATGCAATTGTGAATGGAATTCCTTTCCTGATTTTTCTTTCTGTTAGTTAATTGTTAGTGTATAGGAAAGCAACAGATTTCTGTGTATTAATTTTGTATCCTGCAATATTGCTGAATTCAGATACTAGTTCTAGTAGTTTTGGAGTGGAATCTTTAGGGTTTTTTATGTACAGTATCATATCATCTGCAAATAGTGACAGTTTGACTTCTTCTTTACCAATCTGGATGCCTTGTATTTCTTTGTTTTGTCTGATTGCCATGGCTAGGACCTCCAGTACTATGTTGAATAACAGTGGGGAGAATGGTTATCCCTGTCTTGTTCCCGATCTTAGATGAAAAGCTTTCAGCTTCTGGCTGTTAAGTATGATGTTGGCTGTCGGTTTGTTATATATGGCCTTTATTATGTTGAGATACTTGCCCTCTGTACCCATTTTGTTAAGAGTTTTTATCATGAATGGATGATGAATTTTGTCAAATACTCTTTCAGCATCTATGGAGATGATCATGTGGTTTTTGTTCTTCTTTTTGTTGATGTGGTGGATGATGTTGATGGATTTTCAAATGTTATACCATCCTTGCATCCCTGAGATGAATCCCACTTGATCATGGTGTATGATCCTCTTGATGTATTTTTGAATTTGGTTTGCTAATATTTTTGTTGAGTATTTTTGCATCTATGTTCATCACGGATATTGGTCTGTAATTTTCTTTTTTGGTGGGTACTTTGCCTGGTTTTGATATTAGAGTGATGGCCTGCTTCATAGAATGAGTTTGGAAGCATTCCCTGCTCTTCTATTTTTTGGAAAACTTAAATGAGAATGGGTATTATGTCTTCTCTATATGGCTGATAAAATTCAGCAGTGAATCCATCTGGTCTGGGTGTTTTGTTCTTGGGTAGTTTTTTGATTACCTATTCAATTTTGTTGCTGGTAATTGGTCTGTTTAGATTTTCTGTTTCTTCTTTGGCCAGTCTGGGAAGGTTGTATTTTTCTAAGAAGTTGTCCACTTCCTCTAGGTTTTCCAGCTTGTTAGCATATAGATTTTCATAGTATTCTCTAATAATTCTTTGTATTTCTGTGGGGTCCATCGTGATTTTTCCTTTCTCATTTCTGATTCTGTATATGTGTGTAGATTCTCTTTTTCTCTATTTTGTTTATTTTTTCAGAGAACCAACTCTTGGTTTCATTCATGTTTTCTATTGTTTTATTCTTCTCAAATTTATTTATTTATTCTCTGATCTTTATTATGTCCCTCCTACTGGTGACTTTTGGCCTCATTTGTTCTTCTTTCTCCAATTACAATAATTGTGACTTTTGACTATTCATTTGGGATTGTACTTCCTTCTTTATATAGGCCTGGGTTGCTATATACTTTCCACTTAGAACTGCCTTTGCGGCATTCCACAGAAGTTGGGGCTTTGTGTTGTTGTTGTGACATTTGTCTCCATAAATTGCTTGATCTCTGTTTTAATTTGGTCACTGACATTGGTTATTTAGGAGAATGTTGTTAAGCCCTCCATGTGTTTGTGAGCCTTTTTGTTTTCTTTGCACAATTTATTTCTAGTTCAGATCCTGCCCTTCTGTTTCTCTAATCTCCAATACACCATGCGATGTGTGTCTGTGCTCCCAACGCAGATCACCAGGGCTGGTTATTTAGCAGTCCTGTGCTTCCACTCCCTTCCCACTCTGATTCTTTTCCTCCCTCCAGTGAGCTGGGATGGGGGGAGTGCTCAGGTCCCGCCAGGTCACGGCTTCATATCTTACCCTTTTCGTGAGGTGCTGAGTTCTTGCAGATGTAGATGTAGCCTGGATGTTGTACTCTTATCTTCTCGTCTCTCTTTTAGGAGTAGTTGTATCTGTTCTATTTTCAAGAATCTATGGTTTTGGGAGGAGATTTCCGCTGCCCTGCTCATGCTACCATCTTGAGCCGAGTCCCCTTTAAAGCCTCTCTTCACTTCAACTTCTTTCTCTTGTCCCTGCTACCATACCTAGCTCTCTTCTCCTCCTGTTCCTGTCAGGGGTGGGATTAGGGGGTGAGGTGGTCATGAGGAAACAAGGAAAGGGATTTGTTCTTTCAGAAGGTTCCCAGAACCATAGATTTTCTGATCCTCAGAAGATTCTCAGACTCTGGTGATCTAAAATATTGAAATAAGTTGAATTCAGCCTCTTATACCAAGCTAGTTACTTCCATAAATTCTTAGTAATGGTCACTCTTTAATTCCCCTCTTGGTGCTTAAGAAATGTTCCCTTTTCTTCCTCTACATGTGCCATGCTAATTAATGACATTCCATTATCCATCCAAGAACCCAGCAAATGAATTAATCAATCAGTCTATTATTCTGAGGACACAGCAAATAATTAAAACCTTCAGTTCTTATTCCATGAACCTAACGTATGTCAGTCAAGAAAAGAAAAAGATTACATGGTACATCTATCATTGGATAGAGGGCTTCATTCAAATTTTCTGAGCTCCTGCTATGGACTCTACCTTTTGCTAGGCCCTTTGGATAAGCTAAAGAATTTGCAGGCACATTCCCTGCCTCAAAGATATGGATAGTGGGAGTCGAGGGGAAGGGACTGATAAGTCACATAGACAGAAAAACTGTTATGTGAACTCAGAGAACCATTTGAAAGAGCCTTGGGGGCTTTGTATTCATTGCCCTAAATGTTTACCTTCTGATTCAGATGAGGGGCTTCACCAAGATAGTGGCTTTCCACTCATACATCCTGTCACTGGATACACCAGCCAAATCACAATCATCTCCTCTCTGTCCCATGACATTGAACTGGTCACTTTAAATGCACTAGGTTTAAGTACAAGACTGTCTACTCAGTACCCAGAGAAGGCTGGTTTGTAATGGAAGAGTCAATAAGACCTAGTAGGGGAACTGGGGAGACCAAGTCCAGGTGCTACTAAGTTCTAGGTGACTGTTATGATTGAATTTGGACTGATGTTACTAGCTCATTTAATTTTTAAGACAAGCTAGCAATCCAGGCTAAAATTTGTGTGGTAGTATATAATATTAAAATGTTAGCAACTAACAAAATAAAAAAAAACTTGTGAGGGCCAAAACAAAACATGTATGCAAGCCAGTCAGCCCACAGGCAACCAGTCTGCCATTTCTGAACTATAGATCTTGTCATTTTCTCTAGAGAACAAAGTAAGTTAATGATGGTATTTTTCGTGTCAGAGGAGTTTGCAGTATATGAAATCAGAGTTTGTGTATGAGGAACCTGTACATATGACATATATATTATCTAGTTGGGATCATATAAATGTTGATGTGTTTAAATATATTTGGGAGAATTGTTAGTTGGCCATATACAAGTTCCTTAAGTTCTAAACGCAGGCTTTGTATAATCAGCTATAAATTTCTACAAATATCCAAACCTGGTTTGGGAGATGGGAGAAGATAAAGTTCCTCTAGGTCCTTTCTTTTTAAATTCTGTCCCCTTGTGGGAAAAACTTACCCACTAACCAAATCAATGTTTTTAAATAAGCCATTGTTTATTTAAAAACCCAAAAAGCAGCCCTTGGAAGCCAGTTTGAACAGGCAGAAGCTAAAAATCACTCAGTGTGTTACCTCAAGTCAATAAAATATGTAGACATATATAATGCACAGGTAGTGCTTTATGTGCTTGGAGCTACTACACTTAACAAGGACATGAGAAAAACTGGAAGAAACAAACACTTTCTGCAAAAGGAGGCATTGGAAGGAGAACCATTGCCTATCCCATAAGAGGATTTGCACCATTGCTTCACAGTTCCTGGCCTCTTGCAAATAACATCATCTCACTGCCCCTTTACCACAACCATGCAGAGCATTAGCTCCAATTTACAGGTGGTAAATCTGAGGCTTGGGCATTTTCCATTACTTTGCTTGACCCACAATTATAAAATTCAGGTGGACTTTGTGCTCTTTTCACTACTCTACCCATGACAAGAACACTGGGAGTGCCTGATTAATTAGACTGTACACCACAAAGTGAACAGACTATCTCCTAAATTGTGTCCTGAAAGATAGGACCATAGACAGTTAAGAATTAAAAGGTGTCCTGTGAACATCTCTGAATACTCAATACTAAAACTGTTCATGACCTTCCCTTTAAGAGGCAAATGGTAATCCATGGTGGGCAAGAAGGAAGTTCTGTTTCTTTTAAAGCATCCAAGATTGATTAGAAGAGAAAAGAGAATTTACATGTGTACAGCAATTTCAAATAATAAAGTGCTTTCACTTGTTACTGAATTCCCCAGCAGCCCTCTGAAGTAGGTAGTGAAAAACATCTAAGTCAGTTCTGCTCTATAGAAGATACCTTGAACTTCAGTTTAAAGGCTTTTCCACATATTATTATTTCTAAGACAGTATCAAGACATTTGAAATTTTCCTATTAAATAAGATTGTCAATGTTTGTTTTTGAGATTTTGCAGGCTAAAATATTTGTTAGAATAACTCATCTCTAATGTTATTATGGAAGGCAATGAGGAACAGGACTCTATATGGGAACTTTTTGGTGGCCACCAGCTTGCCAATGGGTTTCAACCCCAGGCAAGTTCACTATGGATTCAGTGAGACTGAGAAATGACAATGGAACATTCTTGGGGTAAGAGGGTTTGTTACCTAGCTTGTTCTCCCAACAATAGGTCAAGAACTAGAATCAAGTCCGCATCCAAAGGTCTCCGCTGTTGTTTCTACCTCTCTCCAGAGCCCTGGGCAGAGCTCTTTATATAGTAACTCAGTCAATAATAGCTTATTGCCTATGGGTGGAAAGCATTAGCCTAGCAGTAAGCCAATTATATCATCAAGTAGTTTAGGGTCAGGTGAGGATCCTGGCCATAGGTACTTCCATTTTCCACACACTCCACCCCTCCAGGATTCTCACCTCATAATCTACATGCTTTCAATCTTCTGCAGTGGTTCCTGTGTGAGAAAGCTAGAGCAATGTAACCAGATTCCACAACAGTGACAAACGATAACAACAACATACAGATGTGGATAAAGTGAAGGTTCCTATGGCCAGGAGTCTCTCCTGTCGCTGGTCAGCTAGATCACTACACATGCGTCGGCAATACGTTGCTACTGACTCTATATAGAGAGCTCCACCCAGTGCTCTGGGCAACACGGTGGCGTGGCTGCATGGCTGCAGGAGAGCAGAGACTGGAGTGGTGGCAGTGCCGAGGACAGAGACTAAGATTGCTGTGGGAGTAGAGAGGCCCAGAGCCAGAGACTGGCTTGCTGCATGCAGACATGCTCTAAGTGAATGGGATTCTACTGACTGACCTGACACCATGGGAATAAAGTTGGGTATAAACCCTTTCACCCCAAGAATGTTCCATTGTCACTTTTTGGTCTCATTGAATACATAGTGAACTTACCCAGGGCTGAAACCCACTGGCAAGACAATTGGCATAGTCAGCAGGATTCATTGTTGGCTAAGGAAAACAATAGGCTGCCTTCATGGGAGGAGTGTTTCTGTGGGCTGCACCTATGGATGCAGAGACATTCGAGTGTCCCCCAGTGGAAATGTGGTCTGATGTGGCTTGCCTCTTAGAGGACTGGGCCCCATCCCAAGACTGGGAACGGGTGGAGGCAACACTTGATGCAATAAAGTTGGCCCTCAGCAAAATAGGGAATTCCTTAGAAAGACAGAGTGCCCATGAGGTGTAGGGAACAGTGGGGAGTTTTCTTCTGACAATATTGAGAAAGGCTGTAAGGGAAGAAGACACCTTCTTCAGGAAGCACAAGAAGAGGCAGCACAAGAACGTGAACTGCAAGGTGCCTTTGAGGAGGTAAAAAATTTGTTGGTGACTGAAATGGCATCACTGCGAGGTGCGTGGAAATGGTAAAGGATGTTGTGGCAGCCCAAGAGGAAGCAACACGAGAAGGAGCAGTGGCCCTTGGTTTGTACTTGCAGTTGTACAGGGGAGGCAGCACTATGCATCAGCATGTCTATGGGGCTCAGTGCTCCCTTTCGGGGCTTCTCATTCAAACTCCGTAGTAATGACCATAAGCTGACTGACCATCCCCCCATGAGAAGAAGCCGCACAAAGGTGCAGGCTGCCAGGTTCTGTTGGGCAGGTGATGGATGTAGTGGAGCTGTCAGCCCCAGAAATGGAGGAGCAGAGGTTTGATGAACAGGTGGGGGTGGAGGCCCTGCTGGTTCCAGAGGCACCAGCCCCTCCTCTGTTGAAACCCCACCCGGTTGAAAGTTGGTGGAAAGCCCAAAAGAAAATAAGGACTGAGCAACGGCATGTTCCTCCAGGGCAGGGGCAGCCCCCACCCAGGTCGTGGAGCACTCTATGCTCTGCTCCTCTACTCAGGCTCAAGCAAGGAAAGCACAAAAGGAAATACAGTCTGATACTCGAAGGAAGAATTTAAGGGGCGCCGTGAAGGTCATTAGGACCCAGATGTGGGTTGATTTGATAAAGGCAGGAGCAGACAGAAACAAATTGGATGGGAAGTCAAATAGAATCTTGCTGGATCTGTGGCAACAAGTGAAACCAGAGCAGTGGTTCTGGGAGTTGAGGACAAAGCAGAAGCCAGAGACAAAGCAGCAAGATCAGCCTGTGTTTCTGCAAGACTTTCTGCTGGAGAGGCTGGAGAAGGTGGGTATTGTAAGGCCCACCCATGGTCCTTCTGGTTATCTCATTTGAGTAGAACTTCCTTGAATATGGCTAGGATGACCGGTTGGTGGCAGTGGATCTCCTCAGGCTTGAGGGTTATTATAATTTGTTGTAAATTTTGTTATTTGTATACTGTATTATGTTATTACAGAATTTTGTTACAATATTCCAGCGTCCTTGAATGGGGACCACCATTGCAGAGGATTGAGGGCACATAGATTGAGAGGCAAGAATCCTGGAGGGGTGGAGTGTGGATAAAGTGAAGGTTCCTGTGGCCAGGATTCTTCTCACCTGGCCATGGTTGCCTAGCTCACTACACACGTGTGGGCAATACATTGATATTGACTCTATATAAAGAGCTCCACCCAGTGCTCTGGGTGGCACGGTGGCACACCTGCAAGGCTGCATGAGAGCAGAGATGAGACTGGAGTGGTGGCAGCACTGAGGATAGAGACTGAGACGGCTGTGGGGACAGAGAGGTCCAGAGTCAGAGACCGGCTTGCTGCATGCATATTTTCTCTGAATGGATGCAGTTCTAGTGATTGACCTGTCACCGTGGGAATAAAGTTGGGTATAAATCCTTTCACCCCTAGAAGGTTCCATTGTCATTTTTTGGTCTCAATGAATCCATAGTGAACTTGTTTGGGGCTAAAACCCATTGGCAAAGCAACAGAAAATAACAAAAATTATGATACAAGATTTTGATACAGGTAACAAAAATTATAATAATCCTTAAGCCTGAGGAGGTTATTCCAGCTATATTCAAAACCAGTTTTACACAGAAGGGTTCATGACTCACACTTAGTAGTGGTACTGATAGGGAGCTCCATGCACCCCAGAAAGTATCATTTTTTTGCTAGGGTGTGTGCCTAATCCACAAAGATCTTAAGCACGATAAAACACATGTTTTAATGACACTAACAGAGCCAAATCTTGTCCATCAGATATGATGCAGGCAACAGAGTGGTCCTGTGATAGAACTGTGGCAGGAAGGGGGTCCTGTCCAGGTATAGTACACCTCCCTGTGGGAGTTACTGAGGAGTCTATATATAGTGCTACTGGAGGTGCATGCACTGGCCATAATGATAAAACAGAACTCCCCAGTAAGATTCTCCTACCTTCTGGGCATTAAGGATATACTACTGTGATCTTGGGGGCCACTCTGCTGTTCCTCCAGGACTACACAGGAGGCCAGCTTCCAGGACTTGTCCTCAAGGTGCCAGGAGGGCCAGCCATCGCTGGTCCATGTGTCAAAAGGTCCAGGACCACGCCCACTCAATGGAGTCTCCAGGGTTTAGTGCAGTAGGTGCTGGCAGCAAGACATTATTCTGGTGGCCAAGCCTTGGCTTCAACAATTCCTACTTGTTTGTACTTGCAGTTGTACAGGGGAGGCAGCAATATGCATTAGCATGTCTATGGGGCTCAGTGCTTCCTTTCAGGGCTTCTCATTCAAACTCTGTAGTAATGACCATAAGCTGACTGACCACCCCTGCAGACTAATGGTGTCTGACTTCAGTCCAGATTTTAGCAAACCATTGTACCTCTCTATCATGCCTGCCATGGTAGGATTGTATGGCACATGTAACTTCCATTTGATTCCTAACTGTTGCACCTATTCTTGTAGTGCATGTCCAGTAAAGTGGGTGCCTTGATCACTCTCCATCACCTGTGGTTGTCCATAGGTTGCAAAGAGACACTCCAGGCCTCTTTTGGTCATCTGATGGTCTGCACAATGGGTAGGAAAAGCAACCAGAAGTCCACTAGCTGTGTCCACACAAGTCATGGATATTGGCACCCCTCTGACACAGACAGAGGCCCAACACAGCTTATCTGCCACCTGATGAGGGGTATTGGCCCCTTATTGCCCCAGGTTGCTGTGGAACTCGGTATAAATCCCTTTTAGAGCATATGATGCATACCTGCTGGGCTCTCCTTACTTCTTTTTTTTTTTTTT
>JAQQAC010016209.1:41185449-41368603 GCA_029783875.1 Phataginus tricuspis
GTGCGTGAGTTCTTTGTATATTTTGGATGTCAACCCCTTATCAGATACATCATTTATGAATATATTTTCCCATATTGTAGGATGTCTTTTTGTTCTACTGATGGTGTCATCTCCTTACTTCGTAAAAGGTCAATGGCAAGCCACATGGATGGTCTACAGCACACATTGTCTTTTTAACTCCACATGCAACAAACAATGATGTAACCATTGGGCCACATCAGATGCAGGCTTTCCTTCTAGCCAATGTACCTGAGCCAATTTATCTGCTTCATTATTTCCTGGGGATGCCAGCAGCCAATGACCTGTCACATGCTATGCTGCAACTATTTTAGTCTCACCACAGGCCCATAAGTCTTTCCGCAACTCTTTCCCCAGAATGGTTCAGTGACCAACCATCCAGTTGGCATGGTGCCATGTTGGTAGCCACAGAGTCAAGCCTTGATAGATGGCCCAGCTGTCAGTGCAGAAAACTACTGGGGAGGGCTTCTGGCTGATCACAAGCCACACTGCCCACAACTCTGCCCATTGGATGCTCTTCCCCTCACCATCGTCCATCCCTATTGTCTCAGTCTTAGGATGGAAATCTATGGCCCTCCATTTTGGGGCTGCCCATGGCTGGAGCCATCTGTGTATACAGAGCCTTCGGGTATACGGGCTCTTCCCTTCTGGTAGGGACCCTCTGCTACTAATGGCTGTAAAGCAAACTTTTCCTGCCTTTCACTGGTATATGTCACTGGCTCCAAAAAGCATTGGAATTCTTCACTCAAGGGGCTAGTAGAGAGGGTGCTATGCTTCTGTAGGTACACACCACACTTGGCCAGTGTAGGTGTCTGTGCCATGTCACTCCATGGCCTTTGGGTCCAGTCTTGTACCCACCCCATGATGGGATAGGTGCTTATTACCTTTATCGTGGCCATTCCAGTGATGGGTTCTGTAGCCACCAAGGTGTGATACATGGCAGCCAATTGTTTTTCTATCAAGGTGAACCAGACTTCTGCTCCAGAATTGAGACTCGAATCAAATAGGTTGTCAAGTTCATTCTAGCCGCTGCCAGAGACCCCAGCCATAACCATATTCAGTCACATGAACATCCAGCTCACAGGGCCTTGATGGGTCTATCACATTCAAGACCTGCACAGACTTGACTGCCCATTTTGCTGTAGTAAAGGCAGATGTACATATTTCATCCCAGTCCCACCTGATGCCCTTTTGTACCAAACAGTATAAGGGCTTCAGAATTGTGCCAAGTGCAGAATGAACCCTCTCCAGTAGCCTAAAAGACCCCAAATCTCCTGTAGCAATGCCACAGTTGTAGGGATAGAGAAGGCCTGGACTTTATCTATGACTGATCCTGGGATAACTTTAGTCTTACCTGACGAGATGACACCCATGAATTTAACTGACCAAGCAGGTCCCTGAACATTGGTGCTGTTCACAGTCCATTCTTTTTTCTGTAGATGCTGCAGCAGTGTAGGTGCTACACCTTCTAGATCTGAAGGAGAATCAGACATGAGCATGATATATTCAATATAATGGTACAGCTGCAGCATTGGTGGTTTCTCTGATGTAGCCAAGTCCTGGGCTACAAGTCCATTACAGATGGTGGGGCTGTGGAGGTATCCCTGTGGGAGGATGGTGAAAGTCCATTGCCGTCCTTCCCATGTAAAGGCAAACTATTCCTGACTTTCCTGCTCAATATCAATGGAAAAGAAGGCATTAGCAAGATCTACCACATAGTGCTATGTCCCTAGTTCATGACTGAGGGTATCCCTCAGGCCTGCAATAGACCCTGCAGCCTCTGTGTCCACCAGAGCCAGGACACATTGTACGTTCACTGGGGACAATGGATAGCTATTTCAACATGTGGCCTCTGGTCCCCCCCCCCCGGTCCCTCAGGGAAGATACCTCAACATTCCCCTCAGTCAAACCATGTTCCTCAATCACCTTCCTGTGGGGGCTCAAGTGAGGTTGGCTCACTCTCCAGCAGGAAGTCTTGCAAACACACAAGCCAGACTCGTGGCTCTGTCTCTGACCTCTGCCTCTTTGGTCTTAATGGCTGGAACTGCTGCTCTGGTTTCAGTTGTTTCCATAGCTCCAGTAAGATGTAAGATTCTATTTGACTTCCCATCTAATATTTCTCTCTCTGCTCCTGCCCCTATTAAATCAATCCACATCTGGGTCCTCATAACCTTCATGGGGCCCTTTAAATTCTTCCTCTGAGTAGCAAATCTTATTTCTTTATGGCTCTCATTGCTTCAGCCTCTCCCAAGTCTGCTACTGTACAGGTAACCTTACTTATAGGCTGCTCTACATGAGGGGCAAGAATGGCCACTAGGGTCCCAAAGAGGGATGTGGGAGCCATTTTAAGCACAACATTTCTCATCCCTACAGTAAAAAGCTCGTCATCTGTGCCATAATTCTCTGGACTATAGATGGCATTTTTCATGTCTAGCTCCCATAACACCTGTTGGAGCTCAGCATACGTCTGCCATCTAGCAGGGGAGGATAGTAAATCAACTTGATTGGGCCACACAGAGCGAAGTGCAGCCATAAGCCAATGGAGGAAGGAGTGACTTCCTGGGGTCTGATGTGCATTTCTTAATCACTGCCCCAAGGCAGGATAAGCTGTCAGGGAGCCAGCTTTCCCTTCTCTGATCCAGACAGAACAATTCCATTTACCCCTAAATCCCACAGACACAGGAGCCAAGATGATATTGACTCTGAGGGTTTATGCCAAGACTGGGAAACCAAATCCACTAGCTCAGCCTAAGTATAGGTGCAAAGCATAGAGTGCTCCAAGACCTGGGGAGGGGACTTCACCTCTCCCAGAGGAACCCTCGGTTGCTATGTCTTTATTTTCTTTACAACCACTGGGCATGCTTTCAACAGAGGAGGGGTCAGTGCCTCCAGTACCATCCCTTTGTCTTTCCCAAGCTACTCCATTTCCGGGGCTGATGGCACCTTTCTCTCCACTCCCATGAATGCCTCCTCTGCTACACCCTTTACCTTTTCTACAGTGCCTCACAGAAATGCTACCTCAGTCTTCCACAGCTTTATTACCTTTACCTCAATACCTCACAGCTGACATTCTCATACCACCTCTTCCTGTGCTTCCCTCAGGAGTATGTCCTTCTCCTCCATGGCCTTTGCCTCTTTCAGAGCACCTGGCAGTGCTGCTGTCTCATTCTGTAGAGAATCTTTTAACTCCTCCACTGGACCTTGCAGCTCACATTCTTGCATGGCCTCTTCTTGTGCTTTTTGCAGGGGTACATCCTTCTCCTTCATGGCCTTTACCTCTTACACAGTACCTTGCAGCAACACCATTTCATTTTTTAACAAATCTTTTACTTCCTCCACAGCACCTCAGAGCTGGCATTTTTGTGCTGCCTCCTCTTGTATCAGTGCCATTTCATTCTTCAATGAATCCACAGCAGTTCACAGCTTGCATTTCCGTGCTACGATTTCTTGTGTTTCTTTCAGGAGCATATTATTCTCTTCTGCAGAATATTTTTTAATACTGTGAGAAACAGCCAACCCACAGTTCCTGCTGCCTCACAGGCACTCTGTTTCTGAAAGGACCTCAGTTATTTAGGAGGTTTTATGAACCTGCTTAAACCCTTCTGTCTTGCCAATTGTCTTGCCGATGAGTTTCAGACCTGGACAAGTTCACTATGGATTTAGTCAGACAGGAATGACAATTGAACTTTCTTGGTATAAGTGGGTTTATTACCCAACTTTGTTCTCCCAGCGATAGGTTGAACACTAGAATTGCATCTGCATCCAACAGTCTGCACGACTGTAACCCTCCTTCATTTCTACATCTGCCAAGAGCACTGGGCAGAACTCTTTATATAGTGACTCAATCAATAATAGCTTATTGCCTATGGGTGTGGAAGCAGTAACCTAGCAGCAAGCCAGTTACATCATCAAGTAGTTTAGGGTCAGGTAGGTTCCTGGCCTTAGGAACTTCAATTTTCCCAGCACCACCTTTATAGGCACACAGATGTTTCATAAAATGGGGCACACTTATAATCCTTCTGGGCCAAGCTGCCACATCCTTGTGGGAATATCTGTGGTGCTTCAGATTGAAAAAAGGAAGGGTCATAGGATCCTTGTAGATACTGAAATGTCATATGAACTACTTGATGCTTCTTAAATCAGAACATAACTGCAGATAGGATTCCTAGTCTGTCTTACTGGTTCTGACATTAATATCCATATAACAATGCAATCTCTACTCTTAAACTCTTGAGGCTGGATGTTTTGTAGTAAGGGTGAGTGTGGTGCTGAGTTCAATCACTTCAGAGATCCAACAGCTTCATTCAAATCCAAGAATGCAGGAGTTATCAAGGCATAGGTAATTCAGGTCCTAAGTCCAGAACTCACACAAAATGTCAGCACCTCATCTGTGACAGCCCCTGCAGAGAAAGCTAGAGCTTTGGACAGCTCTGCTTCAGTTGCTTTTTGTGTCCTCTTTGATAAGCCAATCCCCAAATTCATTATTTTCAGAGACTCCTGCACCTTGGCAGAGTATCTCTACCTGATACTCCTCAACTTAACATGTACAAATTAATTGTCAACAGAGAGTAAGCATTTCCACTTGCTCCATATTTATAAAATATCTCCTATAAAATCTCAATAGTGTCTGTACAGCAGCCAATTTCCTATATATAATCAACACCTGCCTGCTGCTTAATTGCAAAAGGGCAAGTACAGCTGCTGTTGTGACCTTTTCATATGCTCTTCCAAATTTCCCAAAGCTTCTACTATCTGCTATGTCTGTTTTTCTGTGGCTCAGTGGGTTTTTGATGGATGGGGCTTTGGGGGATTATCTTACCCTTTCCTACTAAAATAGAGCCCCTATTTCATATCCAAACTGAATTCCTCCCCCACCCAATCAAAATATAGGCAAGCATCATGACATGCACCACTATCTGTTATTAACTGGCTGCCCTTCTGTTTTACTTTCTCATGCTGCTTTTGGGAAGAAAGGTGGATCAATTTGCAGGATGAGTAGGTTATCACTCCTCAAGTGGATCCTGACCCCAACTATGAACACAGCTACAGCTCCTTCTGTCCAAAAACCTGAAACATCTATTCTCTTTGGTTTTGGGGAGGGGGTTATGGAAAGAAAAACATTTCCCAAAATGGTCTGCCAGAGTTGATTCAGAGCAAGAATGTTTGATTTGGTTAAAATGTGATTCTGGGTGCTTCAACTTTAAGAAAGTCTGGGCCCACTGCTTCACTGAAAGCTTTACATTCCCCAGAGTCCTGTTGATGTGCAGGAGTCAGACAGACTGGCTCCAGCACTTACTAGCTTTGTGAGCTCTGAAAATCACTTAACCTCTCTGAGCCTTAATTTCCTTGTCAGATGAGAATACCTTGCAGAGCATGTGCCTGACACTAAATGTGAGTCCCGTGTGGGTTGTGGAGGCAGGGGCTTGTAATACAGGTCTACTCATCCCACTACTGAGAACTTCCTCCCTGGCACTAGTAAGGCTGGCTGTCTAAGGACTAGCAGAAGAAGGATGAGGAATAGGGTGACCAACTCCCATTTTTTCTAGGACTTTCAGTGCTAAAACCAGGAGAGTTATGGGCAAACCAAGACCTGTTGGTCACCCTAGCATTGAGGAGCCAGGTCTTTCTACTGCTCAAGTATGCAAGGACTATATTTGCCAATCCCTCCCACTACTTTCTGTGTTGAGGAAGAACTATAGGGGATCATTAATCTAATGAATTGCTCACCTAATCTCATTAATGAAATAAAATAAAGTTGAGATTGATGCTACATTTTTTTCTGAATAGGCAAAAACTTTAACCAGTTTCTTGCATATCATTAAAAAGATATTTTATACACATTCACAAACATACATACACATATTCTTTTTCCTTCACATAAATCATAACATTCTATGCACAGTATTTTGTTTCTTGCATTCTATACTTAGTATATCATGGAGCCCTTTCAATATTGGTACATACTGAGCTGCCCCTTTCTTCTTACAATTGCATAGCATTCCCTGTATAGATATCATGTGATTTATTTAAGTAGTCCTTTATTGATAAACAGTGGTTTAAAATCTTATTCTAAGCAATACTACAATAACCCTGTATACATATGTGTGTGTTATTTTGCACTGGTGTGAGTACATTGATAAAGTAAATATCAACTGTTGGTGACTTTAAAACTAGTTCACTAAGACAATAAAGCCTAAAAGCATAAGTCTTCTCAAATCTTTCTGCTGTCTCTCCTTTTCCCTTTTCTATTGCTGGACTTTCCTAAGAAAGGTAGGGCCACTAATTGCTTAGTGTTTGGGGAAGAGATGAGCAATTTGGGCTCAGGCTGACAAAGTACAGAAAGCAGCAACTTGGCTCTTGGAGTTGCCCTGGGACTAGCCATAGCCAGGAAGGGGGACGTACTCAGCTGAGTCCTCCCAGACCTACACAGGTTTGAATGCTGATTTTGCTGCACCGAACTATGCAGCCTGGAGCAAGCCATTTAACCACTGTGAAGGACCACCAGTAACTTAGCTCAGCGTAAGAATATGAACTCTGGTCTACGTAGTTCAAAGTCTGTGCTTATGCCACAACATTGCCTCCTAACTTTCAGAACAAAACTTCACCTTAGTAATGAGTAATCTCCCTCCCTACCCTGTTGAACATGGTGAAAATAAGACTCCAAGAGGGGCCACACTTACCAAGTCAAACATCAAATTAATGAAGAACCAGGACTGGGCTTCAGGCCACTCTAGTGGTGGGGGGAATCCCCACTGATACTTAATGTGAGTGAAAGGTGTCTTAAACCACAGTCGTTGGGTTTGCTCCATATTGGCAGTGCCTTCTGGAACATGTGCCTAGTTTTGGAAGCTCCAGCAGAATAGCATGGAAAAGGATGTAAGGGACCATCACGAAGATAGCTTGACTCCAAGCGTTGGTCAAGGGGAAGGGTTGGATCAGGGCTTTGGAAGTTTGAAGAGAAAAGTGGCTTATGGGAAGTTTACTGCAGAAGGTTGGCTTTGCTCTGTAAATGCAGGAAAGACTAAAGGTGTCAGCTAGTGGAAGGAGGATTTTTTCTGAACCTTGAGAGAACCAAAACCTTGGAAGCAGGAAATCCAGTGAAAGAAATGGTGTAAGCAGGAGCATAGAGGAAGACTCCTATTGCTACAGCACAGGTGTTGATGGTAGAAAAGTAAGTTCTGTGATCACACAAAGCTCCTAAAGGGGGAATTTTAGATTCCAGTCTTCAGTTGAACCAAGATCACAGAGACCAGGACACCAACGGTCTTATTTAGTGCCACTAGCTTACAAAGAATGACAAAGCATGCCTGCTTTGAACTGCCTTCTTCATCCCCACTTTCCACCTGATCATGAGCTACCAAAGATGGATACGTTTTTCTAACATTCTGTGATGTTTCTTCTCTCCCTAGGGGGACACTCACCCTACTCCTTCCAGCCCTGGGGTCCCACCACCAAATCACATACCTTCTTTATCCTAACACCTCACATGAGACCAGTGGCTCCTGTTCTGACTGTGGTGTTGTCCTTATTGAAGCAGCCAAGGCAGCAATTTCTTCTCTAAGTTTCTCTTCAACAACCCCCTCCAAAGGAAGAGAGTTGTTTCTGGGTGAATGCCTGCTATTTGTTCTTGATTTACATGCATTATTTCATTTAATGCCCACAGCAACAGTCCAGTGCTTTCTTTACCCAAAGAAAACAAAACCTCTGACTCAAAACAGTTCTGTGAAGGAGGTGGAGAAGTTGAGGCTTAGAAAGGTTAGGAACTAGTTCCAAGTTACAGTGAGTAGCAGAGCTGTGGCTTAAGCCCAGATCTGTTTGATTCTACTGTCTTCCCCCTCCAAATACCAAGCATCTACAGGATGATTGTCATCATGTTCTGGGTTGGGTGTTGGATCCAACTTGGTGATCATTTCAGTCCACCGCTTTCTGTCCCCATTGGCCACTGGTTCATGCAGCAGGAAAAGCCATGGACCAATAATGCCTGCAGATTTCCCACTGGTTTAGGTAAAATGTACTGCAAATGATTTCACAAATGGGGAAGAAAAAATTCACAGTCCTTTGGAGAGGTGCTTAAAATGTCATAATCCCAGATTTTTTGTATTTTAACCCTTTGCAACAGCATGCTGGACCATGGTAGGAGCAACTAAACCTGGGGACTTTATAGTTTAGAGGTATTTTTAAATGCTTGCAACCCAAGACCAAAAGGAATCTTGCAAATATGCAAGTATGTAGCTAATTTGGCTACAACTCACTCTGTGAGCAAAGCAGTGAAGAAAAGGGAACCTTCCTGCACTGCTGATGAGACTATAAATTGGTTCAGCCACTGTGGAAAGCAGTATGGAGGTTCCTTAAAAAAACACAAAAAGAAATACCATATGACACAGTAACTCACTTTTAGGAATTTACCCAAAGAAAACAAAATCTCTGATTCAAAACAATATATGCACTCCTATGTTTATTGCCACATTTACAATAGCCAACATATGGAGGCAACCAAAGTGTCCATCAATAGGTGAATGGATGAATAAGATGTTGTACATATACACAATGGAATATTGTTCAGCCATAAAAAAGAAATAAATCCTACAATTTGCAACAATATACATAGACCTAGAGGGTATTATGCTCAGTGAAGTAAGACAAAGACAAATACCATATGATTTCACTTACATGTGGAATCTAGCAAAACAAAACAAATGGACAAAACAGAAATGGAGTTACAGACACAGAGAAGAGACTGATGGCTACCGTGGGGGAGGGATTGGGGTGGGTGGATGAAATAGGTGAAGGGGATAAAGACACACAAAATCTCAATTATAATACAAATTAGTAATGGGGATGAAAGTACAGCATAGAGAATATAGTCAATAATCCTGTAATATATTTCTATTTTGATGTAACTGAACTAGTTAGGGTGAGCATTTAATAATGTAGATAACTGTTGAGTCACTATGCTGTACACTTGAAACAAATATAATATTGTATATCTATTATACTTCAACAAAAAAATAAAACTGATCCATCACCACACACAAAAAGTAGCAAAGCAGTGAAAACTCAATTGGTGTTTTCTGTATTTTGGTCTTTAAAAATACCTGTCTCTTTCCAATCATGGTTTCAAATGCATCTCATAATGTAGGTAGCTACATTAACTAGCCCATATCACCTAATTGCATATACTTGGGGAGTTGGGGAGGCTGCTTTATTGCCAAATTGGCCCCATGCTGACAGCCCTCTGAAAGTGTGCTCAGGACCTAAGATTATATTCACTAACAGGTCCTCTGGGGATGAAGTAGTTGGATAATAAAGAGGGGATGTGTGAGTTTTCATTTTTATTTTTTTCTCAGCCTTATGAAATGGTGTTGACAAAAATCATGATGTTGGTAGACAGAAAATGATGCTAGAAACAGTTGATTCTGTTTGCTTCTTGCAGCAGTAGTGGTCTAGGGAAGACAAAATTCACTAATTCCTTAGTGATTGTGTGTGGCATAGGGAATGTGAGGCATGTATGTATGCAGGGTGTGTGTGTGTGTGTGTGTGTGTGTGTGTGTGTGTGTGTGTGTGTGTATGCCTTGTTCACTTTGTCCCACCAGTGGTAGGTGAGAGCAGGAGAAAGGTCTCAGGAAAAGGCACCTCAGGGGTGTGATTGGCTTGGGGGTAGGGTGAGGGACAGACCCATGAGAGACCTCAAACTGTGGATAGTCTTGCCACCTCTGAGCAGAGGACAGTCTTTGACAGAACTGAGCAAAATTGCCTCACATGGAGACAGGAGGTATGGAATTTAGACAATTCACCCTACCTGGAGGGAGGAGGGAAGGGAGAGTTGTGATTGCAGGGGACATTAAGTGGTCAAGGAAGACACTATGTTATGATCCTTAGTTACAGACAAATTACTGGCCAGGTAACAAAGCTGGAAAGCTGTGCCAGTTGATAAGAGTAGGCCACCAAGGGTAAGCTTCTTGGAGGAGGAGGGAGAACAGTAGTAGTAGTATTCATCGTCATCATCATCATCATCAGAAGAAGAAGAACTAACAGTTGAATCTTCACTATATGGGAAGCACTATGTTAAATCATGCTACTTGTGTTATCTTATTTGATCCCAACAACAGCTGTCAGTGGTAGATGCCACAGCAATCGTCATTTCACTGATGGAGCAACTGAAGCTTGGAGAGATTTAATAGCTTCCCTAATAGGTTAATAAGTGGCACAGCTAAAATATCCCTTAAAGTGCCACAGGATATAGAAAACCAGTTTGCTCTCAGTGAAAGAAAAAATAATAGTTTAAATAATTGGTCTTATTGCAAGTTATACTCTATTCTATGTCAATTGATAAAAGGAGACAGGATTGGGGAGAGATTGGTGGTGTGAATCACAGCTAGCTGGTTCAGATTTTTTGTCTTTGTTTTTAATATTAAATGCTAATGTCATTAAGGTAAAATAATTGTTTGATTTACACAGCACTTTATCAACTATAAAGATCTTAAAGATTCTCACTGGAATCTGAAGACAATCCTGAGAAGTAGCCAAGGTAGGTAATATTATTAGCCTTTTTCCAGAACACTGTGACTTATCAATAGATGAATGGATAAAGAAGATGTGGTACATATGTAATGGAATATTACTCAGCCATAAAGAATGAAATCTTGCCATTTGTAACAACAGGGAGGGACCTGGATGGTTTTATGCTATGTGAAGTAAGTCCATCAGGGAAAGAGAAATAACATGTGATTTCAGTATATGTGGAATCTAAGCCAAAACAAAACAGAACAAAACAGCAATAGACTCACAAAGAGAGAGAACAGACTGGTGGTTGCCATGGGTGGGGGGGGGGGGCGTATGTGGGGGATGGGTGAAATAGGTGGAGGGGGAAAATTAGTGAGAATGTTTTATATCTTGATCTGGGTGATGGTTACAGAGTGTATACCCATGTCAAAATAGTTCAAGCTGTACACTAAGATTTGTGCAGTTTATTGTGTGTACCTCAATAATAACAAAAAGAGTAATAAATCACCATTCACTTTACAGTTCTACTTAATAATAGTAAAAACAGTAAAAATTGGATAAAAAAAGAACAGTGTGACTTAAGGAAGTGCAATAAGTTACTGGTCCAAGGTCACTATGTGGTAAACTAGCTTTGTCCTTCTGACTTCTGGTAGAGCTCTATTAGGTATTAGGCTCTATTCACTGTATCTCTAGATTTTATGTTTTCTGTGTTGTTTGATATCATTTTAATTAGTACTCTGTATTTTCAAAGTCTTATTTCCCCATCTTGTCATTTTTCTGCTATCCTGCAATGTAACTCTCTGCCATCACTGCTGGTAAAGAAATATGGTAGCATCAAGCGTACCACTGGAAGGCATCCTTATGGTTAATGAAGGTAACACTATGCTGGGTCCAAAGTGAAATTCTTCTCCAACCTGAGCAGCTCCCAGTAGCAATAATGAAAAATTAATTTGGCTATGCACTTACTGCACAAATGCCATCTTACTAGGAAAGACTGAGAGTGCTGCCGCTACTGTTGCCTCCCCTTCTCAGGGGCTACTTCCCACAGCTTTGCACTAAGACCTACTGCTACCCATTTCACAGCTTTGGACCTTCATTTAGTTCCCTGTTGAAACACCATCCAGACCTACACTCTTTCCTAACTTCACCCTGTAGGCAAACACTTGGTGAAACTATACCCCTTTTTCTAGGCAGGCTATGTTTAAGGGATTAAGACTGCTCATCTAATTAATCTCTACTAACTACAGTAATCAAATTCTAACACCCGCTGGCCAGGGCTTAGCACAAAACCAACTGTTACCATCTGGATTTTGTGCTGCTCAGCTCTTGATAGCCTATCCAGAAGGGGCCACCAGAAAAGTACAAATGCACTGAGGGAGAGGAAAAGAGACCAAACGAGGAGCTCAGTAGTATTACAGGCCTGGAAGAGGGGAGTAGGACAGGAGTAGAAAAGAAATAAGAATAGCATGAGCATGTTGTGATGGAGGGGTGGCTGGGAGTGACAGCAAACACTCACACCCTTGTAGATGACAAAACATGCTCATTTTCCCACCAGTGACACATAGGATTGCCCTGGTCCTGGAACTATCACTCAGCCACCATTTCATTGGCTCTGTCATTGTGCCCTAATCAATGTATACAATTCTCTGCTCAAAGTTGCTGGAGAGAAGGCAGCACTGACAAATAGGGAGAGAACAATTATCAGCTGAGATCTAGGGGAACAGCTACACCTGAATCACACAAAAAACAAACAGTACACAAAATTGTTTCCTGGGAGGGTAGGGCACTGTCCTTTAATTGGAAACATATCCTAAAAGACTACACAAAGGGAAGGAGCAGGGACGATGGCAGAGGAGAGTCCAGTAGGAAACAGACTCACTAGTAGCAATATACACACAGCAAAATTGATACACAGAGCAATATTGAGACACAGCTAGCCCCTTCTCCCCTTTCATCTCTCTGTACATATGACAGAAAGTAATGCACTCACAAACACAACTCTGATATACACACATTTTCTGAAATGCCCACTATGGCTAGGCATCCTGCTAGGTACACTGTACATATTAGTGTTAATACAACAATACTGCAAGTTAAGTATTATTGGCCTCATGTTATAGAAAAGGCACTGAAGTTCAGAATAGTTAACTGACTTCTCCCTGATCACACACAGGTACAAAGAGGTATGGGTGTAAACCCAAGTCTGTCTGATTCCAAAGCCTAGACACATTTCTACTCATTATATCATATACATTGCCTCTCTCTCCTGGAAAGTTTGGGTGATTGGAGTTGAAAGAGAGAATGGGTAGTTTGCAAAACCAAAAGAGATATGAATAATCCAGTTTGTGGGTTTTCACAGAAACATCTGTACATGTGTGCAGTATGGGCAGCAACACAGCACCTGAGGAAGACAGTAGGCTTAATGGCCTCTGAATTTCATGGAGTTTGGGCTACAGCACTGACTTGCTGTGTAAGCAAGTCATACCAATTCTCCAAGCTGCCATCTCCTTCCTGGTAACCGTAGATAAAGATGGCACTTGCTTCATCAAGGGAGGACCAACACATAACAAACAAACTATTAATATTGCTCAGGAATGTTGCCATAAACTAGCCTTTCACCAAATTAAAGACCACAGGGATAGGCCCTGAGCCCAAGAATAGAAATTATTTCAAAACTGAGCAGGATAGAGGGGCAAACTTCAGCATAAAACTCTCTTCTCTTGGTAAGTCACAAATATGTGTCATAGCTGAGTTATGTCTGATGGGCACAGTGCCCAGAGTGTCACAAGTTACCCATAGTAGGTACTTGGATGTTTATAAAGTGAAATTGAGTAGGGGAGGACAGTGAGAAAGGGCATTCTCAAGTGTTCCTATCAAATGGCTCCTAAAAGCCAGTTGCTACTATAGGAAACACATAAAGATCCTTATATTTCTAAGCACATATATTTAGACAAAATCCAATTTACTACAGTAAAAAGGAGTGTATATTTTGGAGTCAGATAAACCTGGATTTGAAACTCAGATCCATCACTTATTAAGTATATGTCCTTGGGCAAGTAATTTAACCTACAAACCTCAGCATTTTTAGGCAAAAACACACATAATGATATTCAACTCTTAATAAAGATAAAGAGAATGCATGAAAGTGCTTAGTGCCAAGTATAAACTCAATACATATTTTTTCTTTACTTCTGCAGATATAGGGGCAAAGTTTTTGACCCCTAAATTGGAATACAAGGCTTGTTAAGTGTAAATATATATGTGGTTGCAACAGCGTATTGGGTCAGTTTGAAGTCAGTGTTTTGCCCCAAAGTTGGGAGCATAGTTTACATACTAATAGTCCAAGCCCAATGGGTCTTTACTATTAGAGGTTAGGGTGTTTTTTATTTTTGTGGATTAGGCTATACAAGCACAGATTCTCTCCTTCTCATGAGTAACAGAGCAGGTATCACTGGGAAAGGAAACAATGACTATAAAGAGAAAATCAAATTTAAGTCTATAGAAGAGTTTATTCCTGCTGTCTCCATAAAGGAACTCATAGTACTGGGACTTTTGAACTCCTCCTCCCAAAATGCAGAGAACCTACAGCATCAGAAGGACTTCTTATCACAGGTATGAAGATTTAAAGTAAGTTAACAGAAATGTCCTATTCAAGCCTGGAAGAGAAGCCAGTGTTAGAGCAAGTGGTGAGTAGAACAGCTGGGATTAGTGAACCCAAGTGTTTATATCGCTTAAAATTTAGCACATAGATATTTAAAATGTAATCCTCTCTAATGGTTATATCACAACGGTGACCAAAGGGATGACTGAGTTGAAAACACCCTCTTCTTTCATACAGTTACTGGAAATGAAGTTTCAAGAGCTACTATAATCTTCCATAACTAAAGTACCACCATGTACCTGGTGACAACTTTTCTACTGATAGTACATTCAATTCCAGGCCAGTTATCTAGGAGGAAATGGCTAGTTTTTAATGGTCTAAACTTCCAAACTCAAAACTGGTTAAATGAAATAAAGGTAACTATCACAAGGCAATTTTCCTGCAAAACAAAGAACAGGATGCTATCATACCATATAATAAGACATATGACTTTACTGGACAGAACCCAAAAGTCTACAATTATCTACATAAAAACTAAAGCAAAAATTCCAATTCTGCTTTGCCATTCATGTGCCTTGGGCTTTTGCGGGAAGTATAAATGTACAGTTACACAATGAAAGTGGCAAATGCACCCTTTCATTTTTTCTGTATACATTTCAAAAGCTTAAGATGATGAGAGGGAACTTCATAGTCAACAAATACATCTCCTCGTCCATGGATATATGGTATATACTTAAGCTGTTCTCTCCAAATGACTGTTCTTAACTTTTCTTAGAAGTTCCTTCTCTTCCTTTTACCCTTGAGGCAGAGAAAGGAAATACTCATTCTACTTAGCTCTCAGTTTTGCAGCAGCAGGTGAAGATTTTCTCTACCAACATGAGACAATGAAAAACCAAGAGTACTTTTAATGCAGAGAAGTGAGCATAGGGTAGGCAGAGATTGCCCATGCGAATGAACTGTATTACAGGGAGATGAGCTGGAAGGGAACTCCCTGTCTGTGTACAATCTCTATGGTTTTTCTGATGGGCAGAACTAGATCTTGGTATTCCCAACTGACGGTCCTTTTTATTTCTTCAGTTCTTTCTCACTTAGAGATGTAGTAAGATTCTTTTCCAGGTTTATGATTCACTGAACTCTTTTTAGCCAGGAGTAGCACCTTACATAATAAAAAATAAGGGAAATTTGAGCTGCAAACCTCATAAACCTTGAGTAAGTGTGAAGGGGGCAATCTTTCTGATCCCCAAATGTGCCATGTATATACACATACCTTCTCCTCATTCAAGAACTCAGAGTTGTCTTGGGAAGCTCTTTGGTCTATCTCAGTTTCCTAACTGAATACCACATTTATATATTCTCCAAAAATAAAAAAGAGTTAAGAGAATATGTTGATCAACTACATGGGTATATGGATATTTGGATTAAAGAAGGTGGTTCTGGAGTGAGTGGATATGAGAACCAGAGAGACAAATGGTAGTTAGAGGAAAAGATGTCAGTGTAGAGACATCAGGAGGCAGAATTCGGCAAGTAAAACCTTTTACTGTGTGGAAGAAAAATACAAAGCATACATTTTCCATGAAGCTTAAAATACTGTACACAGCCTGCCTGATTTATCCTTTTAACATTCCACAAAGGCCATGAGGAAGTAGGTTATCATTTCACAAATCATTGCCTCCATAGGTACATTTAGTGCTTTTCCTTCTCCAAGTTTAAAGTGCAGTAAAATGTCATATTTCCCAATAGCATCTATTTCTAAGAATGTCAAACTGTGTCTTAAGGATCATGTTCACTTTATAGTATTACCTCTTACATGCTTTTTTTTCCAGAATATGTGTGTAGACATATATTAGCCTACGTACATACATTTTACCAAATTGATATAAATAAATGAGAATGATACCATTTTGGGTCAAAACACTTTCAGGGTCTCACTGGTACAATTCAGCAAAGGAACTTGAGAAAGTCCATTGATAACATTCTTTATTCTCCTCTTGAGTTCTGAATTCTAATGCAATCTACAGTCCCAAAAGAGGCTTCTTGAATGAGTATGCTTATTTCCTTAAGGTAAATGTCACAAGGCTATCTACCCACATACTAAACAACCTAGCACAACTAAAAGCACTCTGTTTATGTAAAATACACATTTTTCAAGTCTCAAGACAGGCACTCTACCTTAGTTGGGTGCTTTGCTTGAGTCTAGAATGTAATGCTATCTATTTTCTGAATGGAAAATGAAGTCACTGAAGCTTATATAAGCATATTTAAGTGAAAGTATAGAACACATTCTAAAAGCCAAATATAAATATATTTTGATTAGTTATACAACTACTGAGGACTGATTATTATAAAATCCTAAACAAACAACCCTATCAAATTTGTTAACTGCAGTTTGACAATGGGCTGTGTTCAGGTACCTCCCATTTCCACCATTATATCTGTACACCAGAGAATTAACATCTTCTTACATTGAGGCTGTACTTTTAAAAATATACTATATTTAGATACAAAAAGACAAAATTATTTTTAATACACAAAATAAAGAAATTAATTATGCCCTAAATATAAAAATATACAACATCCAAAAATTGTTACTCTTATTTTTTTAAATATTTAAAAAATTTTTGAAATAATTGTAGATTCACAGAAAGGTGCAAAGAAATGTATAGGGTGGTCCTGTGCACACATCACCCATCCTCCTCAGTGTTAAATCTTGCATAACTGTAGTACAATATCAAAAACAGGAGATTGACATCGGTACAATCCATAGAATTTGTTCAGATTTTACCAGTTATACATGAACAGTATGTGTGTGTGTGTGTGTGTGTGTGTAAGTTTAATAAACATCAAGATATCAAGATATTGAACTGTACTATCATAAGACTTCCTCATGCTGCTCCTTTATAGCCACATCTACTCCTTCTGCCCCCTCCCATCACCAAAGCGTGGCATCCACAAATCTATTCTCCATCTCCAAAATTCGTTATTTCACAATTGTTACATAAGTGGCATCATTCAATATGTATCTTTTTGAGATTGGCATTTTACACTCAGGATAATTTCCTTGAGGTTAATCAAACTTGTATTGCTGAATAGTATTCCATGCTATGCATGTATCATGATTCGTTTATTTAATCATTCAGTGGATACTGAAGGACATCTGGGAATTTTCCAGTATTTGGTTATTATGAATAAAGCTTACTATGAACATATGTGTACATGTTTCTGGGTGAAAATAAGTTTCATTTCTCTGGAATATATGCCCAAGATTTCAATTTCTGGGCTGCATGGTAAATCTACTTTTAGTTTGAAAAGAAACTACCAAACTATTTTCCCCAGTGCCTGTACCATTTTGCATTCCCACCAGCAATGTATGCGTGATCTAATTTCTCTACATCCTCTTAACATTTGGTGGTGCCACTGATATCTTATTATGGTCTTAATTTGCATTTCCCTAATGTCTAATGATATCGAATATCTTTTCATGTATTCATTTGCCATATGTATGTCCTCTTGAATGTCTGTGTGTGTCCATTTTATAATTGGATTTTTTCTTTTTTAAGTTTTTAGATTTTAGAGTTCTTATAAATTCTAGAAACAAGTCCTTTGTTGGTTATGCGATTTGACAATATTTTCTCCCAGTTTTTAATTTGCATTTTTAACCTCTCAAAGGTCTTTTACAGAGCAAAAGTTTTACATTTTGTTGAGGTCCAGCTTATCAAGTTTTACTTTTATGGAACATGCTTTTGATATGATATTGTTATATGCCCTATTATATAGTACCTTTGAAGAAACATTTCCTATGAAGGACTTACTGCTCTTTCTTGTCTTTGGAGACTTAATATGTGTGTGTGTATATGTGCTGACCAGCCTAACGAGAAGAATCTGAGCTTATTGCTTGTGCATAATTACTAATGTATATGTTCTACTGTAGAATTCATAGAAACAGCTCCTGAAGCTGATTATATTACAAAGTATGTTATCTATTGAGATTTTTTACCATGCTTGATGTGACCAGGGGAAAATAGCTCATAAACTTACAATTCTGCTTGAAATTATATTGTTCTCCATTAGAAAAAATAAATAGAAAGTATGACTAGTATATATACAGTGTTATATAAATGTGTGAAATTTCTGCTTCAGAAATTATATGGCCATACAAAGGGAAAACACTAAAACCTAAAAGTTCTTCACTTCTAGAAAAAGCAGTATATACTTTTACAGAAATTGAGACCCAAAGCCACTGTACAACAAATGCTTGACACACCTACTTTAGTAAGACACCAACATGAATCAAAATTTAGTAAAATGGAACTCAAAGCAGGACACAGTTTTTAGGCATTCCATATGAGGTCAATCAGATTCCACAAAGCCCTCACAAAAACCCCCGAGAGGAGCTTATTACCCTCCTGGACCTTGCTTCTCTGTTGAAGAGAACCTACCTCACTTGGGGAATCAGAATGTGCCCCCATGCCACCAAGCCAGACCCCAAGCTCCACAAAGATAGAAGCTCCTTTATTTGGGACCTTGCCCTATGTATCTCTTCATCTGTCTGTTCATTTGTATCCTTTACAGTATCCTTCATTAAGCTAGTGTTTTCCTAAATTCTGTGAGCCACTCTAGCAAATTAATTGAACCTAAGTGAGAGATTGTTGGAACCGCTAATTTGTAGCCGGTAGGTCAGAAGCACAGGTTAACTGCCTGGGGCTTGTGACCTGCATCTGGAGTCGGGGGTGGAGGGCAGTCTTGTAGGATGGAGCCCTTAATCTGGAAATCTGGTGCTGCCTCCGGGCAGAGAGCATCAGAATTGAATTGAGTTCTCCAACACCTTGCTGGTGTTCGAGAATTACTTGGTGTTGTGTGTCTGGGGTGACCCCCTCACCACCACACACATTGGAATCGGGTCCAGGAACCCGAAAGGAGTTACATTACTATTAAACTGCTGTATAACACTATTGTTATATATACTGAGAAAAAAGATACCCACAGGGCAGTAACTCAGCTTTTTGTATTCTTTTCAGAAATCCTTCAGGACATAAATGCTACTTTCTTCTAAAGGAGTGACTTAAAGGTGATCTAAAGATAACTTAAGCAATGAATAAGGCACCCCAGTTCACCCCCTGATAAACATGGTGGAAAGTTTATTTGGAACCCTTAAGCAAAAACATCAGCAAAGATACTTTGACCTTTGGTTAAATGCAAAATAAATAGTTCTCCAGTCACCTGGACAACTCAAATGCAAGAGCTTTTTGTGTGGCATTTACAAACATTGAAAGAGAAATTAGGCATCTGGCAGGCACGGGCTATGTCCTTTTTTGTTGTTGCTTTTTTAAAACCTTTTACCAAATCTCCTTTCTCTTCTCCTTTTCTATCCCATATCCAGTACCTCCATCTTGTAGGCTCTAGCCCCAATACCTTTCTCTAAATCACAAGTGACTGATAAGAAATTCGGCTATTTGATCTTCTGGGAATTTCCCAAAGAGTTTTGGTTTGAATTGGTCCTTTCTGTAATCAGTCTGGTCTCCTTAGGACATCTGGGGGTGGGAAGTGCTTTGTAAACAAAGTGCTCTATTAATTCTCCTGAGAATACCTCTCACAGGACTTGACTAAAAGATATAATGCTAGACTCCTACACAGAAACACTAACTCACACTGATAGGAAGAAAAACACAAATGTCAGCAGGAGCATATCCATATGAATGCATAAGTATAATGTAAGCCATAAACTGACTCATTAATACATGGAGGGGTTGGAAGAGGGAGTGATGAGCTTCAAAATATATTCTCTTGTTCTTCTTAGGGTCTATAAAGTCTGCATAGCTATCAAGGGCTCATAATGGGCACTGGATGGCCAGCATCCCTCAATAATGGTGACTCAAGTGAGATCAGGAAGATGCCCACTATTGAGTCATTGTGAAAGGTGCCCCAACAGTGAACCAAGGTGCATTCCACAATAGCCAAGGACTCCACCCTAGTCACAGACCTGGAACTTTCCCTGCAGGATTCCCTAGGAATAATGGTCTTCAGCGCAGCAGAAGGACTGCAGGGACCTGTGAAGTTGGGAGGAATGGGGAGGTGCCTTTGTATTCATCCTAACAAAATAGTTGTCATGATAATAGAATGAAGGAGTGGTATCTTTACCATAGTGACTCTTCGGGCTTTTCTCCTACAGCAAGGGCAGGGTAAGGCAGAGGTCATTGTTGTCAGACCACAGCCTCAACAGTCTGTTCACAGTAGCTTGGTTTCTCATAAGAAATACCAACTGCTGTCTTTGTTGAGGTCACTACTACACTTCTGTTGCTGGGTAGGAAGTCCAAGCTGTGTAGTATAACTTACTAAACCACATTATGACACCAAAGCCCAAGAACCGTGTGCTCCTTAGGATGGCAGTCCAGGGAGTGGTCAAAAGGGAGACAGGAGAAGTAACAGCATCTGAGATGTACCCACCTGGTGCTTCCTCTCCTCCCTTAACTCCTCACACATTACCGCTTTTCAAGGAGAAGCTGGGAAAGGTGATGAAATACTCAAATACCCCACCAACAGCCATCCCACAAGGGAAGTGTCTTGTGTGGTGGATACCTTGATTAAAACAGTGAAGACAAGGGTTTAACAGCGATAGGACTAGAAGACACTGAGGGGAGAGAAGGCTGACTATTACTTTGATTTTTGTATGTTTCTCTCCCTCTATCTAAGAGGTAACAAGAGAACAAATATCCTATGTTGCCTCTGAGTAAAGAATGCAATGTGTCATGCACACACCACAGTTACCAGGCTCCTTAGAGAGAAAAGCACTCTGGCTCTGAGGTCTGAACTGGCTCACAACCACCACAGTGCTACCATTTATGCTATTGGTACCATGCCAGTCCTTGCTCAGATGCACATATAGAGTGGTTCAAAAGCTCCTACAATGAGTTGAAGCTTTCGTGCCTGACTTCTCCAGCTACAGTACTTTAACTTTTCCCATAAAACTCCCCCCTGGTAACCAAGAGTAGTTGTTAAGATTAACTTTAGCCTAGAAAGAATGGCTAGGCTCATGTGGTGTTTTTCTTTTTCTTTTCTTTCCCCCATCCCCAAATCATAGAAAATGTGTATGCTAGCCTACTGAGATATGGACTTGAAAAACAAGCACACACACACATATATATTGTTGTCGTTCATGCTGGAATGTAGTACAGTTGAGAATGATGACTAGTCATGTATATGCATGGCTGTAAATAATTATTGTGGAGACAGTCTCTTTCATGATCTACACACAAACCCCATCCTTGAGGCCAATCTTATCCACTACTCATGCCAAGTGTTTTTCACAGCTTTGCAACTAAGATTTAGATTTGGCTCAATATATAAAATAGATGTACTGCTTCTGAGAGCTCTGACCAGAATGGCTTGCACATACATTCTCATTTTCTCGACATCCAAGGTCAAGTCATGCTGTTTCAGTGTGTCTTGGAAGCTTCTTTTTATCTTCTAGACCTCACCTCATCACATACTGGCTGTTGAGTTTCCAGTTTCCACTTATAATCAACACAGTGCCAACTCAGATGAAAGGAGGTATGATGGGAACTCAGATGTTGCTGCCCTGACTTTTTGATATGGCCCACCTTGTTCCATTAGTGAGCTTAAGTGGCAACTTTCCAATGAGTGTCATCAGTAGACAGAACTTGAACCTATTGCAGGATGACACATAAAGCTGGATTTGCTTGATGCTTCCCAGAAGAGCAGTGCTGCCTCTGTACTGCCATTTATAATCATTTGCCACTCTTAAGGTGTGTGCTTAGCAAACATAACCATTTAAGCACAGCAGTATCTAAATGGCTATCCCTGGAATTCAAAGGTTATTTTTTAACTACTGAGTAAGAATTTCCCAGAGGACAAGAGACATGCTTCTCCATGAGCCTCCTCCGTGAAATCTCAAGGCTACTTGACTTTGAATTAAGTACCTAAATACCATGGATTAAATACCTAAATTTGTCTTCACTTCCCCTGGTGATGTAGAGCTGGTTTTATATGATATCTTCCCCTGTGAGGAGGTTTAGGATCTTGGAGACCTTGCCAAAGTAGCCAAACTTAGTCTCAGAGCTCAGGTCTCTTATTAGTAGCAAATGTTATTGTAGTATTGTACATAAAGAGAGTAGTCTTATTCCCTTCACTTCTTCTCATGGATATAAACCAATCTATAAATTGTGTCTTCTATGTTTGCTATACTACAACCTCAAATTACAAGGCAATAAATAGGAAAATACAGTTGTCAGTATTCTTTGGTAGCAGCTTTGGAACAACCTGTCAAAAGAGGAGGAGAAAAGGACAACACAAAATAATTTTCTCTTTTTCAGTGAAAAAACTGATAAAGGGAGCTTTGAAATCTAATGACATTTGTCTAGTACTCCATTTAAAGAGGAAAAAATTCTAGGTAGATATAGAATTAGTGTCTCTCCTATCTGTTTGAAAAATCTCCACGGAGAGCCTTCAAGTGAAAAGAGTCTCTCTGAGAAATTAGGTTTCTACAGCAACTTCTTCAAAAGTTGGAATAAAGTTAACACTAGGCTGTGTAAATTCTCATTCCTTGATCATGAAAGTTCATTATTTTTGATGAAGAAAGTTCATCATCATCCTTGGTGACTGAAGGAAGATCAGCCAAGTGTTACTGACATTATTACAGGAAGTTAGCATAAATTAAATTCTGTGCATCCTATCTCATCCTAAATTGCTTTCAAATTAAAATTGCTGCTTTTGTGGGGAAAAATCCTGAGAGATATTCCTCAGATGTCAGGAAGGATTAAAATAATTATTAACTAAAAGTTCAAGAAATTCTGTAATTATACGAATGGAAGATCTGTTTCTCCCCTCCCCCCAATAAATCGTGACAAGAAGACAGAACTTATTAAGAAAGAAATCTGAGAGGCACACACTAAGTGCTTGAAAATACTTGACATAAATTCAAGTCTCTCTTTTCACATGCCCCTTTAACTAGAAGAAAACAGCATATGTAAAGGGATACATGACTCTGATGTTAAGATACATTAAGATGCAGTGGTAGCCATCCTTGTTATTGCTATGTTTTCTTTATTCTGCATGAAGCACTCATCCCTTTTGAAAGGGAAGGTGAGCAGAGGCAGTGAGCAAGTATAGTACTTGCTTGAAATGAAATCTGTATCTTTCAGATGGTAGTAGCTACCGTTTTTTAAAGAACTAACTATAGGTACCAGGCACTGAATTAAACACTTGATATGCCATTGATCCTCAAAACAACCCTACAATGTGGCAATTATTAGTTTTATATGTTGAATGAGGAAAATAAGACTCAGAGAGGTGAGTGAGGGTCTTTTTCCAAGGTCACAGACCTAGGAAATTACAGAACTGGGATTTCAACTCAACTGTGTCTGACTCTGAAGCCCACTATATTACACTGCAATTCCCATGGTTAGCCTTACACTCTCCCCTCTGCAGGTAGAAGCAGATCTTAATAACTCCAGTTTATAGACAGGGGACATTAAGGCATAGGACACAGAAGTATTATTCCAAAAAGGTAAAAATATTTTCCCTTATACCATCATCCAGCCTTAAAAGGGAGGAAATGAAATAAAGAATTAGCATTCTTCATCAATCTTCTATCTTAGAAAATCTCCACCCAGGGGTATCAGTCTTAGTGATACCTGCAGAGGGTGGTATGCAAGATGGTCCAACTTGCTGTGGCAACACCACACTGTGGCAGAGATTAAAGTAGAACACAGACCTGAGCTGTGTTTTTTAAAAAACAGTAAAAGGCAGGCAGAAACCTTTGCCTTTATCCTGTTTCCATATACTTAACTTATTTTTAATGAACTAACTCCATCTTGTATTGTTGTCATGGTCATTTTGAAGCTGTGCAAAGTGCTTTACAGAATTTATAAGGCTTTAAAATGCTTTTGAACCTAGTGCTTCCCAGATATTCTATGGTGGGAAACATGCTTATTTACAAATGGATAAGTAAGAAGTGAGAGGTTAAAGGATTTGCCTCAAATCACAAAAGCACAGCTAGGAATAGAATCAGCCTCTTAAATCTCAATTCAGGGCCCAAACACTAGACTGGTGTGTTTTTAATCTCTTAAGAATTGCAGGATCTTTTGAAGTCCCAAACTATTTACATGATGAATCATCATCATAAGTATCTGAAAGTGGTTTTTAGCCTTTCAAAAAAAACAACAATTACAACCACCTTAAAACAGTGTGTTATCTTAAGTCTGTGGATTTGGTTAGCTGTAAAGAAGGTAATTAGTTCTGAAGTGAAAGCAGGTGGCTGGCATTAACCCATTTGTTTAGAGGAACCTAGATCATTTCTGGGCTCAAGAGGGCTGCTTTAAAAATCTTGTGATAACTAGCTTGGATGGATTAGGGAGTGGTTTTGGAGTCTAGAGCCTTTGGCTTGACTCTGATCCTTAGTAGTTAAGAGTCCTTTAGCCTTAGTTGTTGCCTCTGCAGAATGAGGAGGAAATCAGTATCACACATAGGGTGGAGGCAAGAATGCAGGCACATAGGACATAGGAAATGTAGAAGCATTTTAGAAGGCTGTAGTGTATGATACACAAAAATCAAGTGGTAGTCTATAAGGAGCATTATATTTTATGGCTATAACATGCCTGATTGGGAAGGGTCTCTTAAGGCTCAGTCTGAATTTTCAATATTATAAGCACACAGAGAAATGCGATTAGAAACAGTGTACCTTACATGCATGACAAGGCCTTCCAAAAGTATGCCAAATAGACATATGCAGGCACTTAAATAGACTGAAAAGTGCTCTTTAATACCAAAGATTGAATATAGATGCTGCTTAGTGTAGAAACTGGTCCTGTATGAAATGCTTGGGGGAATAAGTTCTCTTCTCAGACAGGGGCATCTCTGAACATCAGTCAAGACCTTATACACTCATCAGAGAAAGGTGATGAGTAGAAGTGGGCAATTCAGGAATGAAACAAAAGCATCCTAGACCTTTGTATGGCACCAAGAAAGAATCCAGTCAGAGTTTGAGAAAAGAATAAATTGCAAAGTAAGAAAAAAATTAGAAACTATTAATATCCTATGCTATCTCCCGTATTTCCCTTCCTCTTTAGGACCCCCATTAATTTGTCCTACCCCCACCTTCTCCTAGTTCTTCATTTCTGTCTGTATCCCCCAAGATTCCTGTGGCCTCCAAAAAACCAGTATTTTCTCACCTTGGTTCCTTTGCCCACACTGTTTTGCTTGCCTACAGTTCCCTTCTCATCACTCCTCCTGGCACTTTCCCACAAATAAAAATTCTGGAATGTCTTTTACTCATCTTGTTATGGAATCTGGACTGGATCGCCCAACGGAAGAACCAAGTGGCACTTGGAGGTCTTGGAGGGTGGGAGGTTTATTTCACACCAGCGGCTCAGAGGAGAGTGATCTCCAAAGGTCTGAGCCCCAAGCACAGGCAAGGAGAGCAATTTATACTTTTCTACTTCCGTATACGTGGCAGTTTGGCAAGGGCAGCAGGCAGGGCAAGAGAAGAACCCGGTAGGATCCCAAGGTCGGGGTGGGCTAAGATTCTCCTTTAGCCCTATCGGCCATGTTGAAAATGTTATTTTCCTCATCAGTCTCTGAACCCAAGTCTACCCCATCCTGCTAGGCTCCAATCAATGCTTATCTCCTTTGAACTCAGAGTTTCTCTTGTGGCCATTAACATTTTCTACTTGGGATTGCAGTTATTTGTACATATGGTCTTATTTCCTTTACTTGGCTATAATTTCCTTCATGTAAATCATGGTTATTGGCACAGTGCCTGACACAAGGTATGTGTTTAGTAAATTATTTTAGATGAATGAATGAATGAATGATCATTAATTGCAATAAGCAGGTCATCATCATCTTTCACCTGGATTTTTGCCACATTCTAATTCATCTCTCTGCCTCCTATTTTATTCCTCTCCAATCTATCCTTCTCATTTTCACAATATGTATCTTATAAAATCACTTCCATTGTATTACTTTCCAACTCAGGAACCTTAAATAATGTCCTGCTCTACAGAATAAAGACCAAATCCCTCTGCCTCTCTTTCAGAGCTCTTTGATATCTTTCAGAGCTGAATAGTGTCCCTGCTGTTTCCAAACTCTGTGTATGTTGTTCCCAGATCTAAATTCAATTGATCTCACTTCCATCAGGAAGCCTTCCTAAACTACAGCATCTTTTATTGTTCCTCTTTTATAATTCTACAGCATGTAATACACATGCTGTACTACACATGCTGTAACCTAATCATATTTTTGTTGTATTGTTAGGTATCTATTCCAGTGTACATGTCTTCCAAGTGAGATTGCATACTTCACATCTACCTTTGTTCTTTCTGTATCAACTAGCAAAGGGCTGGGGACCTACTAGGACTTCAATTCACACTTTCAAACATTTATTGATTTATTCTCTGATTATTCTGTCCGGCTTTCCTTTTGTTTCCTTCAGTGTCTACAGCCATTGTAAGAGGCTTAATATTCAGTTGATACCTAAAAGACAAAGTTTATATGATAAGAATATTTTTCTTTAAGAAAGCTCCCACCTCCCCTCATCATTTTCACAGCAAATCTTACAATAACCTAAGTATATCTTAGCTTGCTGTTCTTGGAGGTCTTTTAATATCATTTTATACTTGACTGTTTTGTTATTCTTGTTAATTCAACAGTTATTACGTGCCTACTATGTGAAAAGAACTTTAAAGTAGAGTATTTGATATAGAGAGCAGTATATTCTTATTATTTTAACACAAGAGAGATGTTCTCATGTTCCTCCTATTAACTAGAGAGCTATTAACCTTTCTAACTGGTTTCCCTTAACATGGTATATTACTAGGCTTACAAATAAAGACTAGGGCAATGAGAGAAAAGCCACGTGCATTCTGTCTGAGGACAACACATTAACAATATTGCCTCTCTTTTCAACACCATTCAAAAGATTTTTGTCATCAAAGAGAAGATAGCTGAAGGATAGGATAGAAAAATTATTGAGAAAAAATTAGTCAGGATCAACACTTTAAAACAAAATGTTCCTTAAAAAATTACACACCCTCTTCTTTCTCCTTTCTCTTCCAATACATCAATTTCTAAGTCATTATTTCTTCTCTATTTCCCCCAAGCATTATTTGTCCACATCTGTCTCTCTTTCATTATCTGATTCTCTTGATTTTGTGTCATTGCTTTTAATCTGAGGAGTAGGAGGGGCTGCAGCTTTTCCCACCCTACCTACTTTTCATGGCAAAACATATACACTTTGGTCCTTTAACCCTTATGTTCTTGCCTTTCTCTAAACACTGTCTTGAGCTCAGACTTCACCAACACTTCAAACACAAATTCTCCAAAACTGAACTCAATCTTCCTGGGGTTACTATCTAAATTTGCTTTTGCTTGTGTCTTCTCTATAATTTTAACAACTTCGGTATTGAAAGTTTAGTCACCTTCCACTCATCTGTCTCTCTCATCATCCACACCCAATCAGTTACAAACCTATCTTGTCAGCATTTCTTCTATTTACTTCTTCACATACCAATGGCTTTAGGTCCTCAATATCTCTTGCCTAGACTGATGTCTCTTTCTCTAGAGTCTTTCTGTCTAACCCATGCTATTTACTGGCTGTTTTTAAAATCTAAACCTAGTCATATTACTCTCAATCAAAAACCTTCTATGATTTCTCCACTGTTTATGAAATAGAACATACATTCTTTCACCTTGCATTCAAGGCCCTCTACAATTTAGCTCACATAATTTTTCCAGCCTTTCTTCCTAATGCACTAAAAGTTCCTGCCATATCCAGTCTGTGTGGGATTCTAAGAGTATCACCCTTTCTCTTCTTCCACAGCTATGCTTAAGATATTCCCTCTGTCTCCTGTCTCTTCCCATGTTTGCCTATCAAAGTCCTATTTAATCTTAAGACATAGATCAGACTTCACCTCATTCAATCTCTCAAGACTGAGTCCCTTCTTATATCTGCTTAGCACAGTTCTTTGTCACTCGTAAGCCCTTAAGAAAGGCTTGTTGAATTGAACTCATGTAGGAGCATGTCAACTTTTAGGAACTCATTGCCTGTGGGAGTGGGACAGCTGAAAATACAGTAAATAAGGGAGCTGGGCAAGAAGTTGGCACCAGAGTAAGCAACCAGAGTTTCCCCCTTTGTATGTTTCAATGTCCAGATAAATCCCTATTTATCTGCCTGTGTCTATGTGTGTGTATATATGCCTACCTACCAGGCTGTTCAGGTAGGTACTGGCGAATACAAACTTGGGTATGCTCCTGGGAATGAATGTACCAGTGTACATCCGTGGATGTAGGCTGGCCTATGTCAGTCCCCCTATGAATTCCTGCTTCAAACTCTTGTTATGAGTTTCTGTTTTAAAATGGTGCTTAGATTAAATGTGACATAGAATACATTAGGTACTTTGAAAATTAGTTCTGAGTACATTGTTTATAGGGAGTTGCTAAGGGAAACTCTGTATTTATTTATTTTTATTTATTTATTTTTTGAAACTCTGTATTTAAATGTAAGGAATTAGTAGTGGAGTCAGCTCATAAGATACCTTTGTGCACTCAGGAAAAGGCAGCATTTGCTAAAGGCATTTTATTTCCACTTGTCAGAAAATTGTCATATATATCAGTTTTGTTTGCATGAGGCACTTGGCTGCCATCTTCAGGAAAATTGTTAGAATATATGTATATATGTTATCTACTTTGTGAAATGTGTCCTCTTAGATATGGAGTCTCATATTGTATACAATCTGCACAACTTTATGTGGTGATCCTGCTCTGTACCTATTATAGAAAGGGTAGAAGTTGTCTATCTGATTTAAGAAAAAAGTTGTTCCTTCTGACTGGAAACAAGATAGCCATTAGAGTTTCTGGGTAAGTAAAGACTCTTTCCTGATCAGATCATTTTCAGACTCAGGGTACTGTTCTGATCAGAGGCATTGGTGAAATAAGTTAAGACTGTTCCTGTAATTAGTAGAAAGCAATTTTGGATGAAATTTGGACCTCCAAGAGGAATAAAAGCTTAGTTGTTACTTTGTAGTCCTTACAAGAAGGCAAGAGCCTTGGACTAGTCTTACTGACACCTAGCTCCCAATTCAAGTGCCAGCTACAGGAGAAATTTGACACCAAGGTAATGAATCAGGAGCTTTTCAATTAAGGTGAAAAGAATATCAGAAACAGATTAAATTCTGATTAACAGTTAGGATTAGTGAAAAGGATATGAAATGGCACCTAGTTATTTGTTCAACCCTGCTCTATGTATACAACATTTAAGTGTAATACTCTTTAGTGTTGCTCTACTTGAGTGTTTTAATAAATTTGCGTTTTTGAAAGAACTTAGATAATTCATCATTCTCATTTTTATTATAATTAACTATGTATATAATTTAAGACTAGTACTTTTAGACCATGTGATCAATACAGGGCTGCTACTCATATGTAGGGTCCCTCTGTGTTAGTTAGAAAAAACTATAGTCCTCTGGGAGCATATGACACAGCCCTATCTACCATCACCTATTGGTAATGTACTTGAATTCCTAAGTCCATTTTTGAGGGGTAAATATATTAAAACTTACCTGCATACCGAAAGATAGAAAGTGATGATAGCAAATATTGTGGCACATATACAAAGGATACTAAAATAAGCCAGTATTTGCATATTCTTATTTTTTTAAATGTACTTGTTAAATCTAATTTCTCATTCAGCCTTTACGATATACTTATAAAGTAGTTCAGCCACCATTTATGGAGTGGCAGGCAGTATGTTAGGCCCTAAGGGCCTTATCCTTAGAACTCTAATGGGATACACAAGCTGAATAAGGCTAATGAGAAGCAGAGGTTTGTATAGAGTGCTATGGGAGCCCAGGGAAGGTCACCCAGCCCAGATGAGACACCAGTGAAGACTTGCTGGAGGAGACTGCTGAGCTGAGCTGAGTTAGTAGCATATTAGCTTCATGTAAGGGACACAAACGTTAAGCCATGGAAAGATTAAGGAATTTACCCCACACTGCACAGCCATGTAAAGTGGAATCATGAGAGGACCAATGTGAAGTAACTCCAAGTTTAAGAAAGAGCCCAAAGTATTGGACCCTTGGCTACAAGGTACCATTTGGATTTATTTGAGAAATAAATTTTATTTGAAATACTATTTTATTTGAGAAAGTTTCATATTTACATGTCTCAGTCACATACGTTAAAATATTAGACAAATGCAGGTACACCAAAATAAACCAAGCTTGCAGCCTTCTAAGACAGCTAATTAACACTTATACCACAATCCTGGCAACCTTTAGTTCTCCATTTTGTGATCGCTGCAGGTTGCTCCTGGAAGATGTATCGCATAAAAATAAGGCACCAGCTCAAACTTCCTCAGATACCAACTTAAAGAGGCCTGAGTCATTCATATCATGCCCTTAAGGTCTTCAACCACTAAAGGCAGCAAACAAAAGTGTTGCTAATTAAATGTGTAATTAAGATTTATTAGCATATATTAGTTTCAAGTCTCATTTGCTACTGCTTTGAACTGGGTTTATCCTGTTTTTATTTGTGCTTAATTGTTCTGTTTTATACGTGTTTGATTTTGTAGGATACTTCATATCCCTTCTGGATGCAGGCAGAGTGCAAACTCTAAATAAATAATAACAATAGATTAAATTTATGTAGAATTGGCTTTTATGTGCTGTATTAGTCTTTATAGCACATTGGGGCCCCTTACAAAATCAGTATGTATGGAACATTTATGCCCATTTTATAGGACTTGGAACAATTTTGCTGTTTTAAATTATTATAAAGGCTTTACAGTTATATGTTAGCTTTTACTACATATTTTTAGTTATAGCTAGAATTGGTGTGCTATCTTTGCCAAGGAACACAATCCTCAATAATAAAAATGTTCCTACAAGCAAAGACAGTACACATTATGACAACTCACTTTATGAGACAGTTGTAACACGTTCACAGCATGATGGGGCTGGGAGGGACTAGAATGGCCATGTTTCCAGGAGAGCATTATCTACTTTCTGGAATATTTTTGGCCAAATTTTAAACTCTCACAACTTTTTACTGTCCAATGTGTTCCTACATTACCAGTATCCTTGCCAAGAAGCCAGTAATAAACAGGGAGTGCAAACTCACTTTCTTGTGAGCTTAAAATAAACAACTGGGCAGGTTCATCAGTTACAAACCCATTTTCACATAGAAAAGGACTAATGAAATTCTTGTATTTATGTTAAAAATTGGGCTTTCAGTTAAGAGTTCATTGAGGAAAAACATTAAAGGATTCTACTGCTAAAAGGTTCTTTTTTGTTTTTTTTGTTTTTTTTTGCATGGTTAGATCTTTATTTATTTTTATTTTTATTTTATTAAGGTATTATTGATATACACTCTTATGAAGTTTTACATAAAAAACAATGTGGTTACTACATTCACCCATATTATCAAGTCCCCCTCATACCCCATTGCAGTCACTGCCCATCGGTGTGGTAGGGTGCCACAGAGTCACTGTTTGCCTTCTCTGTGCTTTAAAAACACTGAACAAACTGATCCCCAAGGCCCTTTTCAACATATTCTATGGGTTTACAAACTGAAGGTAAAACGTTTCACTGGATTCCTATCGTGGTTTCTACATCTTACCATGATGTAGAAAACCCTGTGATATGAAAGAAGAAAAATATCACAGAGAAAGCAGATCAGACTCTTACAAAAGTGGAATGTGGGGTCAAAGGAGGCCCTAAACAGTAGAAAGAGGACACTACGTAATGTGATTATTTTCTTCCACTTTTAGCTTTGGTAGTTTAATTTGGAATTTGGCATGCAAAGAAATTGAAACTTAGTTTTTAATTATATGTCCTATCAGCCAACCCTCTGCTTCAGCCATGTTATTTTACTAATCAATAGCTTTCTGATGGTTGTACTTCATCAGTCGGAGATACACATGATTTTGTCAGCTGCCTTCAGAGTTTCAATACGACTTTGCCCACCTACTTTATTTTCTACAATATTTCAATATACACTCTGATATTCTATCATATTGGCCTGTTTTCTAACTCCATATACTGTACTAGAGCCTCACACTTATGTCTGTAGGCTCTGGCCTCACCTGCCCAGTTCAAGCATAACTTCGCTTCTACCTGATAGTTTTCACTGTCACTGCTTAATTTAATTCTGGTTTTCTCTAGGTTTGAGGAGGCTATATCATCCCTACTTACCTCAAACAACTCCTTCATTTTGTCCCCTGAACTTGTTATATCAAATTAAATTTCCTATCAGGAAATCCCTAATATGTGAATCTAATCATCCCTGAAAACTTGTTGGAATTTTGATAATGGGAAACTTTATTCCAACTTGATTCTAAAATGAAAAAGTAATAATGCATTCCCACTCCAATTAAAAAAACCCAACCAATTTCCTCAAATATCACCATAACATTCTAAAATACCCATGTAACAATTTTCCGAATATGTATGCTATTGTAAAGTATTTAAAGCACCAATTACCTAATTACTGAACAGTTAGTTAACTAATTAGCAGGTATGTTTTCTTATAGTTCACAATGATGAAGAGCTATACTGGATATAAACGGACCAAAAAACCCCACAAAACAAAACAAAACAACAACAAGCAAACAAGCAAGCTTTCAAGCTGCCTGGGAATGTCTGTTTGTTTTCCATCACTGAAGAAAAGATGAAGGGTCTCTAACGTGGGATGATGGAAAGGCAAAGTAAGGCTTTTCCTAGAATTTCTAGAAAGAGGACTCATGAGTGAGAAACAATGTAACAGGAAACTGTGACGACATCCACTAAAGGGATACTTTGATTCATGTGAGACCAGAATGAGGCAAAAACCCCTGGAGATTCTGTTATCAAGTTGAGCAAATTAAAGCAAAGGAGACCATGGCAATGCCAAAATTATCATTTTAATTAGTCTTAACAGTCAAGCAGAGTAAGGTGAGAGAGTGAGAAAAGGACAGCAATATTCAAATTCTGGGGAAGAGAAAAGGTATGTTGTACTCTAGCCTGGTAGGAGGGAAATTGTCACCGTAAGCATTAATTGAGGTTAGTGAGAGAGGCACCAACTTGTTAATTTTCTGAAATCAATGATCTTGTTCTGTAGCCTCATTTGCTTTCCTTTTTGCTGTTTATGCTTAGCTGTTTTAATAAAGCTACAAATTTTCCTTTAATACTGCAAGGGACATGTACAGTGATGTAAAGAAACCATTAAATAATATATTAAAGGTACATAATAAATGCAAATGACACTTAAGGGAAAACTAGCAATGAAGATCACCCTACAATGGGACCAGAGACCTCTATTAGAGTTGGGGTTCAGAGGATGGTGCTGTGATGCTGAAGCCAGCTTCAGGAGAGTGGGACTCAGCTGACAGAAACCTGGGTTAATGAAACATTCCCTGGTTTCAAGTGTCTCTATTCACAGCCAAGAAGATTAACAAATTTTACTGAGCAGGTACTTTCATTTCCTGCCTCAAGATGCAAAATTCCAGAAGAGAATAGGTAGAGACATAAGCTGCAGGAGAAGGCAAATGAATGAACATCCAGGATTCTGACTGTTCTTAGTTGAGCCCCACAAAAGCAGGGCTTCCATCCCCCTTCTATGCCCTGAGGCAGAGGGCAGGCTCAGTCCTATGCCCACTGCCTCTTGTTTCAGTACTCTGCAAAGCTCTAGGGTGGGAGCATCTCTCCTCCCTCTGAATCCCACACTATCACATGCCTTGTCCTTTGCTATGAGAGAAATAAGGGGGAGGGAATCCCTGTTTTCAGGGGCCAATATCTCCTTTATAGGCTCTTTAAGCCATAGGCATAAACAGCAAATGCCTGTAATGCTTTGGAAGATGAAAATCTCTGAGTGCTCCCGACAAGGCTGAAGATGCTGATCTTACTCAATACCACATTACACTTGCCTTTTAAATTCCTGACTCAACCTTGGTCGGATTGTATACAGTTTATTAACTCTCTCATTTTTCTGCCACATTTGGTTAATGAAGGCTGGATGAATTGAATATTTTATCTCCTTATAATTTTTGATAATGTGTTCACCAAGACATCTTTCCCTTCTGGGTAGAAGGTACCCAGGTGAGCATGATTAGGTAACTTTGCGTTAAAGAGGCAAAGCCATCAGGTGCAAAAGGTTAGAAGTGACCCACTAGAGTCTCAGAAATTTATATTTTCCTTTTGGGAATTTAACAGTGGGAAGAAGATGGATTTTGTTCCGAGTCTCTTTCTCCAAGCCCAAGTCACAAAAGCTAGCTGGACAAAGGATATCTGGATGTATGAGAGACTGAAGTTAGTAAATGTGAGATCAAACTGCTATTTGTATATGGGACATTTGTGTAGATGTAACAGTTGTGTCTACAGAAAATGTGTATTCTCACTGCTTTACACTGTAAATATTTCCCTGTACTGTTATGTTTCAAGCACATATTTATCAATCAGATCATACAGGTGTTTGACTAGATAAACTTCAAACTGAAATTAAGAAGTGCTTCCTAAGTACAAAGTACGACAATGCACATGATCTAGTAATTCAGTGGAGTAAGGTAACTGCAGCAGGTGGAAGACTTAAATACAATTGCACATTCCTTAAAGTCTTACTACTATACACTGTAAGTATATATTCAGAGAATATACTTACGTGGAACAAATACATCAAAATATTAACATCTCAAAATATTATCTCCTGAGTACTGGGGTTACATAATTTTCATTTTTGGAATCTTTTTTGGTTTTCCACACTCTCTGAAACTAGCATATATTCTTTTGTTTCATTACAAAACATTGATTTTGTCCACCATGGACTCCTCAATGCTAAGCACATAGGACATAGTGCAGGGAGTCAATTTCGGTTTTAAGTAAGTTAAGAATTTTAAAATTTGGAAAACATTAATTGGGTCTTATTCTCTGCTTATAAATCTAACTTCACATTTTATGTATTTGTGAAAATTGAGCCTTTTACCACTCTATGGGAACAGACATTTAAGTGAGCACATGATTAGACAACCACTGTAAGAACCCCATTATTAACTGGTGAAGGGTCCCCCTCTCTGCTTGGCCAGTGGTGTGTGTGTGTCTAATATGGAAGTTAATAGTAACAGTGTCATTGCTTTAGAATTTATCATCAACTCTTGAGTTTCTGTAGTGTTAGAATGAAGTATTGATGTAGCTAACCCCTAAGTCATTTCTGTTTGGTTTGGAAAAGAGGTATATGTTTTTCCCCAGAAGATTTGCTTCCTAAATCTGTTTTCCATGGATAGGGTTTGCCTTTCCTTCCTGCACAACCTAACTGTTTGACGGGGGAAGGTAACCAGAAATGGGCTGGGGGGCAGAGGGAAGTCAGCCTGGGATTAAACATTTACTACCCGTCAGCCTCAGGTTCTAAATTTAAGGTTCACTGGCACTGTTCTAGAATATTACCTTTCCTTTGTATAATGTCTTCAGAGTTGGGTGGGTGGAGAGGACATTTTTTCTTAAAAGACAGGCCTTTCTCTCTTTCTTTAAAAAATCTCTTTAGAATAATGTTCAATGGTATTAATGAGGTAATGGCCAACTTGCCTTAGATTAGGAAGGCTTCTCTTCTTTCCCTCCTAAAATTATGTATTTTTCCCTTTTGGGCGTGGAGAAGAATAAGTCTATTGATTTTAGTGATGTTGAAGTTATCTCTTCTTCTGCTGGAAGGGTTTTTCTTTAAAAAAAAAAGTCTCTGGAGAGAAAGATTCCTTGCTTTTTGTGAGGTTGGGGGAGCAACTTTCTTTAGGTTTGGAGGATTTCCGTGTTTTAAAAACTAGGTTTTATGGAAAGGAGCTATACGGGCCACTGGTTTTAATGAGGTTGGGGAGCTTTTTATTTCCTTTTCTTTCAAATAAATTATTTATTTGGAAGAAATAGGATTGAAAGCATCTTTCCTTGAAAGAATTTTTCTTTCATTTTATTAAAAAAGAAAAGTTGAAGGCTGGAAGATAAATAAGGTCTCTGGATTTGGGTGAGATTGCATGCATTGCCCCTTGAAGAAGCTTTAGAAAGAGATTTTATGGGATTTTCCCCCTTTCTTTTGTGTGTGGGTGGTTTGGAGTGGGTTGATCATCAGGAATAATATGCATTATCTTCAATAAAGCATTGGTGCACCTTCCCTGAAGAGAATTTCTTCCTTTTGGCAATTATCCTTTAATTTATTTTCTTCCTCCTTTTCCCTCCCTCCCTCCTTCTCTCTCCCTTCCCTTCCTCCTTTTCCCTCTACGCTCCCTCCCTCTCTCTGTCTTTCTTTCCTTTTTGTTTGGATAAAAATGTTCAAGGACTCTGGTGAGTTTGGGACATCTTCATTCCCTAAAAAGGAGGTTTCTCTTTTAAAATATCCTATTCGTTTTTTTTCCTTCCCTCCTCCTATTCTGATGTATTTACTTGTTTTGAGATAAAAAGAGCATTGTTGAGGCTGGGAACACTTTTCCTTAACAGGACTTTATTGGTTTTGTTTCTGTTTCTCTCCTACCTTTTCTATGTATCCTTCCAATGTTTACATTTGCTATATTAAGAATAAAGGTTTAGGGTTTGGATGAGTTCAGATCACCTCCTATTGGAAGAATTTCCTTTTTTTTTCTTCTTTCAAAAATTTTTCATGTGTTTTTGTTGTATTTTGACAAAATTTCCTGTGGTTTTGCGAAGCTGAGCACTTCTCTTTAAGAGGATTCTTTCATTTCATTGATATTACCTCCTCCAACAGCACACATGCCTTTCCATTATTAATTTTTTTTAATCTTAAAGAAATTGTATTTTGAGAATAAGGTTCATGTGCGTAGGTAAGCATGAGGCATCTCCCCTTGGAGGGGATTTCTTTCTTTTTCCTTTTCTTCAAATTAAAAATTAAGAAGATTTGGAAAGATCAGGGACCCTGTCCTTTCCTATTTCTTTCTTTTTGTTAAATTAAAACATCTGTGTGTTTCTGAGGCAGAGGAATTAGTAAGTTTGATTGACTTTGATAATTTTAAAAGTATCACTTTTAAAAGATTTCCTTTTTTGTTTTTCTCAAAAGAAAAAAAACTGGAGAGTAAATAAAGGTTATTTTCCTTGGTGAGATTGGAGGCCCTGCCCTTAAGAGGATGTTCCTTTCTTTTACTTCCTTTTTTAAATTTTCTTTTTTCCTTATTTATTCATTTGCTTACTTGTTTATTTGTGACAAGGTATCAGTTTCATTATCTTGAAGTTGGAGGAATGATCTATTTCTTTTACTGATATTTAAAAAATTGAGGTATAATTCATGTACCATAAAATTCACCATTTTAAAGTGTACAAGTCAAAGGTTTTTCATATACTCACAAGGTCGTGCAACTGTCACCAATGTCTAATTTCAGAGCATTTTTATCATCCCCAAAAGAAACCCTGTACCCTTCAGCTATCACCCACACTTCCCCTTCCCCACCCCTGCCCCCCTGGCAACTGCTAATCTACCTTCTGTTTCTAAGGATTTGCCTACTCTGGATATTTCGTATAATAATGAGGAAATTGAAAGAAATAACTTTAGGGAGCTTTGGTGAGATTGATGGACCTCCCCTTCAGAAGATTTATTTTTGCCCCCATAATTTCTGTGAGGGACTGGGCATGGCTTTGAGGTGCAAATAAGGTTTATAAATTTCATGAAATGTTTAAGGTTCGAAATACAGTTTACCTTGAGATGATATCTCTTTTTTCATTTTTCATTTTTTTTTCTTGTAGATTTAACTTTCATGGGTTTTGGTGAGGCTGAGGAGCACCTCCCTTTAGGACTTTTTTTTCTAGTAAAATAATTTTCAGGGGAGGGATCAGTTTCATTCTCTGGGGTTACTGTCCTTTTTTTAATTTGTAAATTCATTTTTCTATTTTGTGAATGACGTTTATTTGCTTTGGTGAGGGTGGGGCATCTCCCTTTAGGAATGGATGCCTCCTTTTCTTAATCCTCAAATTTTTCTTTTCCACTGGAGGAATTGCAGTCGGCGAGCTTTGTAAAGGTTGTGCACCCTATCCCTAGGAGTATTTCTATTTATTTTCTTTCCAAAAAAAGGTCTTCTTTGGGAGTAATAGGTTCAAGGTCTTGTGCCCCTTCTCCTTCCTTATCAGGCTCCTGCGCTATGATAGCGCCCTGAGATGGGAAACACCAACCACTGCTTTGGAAAATATCAAGGCTGATGGAATATCAGCTTAAAGATTGTTCTTAGACAAATGAGAATCCTATGTGTTACAGAAAGCCATATGTTGGGTATTTAGAAAATCTACAATGGATAAATTAATAGTTATGTCCTTTTAGGTGTCAAGTTTTATTTTTGTCTTCTCCCACCTGCTGCCGTCTTAGGGGAATACAAGAGTTAATAATGCAGAAGAAAGCATTCTGCAAACTGTAACATGCCATAGTAGCAGAAGGGCTTATATAATCTCTATTCTAGTGCCTGGAATTGTTTCCTGGCCTCTATGGATTTTTCCCTTTACTCAGAAGCACTTTGGGTAACAGCTCAACTTTTCCTTTTGGGCTACAGCTCTGAAGAAGCCCCAATCCGGATATTTTAATAAATACATAAGAATTGTATTCTCAGAAAAGAAAGGCCACTGACCAAATATCTCATTATCTTTTCTAGAATATTCTGCAGCAAATGCCCAGGAGCTTTCAGATTATATGAAATAAATCAGATGGTATCATCAAAACCTGAAAAAGAGGAGGGAAAGAATCTAAGAAGAAAGTAATTTTATCCTGACCTTCAACAGGTTAAATCCTGAAACTGTTTATAGTCACTGAAGATATTCTATTAACTTAGGGAGGAAATTTATTACTCCTGAAAACAACAACATCATCATTAGTCTGCTGCTGCCAGGGCTGTGGGGGATAAGGACACTTTCCAAACCATTTTTTTAATTGTTAGTAATTTTCTTCTTAATTATGGGTCCAACATCCATTCTGAAAAAGGAAAGATTGACTGCATTTCATTGAGCGCTGTATATTCCAAGCTATTTAAATAAGCATTTACTTCTCACTCTGAGAGCAGTGAGAACATATTTTTATTCATTCACAGCAGCAATTCTTTACGTCATTACTGGAAATGGAATTCATAGGGTTTCAGCCTTAGCACGTGTTCACTGAGCAAACATAGGGAAAGCTAATTGCACTAGGCACTGGGAGGAAGAGATGGTACCTACCTTTGAGAAGCTCAGAAATAGGTAAGATGGATGATAAAGTATTCAGGCAAAAATTACCAGATATCATATAAACAAATACTTGCTACTTTGCAAGAAAATGTATGCAAAAAATACCAGGAAACTGTTATGTTATGGTTTGGAGTCTAACAGTAATTGCTGTGTGGTCACTAGGAAGTATACACATACCATTCCCCACCCCAGAATAAAAGCCACAAAAGTGTATTTCTTCTCGGATTTTCATCAGTCATCTGTATGGTGTGATTAAAATTTCATATCTGGTCAAACCCAATGAATAAAAATATAAACTGTGTTTCTTCAACCACCACTGGGGGCAGAGAAATAAATATGGTTCACTTCATGTAAGCACCACTCCCTTCAAGAGAGTTACAGAACTGTTAAGGAACCAACTCACACTTGCTGCCACCAGGTGGGAGACCATGGATCATTTCCTGGAAATCACACATTTTAGAAAGGAAGGAAATAGACAGGTTTGGTTCATAGACAGTTATCCTGGTAGCTATTTGGAAAGAAAACATGAGCCCCCTTTTCTTGGTCTCTACCCTCCTGATTGGCATAGATTTTCAGCAGGTTTTGAAACCCCAAAAGAGAGCAGACTACACACTGGAAGAAGGCTTTGTTGTTGTTTTTACTGTAATACCAGTCAGCAAGATTATCTGGGAGAAATCTGCAGTCACATTCAAACACTCAGTTTTGCTCATTTCATCCTTTGACTTATCAGGCTAGTTTTATGTCACTGGTACTGACTGTGCCTTGCCATATAGGATTTCATTATGATGAGAGCTGTATTTTGTTTTCATCTCTGAGATTGTGTGTGTGTGTGTGCGTGTTTCCCCAAGCTTGCCCCAAGGAGGCAGTGTCTGGGAGTAATGCACCCCAGCTAAGATGACAACCTATATGCCTTGAACGTTAAGAAGCAACTCAGCTAGTTGTGTGTAATATTTGAGGAGGATACTGCAGAGAATGGCCCTATCACTGAAGATCAGATGTTCCCATCTGCACCAGAGAACAATTGCATAGCAACACCTAGGTGTTGAAGAGGGTTTCACTCGCAGAAATATGAGCATTTACCCAGATCCTTTACATCCTTCAAAATCCTCTAAACCCACTGGCAGGTTCATCTACATAGCCCTCTTAGCACATGGTCACGGTTCTTAACCCTTGTCTAAAAGGTAAGTGACTGAACAAATGACTAGCTCTCCTAAGGACACAGTCAAACCCCTGGGGAAACCTGGTCCCCTTTCAGGGCTGCCAAGTGGCCTGTGGCTCAGCCAGCACATCCGAGTGGGCACTATGTAGAAGGAAGCTAACCTGCTTCCCCTTACCTTGGTCCTCCTTATCTGTCTGGCAACAGATATTTTCTGTCAAGCTAGTGGGAGATGACTTCTCATTGTCACAGGGCTCATCCCCAGAGCCCCTGACCTCCACTCAGTCTTTCAGAGGCCAAACAGGCCATACATTTGCTGCCCATCCTGGTAATTAAGTCCCCACCTATCAGTTTCTCAGCCATGTTCCCAAAGTCTCACTTCAGAAAGATATAGGTCGTTGGTCCCTGCTGGTCTCCCACCAGCTTCAAGTAAACTCTTCCAAAAAGATAAGAGCAAACACTGGCTTTGGGTGACTTCCTATGTCCAGCTGCCCCACGCTTTCCATTCTTGAGATCACCCTTTGCAGTAAGGGGAGAGATCCATCTCCTGGTGACAGCCAGGGTGTTGTATTTTAATTTTGTCTTAGTCTCCTGCCATCCCATTTTATTTATTTTTAAGCTGCTACACTTTTTTTCCCTGTGAAACTTTTCACTTCAACCTCCTCTTTTTCAGTTGCTTATCGCTGCAGTTATTTTGAAAACTAAGGTCTCCCTACTCATAATTCAGGAAGCAAGCAGCGCTTCCATTTCCATGTCGCGATACCAATCCCTGCTTCCTTCCATTCTACAAGTGTGAGGTCCAAAGCCCAAGGATTCCAGAGCCATACCCCAACGCCCTGCTAGGCAGCTGGTGGATGGGCATCGTTAGTGAGGTGTGTTATTTGTTTGTCTTTGTTTTGTTTGTTTTTCCTGCACGGGAAGTTAGGGAAGGTAAATGAAGGTGTATGTATGCGTTATCATAATCTTCACAGTCTCCTGGAAGGAAGTTTAGGGGAAAGGAAGAGTAGGGGGACCATAGAGAAAGCAAGAAAGACAAACAGACTCCTGCTGAAGAGCAGACGGGGTTTCAGGGGTCCAAGGCAAACACTGAAAATCTTCTTTCCCCTTCCTCCCCCCTGGGCGGGTGCCGGAGGATCCTCCACTTGTCTTCTCCCTGTTAAGCGAAGGTGCCTTTGAACATTGCCAGAGATGAGGGTTCCCATTCACACGCTCTCAAACACCAATTTCTATTTTTGTCTCTAAACCAGTATTCCTGTTCCATTCCAACAGCCCCGGGTGCGGAATGCCAGTCGCCTGCTTGTGACGCGGCCCATCACTGTATCACTGTGTTTGCACCTACCTGCCGCGAAATCCTGCAGACAGATGGAATGGTGCCTTCGACACACTCATGCTCTCCCCCTCCTCCGCGCGAACCCTGCCCTTCTCCTGCAGTGCGCGTGGGCGCCGCCCATCCCCTCCTCTCCACCAAGAGTAAAAGCGCCTAGCAGCCAGCAGAGACGCCGGGCATCTCACTGGAGCGCCGCTAGTTGCACCCAAGCTGAGGACCCCCTACCCAGCGGCAGGGAGGGGGCCAAGCCAAGGGCTCCGCAACTTGGGCCTCTGAGGCAGTGACCACAGCTAAGAGATGTGTCCCACCGTCCCGAGTCAATCCTATCCCTGTGTACCTCAGGCCAGCCCCAAACACGTTTCTAGGTCTCCCGCTCCCTGGGATAATCTTTCTCCTCTTTTTCAAGATATAAGCGCTCACCGCACTGTCACTTATTCCCTTGGGGAAATCTGCTCCGACTCCCAGCCTCTGCGATTACCCCAGTTTCTAGCCTCAAACAGCCCACTCCCACTTCCACATGTTGCTTCCCGCCTCCCAACTGTTTCCCACTCCCCGGGCTCCTCCATCCCCGCATCTTTCTGAGGATCTTTGCCAGTTGGTGTCAGCCAAATGGGGTTTCAAGGGTACCCAGAGTTCCGCAAGCTGGATAGCCATCTGGCCTCGCCTTGCTTCTCCCCCTACTCCCGCCCCAGGGGGTCTTTTCATTACCTTTATACTGGACAAGGGCCCTGGCGTTCGGGGCGATGGCAAGGTCTTTAGACTGCTTTCTGGAGTGGCTGCTGGACACTCTAATAGACGTGATGCTGGACACGGCTCTGAACGGGACTCTGGAGCCGGCTCAGGGCAGGACTCTGTGGCTGGTTCTGGGGCTGGTTCTGGAGCCGGCTTGGGGACCGGTTTTATGGCTGGTACTGGGGTCGGCTCTGAGGCTAGTTCTGTGGCTGGTTCTGGCGCCGGCTTTGGGACCGGTTCTGTAGCTGGTTCTGAGATCAGTTCTGTGGCTGGTTCTGGGGCCGGCTCGGGGGCCGGTTTTGGTTCTGGTATCGGTTGTGTGTCTAGTTCTGTGGCTGGTTCTGGGGTCGCTTCCGGACAGGTTTCTGGAGCAGGATCTGGATAGAACGGTGCTGCCGGTTCCAGAGAAGCCTCGGGGAGCAGCGAAGGAGCCCACAGCGGCGGCGGCCAGGGCGGCAGAGGCTCTGGAGACTCCGCGGGCTGTTCTCCGTCCTGAGGCAGGGCAGTGCCCTGGGCCGCGGCCGCTCCGCAGTCCATGGTGCACACCGCCTCAGGTCTGGGCAGCTGGCGACCCTGAGCTCGGAGGGCTAAAGTACCTTCGGGCGCCCCGTCCTCCCCAGTTCGATAACCCCTCGCAGGGTGTCAAACTTTCCCCCGCCTGGCTCCATGGCTGGCTCCGCTCTGAGGTCTAACCCGGGGGCGCTCCGCGTCTCCCAGGGCTGGAACACGCCCCTTGGTGAGCGCACACCTCTTCGTAAGCAGCCACGGGCCCGATGGGCGGGAAGCAGAGGGGCTTGCGAACGCGGACTGGACAGAGCGCTTGATGACCTCCTAGCGACGCGCGGGAGGGGGTGGAGGGGAAGCAAAAAGGGGAGGGGGAGTAGAGCAGGGGGCGGGGGGTGTTGAAGCTCGGCCGTTTAACCCTTTAGTGACGCGAATGCAAAGGGAAAAAAAGCCAGACGGGAACTTGAGGGTCTTTGCAATCCCCAAACCACTTAGCTGTGAGCTGCAGCTCCTAACAGCTTCCATCCTGTGTCTGCTCTCTCACCTCAGCAGCAGGTGAGCCTAGCTAGCCTTGGACCGATCTCATGCCCCGCATCTCGAAGCCTCTGTGGGCAAGTAATTCTTTTTTCTAACCCGGGAAAAGAAATGAAGTGGCCTGGGATTGGGGTGTGTATGTGTATCTGTGTGTGTGTCTCTCTATGTGTGTCTGTGTGTTCAATCCTTTGGATTGAAGTAAAATTTTTGCCCCCGCCCCTCAGTTTTTGCATTTCAGGGCCTTCCAGATCCCGGCAGTTTGCAGCTGGGTACAGCGTTTGGGGTGCTTCTGGAAAGATGTGTATTGAGGGAGGGCTGGATCCTTAGCTTTCCGCAACATATAGACGCAGCCCCAAGAGCAAGGCAAGAGTGCCCGGGAAGCGGCAGCTGGGCTGCGCGCTACGGAACAGAGGCTGCCCTGGTCTCCGTAGCGATTCAGGAGTCTGGCTGTGTCGCCTTTGCCACGGGAAACTGCCTTTTGCTTTTAGTTGGACTTCCCAAGCATCAGCAAGAGTTTTTTACTGAACTTATGTGTGTGTGTGTCTTGGGCTGGGAGAAATTCACTGCAACACTCACATATTTTTCACCTCCTGATACCTCAGAAGCACTATGACATTAGGGATGGAAGATTTTCTTACAAAGAGAACGGCCAGTCCCTGCCGCAGTACCCTTCTCACCACATCAAAAGACTTTAGAAGCTCTCTCAATTATTAGTCACGTACACATACATACAAACCATCACCTCAGTCAGACCTAGAATTTAGATGCAAAATTGCAATTAAAAATCTAAAGACCACCCATTAATCCACTGCTGTGTGGGGGTTGGAAGAAGGAGTACCTGTAAACCTAATTTGAAATATGACAAGTTAATTTATCTAGGACACATATAATGCTGAATGTGGATGGCAGCCCTCCTTCTGCAGCCCCTCCTCTCGCCCTCTCTTCCTGGACCATATCCTCCACTAATCCGTCTTTTTTACCAACTGACACTGACCCACCTGGAATTTTCTAGAACCTGCTGCCTTTCTCTGTTCCCTAGACCACGTCCCAGCAGTAAATAATACCACAGAAGACAGTCTCACATAGCCCCCTCCAAAGGCCAGAATCTCTGATGAGATCTGCATTTCCCAGATCCTCACTGCAGCATCATAGACCAAGCCCACCTTTCTGGGGCAGGGGTCTGCTGCTTGGCAGTTACTCATCTAGTACTGCAAGTATCCCTAACCTCTGGGGCTGGGGAAGTCCGGGGGTAGGGGTATGAGCCCTGACTATCAAGTCCCTCACTGATGACAGGCCTTCTTCCAGTAAATCCACACAAAGGGTTCATCTTCTTCACCCTTCTTGGGCTTTCTCTCCTCTCCTATCCCACACTCAAGCAATCAAGCTGCTTTTAACCCTAAGAATTCAAGACTGAAACATACTACACCAGATCTGACCAGCCAGTAAGACTATTTTAGAGCTCACTTCTTAGGCTTTCAGTCTTTGGTGGAATCTGTCCTTAGAAGGAGACAATATCTCACATTTAAATCTTGTTTTCACTAAACCCTGGCACATGATTAGAAGGGCTGAAGATGGAGGAGTCACTGAGTAGGATGGCCTTTTGCGTTAGCGAGCGATGGGGTAGGGTTTGACAGAGACCTGGTGTCCGTCAAGCACCAGGGGACAATTTGGAGCTATTGCTTTACATATGTTCATTGACTCTCTTGTCTATAATTCTATACTTAATCACAGGGAGTCTAAAATTTGTGATGTCAAATCTTGCTGCAAAATCAGTTTGAGGTTTAATGGTAAAATATTTGTTTGTGCATGGTTTTTGCTCCATTAGGGTGGGTTATGAGAGATATACTGCCTGGATTGTATTATGATTAACTTAATTTAAAAAATTTCTCAGTATATCACAGACTGCCTTATTTCCTTATGGTACGCAAGGTTTTGCCTTGCTCCTTTGTCTCTTCTCAGTCCAGCATTGAATACAATGCTTTACATGGGACCATGGGACAGAGGGGGTGAAGGTAGAAAGGGGGAAGAGTTAGAGTTGATTGGTGCCTGACTTGGAGAGGCATCTTTGTTGTATCTTATCTATACCTTCCTCTTCCCTCATAGTCTTCTGGTTTCTTAACAAAGAAAGCTTTACTTAGATGCTTGTGTATTTTCTTAAAACCTAATGCAGGGCTGAGGCCATAGTAAGGATTCAAGAAATGTCTGTTAAATGGATGATTCATTGCAAGTTACTGGTTAGGGTGTCTTTTTTTTTCTGCATTGCTTTTTAACAGTATTTGATATTTTGGATGATTGATGATCTCCTAAGAGACTCTTCTAATTGAACAATACTGATATAAAGGCCAAGTGCTACATAAGAATAAGAATGATGACCATCTCTACAGAGGCTTGAGTGGACATGGTTCTGGATGTCTCAGGGTAGACATGGCCCTTAACCTGGGACACTGGGGCATGTTATATGTTACCCAATTGCTGGATGAAGGATAGACCAGTATAGTGGGCTCATATATTTGAATATGTAATGTGCTACCTTACCCCCACCGCCAGGATTTATCTGATTCCACCCAAAACAAAATCCATCCAAGCCAGCCCAGAGATTCTTTGATTTTAGGCATGCTAGGAGTTATGGAGAAGCAAAGGAGAGAAAACCTAAGAATTGTGGCAAAATTAAAGCTCTTATTCCTCCTTTTTAATTTTATTTTCAATATGGAATAGGGTGACATTGCAGAGGCAAAGAAAAGTAAGCCCTTTTTTTATTTGGCCAATAGCTTCAATTTCCCTAAACCTTCCCTTTTAGAGCAATTTAGGGAAGAAATAGGTATCTCTCCACAGCTGCCAACCTCTTCCACTCCTGCCACTTCAGCAATGTGCAAAGCCAAAAGAGTAACCTTTATAATATTCTACTAAATAAAATAAAGAGATGGGATGAAGAACAGCATTTACAGAGAAGGTAGAAGATTCAGACAATTAATTTAGATGGGATTAACATGCAAACCTTTTCTCTCCTCCACTTGCTTTAGTCTCTAGGATTTAACTGGTACAGGATTGGGAGTTAAAAAGTTAATACCTTGCATTCATATAGTGCCTTTTGATTTTTAAAATACTTTCACATATATTATCTCACTTGAGCCTCACAACAAATGTGTGAGGCAAAGCAAGTCTGGACTTCCATCCCACACCCTAACCTAACCTTTTACAGATGAGAAAACACAAGTCCTGTGAGATTAAGTGATAGGGCCTAGGTCACAGACGTAATTAGTGGTGGAACAGACATTTAGAACTTATGTCGCTCAACTCCCAGCTGAGGGAAACCAGATTTAGTGCTGAGTTGGGGGTTGTGAGACCGGGGCTGTGTAAATCCTCTCAATCACAAAGTGGGAAGTCTGCCTTAACACCCTTCTATTTCTTGAGCCTGTAAGAAGAGAGGTGTTTCTTACATTTTTACCTTGAGGTTTCTTAGCTCTCTTTCTCTCTGGATGGTGGTTAATGATCTGTAGCCAAGCTCACTATAGGAGGTCCCTGTTTAGAAGAATCTTTTTGAATATGTATGTAATATATTAATCCACCCAGGGTGTGCTTGTTTTATTGATTCTGTCTTAATATTTTCTTGAACTGAGTATTTCACAGTTAAGACGCATTTAGTGCCAGTCTGAGGTGTATACAGCCCTTTCAGGGAGAAGAGAGAGGAGAAATGTTAGATACGATCCCTTCTCTGAAGAATAATTAGAACATGGGGTTGAGATAAGTTAAATACAGGTGAAAACAATTCAACACAGAGGTCAATTTATGATCATGACACCACACTTTGCATCTGTGCGTGTGTGGCGGAACAGTGTGGACAAAGTGTGACAAAATGGAAAGGAAATTGCAAAGGCAGTCAGGAAATCTGGCTTCAGATTAAGTTTCCACAACTAAACTCACAGCATGATATTACACAAATAATTTAATATCTTTGGGCCTCGAATTTTCTTCTGAAATATGGGGATGGGGTAAAGTGAGCTTGATCAGCTGGCTTTAAAGTCTGTTCAGCACAAAATATCAGTGATACTGTGAGTGAATCAAGGAAAGCTTCTTGGAAGGGGGCAGATCTTGAGTGGATCTTGAATGATGCAGTTAATATGCATCAGCAAGAAGGAAGTGGAAAGGCATTACAGGCAAGGAGAGTAGGAAGAATTGAAACTTGGTGGTGAGAATATGCCATGCTGGTTGAGGTGGAGGGACCATAGCAAGGACTGATGAGAGACGAGGTTAGAGCAATGTAAGTGGTAGGAAGAGGGAAGATGTAAACGGGTTTAGTACCAGACTGAAGGGTTTGAAGATGGGATTTTAAAGGTAATTGGGAGCTAATGAAGATTGTTTGAGTGTGGGGTGACATGGTAGAACCAAAGTGTGAGAAAAATTATCCTTGGCAAGTGTACTTAGTTCTGGAAACATTGAAAATCTACTTTGCTCCCCTTGGACTGGTATCCAGTTAATTGCCATTTGTAAACTTATGATTCTTTTTAGATTTTTCTGCAACCTCTAGTTTTGGATCTGCATTGATAAGGCTGCTGGCCAGACCTGTTTAGCCACCTGCCTATACATTTGGATTGAGTCCATAATGGGTCATTTGGCCTCCATAGACTCAACATGCTAACAGGGTTCCTAATTTGAAATTCTAACTAATGGTAAATGACCAGTGGAATGGTGGAGATGAGAGAAAGCTCTTCTTAGGCAGGCAGGAGAAGGATGACTGTGTACCTGAAAGCACATTAAGAGACTGAGGACAATTTGAAGGAGGATAAGAAAACATGGATTTTTGCAGAATCTTTGACTTACTTTGGGTTAGATAAGGGGAAAGTGGATGAGAAACAGCCATCCAGTCCTGAATCATCAAGGATATAAACGGAGCTCAGATTAATAAGAGGAAACAGATTCCTCTAATGCCATAAAGAAAAATGTGGTAGAATTTGGTGTGACAGGTGTTTGTGGGGGTAGGGTGGGGGTGGGGGGAGTGTGGAGCCTGAGATGACGGTGTTTAGAAAGACTGGAAAAGATTCTTTCTTAGAACCCTCATGGTGTGTGGTCAATAATGGAGGTGGGCAGACAACTGCAATTCTCATTCTCAATATTTGCATGAGTGTGTCCTTATCCAAAAAGGAAAAAGGATTATTTTAGTAAAATTTGCCCCTGCACAAAATTACTTTACTACCCTACCATTCTTCACAAACACTTCTTTCTGACACCTACCTGAGGGAAATGGGGAGTGATGAAGGAAGGAGAAACAGGGAAAGGAAATTAAGAAAAAGGTTGACAGGCAGAACTGGTATGATGATAAAAGTTGGGGAGGAAGGTAGCTTTCCTTTCCTCCAAAGAATCACTTATGGTGTTCTCAGATGCCCCTTTTTCTCTTCCCTTGTAGTTCTCCTCCTTTACTGGGAGATAGCTCAAAATACACAATTTATTAGCTTTGTGGTAAGAGGGAATTTCAGGGAAGAATCTTTACACAATTGAAGTGACTTGTAAGGACAAGGTGTCACATAAATCAGTTGTCTTGGATGGAGATTAAAGTGTTAAATAGTCCTTTTCAGGACCTCTCTGTCGTCTTTTATCTTTAGTTTTAAGTCCCTATTCTCCAGTTGTAACCTTTGGGGTCACTGCCATTTCTGCTAGTTCCTATTCCTTTTAACCATACTCCCTATGCCAGACTGAAGCTGAGTTCCTTCTCCTTTTTATCTCAGCTTCACAGGTCTCTGAAATAACAAGGCCCTTTCCCAACTGGGCCTCAGAGTCTCAACTTGGCCATTGGGACAAAATTGCAGCTGCTTGACTATTGTTTCTACCTAAGGTTTCTTGGAATTGCTTCATTCATTCATTCTACAAGTAATTATTGAACATCTACTATGTGCTAGGCATTTGTTTGAATGCTGGGCATTCAACAAGACAGACACCATTTCTACTGTAATAGCATTTACGGGATAGGAGCTGGGGAAATGTAGACCTTAAACAGACAAGCAAATACATAAACAAAATAAATGTTTTAGAAAATGATAAATGCAATGAAGAAAACAAATGAAGAATGATGTGATAGAAAATGCCTAGAGGGCTACTTTGGTCAATGTATTTACTCATTTGCTTCATCTTATATTCAAAATAGTTTGGAATTACTTCACCAGTATTACTATCAATAGACTACGAAATAAAGTTTAAGATTTTTTCCCACCAACTTTTGATTGGAATGTTTTCAATCCTACAGAAAAATTGCAAGAATAATACAGTGAACATTATATATGCTTCATTAATATGCACCAAATGTTAACATTTTACCACATTTACTTGATATCTTTAACTCTATGATCTTTCTGTTTGGCAAACCACTTAAAAGTTGCAGACATCATGGCACTCCATCCATAAGCACTTCAGCATATATCTCATAAAATCAAGGACATTTTTGTACATACACAATACAATTATCATACTTCGCAAGTTTAACAATGATACATTAATATCTACTTTACAATACAGGTTAAAATTTCTCCAATTGTTCCAATAATCTCTGTATAGCCTTTAAAAAATATAAATACAGGGTCAAATCATAGATTGCATTTAGTTGTTCTTGTCTCTCTAGTCTCTTTTAATTTAGAATAGTCCCCAGATTTTATTTGTCTTTAATGACATTGACATTTTTGAAAAGAACATTTTGACTTTTAGACTGTTCCTCAATTTGGGTTTGTCTGATTGTGGAAAGCATCTCTAAAGAGTCAACTTTCAGCTGAGTCCTGAATGAAAAGAAGGATCCAGCCATACAAAGATCTGTGGAGAGTGATTCCAGGCAGGGGGAACAGCATGGCCAAAGGCTCTGAAGTGGGAACAAGCTTGTTTGAGAAAAGAAAGTAGACTAGAGCGGTGGGAGCCTGGAGATTCTGGGATGGGGGAGTGTTGTGAGATGAAGTTAAAAAAGCAGGTTCAGGTCATGATGACCCATATAAGTCATGGGAAAGAGTTAAGATTTAATTCTAATTACAGTAGTAAACCACTAGAAGTTTTAAGCTTTTTGGTGACATGACCTAATTTGAATTTTCTTTTAAAAGTACTTTTCATTTTCTCAAATTTTTACTTCATATACAATTTAAAGAAACATAGTTATTCGTTAAAGCTGTCAATGCCCCCCCACCTCATACCCCTTTATCTACTCCTCAGAGGCAACTACTTTGAACTCCTTTAGCTAAATAAATATGCTTATAAACCTATAAAATAATTTTCAGATTAAAGCATCCTACGGCAGAGGAGAGTTTAGCTCATTATCATCAGCCTCATGGACACACAAACACGAAATTCCCATTCCACCACAAAATTATGACATTATGTCATAATTTTGATGACATCAATAGTCAGTGTTTATATTATTTTGACTATGAAAATCCTATTTAGTTATGTAGCATACTATGATTAATTTTCCTTTCTGGCACATCTGTTTGTTTTTAATGGAGCTGATAATTATAATTTATCTTGTTTTATTTATTCTTTTTTCTTATTGTTCTATATACTTAAGAAAAATGTCTTATTTTTCTATATACTTAACATTAACTTCATCTATAACATGCTCCCCATTGACTAAATCTTCTTGCAATATATGACAGCTGATAGCATTGAGTCTTCTGTCAATTTAATCTTCTGGTAGACAGTCTTTTGAATTGCTCCAATATGGTCTAATTGCTTTTTGGATTTGTGCTACTGTTCTCATCTTGTGATACTCCTAATAATTTTGAAGACATTGCTTCATTGTCTTCTAGTTCCTAACTTTTGAGGCATCTGAAGCTATTCTGATTCCTGATCTCTCGTAAGTTACCTTTAAAATTTTTCTTCTATGAAAGATATTAGCTTCTTTGTTTTGCCCTTAGTGTACAATGTTACATTGATATATTGTGGTGCATGTCTATTTTCTTCCACAGTGCTGGGTATTCTGTGGGACCTTTAAATCTTAAAAGTGAGAAAATCTCCCAGAAGTACAAGGAACAAAAAGACAAAGAGAAGGGAAATAGAAGATAAAATATAAGCAAATTACAGGATCAGTCTGGGAAGTCCAACATAAGAATAATATGAATCCTATAAAAAGAGATCAGAAAAATTGAAGAAAAAAAATAATTAATTCAAGAAAATTTCTCAAAATTAAAAGGCGGTTTTATCTTCCAATGCTTTGCACTACTGCAATGCAATTCCCGACACTACCCAGTTAGTGCAGACTTCACTGCTTAAATTCACAGTTCCCAACAAGATTGCCCTCATTTCAGCTGCTGGACAGAGATTCAAGGGCACTCAGGCCACTCACATTTTCTAACCAAATGTCCACAAATTCAGGGGTTCCCATGACTCCTTCAGGTTTGATAATTTCCATAAAGTGCTATGCTTATAATTACATTTTTATTACAAAGGATGCAAATCAGGACTAGGTAAATGAGGAGACCTATAGAGTAAGGCCTGGGAGAGTCCTAATGGTGTAGCTTCCATGACCACCTCCTCCACCCCGCCCTGCTGTAGGATCAGGATGCATCATTTAACCAGAACATCAATGTATTCACCAACCAGGAAACTCACCTAAGACTTGGTATCCAGAATTTTAATTGTGGTTTTATTATGTAGATGTGATTGATTGAACTATTGACCATGTGATTGAACCCAATCTCACAATCCTCCTTCTTCAAAGATCAAGTTGGGCTTATATCATCTGACTCAAAACCCTAACCTTCTAATGAGATGGTTGGTCATTCTAGCATGGCCAGCCCTCATCCAGAAACTATCTAGGGACCCATCATGAGTCACCTCATTGACATAATTCAGGCATGGGCCCAGAGGCTTACCATGAGTAACAAAGACCCTCGTATCACTCAAGAAATTCCAAGTGTTTAGAAGCCGCATCCCAGTTACCTGGGATAAAGACCAGAAAAATTCCTTATACAATGCTTTCAAATAAGAAATTCAAGAGCAGGAATTTTTAAGAGTAATTTTTGGTTCTTTAAGTACCTTTTTTTCCCTTAAATATCATTCTTTTCTTGTTTGGTGGGTGAATATCTTTTCCAATGTCTTTGAGGATTATAGTGGTTATTTTTCATCTCTCAGTTTAAGTCTTTGGTTTATTTGTTGGTTAGATCTCTATCTTTGATTTAAGAGGCTTTCCTCAGATACCTCATCATCCTTGGCTGTCTTCTCATATTTGAGTGGGTTTCTGAAGAGCTTATTAGAAGGTCAGAGTGCTTAATGAGACTTGTAGACTATAAGTGCATTAGTTTTCTATAATGTATAACAAATTACCAAAAACTCTGTGGCTTAACATACCACACATTGATGATCTCACAGTTTCTATGCATCAGGAGTTCAAGCCTGGCATAGCTGGGCCCTCAGCTCAGAGTTTTAAAGCTGAACCAAGGTCTTGGTAAGGATGCATTCTCATGTGGAGATTTGACTGGGGAAAAATTAGCTTCTAAGCTCATCCAGGTTTTTGACAGAATTTATTTACTTGTGATCATATGACTGAGGGCCCTAGCTTTTTGCTAGTTATTGGCTGGAGGTCACCCAGAGGTTCTAGAGGCTACCCACAGTGTCTTAAGGCTACTGGAAGTTCCTTGCCATGTGGGCTTCTCCAGCATGGTTTCTTATTTCATCAAATCCACAATAAGACACCCCTGCTTCAGTCTGCTGAGACAGAGCCCTGTATAACATAACTTAATCATAGGTGTGACTCCCATCACCTTTTCCATATTCTGTTGCTTAGAAACAGGTCACAGATGCCAAAAGCATTCAAGGGGAGGGAATTACACAGAGGCTTGAATACCAGGAGGTGGTACTCATTAAGGATTAAATTACGGTCTGTCTACCACAACAGGCTTCACTGCAAGGTGATCTGGATGGACCATTTCATTGGACAAAACCTTATGCTAGGATCTTTCAGTCTTTTCTTGGGTCTCTCATATTACCAAAGAAAAATATTCCAATACCCTGCCTGGAGGTTGTAAGTCTGACTTTCAGCACTCTGAGAACCAGGTGGGGTAAAGGGCTGGGAATCTCAGCAATAAATATGTAAACTTCTTAATTTTTCTATTTTCCATATAGTATCTCTGTCTTAATGTGCTCAATGTTTCCCCAGTCAAGAGATTCTGTTTTACTCCAGAGAATAGACCTCATGTCTTTTCTGGTAAGGAGGAGGGCAGAGACAACCATCCAACTGTGTGAACTTGTAGAGGGAATCTTTGGCTCTTACACCTTAATAAAAATTTCAAGCAATATTCTCTTTTTCAACCTCATTTTCACCCCCACTTCCAGAAGGACTGGTACTACCAATTGCTGAGCCTTTGGAGTTTCTTTGTTGTGAATTATGATGCTTATCAAGTTTCCCCGCTGCCAGTTTTGGATTCAGTTTCCTCAGGTCTGCTAAGACAGTTACCCTTGTATTTTTATTTCCTAGCTTCAAAAACTGCATTGTTGTCATTATCTCTCCCATAATTACTGTCATTTTACTGATGTTTGCCAAAGGAGTGGATGATAGTAAATATATCTGTTCAAATTGTTATGGTCAATGAGATGTCATAATTTGCATATTAAGAATATTACATCGATGTTTTTGTGACGAATAGACTATGAAGGAGGAATTAGAGAAGTTGGAAGAACAGTTAGGTAGTCAGTCAAAAGATACTTAAAGGGAAAAATAAATGGAGCTTGGCAGTAGATTGAGAGTGGGGGGCCAAGAGAGAGAAAGGGAGCTGTCACTGATGACTCCTAAGCTCATATAGCAAGATGGATGGTGCATTTCATCTATTTCTTGATTCATTATTTCTCAGGTTATTTTCCAGGACTTCTATCAAATCACTTGTCTCCCCTCACCACCACAATTTATGTCACTAGAAAACTGACTCAGAGCAAACCTAACATTGACAAGAACACAGTTACCATGATAAGGACACCGTAATTTAACTAACAACAACAGCAAATACAACTACAGGCATCCATTTTTGGAGTGATTACTATAAGCCAGAATCCATGCTAAACACTTTCCATATATTATTTCAATTAATTTCCCCAACAGCTTTGTGAGGTAGATACCCATTTGTAGTTCATTACCATTTAATCCTTCAAGTGAGTACGTTCCAAATCAATCAAGTTCTGGGAGGATAATCTCACTACAAATCATGTCAGTGTTTCTAGAAGTAATGGAAGAACATGTTACATCAACCATTGCCATTCCTACTCATTTGCTGTCTACTTCAAACCTGTGGTAGGAAGGAAGCATCTACTCTTCATCTTTACGGCCTCTCCTCCCCACTAACCGTTTCCTCTTGTTCTTGCCTGAGATTTTTGTTTCCTTTTTAAATCTCTTTTGTGCTGACATTCTTTGCCAAGAACCTCGGCTTTTTTTCCAACTGCACCATAGAACTGCTTTATTCTACTCCAAAACTTCTTTTTCATAGGAGAAGTGGAGCTTTAGAGTGAAGATGAAGAAAACTCCGCTAAATCTGCAAACTTCTGGGATTTCATGTATAAAAGGCCTAAGGAGAGAAATGTCTTGAACTGTTCACATGAACATAGCTTAGAGGAGAATAAACAAGAGGAGCAGACAGAAGTGATTTCAATGCAATTTGAAACTTTTTCTGAGCTTCTTGAGGAATGAAAGTTGGGGGAACTGGGAGTGGACCATATACACTGAATTACCTCACCACTAATTAGCTGAGGCTGCTACCCCTAGGCGGAGGCCTAGGAGATCTTAGCTTGGTTGCTGAAACAAAATGTCATAGACTGGGTGGCTTAAATAATTGAAACTTATTTCTCATAGTTCTGGAGGCTGGAATTCTGAGATCAGGATGGTGGGATTCTGATGTTAGCTCTCTTCCTGTCTTGCAGATGGCACCATCCTCACTGTGTCCTCATAGTGAAGAGTGAAAGAGCAAGTTCTCTAGCATCTCCCAGAGAGCATTAATCCCATCATGAAAGCCCCACTCTCATGGCCTCATCTAAACTTACTCACCTCCCAGAGGCTCTACTATCAAATAAAATTACACAGTAGGGCTTTAGCATATGAATTTGGGTGAAACAGTTCAGTCCATAGCACATGATCAAATTCTGCTTTGCCAGGTTCTCACTGAACCTTTCCTCTAGTATTAGTCAATATTATGGGAATACAGTGTATTGACAACAAAGTTAGTGAGTAAACCTAGGTGAGATTTGCATGGAGGTACAAGTTTTTCTTTGTACCATTGGCTATGGCAGTGCCTGTGGAACTGTCTCGTTCTTTGACTTTAACCACTTTCTTTCTGCTGAGTTTTGGTTGGATTTTCACTCCTTCTCTGTAAATCTCTTTCTTCTATATTCTTGCTATATTAAGCTTCATCAATACATACTTCTGATATGATGATAAAAGAGGTGAGTAGGTTGACTACATACTGAAATATCACAGACTTTCCTCCCTTGATAAAGGTTCTTTTTGTATGACTAGTGAAGGTGGGTGAGTGTAATTCAGAGGATAGAGTTCTTAAAATAGGTTTGACTTCTTTGGAGACAAGAGTGACGAGGGAAGATTTTGTAGTTTTGATGACATCACACATGTGCTCTCTCTCTTCCATGGAAACCAAAACTTGTGAATGAGTCAGGAGAAGTCAGCTCACCTTCACACCCTCTCTACTCCCACCTCCATCACTAGCCTAAGGGTTACTGTTTTTCTTCTTCAGAGCCAAAAATGAATGTACTTAAAGAATAGAAAGGGATGTCACAGTGCTATAAGTAACTATGTAACTTAGTTTCTTCATTATTGTAGTTCTGGTTGCTGCTATAGAGTCTGCCATTATCTCCCTAGGCGCCTTTACAATTGAGTTCATATAGCCATTGACAATGAATCCAGTTGCTTGAACTCCAAGTAATCCATGGATCTGAACACATGCATGCAACTTTGTGGGGTTTTTTTTGTTTTATTATTATTATTTTTTGGTTTAGTGTCTTTCTAGGTAGCCAACCATATTCATTCTGTCATCAAATTGAGCATCTATTGGGTGCCAGGCACTGTAGTAGGCATTTAAGGTGTAGAGACACATAAGAGAGAATTTCCTGCCTTTGATCCACTTACAGCTCTACACATAGATCACTCTTCCAGAGAAAGCCACACGCAAGTCATTGAAATACAGAGTAATAAGTGTAATGATTAGATGCCTGGACAAAATGCTAACTGAGAATAGTCTATCTTTGCTCCAGGGGAACCAGGAAAAGGAGCTATGTTTCAAAGATGGAGGGAAAGTCCTTTTAGGCACAAGGAACAACATTTTCAAATACACAGAAATATTAAAGGGACATCATAGAGTGCTCAGGTATCTGCAAGAAGTTCAGTTTGACTGAAGAATGTCAGGTGATCTCGCTAGAAAGGGAAAATAGAGTGATTATGCATCCCTATCCACGCTAAAGCACTTGGATCTAGCATTTAATGTTTTGAGGCAGAAGCATGATACAACAGTATTCACAATTTACAAAGTTCACTCCAACAACACATGGAGGACAGCTTGAAAGGAGACAAGAATGGAAGCAGGGAGACCAATTTGAAGGCTGTAACAAAAATCCAAGTGAGGAGATAAGTATTGGAACAAAGGCAATGACAGTTGGAAATAAGGAGGGGGAAATGTGATTAAGCAGCAGTTCCAAAGAAGATACTAATAGTATTTTGTGGCCATTTGGATGTTGTTACTGGGAAGAGGAAAAGTTTTGCATGACTCCCAGATTTCTAGTTTATAGGACTTGATAGATAACAGTGCCACTGATAGAGGTCAGTTGGAGAGATCCAGTATATAGTTGAATATGTGGGTCTAGAGTAAAGGAGAGATGTGTAGGTTGGTTGTAAAAATGTATGTATCATCAGTGTGGTAGTTGAAGCCATGGGAGTGGAGAAGATTTCCCTGGGAAAGTCTGCAGAAATATGAAAAGGACATTATGAATGAAACCTCTAGAAACAACAATCTTTAAGATATAGGTACAGAAAGAGAAGTTGTTGAAGGAGGAGAATGAATAATCAGAGAGACAGGAGGAAAACCTGGTGGTGGAAGATCTGGTCCACAGTGTAAAATACTGCATAGAGGTCAAGAAGGATGATGAAAGGAGTAGAGCCCCTTTGATTCAGTACATGGGGTATTGGTAACATTAAAGAGTGCATATTCAGTAGAATGGTGCCAGAATAAGCCCAGGCCAAGTGGGCTGAGACACAAATGAGAGGGAAGGAAGTGGAGACTGAGAATGCATATTACCCTTTTTTACTTTGAATTATGGATTTATAAACATTCCAATTACAATGAACCTTGCCCTGAAGGTCTGTTGTACACTGAGGTACATAGCCAGAATGATTAGCAACAGATGTTTTTTATCCGTATCTACTATTTAGTATTTCTGTTTGCATATTGTGCTGTGGTTTATGTCATACATACATGACTAAAGATACATATATGAGTGTGTCTTTTGTTTCTGACAGGGTGAGCAATCAGTTAGGTTTTGAGATCCCTTATGGAGAGTAAGGTCTGCAGACCTACTGACTCCTTTCATTATGGAAAAGCTCCTATCTGCCTAAAAGCAGCCCCATCCCCAGACCAAAAGGAATATCTTGTAAGGTATGAAGCCTCCTGGAAGCATCTGAATTTATGCATGCTGGGAACAGCCCTTTCTGTGTGCCTTTATTAAGCATAAAGTCTTCTCAGCTAATCAAGGCTGCAGAGAACTCCTGAGTCCATCAGGGCTCCTCAAGGCAGTTATGAAGACTAAATTCTGAAATCCTGAGAGATGCCATCACTCAATCCTTTTTTTCACTCTGGCAAACCTGGAGGGGAAGGTCTGCCTTGCACTATCGTAACAGTAATACACTGATAGTGAGTCAAGGAGTGAAATGATGACAGACCACTTTTATTAAATAACCAGACACTGTCCTCTATGTTTCACATCATTTAACTCAATTACTGTGTCCCCAGGATACAGATGTGGAAACTAAGTCAGAGAAGAGCAGTAACTTGCCCTGACAGATTATTTTTTTTAAGAAGTGTGATGGTGAAAGAAAAGAGAAAGTAAAAGGAACAGGTATGAAGAAGGCAGGGTTAGTTTGCTATTCAAAGGAACCCTATCCTTTTCTCTGGAGAAGATGTAGGCTGTGTACTTGGCCTATTATGAGGAAATCCTGGGAAGTGATAAAAAATAAAAATGGCAGATTCCCTAACTTTGAGGTGCTTATGGGCTGTTTGATGAGGCAAGAAACAAACATATAGAAAAGTAAAGAATAGGTGTTGATCTTAAAGCTGGTGGTAAAGCAGTTGCTCAGAACTAGGAGTGAATTGTATTTCAAGAACTTGCTAAAGATGGATACTTATAGGAAGATCCATATATCCAACTTGCCCCATGACATAGCTGAAACACTGCATTTGTTATGAAAGTTAGTATGAGAAATAATGTTGCACTAATAATTAAATAAAGTGAACTGTAAAGTTGCATAGGACATGGGTTTTAATGTTGGTACTGAAGAGAAACTGGTTTTAGGAGTGGGATAAAGTTAAGATGAAGGCTTTAGTAGAGATTCTGAATAGGACTTTTGGCACTTTCAAGTACTTTAGGAAATGCTTCACAGGTTTTAAAAAGTTAAAAAAAATCATGTTCCACTTAACTTTAAAGCATATGGCTTTTCATTCTTTAGTTTGGTTACGTTAGGCCTGCTGTTACACTCATCAACCATAATTAGAGCTTTTGGTTGAATCATGAATGGAACAAGGAAGAAAATGTTGAGACTACCATAGATTTCTTGTCTATCTAGGAGTGATAACCTTTTCACATGTTAAACACTTGGCCCTTAATTTCCATCTAGCCTGTTTTCTCAATACAAGGACTTAGTCACGTTTCTGCCCCAATTTCTGCTTTGTTTTTTTTTCCCGCCCCCAGACTGCCTAATCCTTTCTTTTCATCTGGAACTCCAGGGGTGACTTCTATCCATTTTTATATCTAGTCTCTGCCCTCTCTTATGAAATTCCCAAGAACTGCCCAACAAGATCTTTGCTGCTCCTGCTTTCCTTGAAATAACGACAGTTGTACTTATAACCTCCTACCCTTACCCATTTTGACCCTCATCTGGGCAAGAAAAGATAGTCTTTTGGGTTAGTGGAAAAGAGCCATTAGAGAAAGAGCAACTGAACTGTGGGAATATTTATGAAAAAATACCAAAAGAAGAAACATGAGTGGTGGAAAAGAGACCAAAAGGAGGTAGCACAGTAATCCTAAATGGAAAGAGGAAAGATATACGGTAGAAGAGTCAGAGCAGATGATGACCTGAGGCAGGGAGGCTATATTATTCAATAGAGAAGTCTTGATGTGGGTGGTGGAATGAAACTGATTTCTCTAAAGCTTAAAAAAAGAGCATGCATGAGCCACATGAGGTAATGAAAGTGCTGAAGGAATTTGTGGTATTGGAAATTCCAGTGAGTATACCAAATTTCAAAGTGTCAACAAAGGTTATTTCTGAGAAGGAGAGGAGTGGACCTTGATTGTTGATAGTAGGTAAAATGGACTTTATCTGTAACTTTAAAATTTTTTTACAGGGAAAATGAATTCATTTATGTGTATGATTAAAATTTATATAAAAACATATTTGGAGATGTATAGATTTATTTGTTTCCAAAAAGGATTTTAGGTGTGAGTTTAGTTTTTGACTTGGGCTTAAAGAGCTAATGGAATATTCTGGTGGTTGTTGGTGGTTGGGGTCTAGCAGGCAGCTAGTGATGCAGGTTTGCAGCTCTGGGGAGAAGCTGAGGTTAGAGATATTAATTTGAATGAACTTTCTTTGAATAGAGATGAGTACTGAAGCCATAACAGTGTAAAGGGACTCTAAGTCAATGCTTGTCAAAGCACTGGGCCAGAGTAAGAGGAAACACTTCTGGCAGAACATAAATCAATGCACTGCTTCTCTCACTGAGAAAGCTTTGTTCCAAAAAAGTGCCAGATGAACTAATCTATGTGCTTAATGATGTGAGTGATTTACATTGCAGACCAAGTTCTTACCTCATCGTGGACTAGTAACTAACAGATTGCTCATGCACACTGGTACATGGACTATGGTTTGAGTAGCAGTGCTCTATGGAAGAGAGAATCTAGAGAGAAAAGGGATTTAAATTGTGAATTTGGGGATGTGAATACATTTGGAGGGGATAGGAGGAAAAGAGAAAGAAGTAATAAGACACTACACTAATGTTAGTGTCCCTGGAGTCAACTGAGAGAAACTTTAAGGAATGGAAGGAGGATGGTCAACAATGTCAAATGCCACAAAGAATGAGAGAAGAAAGGTCATTGGAGCTGACTCTGTGTGTATGTGTGTGTGTGTGTGTGTGTGTGTGCATGCACATGTGCCCATGCATGTGTGCGTGCACACATGCCCTTGTTTCTGTTTGAGAAGACCTACAATGTTATTAGCACTTATTCTGTGTCAGTAACTATGCCATATGCTCTACTCTACAAGTATTATTTCATTCCATGGGTTTACTGATGAAAGTGGAAGAATGTAGGAGAGTGGTGCGGATAGAAGCCAGAATGCTAGAGGTTAAGGAAAGGACAGGTAGATGGATATAGGCATCAGTGCAGAGAAGATAGGTGATACAAAGGATGAAACAGAATTTTGGGCAGAACTACAGGGAGAAGGGAATTCTAGAGAGCTCAGTTAGAATGACTTTGGTCTCAGTAAGGTGCGAGGAGAGATTGAGCAGAAGGGGCTTGAATGAACACAGAAAGGTATATGACAGATACTATGGTGAATGGGATGCGGGGGCCAAGAGCTGTGCATAAAATGACTTCAGCATCATTTTATGACCTCTTCTATCAAGACTCAGAAGGGCATAAATCATTAATTCAGAAGACAGGGGTTATTTGTGTACTGGCAGAAGGTTAAGGTGGTTGAGAAATTGGTGCTACCAACCCCCTAGCTACTTTTTCTTAATCTTGAATTTCAAATATTCTTGATTTCTTTTGGGATCCTAATTTCAAACAAACAATTGTGACTGCTAAAAATTCATCTTGTAATTTGGAATGTCATTGATCTGATGGTAGAAAAAGCTTTGGCAGCTTCTAGCTCTCCCCTGCTCCCAAATAAATCTGAAAAGAAAACTAACTCATGTAAGTAGATCCATGGGGACATGGTCTCTGCACCCTCATAAGTGGCTTTAACAGAAAGGATGGATGGGAACCTGTCTGACCTGCAAAGAGACAGGAGATTGGGTAGGACTCAGTGTGGGGTAAAAATGTCACATAGCACAGCCTAGGACTAAGGACAATTGAAGTGATTGTACTGGGGAATGGAAGACCGAGGCTGGCTGATTAATAGCAATATAAAGATGACAGCCACTGAGATAAGGGATCATAAAATTCCCAATAGTGTTTGCAGTGTGACCCTCAAATAATTTCTATGCAGATTCTGTCCAGCTAGTAAGTATTGGAAAACTCAGACCTTCACAGTTCTTATCTCCATCTAAGTCCTTGAATAGTCAGAAATCCACTCCACTTTCTTTTCCCCTCTCCTTATTTTTACTTTATCCCTTCTCTCTATGTCCTTCTTTTATATATATAGTTTTTTTCTGGATACATTTAAGTTTATAAGCCACACAGAGAAAGAGGAGTTCTGGACAAAGTTGTAAACAAAGTTAATGAATTGACTATTTCAAGAATGGACTGGGGAGTCAGTTCTGCCACTAACTAACTGGCTTTGTAATCTTGGACAATTTTCTTCCCTTGCTGGACTTCAGATTCTACATCTTTAAAATGAAGATCTTGAACTAGATCAACTGTGTGCATTACAAGCAACAGGTGGAATTTTTTTGAAAATTTGGACACCAAGGCCCCCTTATTGTAGCCTCAATAGATATGGAATAGAGCTCAGGTATCTGAGGTTTTAAGAAGTGACCTGCTGATTCTAATGAAGACCCCCAACTGAGAAGCACTAGCAATAGATGATTGTTAAACTGTAACATTACATAAGGAGATGAAGGAGAGAGTTGGTGGGGTTGGGGGCACATGGAGAGTCAGAGTCTTTACTCTCTGGAAAGGAAGCTCTCTATTGTTTACAAGATTCAAAATTGAGGACCTGGGACAATAATGTAAAATTTCTACATTTTCAATGTACGTATGTGTTTTGAAAGACTTAGCAGCTAATGTATATAGATACACAACTGCCTTTCCGAACAAAATAGCAAAATACGAAAAGAAACAGGGCACAATAAAAGCAGGGCCTTCTTGGGGGTTGAATATAGAGATGTCAGTCATACGCCCAGCCCTTGAGAAACTTAAGGTTTATGGCCCATCTTTTCCTAGCTTACTGACACCTGGAAAGGACTCCTAGAATCACTGACTCTGAGGTATTAAGACTTATTATGCTTTGAAGTGGTATGCTGCCACGGATATTTGCATTTTGAGGAGCCTATGCCAAAGAACTATATTTTGAACCAATATTGTTTGGAAAATCAGGGGAAAGATTGCCTACCATGAGGTTGAAATATGTTTTTTGGATGCCTATGATGGTGTGGGGGGACCTCAATAATTGAGAGGCCCTGCTACAGGCAATAAGCATAGAGCAGAGGACCTTAAGAAGCAACAGGGAGAGGAGCTTTGTGTAAGCTCTATGTGGTACGTTGTTACCTCTGATGGTAGCTGGACTAGAGATAGGAGTTTAGGAAGGTCAATATGGATGTTCCAAGGTGCAGAATTCCTAGCCAAGTACCTTCATGAAAGAATTGGGAAGACCCACTGCATCCAAGTTCCATCCTTTATGAAATGAATTATTGGTGAGGCAGTATTTTGTTGTTGTTCAACTAAAAAGAAAATTCATCCCAGCAAAGGGGACTCACTGTTAAAACAGGCATACAGGATCCATGTTTCCCATTAGCCCTCAAATCCCCAAGATGTGAACTTGGGCCTGAACTAGTGCCAGCAATGTGGTTTGGACATTTCTAGAAAACTCCAAAGCACCCCAGGGCTGGCCACTTGCCACTGTGGCTCCAGTGAGCACTCAAGAGGAGATTCTCCTCTAGGGCCTTCCTATGTTGCACACAGTAGCTGCATAGTCTCTGGATGAAGAGTTGGCTTACAGTATTTGGCAACTTGCTCTAAACAAGCAACCCTACTTTGTACTTCTCTTAGGCAGAGCTGCTGTCCTGTGGCTTCCATAATCCCCTATTTAAAATGCAGTTGCTCTGGAAGCATTTTACACCTTATTATCATTTAAAATCTCTTGAGCTGCTTTTAGATGTTCTTTAAGAGTGAAGCTCCAGTTTAGGGGTTTCATGCAGTGGTCCTTAGCATGACTACCAGACCAGCAGCATAACCTTCACCTGGGAAGCTGTTAGAAATGTAAATTCTCAGGCTCCACCTGGACCTAAACTCTACAGTGAAACCCAGTAACCTGTATTTTAAAAAGTGCCCCAGTTCATTCTGATGCATGCTAAGGTTTAGAAGCCCTGCTATAATGGAACGAATTTGGGCTTTGGGGCCTGACAGACATGGATTTGAATCCGGTCTTTACGCTACTTAGGTAACCCTGGATAATAACAACAGCTAATATTTATTGAGCAATGTGGGGAAGATCAGGGGGGACCGGAGACCACATGTTGAAATAGCTCTTCATTGATCCCCAGTGAGCATACAACGTGTCCTGGCTCTGGTGGACACTGGGGCTGAATGTTCACTGATTCATGGTAACCCTGAGTGGTTCCCCGGGACCCCCGCTATCATAGATGGATACGGGGATAAGGCTATCAGAGTGAAAAAAGCCCAAATCCCTTCGGGAATAGGGCGTCTACCCCAAAAGAGTATGCTGTGTATATATCTCCTATCCCTGAGTATGTTTTGGGGATTGATATCCTGCAGGGTCTATGGTTGTGGACCATTGCAGGTGAGTTCAGACTGAGAGTACGTGTGGTGAAGGCAGTTCTGAGGGGACATGCTAGGCACCCGCCCATAGCTTTGCCTACACCTCGGCAGTGACTAATACCACAGTACAAACTACCTGGGGGGCATAAAGAGATTGGAGAAACTCTCCAGGAGGTCGAAAAGGTGCATATTATAAAGCCCACCCATAGTCCTCTCAATTCCCCAGTGTGGCCAGTCAAAAAGCCAGTTGCCTCCTGGTGTATGACTGTGGATTACAGAGAACTGAATAAGGTCATACCCCCTATGCACGCTGCTGTCCCCTCTACTGCAGGCTTGATGGATACTCTCAGCCATGAACTAGGAACATATTGTGTGGTAGATCTTGCTAATGCCTTCTTTTCCACTAACACTGAGCAGGAAATTCAGGAACAGTTTGCCATCACATAGGAAGGACGGCAATGGACTTTCACCATCCTCCCACAGGGATACCTCCACAGCCCCACCATCTGTCATGGACTTGTAGCCCAGGACTTGGCTACATGGGAGAAACCGTCAGCGGTGCAGCTGTACCATTATATTGATGATGTCATGCTCACATCTGATTCTCTTTCAGATCTAGAAGGTGCAGCACCTAGACTGCTGCAACATTTACAGGAGAAAGGATGGGCTGTGAACAGCACCAAGGTTCAGAGACCTGGTTTGTCTGTCCAATACTTGGGGGTCGTCTGGTCGGGTAAGACCAAAGTGATACCAGAAACAGTTATAGATAAAGTCCAGGCCTTTCCTACCCCCACAACTGTAGCATTGGTAGAGGAGTTTCTGGGTCTTCTAGGCTACTGGAGAGTGTTTATCCTGCACTTGGCACAAATTCTGAAGCCCTTATACTGGTTGGTACGAAAGTGCGTCAGATGGGACTGGGATGAGACATGTGCATCTGCCTTTACTACAGCAAAACGGGCAGTCAAGGCCGGGCAGGCCTTGAGTGTGATAGACCCATCAAGGCCCTGTGAGCTGGATGTTCATGTCACTGAAGCCGGTTATTGCTGGGGTCTCTGGCAGTGGCTTGAACGAACTCTCCAACCTGTTGGATTCTGGTCACAACTCTGGAAAGGGGCAGAGGTACAATACACTTTGATAGAAAAACAACTGGCTGCTGTGTATCACGCATTGCTGGCTACAGAACCCATTACTGGAATGGCCCTGATTATGGTAATAACCACCTATCCCATTTTGGGGTGGGTACGAGACTGGACCCAAAAGCCAAGTAGTGGCGTGGTACAAACACCCACACTAGCCAAGTGGGGTGCTTACCTACAGCAGCAGAGTGCCCTTTCTAGTAGCCCCCTGAGTGAAGAACTCCAACGCGTGTTGGGGCCGGTGACATATACTAGTGAAAAGTAGGAAGAACTTGCTTTTGAACTATTAGTAGCAGAGAGTCCCTATCGGGAGGGAAGAGTCCCTATACCCGAAGATGCATGGTACACAGATGGCTCCAGCCGTGGGCAGCCCCCAAAATGGAGGGCCATAGCTTTCCTAAGACTGAGACAATATGGATGGAAGATGATGGGGGGAAGAGCAGCCAATGGGCAGAGTTGCAGGCCGTATGACTTGTGATCAGCGAGGAGCCCTCCCCTATAGTTGTCTGCACTGACAGCTGGGCTGTCTATCGGGGCTTGACCCTGTGGCTACCAACCTGTTACCATGCCAACTGGCTGGTTGGTCACCGACCCCTTTGGGGGCAAGAATTGTGGCAAGACTTATGGGCCTGTGGTCAGACTAAAAGAATTATAGTGTACCATGTGACAGGTCATTTGCCACTGGCATCCCCAGGAAATGATGAAGTAGATAAATTGGCCCAGATACATTGGTTAGAAGGAAAGCCTGCCTCTGAAGTAGCCCAATGGCTACATCAGCATTTGTTGCATGTGGGGCAAAAGACAATGTGGGCTGTAGCCCGTCCGTGGGGCTTGCCTTTGACCTTCAAAGAAGTTAGTAGAGCCCAGCAGGAGTGTGTCGTGTGCTCCAAAAGGGACTTACACCGAGTTCCACAGCAACGTGGGACAATAGCTAAGGGGCCTTAGTCAGGTGGCAGATAGACTATATTGGGCCTCTACCTGTGTCAGAAGGATATCGGTATGCGATGACCTGTGTGGACACAGCTATTGGACTTCTGGTTATTTTTCCTACCTGTTGTGCAGACCAGCAGACGACCAAAAGAGGCCTGGAGCATCTCTTTGCTGCTTATGGCCGACCAATTGAGAGTGATCAGGGCACCCATTTTACTGGACATACACTGCAAGAATGGGTGCGACAGCTGGGAATCAAGTGGAAGTTTCATGTGCTATACAATCCTACCACAGCAGGCATGATAGAGAGGCACAATGGCTTGTTAAAATCTGGACTAAAGCCAGATACCAATAGTCTGTGAGGATGGTCTGTCCGCTTATGGACCATGCTATGACGTTTGAATGACAGACTCTGAAAGGGAGCCCTGAGCCCCATAGACATGTTAACACATATGGCAGCCTCCCCTATACAACTGCAAGTGCAAAACAAGGAAGAATCACTGAAGCTGAAGTTTGGCCACCAGAATAACATCTTGCTGCCAGCACCAACTGCACTGAACCCTGGAGACTCCATTGAGTGGATGTAGCCTTGGACCTTTCAACACATGGACCAATGAGGCTGGCTCTCCTGACACCTTGGGGACAAGGCCTGGATGCTGGACTCCTGTGTATTCCCGGAATAACAGCAGAGTGGCCACCAAAGATCACAGTAGTGTATCCTGAATGGCCAGAAGGTAGGAGCATCTTACCAGGGAGTTTTGTTTTATCATTATGGCCAGTGCATGCACCTCGAGTAGCACTATATATAGACCCTTTGGTAACCCCCACAGGGAGAGGAGTAAAAATATGGTATACTAGACCTGGAAGGAACCACCTTCCTGCGACAGTCCTATCACAGGACCACTCTCTTCCATCATCCTACCTGATGGACAAGATTTGCCTATGTTGGTGGTCTTAAAACATGTGTCTTATCGCCCCTAAGGTCTTTGTGGATTGGGAACTTCCTCTGGCTTGAGGATTATTATAATTTTTGTTATTAGGAACTTCCTTTGGCTTGAGGATTATTGTAATTTTTGTTACCTGTATCTTAATTTTTTATTATCTCTAAGTTGTTATCCTCTGTTGCTGTGTGGAATCTGGTTACAGTGCTCCAGCTTTCTTGCACAGGGACCATTGCTGAAGATGGAAAACGTGTAGATTGTAAAGTGAGAATCCTGGAGGGGTGGAGTGTGGGGAAGTTGGGGTTCCTATGGCCAGGATCCTCACTGAACTTAAACCACCTGATGATGTAACTGGGCTGTTGCTAGTCTACCGCTTTCACACCTTTAGGCAATAAGCCATTATTGTGCTATATAGCGAGCTCGGCCCAGTGCTCTGCCCGGAGGCAGAGACTCTAGTGCTCGACCTACCACTGGGAGAACAAGCCAGGTAATAAACCCTTTCACCCCAAAGAAGGTTCTGTTGTCATTTTCTTTGGTCGCATTGAATCCATAGCAAACTTGCCTGGGGCTTATGCCCATTGGCAAGACAATTATATATACTCATTTATAAATATGTGTATTTAGTTCTATACAATTTATCACTTTATGTAGGTTTGTGTATCTACCACCACAGTTAATAAACAAAACAGTTCCATTACCCCAAGGATCTCTTGTTTTGACTTTTAAAACCAGACCCACTTCCTTCCCAGAAACCTCCCTAAAACCAAGACCCTAACTTTTGACAAACATTAAGCTATTTCCAATTTCTATGATTTTGTCATTTCAAGAATTTTTAATAGATGGAATTATACAATACATAACTTTTGGGGTTGGCTTTTTTTATTCAGCATAATTACCTGAAGATTTTTTTCTGTTAATATATTTTTCAGTTTGCATTTGGTTCTTTTTTATAACTTCTATTTCTTTGCTGAGATTTTCTATTTTTTTCATTTCTTTCTATCATGTACATACTTGCTCACTGAAGCATTTTAAATGGCTTCTTTAAAATCATTGTCAGATAACTCCAAAATATGATTCATCTTAGTGTTGGTATTATTCGATTGTCTTTTCTCATTCAAGTTATTTTCCTTGTTCTTGGTATGATAGGTGATTTTTTAATGTATCCTGGATATTTTAGATATTGTGTTAGAAAACTCTAGTCCTATGTAAATCCTTATTTAAGCAGGCAGCCTCCTTGCTTAGGTTTAGCACATAGGTCCTAGCCTACTTTGTGTGCTGTGATTCCAATAACAGTTTAATTTTCAGAGCCTTTGCTGTGCTTTGATCTGTTTGGATTATCTGGTGCTTCTGAGGCTCCCACTGGTTTGTGCTGGTTCTTTCTGCATAGGTAGAATGTGGTTCCCCAGGCTAAGCTTCGTGCTGCCTCTAGGTGGGAAAGAGAATCTCCCCACAGAAGGAGAATGCTTTCTGAACTTGGCTACTTGCTGTGACAGGATCCCTCCTCCCAGGGCAGCCTGGCCAGCCAGTATATAGGAGGGGATTCTCAGACCAGTGAACACAAAGAAGCTTCCAACCTGGGTCACCTGTTCTGGAGGGATCCCATGTATAAGAGACTCCCTGGCCACCCAGTGCCTCTCAGTGGGGAAGGTAGTCTCAAGAACCACAGTAACAAAGGGATTTATTTCTAGGATTTATAGTTGTTCTTAGTGTGGAGGATCAGGGAAAGTGAGTTTTTGCTATATTATCTGGACCAGAAAATCTCATTATTCTTTTTTAAACTAGTTAAGATGTCTTAGTATTGAACCAGTCTCCCTCTTCTAAGTTACACAGAGCATTTTTAAAAATATTGTTTTGCTTTACATTAAAGAAATTTAACATCATCTCTCATTTCTACCACCAACTGGATTATTCACAAATAAAGAAACTGAGAGTCATGGGTGCTTTATTCAATATTACCACTAAATAAAAAAGAAAAGAAAAAACCTGTTTTTTGAAGTGTAACATAAATACAGAAAATTGAACAAATTTTAAATTCACTTTTGTTCACATCAAATTATCACAAAATGTACACACTCATATAGTATTTCTTTTGATTAAAAAAATTATCTGGAGATCTATTTTACAAAGATGTGAATACATGTAGCACTACCAAACTGTAAACTTAAAATGGTTTAAAAAGAAAATTTTATTTTATGTGTTTTTACAAAATTAAAAACAAAGAATCTGGTGAGACAAATAGCTAAATTCTGAAGAATACCAATAATACCTCTAGACTCACTAGCTAACAGAAGCCACTGGAGCAAATTCCTAGCATATAAACTCTATGTCTTTGGCTACTTTTCCTTCTACATATTCAGGAAAACAGTACATGATGGATTTCCATCTATTTTTTAAAAATGAATAAATGTGGCACCTGTTGCACCTTAATTGTTGTGGGAAAAGCAAAGCATAGCTGCTGTAGTTGAAGTAGCAGCCCTGTTCGTCACACTTGACTTTTCACCATATGGTCCTCCTGTTGTCAGGACTGTTGTGCAAATCAAATGAAATAAAATAGGTAAAAGGTTTGCTACATGGCAGATTCTTTAAAAGTTTATTGAATATGGAGATGAAATGAGAGGGTAGTACGGACAGGCTCATAGTATAAACACATACTGCTGATATCTGTAAAGAAGAAAACCAGGGAAGTACAGTCAATACAGTCAAGGAGGGGGACTGACTTTGTGTGCCAAGCAACATGAAAAGTGATTTTTAAATGATATCTCATTTAACCCCCTACAATTAATGCAAAGAAAGAGGTGCTATTAATTTTCCCACTTCACAGTTGAAAAACTGAAGTTAAGAAACATTAGGGCAACTTGCCCAGTAATGCACGGTTAAAAAAAAAAGTAGTAGAACTAAGATTTGAGTATCTATTCTCTTGCGCAGACTCAAAGCCAAACCTGTCCAAAGAATATGGTTCAAAACCCTTTTCATGGACTGCAGTAATCCAATCCTAATAAATCTTCCCAGCCTTCTCTCTCCGCTTCTCCACCCTGTATTTTATATGCAAGTAACTGAATACTCCCTTCTTCATCCTTCCACCATCAACCGTTACTCACTCACTCCCTGGTGTTTCTCACTTCTGCGCTTTGTTCTTACTGTCCTCAACTTGGCATCCTCTACTTCTCCCATTCACATGGCTAAGTCACCTCTTAGAAATCTTCTCAAATCCTCACTGCCCCATCTTCATGATCTGCCCATCCCCATATACTCCTGTTATGCCCTGCCCATATTTATATTGAATTGCCATTGTATATTTACTTTTATGTAAGTTCCTTGAAGAAAAGAATAATTTCTTATTCAACTATATTGTGTCTAACATGATTCCTAGCACTACTTGTTATCCAGTAAACATTTGTTGAATGAGTAAATGACTGACCAAATGAATGACTCTAAACAGTGTTTTCTCTTCTTCGATCATTTATCCTGTTCTGAACTCTGGAGCTCTATTTCTGTGCCAACCACCCCTACTGTTATTATTTGGTTAATATTTTTCTTTAACTCAAGTCACTTTTCAATATTTCCAGTCAATTTTTATATTTTAAATCAATTTAGCCTTGTTCTAAGCCATATTTATGAAACCATAGGTGTATGTATTGGATATACATATATACATATATATATGATTTCTAATATGCATTAAGATGAATGCATAAGTATTGAAATAAAAAATGTTCACCTGTTTACCTCCTAAATCTTGTGAACCTCCAGTGGCACAAGTACCATGCTTAAGGAAATAATCATCTAATATCACTGTTGCTGCTGCATGAAGACTGGATCTGATGGGCAGGGGAAGCTGGAAGAGTGAATGGTAGTTGAATACTTCTGTGATAATTATCACTAGGGCAGGCAACTGAGTCAATACTGAGACTGTCTTGACTGATTCAGGAAGTCCCTAAACAGCATCTGTTATCCATGGTACTGGTTGACCACCTTCTGGAATATGGCATCCCGGACTTGACCTCAGGATGCGTACATGGAGCAGAGGGTCATCCGAAGCCACACCTGGCCCCATCATAATGCACTAGTTCGGTTAAAATTGAGTTCTGCCCGAAGTCCTGAGTACAAATATTCCCATGTGGCACACAGTATGTAGTACTGAACATGAGGCAATATAGCCTAGTATTGATTTTTAACTGGGTGACCTGAAGCACATTTTCTGAACTTAATTTTTCTCATCCAAGAAGTGTTATATATATAAACCTCATGAAGTATTTCTCAACCCAGGCTGTAATTATAATTATCTAGGGAGATTTTTTGCAAATCTTTTTGTGTGAGAACTTCTGATTTAAATGGCACAGCGGAGCTTGGGCCCTGGTATTGTTTTTGAAGTTCTCCGATGTTTAGATAACATGGAGAATTACTGAGTTCATTGGAGAATTAAATGAAAGCATGTATAAAGCACCTGGTAAACAATAAATACACAAGAAATATAAGTTATTATTAATATCATCATCATTACTATTAGGGCTATTCATTAGTTACTTTCTTAGTTTCCATTCTGGTAACCTATCCACAACCTGCCTTATTCTGGCAAGCCCACGCATCTCCAGATCCAAAGACCACTCCAGCTGTCTCAATCATGTTTGCTGATGATAGCTTCGAACATCATTCTTTGCACTCTTAGCAGAACCCCTGTGATGAGCCCCTGCCATTAGGATCACACATACTCCACACACCCTGGTTGAAGCCACCAATGGCCAGATTTGTGGGTGATTGTGAATAAGCCCCCATGCCCTGCTTCTCTGTGGAATCTGAGGTGCAGTGGGTGGCCATGGCAATTACACATTGCCTCTATCCCCCTCCCTCTTATCCAGGGACATCAGGTTACAAGAGAAAAAACTGTTCTTCTCTCTTAGTAATGGAGTTGGGGGAGGGGAAGAGGCCAGCTGTATGCATATGAGTCGCATATGAGCTGCACATGAACCTCAGGTGAGTTTGTTGTTTTGGAGGGTGTTTTGTTTTGTTTTGCTTCATACCATCAGCAACTGACTGAAACTGGTTTTGAGCCTAAGGGAGGCTTCTAATATGGCTGCTTGTTAATGATCACCTTAAAAGTGATAGTTAATGTTTATTGAATGCCATGCACTGTGTTAAAATGTTTATGTATGGATGATCTTATTTAATCTCCAGAGCAACCCTCGGACTCAGGGTCTATTTTTATCATCTTCATTTTTCAGATAATAAACAGAGGCCCAGAGAGGTAAAGTGACTTGTCTCAAGGTAGCAGGTGAAGGAGCTCAAGAAATCTGGCTCCAGAGACTTTGCTTTTACCCAGATGTCTAGACTTAGACTAGAATTGCAGAAGACCTGAGAGATCACCCATTACAACCAGTTATGTTGTTAGTGGGGGAAACTGAGACCCAGGTAGGGAAAACAACATTTTCATGAAGCATTGACATCTTTTAGGAAAATCATTTATTTATTGAGCTAATGCCTGGCCCTGCACTAGGTGTTGGAGATATGTGGTGGTTGATTTTTAAGCAAAAATCCTTACCCTAATGAAGCTTATAGGGAAGAAATAGACTATAAACAAAGTAATGAAACAAATGTGGCATATTAGAAGTTGACAAATAATATAAGAAAAATAAAACAGGGAAGAGGAAAAAGGAGTGTTGGGGGGGCTGAAACTTTAAAGAGACCAGTCAGGGAAGATCTTACTGAAAAGGGCATCATTAATCAAGATGTGAAGGAGATAAGGGGTGAATTTTTTGCGTATTTGGGGGAAAATTTTTCTGGGCATAGAAAACAGAGTACAAAGCCCCTGTGGCAGGGGCATGCTTGGTATATCCAAAGACTAGAAGGAAGCCAGTGTGGTTGGAACAGAGTGACAATGAGGCAAAGTAGTAGGTGAATTGTAGACCTAAAGAGGAGACAAATCATGCAGGGATTTGTGAGCCATTATAAGACCTTTGACTTTTACTTTGAATGAGATAAGTCACTGAAAGATTTGGAGCAGTGGTGATAGCAGCAGAGGAGTGATATAATCTGACTTGAGAACTGAAAGTATCCCTTTGGCTACTATAAGGAAAATAGACTAGATGCACAAAGGTAGAAATGCAGGTGAGTGTAGAATGAGTGAATGGTGGCTTCTAATGAAGTGGTAATCATGAAAAGGATGAAAAAGTGGTCAGTATGTGAGAAAACCTGGAGGTAGACCCAGTTTTAGAAGAACAGTTGTGAGATGTGAGAGAAATAAAAGAATAAAGAATGTCTGGTTCAAACTCCATCACACTCCCTGCTGGGTCCAAGAATTGCTTTGACCAAGCAGCTGCCATTATATCTCATCCTTTCTTCCTGTCCCAGTTTTAACTGAACTCCAAGGATACTCTGGAGAGTGTACTGCCACATCAGCAATCATGGGAAAGAGCAGAAGCCAACAGAATCATTGAGCTACTGTAGTGAAGGTGATACAACTTGGCCTGATGTGCCCTATCTCAATCCAGATTACCTGCCCCAGGACCTTTGCAAAAAAAACCAGAATATTATGTATTTTGAGGCCAAATGTGCTCATTTGCCTGCCATTATGGCCTGAGCAGGAAATAGTGTGCATCCCCTTGCCCCTCGTGCAGATGGTCAGCAAAGGCCTACTTGAGAGCCTAAAGACAGAACAGGAATCCACTCTACTCCAGTTATAGGTCATCTTTAAGAAATGCCTCAGACCCCTTGGTAAACATTTGGAAATAAGAGAGAAAACTCTTTGGTTTTCTATTTTGGGTGGCAGATGTACATTAAAATATTTGCAACATGTGAAAAGTAAAAGGTTTTGCCCCTCCTCCCCTCCCTGATTTTTGAATTCTGACTACTAGGATTTACAGTTTCAAGATTCTTGAGAATAGCAGCTAATCCTAGTCATGGTTTCAATTATTCACCTCTAACAACGGGATTTTCAGAAAGATATGAGGCAGGTTAAGAGTTTCCTTAGCTGATCCAAAAAATAAAATGACACTTCATTACAGAAAAAAGATGGTATAGCAGGAACTGGAGAAATCAGAGTCCCAGTAGGGTACCTGGACCATGTATTTCCAGTTATTCACTGCTATCTTTCCAGAACTGGACTAGCATAGATGAAAGGCACTAGGCAATGCAGATATTTTCAGTCTAGAAGTGACATATGGAACAATATGAAGAAGAGAAGTTGAGATATAGCCTCCTCCCTTTCTAGCTGTACTCACACCAAAGGTAGCACCCTAAAGAGATCACTACCTTCAAGGAATGGTAGGGCAGTTTCCTTCACCAAAGCCAGTCTTTGGTCATACTTGCCAATTGGAAGGCACCAGCAGCCCAAGTCTATAGAGGGTACAATAGTCTGTGCCACAAGCTACCAGAAGAAGAAATAATTTTTAAAAAGTGAATGTTTTCACCAGAAATTCCACTTAGATTGGCCTTTGAGGAATCACTAAAAACATTAAAATAATTATTCTGAAGACTATGGTGACAACTGTATAAGTCACAGAGTAATAATAGTCATTGCCTCCATTAATGGTAACCTACTCTTTGCTGGACACAGTATATACTTTTATTCATTTAATCCTCACAGCAACCTTACAGAATTGGCATTGACATACCAGTTGGAAAGGTGAGAAAATGAAAGCCACCACTGACTTGTTCTACATCACATAACTAATCAGTGGCAGATTCAGGATTCAAAGCTTGGTCTGCGGTGCTTGTTTTACAGTTGATATCTCAAGTATTCAAGACCTTTTGAAGTTGGCTCTCTCCTTACCTATTGAACTCTCCTGTCTCATGGCTTCCCAGTCTCTGTACCCTAATTGGGCCTCTATCAGCAGACACTATCATGAATACACCTTGCACACTCCAGGAGGTAGGTGGGGTATCAGTTAAGACTATAGACTCTGCAGCCAGACTGTCTGGGTTCATAATGCCATTTCTGCCACTTCCCTATGATGAGGCCTCAGTTTCCTCATCTGTAAAATTGGGATAATAATAGTCTCTATCTCATAGGATTATTTTGAAGATTAAGTGAGATAGCACACATTAAACTCTTAGAGTAGTGTTAGGTATAGAATAAGAATTCTTTAAGGGTTAAGTATTATTATTCCTGGCTCTGGGACTTTTCTGTTTCTGTTACAATTTATTTGAACAACATTCCATACCCTCTTCTTTCTATCCAGGTACTTTTTGTTAACCTGCGAAGTCCAACTCAAACCCCACGTCCTCCAAGATTTCTTGGACCAGCACAACATTCCAGCACTTACTGTTCAGACATATTACCCACTCTGTGTTCACAGTCTCTAGTCTAGGCTTGGAACCTAGAAGGTGCTCAATAAATCCTTGTGGAGATTCGCAAATGTATGAATAAAAGAGTCATGTTACTAGCTGTTTTTCGTATGTTAAGACTTCCCAGCTGCCCTTCCCAATTAGGCAAAGCAGGAATTCTTGTTCTTTTACAGCTTAGCTTAAGAAGACTTGAATTTCAAGGTGGGTTTTTTTTTTGTCCAAGCAATTTGCTCATTTCTCATTCTCTGATTACTCTCCAGGGGACAGATTAACCTAACTTGCTACCACTTTGCCTTCCTGAGTAGGTGCCTAAGCTATATAGTGGGAAAAGTGTAATGTCCCTCCTCTTATTGGTCTGAAGACCACTGGGAGATTCTGATTTGAGGTTTTAGAGATCCTCTTCCTAGTCTAATTCCTGAACCCTTTTCTCATTGCACTCTGCACTCTACCTGGGTGATCACATCCATTCACACAATTTTAATTTCCACCTCTGGTAATGGCTCCTTGCACTGGTGTGCTGGTAAATATTTAACCACTTGCTCTCTGAGGAAAAAAATTCCTGACTTGTACACAGTATTTGTTAATTTCCCTTGTGTAAATATTTCCACCATGGCAGATTTCAAGTTCTCAGCATGACATCAGTGAACACGGAGATGGGAAGAGATGCACTGTAGCATACCTCCAGCCCCAGAGTACTGAGTAGTTCAGAGATTTTGCTTGGTAGAGTGGGGAAAAAGCAAACCATAAAAAAGATAGATAGGATCTCTTACTAAAGGGACTGACTCTATTTGCAACAGAGCTTGAAGAGTTACAAGCCTAAGGAAACTCTCAAGGACAGTGGAGATTGTGGTGAAAAGTGATTGGGAAGAGTTTCATGGACTTAATGAAGATACAGTCCAGACTGTGGGCAGGCTTGTCTGCAGGAGAGAACTGGGGAATAAGATAGTGGGGAGGAGCCTGCCTGGAGTCAGAACAAATATTCAACACTGAACTCAGAAACTATTTCTTCTGAGAAAATGGAAATTCCAGAGTTTAAAAATATAGTAATTGGACTTCCAATTTCCAGTTCCTCATAAGGATCTGTAAAGTTGCCACTCCATCCTAACAACAAGTAAAAGGCTTAACACACTGAAAAAAAATCAGTAAAATCTTAGACCCATAAGAGAAATGAGAACACAGGGAAAAGTGCTGCCTCCAAGATTAGAGAGACAGACAGGCAAATAAAGTTTATCACAGCTTGCTTGAGCAGAAACTCTCAAGCAGAAACCACCATGGGAACCAGTGCCTGGTTAGGAAATTCTGAACTGTAATTGACAAATTTCTGGAGTCTTCCTCTATAACTGTAATTAAACTGTAATTGACAGAAGACTCAGAGTTAAAAACTCCATGGGAACCCAGTTATGATGGGGTCCCATAATATTGTAAGATTTACTTCCAGGAGGTCAATAAGTTTCCCATAGTAAGTATCAGAGAAGAATGCCCTCTGGCTTTCAATAGGGAAAGGGGAAAGAAACCATTTGAAATACATCAGAGCACTCTATTCCTAACAAGAACTGACCTCAGGGGAACCTAGTTAATGAGAGCCTAACTAACCTGATGGGGTATTATCAGAATTTAATTAAAGAACTAAGTTTTCAGGGGAAGAGAAATATCCAAATCTAGCTGTTTCTAGCCATCCTGTTGCACTTAAAGAGGGAGAAAAAGAGAAACATATGCGCAGTTAAAAGTCCAGAGCCTTAGTCTCACTAAAAGATTTACCTAATCAAGGGGTTAACATCCAAAATATATAAAGAGCTCACACGCCTCAACACCCAAAAAGAAAATAACCCAATTAAAAAATGAGTGGAGGATCTGAACAGATACTTCTCCAAAGAAGAAATTCAGATGGCCAACAGGCACATGAAAAGATCCTTCTCATCGCTAATTATCAGAGAAATTAAAATTAAAACCACAATGAGCTATCACCTCACACCAGTTAGGATGGCCAACATCCAAAAGACTAAGAACAACAAATGCTGGCAAGGATGCGGAGAAAGGGGAACCCCCCTACACTGCTGTTAGGAATGTAAACTAGTTCAACCATTGTGGAAAGCAGTATGGAGGTTCCTCAAAAAACTCAAAATAGAAATACCATTTGACCCAGGAATCCCACTCCTAGGAATTTATCCTAACAATGCAGCAGCCCAGTTTGAAAAAGACATATGCACCCCTATGTTTATCACAGCACTATTTACAATAGCCAAGAAATGGAAGCAACCTAAGTGTCCATCAGTAGATGAATGCATAAAGAAGATGTGGTACATATACAAAACGGGATATTATTCAGCCATAAGAAGAAAACAAATCCTACCATTTTCAAAAACATGGATGGAGCTAGAGGGTATTATGCTCAGTGAAATAAGCCAAGCCGAAAAAGACAAGTATGAAATGATCTCACTCATATATGGAGTATAAGAACAAAGAAAAAAACTGAAGGAACATAACAGCAGCAGACTCACAGAACCCAAGGACGGACTAACAGTTACCAAAGGGAAAGGGACTGGGGAGGATGGGTGGGAAGGGAGGGATAAGGGGCTAAAAGGGGCATTACAATTAGCACACATAACGTAGGGGGCCATGGGGAAGGCAGTATAGCACAGAGAAGACAAGTAGTGACTCTATAGCATCTTACTACACTGATGGACAGTGACTGTAATGGGGTACGTGGTAGGGACTTGATAATGGGGGGAATCTAGTAACCACAATGTTGCCTATGTGATTTTATATTAATGATACCAAAACTAAAAAAAAAGACTTACCTAATCATAGAACTGTAGCATATTTCCCTTCCCCCCATGCCTCACTATCACATTACTAAAGGTCTATTCACAGCAGTTTCTTTTACCTGGTACATCATGTTCAGCTATCAAGAAAAAATTACAAGGCACATTAAAAGCAAAAAACAAAAAATTAAACAATTTGAAAAGACAGAACAAGCAACAAAACCAGACATGACCAGGGTATCAGAAATAGTAGATCAGGAATGTAAAACTACTGTCTTGCCTGAGGGTGTCAGCCCTGGGCAAGTTCACTATGGATTTGGGGAGACTGAGAAATGACAAGAGAATCTTCTTAGGGTTAAAGGGCTTATACCTGGGTCTTGCCAATGGGTTTCAGCCCTGGGAAAGTTCACTATGGATTCAATGAGACCAAAGAAATGACAGTGGAACGTTCTTGGGGTGAAAGAGTTTATACTCAACTTTATATCCATGATGGCAGATCAATCACTAGAATCCTGTATACTCAGAGTGAGTCTGCATGCAGCAAGCCTATCTCTGCCTCTGGGCCTCTCTATACCTACAGCTGTCTCAGTCTCTGTCCTTAGCACTGCCACCACTCCAGTCTCATCTCTGCTCTCCTGAAGCCTTGCAGCCACGCTACAGTGTCACCCAGTGCACTGGGCAGAGCTCTTTATATAGAGTCAGTAACAACATATTGCCCACATGTGTGTAGTGAGCTAGCCAACCAGGCCAAAGTGAGAATCCTGACCATAGGAACCTTCACTTTATCCACACCTGGCCTTATTTTCACAGTGGTAGGTCAACCACTAGGATCAGGACTGCATCAAGCAGTCTTAAGGTCTGTAATCCACCTCTGTCTCCGTCAATGTCCAGAGTACTGGATGGAGCTCTTGATGTAGTGACTCAGTCAATAACAGCATGATTACAGGTGTGGAAGCATTAGACTAGCAGTTGGCCAATTACATCATCAAGTAGATTAGGGTCAGGTGAAGATCCTGGCCATAGGAACTTTCATTTTCCCCACAACTATGATTAATATGTTAAGGGCTTAATGGGTAAAGTAGACATCATGCAAGAACAAATGGGCAATGTGAGCAGATATGCAAACCCTAAGAAAGAACCAAAAAGAAATGCTAGAGGTAAGAAAACACCATAGCAGAAATGAAGAATGCTTTGATGGTTTTATTAGTAGCCTAGACAAAGAGTTGAGAAAAGGCTCTCTGTGCTGGAGGATTTATTAATAGAATCCTTGAAAACCTAAGAAAAAAAAGACTGAAAAAAAGAACAGACACCTGAGGACAGTAGGACAACTACAAATGATGTAACATATGCATTATGGGAAGTCCTGCCAATGGGTTTCAGTACCGGGCAAGTTCACTATGGATTCAATGTGACCAAAGAAATGACAGTAGAACGTTCTTGGGGTGAAAGGGTTATACCCAAGTTTATTTCCATGGTGGCAGGTCAATCACTAGAATCCCATTCACTCAGAGCGAGTCTGCATGCAGCAAGTCAGTCTCTGCCTCTGGGCCCCTTTGCACACACAGCTGTCCTCTGGGCCTCTCTGTCCACACAGTCATCCTCTGGGCCTTTCTGCACAGTCATCCCACACAGCCATCCTCTGGGCCTCTGTCCTGGGCACTGCCATCACTCCAGCCTCTGCTCTGCTCTCCTGCAGCCATGCCACCGTGTTGCCCAGAGCACTGGGCAAAGCTCTTTATATAGAGTCAGTAGCAACGTACTGCCCACATGTGTGTAGTGAGCTAGCGAACCAGGGCCAGAGGAGAATCCTGGCCACAGGAACTTTCATTTTATCCACACTCCACCCTTACAGGATTCTCTCCTCTCAATCTATGTGCCCTCAGTCCTTTGCAATGGTCTCTGTGCAAGGAACCTGGAACATTGCAATCAAACTCCACAACAACATAATACACAAATAACAGAAATTATAAATTATAATAACCCTCAAGCCTGAGGAGATCCATTGCCACTAAGTAGTCATCCTGGCTATATTCAAACCAGTTCTATTCAAATGAGTTAACCAAAAGAACCATGGGTGGGCCTTACAATACCCTCTTTCTCCAGTCTCTCCAGAAAAAGTCTTGCAGGCACACAAGCCAGACATGTTGCTCTGTCTCTGACCCCTGCCTCTTTGGTCTTAATGGCTGGAACTGCTGTTCTGGTTTCAGTTGTTGCCATAGCTCTAGTAAGAAACTGTTTGACTTCCTGTCTAACTTCCTTCCATCTACTCCTGCCCGTATTAAATCAACCCACATCTGGGTCCTCGTAACTTTCATGGGGCCCTTTAAATTCTTCTTGTGAGTAGCAGACCTTATTTCTTTCCATGTTCTCATTGCTTCAGCTTCTGCTGCTGTACGTGTCACCTCATTTATGGGCTGCCCTAAATGAGGGGAAAGAATGGCCACTAGAGTCCCAAAGAGGGATGTGGGAGCCATTTGAATCACAATATTTCTCATCCCAGGAGTAAAAATCTCTTCATCTGGGCCATAATTCCCTGGACTATAGATGGCACTTCTTATGCCCAGCTCTCATAACACATGTTGGAGCTCAGCATGCATCTACCATCTAACCAGACAGGATAGTAGATCACCCTGATTGGGCCAAACAGCAAGAAGTGCAGCTATAAGCCAATCGAGGAGGGAGTGAGCGATTCCGTGGGGTCTGATGTGCACTTTGTAACTGCTGCCTCAAGGCAGGCTGCACTGTCAGGGAAGACAGAGTTCCCATCTCTGATCCCAACAGAACAATTCCATCCACCCCTAAGTCCCACAGAAGCAGGAGCCAAGCTGATATTGACTCTGAGGGCTTCTGCCTAAATCGGGAGCCCAAATCCACCAGCTCAGCCTGAGCATAGTGGCAGAGCATAGAGTGCTCCACGACCTGGGGACAGGGCGGCTCCTCTCCCTGGGGAACACTTGGCTGCAGGGTCTTTATTTTCTTTACAACCACTGGGCATGCTTTCAATACAGGAGGGGTTAGTGCCTCCGGCACCACCACTTCAGCCTTCCCTAGCTCCTCCATTTCTGGGGCTCATGGCACCTTTCTCTCCCATCCCCCAAGTGCCTCCTCTGCTACAACCTTTACCTTTTCTACTGTGGCTTGCAGCAATGCTAGCTCAGTCTTCAGCAGCTCTCTTACCTTCACCTCAATGTTCCACAGCTGGCATTCTCATACCACTTCCACCTGTGCTCCCTTCAGGAGTTTGTCCTTTTCCTTGATGTCCTTTCCCTCCTTCAGAACACCTGGCAGTGCCACCGTCTCATTCTGTAAGGAATCTTTTACATCTTCAATGGCACCTCACTGCTGGCATTCTTTTGCTGCCTCCTCTCGCGTCAATGCCATTTCCTTCTTCAGGGAATCCACAGAAGTTTGCAGCTTGTGTTCTTGTGCCGGCATTTCTTGGGTCTTTTTCAGGAGTGTGTCCTTCTCTTCTGTAGACCTTTTTAATACCGTGAGAAGCAGCCAACCCACAGTCCCCGCTGCCTCATGGGCACTCTGTCTCTCAAAAGACCTACTGACTATACCAAGGGCTATCCCTACTGCCTCAGATATCACCTCCACTTGCCTCCAGTCCTGGGGTGGGGCCCAGTCCTCTAGGAGGCAAGGCACTCAGACCACATATCCATTGGGGGACCATTCACTGTCTCCCCATTCATAGGGACACCCCGCTGAACCATCCCTCCCATAAGGGAAGCTTGTCTTTTTCCTTGGTCAACAATGAATCCTACTGATTATGCCAATTGTCTTGCAATTGGTTTCAGCTCCCAGCAAGTTCACTATGGATTCAATGGGACCAAAGAAATGACAGTAGAACTTCCTTGGGGTGAAAGAGTTATACCCAACTTTATTTCTAGGGTGGCAGGTGAATCACTAAAATCCTGTTCACTCATACGAGTCTGCATGCAGCAAGCCAGTCTCTGCCTCTGGGCCCCTCTGCCCACACAGCCATCCTCTGGGCCTCTCTGTCCACACAGCCATCCCCTGGGCCTCTCTGTCCTCACAGCCACCCTCTGGGCCTCTCTGCCTGCACAGTCATCCCACACAGCTGTCCTCTTGGCCTCTCTGCCTGCACAGTTGTCCCGCACAGCTGTCCTCTGGGCCTCTGTCCTCAGCGCTGCCACCACTCCAGTCTCTGCTCTGCTCTCCTGCAGCCTTGCAGTCATTTCACCGTGTTGCCCAGAGCACTGGGAGGAGCTCTTTATATAGAGTCAATAGCAACTTTCATTTTATCCACATGGCTACACCAAAAGGAGAAGAGAAGAAATATTTGAAATAATTGTGACTAACAATTTGCCAAAATTAATATTAGACACCAAACCACAGATCCACGAAGCAAAGAGAATATGAAGCAGGGAAAATGTCAAAAAGGCTGTGCATAGTGTGGATAAAGTGAAGGTTCCTGTGGCCAGGATTCTCATCTGGCCCTGGGTGGCTAGCTCACCAGGTGTGGGAAATATGTTGTTATTGCCTCAATATAAAGAGCTCTGCCCAGGGCTCTGGGAAACATGGTAACACAGCTGCAGGAGAGCAGAGATGAGACTGGAGTGGTGGCAGTGCTGAGGACAGAGACTGAGATGGCTGTGGGGATAGAGAGGCCCAGAGGCAGAGACTGGTTTGCTGCATGCAGACTCGCTCTGAGTGAATGGGATTCTGAGTGGATGGGATTCTAGTGATTGACCTGCCACCATGGGAATAAAGTCGGGTATAAATCCTTTCACCCCAAGAACGTTCCATTGTCATTTCTTTAGTCTCATTGAATCTTTTGGACTTCTTTTTTTCAGTCTTTTTTTTCTCTTAGGTTTTCAAGGATTCTATTGATAAATCCTCCAGCACAGAGAGTCTTTTCTCAGCTCTGTCTTGGCTATTAATAAGACCATCAAAACATTCTTTATGTCTTATATGGTGTTTTCTTATCTCTAGCATTTCTTTTTGGTTCAATTGAACTTTTATGGGGCTGAAACCCATTGGCAAGACATTGTAAGTAGTCAGCAGGATTCATTGTTGACCAAAGAAAAGAAAAGGCTGCCCTTATGGAAGGAGTGTTTTCAGCGGGCTGCACCTAGGGATGGGGAGACAGTTGAGTATATCCCAGTGGACATATGGTACTGGGAAGGAGTGGAGGACTGGGGTACACCCCAAGTGTGGGGAAGTTGGGGTTCCTATGGCCAGGATCCTCACTGAACTTAAACCACCTGATGATGTAACTGCGCTGTTGCTAGGCTACTGCTTCCACACCTTTAGGCAATAAGCTATTATTGCGCTATATAGGGAGCTTGGCCCAGTGCTCAGTGTGGAGACAGAGACGCTAGTGCTAGACCTACCACTGGGAGAACAAGCCAGGTAATAAACCCTTTCACCCAAAAGAAGGTTCTGTTGTCATTTTCTTCGGTTGCATTGAATCCATAGTGAACTTGCCTGGGGCTGAAACCCATTGGCAAGACACCAAAAGAAATAACATTTGTTGCTGACTGAAATGGTGTCACTTCGAAGTGCTGTGGAAATAGTAAAGGACATTGTGGTAGGCCGAGATGAAGCAGCACAAGAAGGAGCAGTGGCCTGAGAAGAAGCAGCATGAGAGTGCAGTCTTCCAGGTGCTGTGGGGCTAGTGAGAGATGTAGTGGGGCCATCAGCTTCAGAAATGGAGGAGCAGAGTTTTGAAAAACAGGTGGGGGTGGAGGCCCTGCTGGTGCTGGAAGCATCAGCCCCTTTTCAGTTGAAACCCCACCTGGTTGAAAGCTGGTGGAGGTCCTGAAGGACTCGGCAACCACAGGTTTTTTCAGGAGAGGTGCAGCCTCCTCCTCAGGTCACAGAGCACTCTATGCCCTGCTTCTATCTTCAGGCTGAAGCACAAAACGAAATATGGTCTGCTTCTCAAAGGAAGAATTTAAAGGGCCCTGTGAAGGTCATGAGGACCCAGATGTGGGTTAATTTGAAAAGGTAGGAGCAGGCAGAAAGAAATTGGATGATTGGAGCTGTGGCAACAACTGAGACTGGAGCAGCAGTTCCAACTGCTGAAAAGAAAGCAGAAGCCAGAGATAAAGCAACAAGATCAGCCTGTGTATCTGCAAGACTTTCTGCTGGAGAGGCTGGAGAAGGTGGGTATCTGTCTTGCCAATGGGTTTCAGCCCTGAGCAAGTTCACTATGGATTCAGTGAGACTGAGGAATTACAATGGAATGTTCTTGGGGTGAAAGGGTTTATTACTCAGCCTGTTCTCCTGGTGATAGCTTGAGCACTAGAATTACATCTGCATCCAACACTCTGAAGGCCTGTAATCCTCCATCTCTGCTTCTGCCCAGAGCACTGGGCAGAGCTCGTTATATAGTGACTCAGTCAGTAATAGCTAATTGCCTACAGGTGTGGAAGCAGTAGCATAGCAGCAGGCCAGTTATATCATCAAATAGTTTAGATTCAGGTGAGGATCCTGGCCATAGGAGTCTTCACTTTATGCATACTTCACCCCTCCAGGATTCTCACCTCAAATCTACACACTCTCAGTCCTCTGCAATTGTCCCTGTGCGAGAAAGCTGGAGCATTGTAACCATATTCCACAACAGCGGCAGAAGACAATAACAATATAGGGATAATAACAAAAAAAATAAGATACAAGATTTTGATACAGGTAACAAAAATTATAATAGTCTTCAAGACAGAGGACTTTCAGGTATATTCAAAATCAGTTCTACTCAGATGAATTCATGACTCATGCTCAGTAGTGGTATGGATAGGGAGCTCCATGTACCCCAGCGAGTAGGAGTTTTATGCTAGGGTGTGTGCCCAATCTACAAAGACCTTAGGGGCAATAAGACACATGTTTTAATGCCACCAACATAGGCAAATCTTGTCCATAAGGTAGGATGAATGCAAGAGAGTGGTCCTGTGATTGGACTGTAGAAGATAGGGGGTCCCATCCAGGTCTAGTATATGATACTTTTACTCCTCTCCCCGTGGGGGTTACTGAAGGGTCTATATATAGTGCTACTGGAGGTGCATGCACTGGCCATAATGATAAAACAAAAACTTCCCAGTAAGATGCTCCTACCTTCTGGCTGTTCAGGATATACTACTGTGATCTTTGGGGGCCACTCTGCTATTACTCCAGGAATACACCGGAGGCCAGCTTCTGGGCATGTTCCCAAGGTACCAGGAGGGCCAGCCATATTTGGTCCATTTGTCAAAAGGTCCAAAGCCATGTCCACTCAATGGATTCTCCAAGATTTTGTGCAGTTGGTGCTGACAGCAAGATATTCTGGGAGGCAAACATCAGCTTCAACGATTCTTCCTTGGTTTGTACTTGCAGTTGTATAGGGGAGGCAGCAATAGGTGTTAGCATGTCTGTGGGCCTCAGGGCTCTCTTTTGGGGTTTCTCGTTCAAACTCTGTAGCACTGTCTATAAGCAGACTGACCATAACCACAGACTATTGGTATCTGACTTCAGTTCAGATTTTAACAAACCATTGTACCTCTCTATCATGAATGCTGTGGTAGGACTTTATGGCACATGAAACTTCCATTTGGCTCCCAACTGTTGCACCCATTATTGTAGTGCATGCCCAGTAAAAAGGGTGCCTTGATCACCCTCAATTACCTGTGGTGGGCTATAGGCTGCAAAGAGATGCCACAGGCACATTTTGGTCATCCGTTGGTCTGTGCAACATGTAGGAAAAGCAACCAGAAATCCAGTAGCTATGTCCACACAAGTCATGGCATATTGATACTCTTCTGATGCAGTCAGAGGCCCAATATAGTCTATCTGCCACCTGATGAGGGGTATCGTCCCCTTAGTTATTGTTCAATGTTGTTGTGGAACTCGGCATAAGTCCCTTTCAGAGCATACAATGTAGTCCTGCCAGCTCTGTTGACTTCTTCAAATGTCAAAGGCAAGACCCACCGATGGGCTACATCCCACATTGTCTTTTGCCCCACATGCAACAAACGCTGATGTAAACACTGGGCTATATCAAAGGCAGGCTTTCCTTCTAGCCAAAGTATCTGGGCCAATTTATCTGCTTCATCATTTCCTGGGGATGCCAGTGGCAAATGACCTGTCACTGTAACTGCTTTGGTCTGACCACAGGCCCATAAGTCTCACCACAATTCTCTCCCCCAAAGGGTTATGTGACCAACCAAACAGCTGGCATGGTATCATGTTGGCAGCCACAGGGTCAATCCATGACAGATGGCCCAGCTGTCAGTGTAGACAACTGGGAAGGGCTCCTGGCTAATTACAAGACACACGGCCTGCAACTCTGCCAGTTGACAGCTCTTCCCCTCACCATCTTCCATCCATGATGTCTCAGTCTTAGAATAGAAAGCTACAGACCCCATTTTGGGGGCTGTCCATTGCTGGAGCTGTCTGTGTACCATACACTTTAAGGTATGGGACTCTGCCCTCTTGATAAGGACTCTCTGCTATTAATGGTTCCAAAATAAATTTTCCTGCTTTTCACTAGTACACTGGCCCCATTAAGTTTTGGAGCTCTTGACTCAAAGGGCTACTAGAAAGGTTGCTACACTGCTGTAATTTAGCACCCCACTTGGCCAGTGTAGGCGTTTGTGTCACACCACTCTTTGGCTTTTTGGTCCAGTGTCATACCAACCCCATTATGGGATAGGTGGTTATTACCTATATCAGAGCCATTCCACTGATGGGTTCTGTAGCCAGCAAGGCGTGATACATGGCAGCCAGTTGTTTTTCTATCAAAGCATATCGTACCTCTGCCCCATCCCAAAGTTGTGACCAGAATCCAATAGGTTGGCGAGTTTATTCAAGCCACTGCCAGAGACCCCAGCTATAACCGTCTTTGGTTACATGAACATCCAGCTTACAGGGCTTTGATGGGTCTGTCACATTCAAGGCCTATATGTCCTTGACTTCCTGTTTTGCTGTAGTGAAGGCAGATGCACATGTCTCATCCCAGTCCCACCCAATGTGCTTTCATACCAACTGGTATAAGGGCTTCAGAATTTCTGCCAAATGCAGGATAACCACTTTCCAGTGGCCTAGAAGACCCAAAAATTCCTGTAACACTTGCACAGTTGTAGAGGTAGGAAAGGCCTGGACTTTATCTATGACTGCTTCTGGTATAACTTTAGTCTTACAAGACCAGATAACCCCCAAGAATTTGACTGACAAACAAGGTCCCTGAACCTTGGTGCTGTTCACAGCCCTTCCTTTTTCCTATAGATGTAACAGCAGTGTAGGTGCTGCACCTTCTAGATCTGAAAGAGAATCAGACGTGATCATGACATCATCAATATAATGGTACAGCCGCACCACTGGTGGTTTCTCCCATGTAGCCAAGTCCTGGGCTACAAGTCCATGACAGATGGTGGGGCTGTGGAGGTATCCCTGTGGGAGGATGGTGAAAGTCCATTGCCATCCTTCCCACGTGAAGGAAAACTGTTCCTGACTTTCCTGCTCAATGTCAATGGAAAAAGAAGGCATTAGCAAGATCTACCACATAATGGTATGTTCCTAGTTCATGACTGAGGGTATCCATCAGGTCTGCAATAGAGGGGACAGCAGCATGCATACGTGGGTGAGTTTTTTCAATGATCTGTAATCCATGTTCAGGATCTACATGGCTAGGATCCTCACCTGAACCTAAACTACTTGATGATGCAACTGGGCTGATGCTATGCTACTGCTTTCACACTTGTATGTAATAAGCTATTATTGATTGAGTCAGTATATAAAGAGCTCCTCTGATGCTCTGTAGGGAGGCATAGACAAAAGAGGATTACAAACCTGCAGACTTTTGGATGCAGATGTAATTCTAGTGTTTGAGCTATCACTGGGAGAACAAGCTGGTTCATGAACCCTTTCACCCCAAAAATGCTCCGTTGTCATTCCTCAGTCTCACTGAATTCATAGTGAACTTACCCAGGGCTGAAACCCATTGACAAGGCAACTGGCAACCTTGGCAGGATTCATTGCTGACCAAGGAAAAGAATAGGCTGCCCTGATGGGAGGGGTGCTTCAGCGGGCTGCCTCTGTGAATGGGGAGACAGTGGATTGTCCACCAATGGGTATGTGGTCTGATGTGACTTGCCACCTAGAGGGCTGGGCCCCACCCCAGAACTGCAGGCAGGTTGAGGTGATACCTGTGGCAGTTGGAGTGACCCTTGGTATAGTAAGTAGGTCCTTTGAGAAACAGTGTCCGTGAGGAAGTGGGAACTGTGATATGTCTGCTTCTCAAAGTATTAAAAAGGTCTAGAGATGAGAAGAACATGCTCCTGAAAGATATAAAAGAAATGGCAGCATTAGAAGGTGAGCTGCGAACTGCTGTGGATTCATCGAAGAATGAAATGGCATTGCTACAAGAGGGGAAGCACAAACATGCTGGCAGCGAGGTGCATGGGGAAGTAAAAAATTTGTTGATGACTGAAATGACATCACTACGAGGTACTGTGAAAAAGATAAAGGCCATGAAGGAAAAGGACAGACGCTTGCAAAAACCACAAGAAGAGGAAGTTCAAGAATATGAGCTGCGAGGACCAGTGGAGGTAAAAGATTCCTTACAGAATGAGACAGCAGTGCTACCAGGTGAAAGGCCATGGAGGAGAAGGACATACCCCTGAGGAAAGCACAGGAATAGGCGGCACGAGAACACCAGCTCTGAAGCATTGAGGTGAAGGTAATAGAGCTGCTGAAGACTGAGCTAGCATTGCTGCGAGGCACTGTAGAAAAGGTAAAGGATGTAGCAGAGGAGGCACTTGAGGAAGTGAAGGAAAGGCACCAACAGCCCCGGAAATGGAAGAGCTGGGAAAAATGAAGGCTGCTTCCAGGGGCACTACCCCTCCTTTATTTAAAACACGCTCAGTGGTTGCAAAGAAAATAAAGACACAGCAACTGGGGTTACTCAAGGAGAGGTACAGCCCCTCCCCAGGTCATGGAGCACTCTATGCTCCACTCCTATATTCAGGCTGAGCTAGTGGATTTGGACTCCCTGTTTTGACAGAAGATCTCAGAGTCAATATCATCTTAGCTCCTCTGTCTGTGGGACTTAGGGGTGGATGGAATTGTTCTGTCTGGATCAGAGATGGGAAAGCTGGCTTTCATGATAGTTCATACTGCCTTGAGGCAGTGAACACAAAATGCACATCAGGCCCCAGGAAATTACTCCCTCCTCAATTGCCTTATGGCTGCAATTCGTGGTGTGTGGCCCAATCAAGTTGATTTACCATTTTCTCCTGCTAGATGGCAGGTGTATGCTGAGCTCCAACAGGTATTACGGGAGCTAGGCATGAAAAATACTCTCTATAGTCCAGAGAATTATTGCCTGGATGAGGAGGCTTTTATTTCAGGGATGAGAAATGTGCTTCAAATGGCTCCCACATCCCTCTATGGACCTCTAGTGGCCATTCCTGCCACTGACTTAGGGAAGCCGATAAGTGAGGTTACCTGTAAAGTAGCAGACTTAGGAGAGGCTGAAGCAATAAGAGCACAGAAAGAAATCAGATCTGCTGCTCAGAGGAAGAATTTAAAGGACCCCATGAAGGTTACATGACCCAGATGTGGGTTGCTTTAATACAGGCAGGAGCAGACAGAAGCAAATCAGATGGCATGTCAAATAGAATCTTAATGGAGCTATGGCAACAACTTAAACTGGAGTAGCAGTTCCAGCCCTTAAGAACAAAGATGCAGAGGCCAGAGACAGAGCCACAAGTCTGGCCTGTGTGTTTGCAACACTTCCTGCTGGAGAGCGAGCCAACGTCACTTGAGCCCACACTGGAAGATGATTGTGGAACATGGTTTGATTTAAGGGAAAAGTTGAGGTACTGCCCTGAGGAGAAAACGGAATGAGAGGTCAAATGTTGAAATATCTATTCATTGGTGCCCAGTGAACATACAGTGTGTCTTGGCTCTGGTGGACAGAGGGGCTGAATGTTCACTGATTTATGGCAACCCTGAGAGGTTTCCCAGGATCCTCACTATTATAAATGGATATGGATGAAAGGCTATTAGAGTAAAACAAGCCCAAATCCCTTTGGGAATAGGGCTTCTACCCCCAAAGGAATACACTGTGTGTATCTCTCCTATCTCCTGCAGGGTCTATGGTTGTAGACTACTTCAGGTGAGTTCAGACTGAGAATACGTGTGGTGAAGGCAGTTCTGAGGGGACATGCTTGGCACCCGTCCATAACTTTGCCTGTGCCTTGGCAGGTGACCAATACCAAACAATACAGGTTTCCTGCAGGGCATAAAGAAATTGGAGAAACCTTCCAGGAACTGGAAAAGATGCGTATTATAAAGCCCACCCATCGTCCTTTGAATTCCCCAGTGTGGCCAGTAAAACAACTAGATGGCTCCTAGTGTATGACCATGGATTACAGAGAATTGAATAAAATCAAACCTCCTATGCATGCTCCTATCCCCTTTATTGCAGACCTGATGTATACCCTCAGTCAAAAACTGGGAACATACCATTATGTTATAGATTTTGCTAATGCATTTTCCATTAACATTGAGCGGGAAAGTCAAGAACAGTTTGCCTTCATATGGGAAGGACATCAATAGATTTTCACTGCCCTTCCACAGGAATACCTCCACAGCCCCACAATCTGTCATGGACTTGTAGCCCAGGGCTTGGCAGCATCAGAGACCACCACCAACAGTGTGCCTATTCCATTATATTGATTATACCATGCTCACGTCTTATTCTTTTTCAGATCTAGAAAGTGCAGCACCTAGACTGCTTCAACATCTACAGGAGAAAGGATGGGCTGTACACAGCACCAAGGTTCAGGGACCTGGTTTGTCAGTCAAATTCTTGGGGTTCATCTGGTTATGTAAGACTAAAGTTATACTAGAAGCAGTCATATATGAAGTTCAGCCCTTTCCTATCCAGAAAACTGTAGCATTGTTACAGAGTTTTTTGGTCTTCTAGGCTACTTGAGGGGGCCAATCCAGACTTGGAACAAATTCTGAAGCCCTTATACCAGTTGGTATGAAAGGGCATTGGGTGGAACTGGGATGAGATATGTGTATCTGCCTTTAGTACAGGGAAACGGGCAGTCAAGGCCATACAGGCCTTGAGTATGATAGACCCATCAAAGTACTTGAGCTGGATGTTCATGTGACTGAAGACAGTTATGGCTGTGGTCTCTGGCAGCAGCTTGAATGAATTCACCAACCTATTGGATTCTGGTCACAACTCTGGAATGGGGCAGAGGTATGATACACCTTGATAGAAAAACAATTAGCTGTTGTGTATTATGCCTTGCTGGGTACAGAACCCATCACTGGAATGGCTCTGATAAAGGTAATAACCACCTATCCCTTCATGGGATGGGTACAAGACTGGACCCAAAAGCCAATGAGTGGTGTAGCAGAAATGCCTACACTGGCCAAGTGGGGTGAATAACTACAGCAGAGTAGCACCCTCTCTAGTAGTCCCTTGAGTGAAGACCTCCAGTGCTTTTTGGGAGCAATGACATATACCATTGAAAGGCAGGAAGAATTTGCTTTAGAGTCATTAGTGGCAGAGAACCATTATCAGGAGGGAAGAGCTTCTATACCTGAAGATACATGGTACACAGATGGCTTCAGTCTTGGGCAGCCCCCAAAATGGAGGGCCATAGCTTTCCAACCTAAGACTGCGACATATGGATCAAAGATGGTGAGGTGATGAGCAGTCAATGGGCAGAATTATGGGCAGTATGGCTTATAATCACCCAGGATCACTATAGCAGAGTAGCGCCCTCTCTAGTAGCCCCTTGAGTGAAGACCTCCAGTGATTTTTGGGACCAACGACATATACTAGTGACATAACTGGTGTATTTGGACTCCCTGTTTCAAGAAAAACTCTCGTAGTCCATATCAGCCTGGCTTCTGCACCTTTGGTATGTTCGGGTGGATTGTATCCTCCTGTCTGAATCAGAGATGGGAAAGCTGGCTTCCCTGATAACTCATCCTGCCTTGTGGCAGTGATTTCAGGATGCATACCAGAAGGAAGCATTCGGGTCTTGAATGGCTGGTGGCTGCCCTTTACACTGTGGCTCAAGCAGGGGGATTTACTCTCTTCCCCTGCTCAATGGCAGAGGTATGCTGAGCTCCAAAAGGTGATATGGGAGTTGGGCATGAAAAATTCCATTTATAACCCAGGAAATGATGGCCTGGATGAGGAGCTGTTTACTGCAGGAATAAGGGATACAGTGCTGTAAACAGCTCCTCCATCTGTCTTTTGGCTCTTAGTGCCCATTCTTGCCTCTCACTTAGGGCAGCCCATAAATGTGGTTACCAGTACCATGGCAGACTAGGGGGAGGCTGAAGCGATTCAGGTAGAGAAGGCAGTGTGGTTAGCTACTGAGAAGAAGGGCTTAAAGGGTTCTGTGAAGGTCATGAGGAACCAGATGTGGGTTGATTTGATAGGGGTAGGAGCAGACAAAGAGAAATTGGATGGAAAGTGAAGTTTAATCTTACTAGAGCTATGGCAACAATTGAGGCCAGAGAAGTAGTTTTGGCCATTGTCTATAACAAGTACCAAGAAATGGAAGCCAGAGACAAAGCTACAAGTCTGGCCTGTACTCTTGCAAGACTTCCTTTTCGAGATTGAGCCAACCTCATCTGAATCTGCACAGGAAGCTGGTTGGGTGATAAGGTTTGACTTATGGGAGGGTTGAGTTATCTTCCATGAGAGACCAGGTGGGAACCAGAGACCACATGCTGAAATATCAGTTCATTGGTCCCCAATGAATGTACAGCGTTTCTTGGCTCTAGGAGATAAAGAATACAAATATTCACTGATTTATGGCAACCCTGAGTTGTTTACTAGGATCCCCACTGTTATAGATGGATATGGGGGTAAGGCTATCAGAGTGAAAGAAACCTGAATCCTGTTGGAAAAAGGGCATTACCCCCAAAGGACTATACTGTGTATATCTCTCACATCCCCAAATATATTTTGGAACAGATATCCTGCAGGAGCTCTCCCCAGTAGTTGTCAACACTGACAGCTGGGCCATTTATCAAGGTTTGACTCTGTGGCTACCAACATGGTATCATGCCAACTGGTTGGTTGGTCACTGACCCCTTTTGGAGGCAAGAGTTTTGGAAAGACATATGGGCCTCTGGTCAGACTAAAACAGAGTATATCACTTGACATGTCATTTGACACCTGCATCTCCAGTAAATATTGAAGCAGATGAATTGTTCCAGGTATGCTGGCTAGAAGGAAAGCCTGTATCTGGCATGGCCCAATGGTTGCATCAACGATTGTTGCATGCAGAGCAAGAGACAATGTGGGCTGTAGGCCATCAGTGTGGCCTGCCTTTGACCTTTGAAAAAGTCAGCAGAGCCTGGAAGGAGTGCATTGTATGGTCTAAAAGGGACTTACACCAAGTCCCACAGTAACATGGTATAATAGCTAAGGGTCTGATACCTCTCATCAGGTAGCAGATAGACTATATTGGGCCTCTGCCAATGTCAGAAGGGTACCAATATGCAATGACTTGTGTGGACATAGCTACTGGACTTCTGGTTGTTTTCCCTGCACATTTTACACACCAGCAGATAACCAAAGGAGGCCTAGAGCATCTCTTTGCAGCCTATGGGTGACTGCAGGTAATTGAGAATGATTAAGGCACCCACTTTACTAGCCATACACTACAATAATGGGTACAGCACTAAGGGATAAAATGTAAGTTTCATGTACCATATAATCCTACCAGGGCAGGCATGATATAAAGGTACAATGATTTGTTAAAATACGGCCTGAAGTTAGACACCAGTAGTTTATGGGGATGGTCAGAAACTAGGAGCTTTCCCACTAATATCAGTCAAAGGCAAAGATGCCCACTCTAAGCACTCTTTTTCAGCATTGTACTAGAAGTACTTGCTAATGCAATTAGGCAAGAGAAAGAAATAAAAATATGCAGATTGGGAAGAAAGAAAGATAATGTGTTCATCTGTGATGAAATCTGAAAGAATTGACAAAGCTCCTAAAAGACATCATCATTCCCAAGGTCATCTAAGTTTCTCCTATGTTATCTCCTGTAAGTTTCATAATTTGACACTTTACATGTCAGTCTGTGATCCATTTTCAGTTAATTTTGTGAAGATTGTAAACTCTGTGCTTAGATTCATTTTTTTTGCATATGAATTCAACAACCATTTGTTGAAGAGTCCATTTTTACCCCATTGTATGCCATTTTATCCTTTGTAGAAGGTCAGTTGATATATTTATGTTGGTCTGTTTTGGGGCTCTCTATTCATTTCCATTTATCTACTTCTCTATTCTTTCTCAAGTGCCTCATTGTCTTGATTACTGCAGGTTATAGCAAAACTTGAATTTGAGTAGCATTAGTACTCCACCTTTGTTCTCCTTTAATATTGGTCTGTATTTTTCTGGTACTATCTCTCTGGTTTTTGTAGTAGGATAGTGCTGGCCTCATAGAATGAATTAGGAAGTAATCTGCATCTGTCTTCTGAAAGAGATTGTAAGAGACTAATATAATTTATTCCTTAAAATTGTGGTAGAATTCACCAGTGAACCCATAGGGGCCTGGTGCTTTCTGTTTTTGAAGGTTATTAATTTTTGAGCCAATTTCTTTGATGGATGTAAAGCTATTTAGATGATCTATTTATTCTAGTGTAAGTTGTCTCTTTCAAGGAATTGGCCCTTTTCATGTAGGTTATCAAACTTGTGGACATAGAGTTGTTGCCTCTCCATATAACCTTTAGAATCAGCTTTTGATATCCATAAAATAACTTGCTGGGATTTTGACTGGGATTGCTCAGGATCTATAAATCAAGGTGGGAAGCACTGACATCTTGACAATATTAGTCTTCCTACCTATGAACATAGAATATCTCCCCATTTATTTAGTTCTTTAGTTTCTCTCATCAAAGGTTTTTCTCTTATAGACCTTGTACATATTGTTAGATTTATACCTAAGAATTTATGTTTTATGTTTTTATATCCAGTTTATTGATGATTTTTTAGATCCTAATGTAAAATGATAGTGTGTTTTTATTTCCAAAGTTCACTTGTTCTTTATTGGTACATAGGAAAGCAATTTATTTTTGCATATTAACCTTGTATCCTGCAACCTTTCTATCCTCTAATTGCTTATTAGTTCTAGGAGATTTTGGGAGGACTCAATTACATCCATAACAGATTATATGGAAAAAATAATAGAAAAATAAAAACTCCTGGAACTGACTCAATAAGAAATAGACAATCTTAACAGACCTATCACAAGTGAATAACCTGAATTAGCAACGAAAAAATTACCTACTAGGAAAATCCAAGGCTGAGATGGATTTACTGCCAAATTTTGCCAAACATATAAGAATAATGCCACTTATTCATAAATTCTTTAAAAAAACAAAAGGGGGAATACTTCTCAACTCACTTTATGAAGCCAGATTATCCTGATTCTAACACCAGACAAACACCAAAGAAAAAGAAACTACAGCTCAATATCTCTTATGAATATGGATACAATAGTCCTTAACAAAATAGTAGCAAAACTAATCCAGAAACATATAGAAAGAATAACACATCATGAATAAGTGAGATTTATCCCAGGGATATAAGTAAGCTTAACATCCAAAAATCAATTAATATAATACATCATACCAATAGGATAAAAAACAAAAGCCACACAATACTCCAAATAGATGAAGAAAAGTAATGGACAAAAATCTAGGACCCTTAACAAACAGGAATTTTGAAAATAAGAATTTTCCCAACTTAATAAAGGACATATAGGAAAACCAACAGCTAACATCATAATTAATGGTGAAAATCTGGATACTTTCTCTGTAAGATCAAGAAGAAGACACAAAAGTTTACTCTCAACATTTTTATTCAAAATTTACTGGATGTTCTATCCAAGGAAAGCAAAGGAAATAAGAGGCATTCAAGTTTCAAAAGAAGAAGAAAAACTATGTCTCTTCACAGATGACATGATGTTGTATACAGAAAATTCTAAGGAATCTACTAAAAATTATTAGAACAAATAAATGTGTTCAGCAAAGTTGCAAGATACAAGATCACTATACAAAAATCAGTCATATTGCTGCTACACCTGCAGTGAACTTTCCAAAAATGAAATTAAACAATTCCATTTGTGATAGCACCAAAAAAATCTTAGCAATAAATTTTAAGAAATGCAAAACTTATATTTTGAAAAACACAAAACATTGTCTTTTAATCTATTTTTCTTGGGGTATAATTGACCCACAATATTATATTAGTTTCAGGGGTACAACATAGTGATACAACATTTCTATGCATTGTGAAATGATCACCACAGTAAGTCTAACTACCATCTGCCACCATAAAAAATTAAAATATTATTATTGATCATATGGTCCATGCTGTAAATTACATCCCCATGGATTATTTACATTACAAATGGAAGATTTTACTTCTTGATACCCTTCACCCATTTCACCCTATCAGTCCCCCTTGCCTCTGGCAACCACCAACCTTTTCTCTATTTCTATGAGTATGGGTTTTGTTTTGTTTGTTTGTTTGCTTGCTTGCTTTATACATTCCACATAAAAAGGAAACTATGCATTATTTGTTTTTCTCTATCTGATTTATTTCACTTAGCACAATATCCTCAAGGTCCATCCATGTTTTTGCAAATAGCAAGTTTTCATTAATATGGCTGAGTAGTATTCTATTGTATATATATATATATATATATATATATATATATATATACATCTTTGTACATTAATCCAAAATGGACAAATAGGTTGTTTCCATATCTTGGCTATTGTAAATAATCCTGCAATGAACATGTATCTTTTCAAATTAGTGTGTTAGTTTTCTTCAGATAGACACCCAGTAGTGGAATTTCTGGATCATATGGTAGTTCTATTTTTACTTTTTTGAGGAAATTCCATAGTGTTTTACATAGTGGCCACACCAATTTACATTTCTAGCCAGAGTGGGCAAGGATTCCCTTTTCTCTTACATAACTCTGGTTATTTCATGTCTTTTTGATAACACCAGTCTGACAGGTGTGTGGTGATGTCTCATTGTGGTTTTGATTTGCATTTACCTGATTATTAGCAATATTGACCATTTTTTCATGTTCTTGTTGATCATAAATATCCTGTATTTGGAGAAATATCTACTCAGATGCTCTACTCATTTTTTAATCAGATTGGGTTTGTTTGTTATTGAATTTTATGAGTTCTTTATATAATTCAGATATTAACCCCTTGTTGAATATATTATTTGAAAATATATTCTCCCATTCTGTAGGTTGCCTTTTCATTTTCCTAATGGTTTTATTTTCTGTGCAGAAGCTTCTTAGTTTAATGTAGTCACATTAATTTTTTTCTTTTTCTCCTCTTGCCTTTGGAGTAAAAACAATCATTATTAAGGCCAGTATCAAGGAACTTACCATTTAAGATTTTTTCTAGAATTTTTATGGTTTCAGCTATTACATTCAAGTATTTAATCATTTTGAGTTAGTTTTTGTATATGATGTAAGAAACTGGTACAATTTCATTATTTAACAAATAAATAATGTCCAGTTTCCTCAGCACCATTAATTGTAGATACTGTCTTTTCCACATTGTACCTTCTTGCCTCCTTTTTCATATATCATTTGACCATGTATGCATGGGTTTATTCCTGGGCTCATTATTCTATTCTATTGATTTAAGTGTCTTTTTTATGCAAGTATCATACCTTTTTGATTCCTATATCTTTGTAGTATAGTTTCAAATAAGAAAGCTTGATATCTCTGATTTCTTTTTTTTCAAGATTGTTTTGGTTATTCATGGTCTTTTATGATTCCACAAACATTTTAGAATTGTTTGTTCTAGTTCTCTGAAAAACGTCATGGGAATTTTTGTTTGTTTTTAGAATTATCTTTATTATTCATGGAGGCATTTATTATTTTTATTAGTATATATATATATATTTTTTGTATCCTTAATCTACAATTACATGTGCAATATTATGGTTATTAAACTACCCCCTACATCAGGTCCCCCCCACCAACCCCATTACAGTCACTGTCCATCAGTGTAGTGAGGTGCTATAGAATCACTACTTGTCTTCTCTGAGTTGTACAGCCCTCCCCGTGCCCCCCAACATTACGTCTGCTAATCGTAATGCCCCTTTTTCCCCCTTGTCCCTCCCTTCCCACCTATCCTCCTCAGTTCCTTTCCCTTTGTAAACTGTTAGTCCATTCTTGGGTTCTGTGAGTCTGCTGATGTTTTGTTCCTTCAGTTCTTTTCTTTATTCTTATACTCCACATAGAGTGAAATCATTTGATACTTGTCTTTGTTGACTTGGCTTATTTCACTGAGCATAATACCCTCTAGCTCCATCCATGTTGTTGCAAATGGTAGGATATGTTTTCTTCTTATGGCTGAATAATATTCCATTCTGTATATGTACCACACCTTCTTTATCCATTCATATACTGATGGACACTTAGGCTGCATCCATTTCTTGGCTATTGTAAATAGTGCAGTGATAAACATAGGGGTGCATCTGTCTTTTGCAAACTGGGCTGCTGCATTCTTAGAGTAAATTCCGAGGAGTGGGATTCCTGGGTCAAATGGTATTTCCATTTTGAGTCTGTTGAGGATCCTCCATAGTGCTTTCCACAATGGTTGAACTAATTTGCATTCACACCAGCAGTGTAGGAGGGTTCCCTTTTCTCCACATCCTCGCCAACATTGGTTGTTATTTGTGTTGTGGATGTTGGCCATCCTCACAGGTGTGAGGTAATATCTCATTGTGGTTTTAATTTGCATTTCTCTGATGATTAGCAATGTGGAGTATCTTTTCATGTGCCTGTTGGCCATCTGAATTTATTCTTTGGAGAAGTGTCTATTCATGTTCTCTGCCCATTTCTTAATTGGATTACTTGCTTTTTGTATGCTGAGGTGCGTGAGTTCTTTATATATTTTGATGTCAACCCCTTATCGGATACGTCATTTATGAATATATTCTCCCATACTGTAGGATGTCTTTTTGTTCTACTGATTGTGTCCTTTGCTGTACAGAAGCTTTTCAGCTTGATATATTCCCACTTGTTCATTTTTGCTTTTGTCTCCCTTGCCCAGGGAGATATGTTCATGAAGAAGTCATTCACGTTTATGTCCAAGAGATTTTTGCCTATGTTTTCTCTAAGAGTTTTATGGTTTCATGACTTACATTCAGGTCTTTGATCCATTTTGAGTTTACGTTTGTGTATGGGATTAGACAGTAGTCCAGTTTCATTCTCTTAGATGTAACTGTCCAGTTTTGCCAACACCAGCTGCTGAACAGGCTGCCATCTCCCCATTGTATATCCAAGGCTCCTTTATCATATATTAATTGACTATATATGTCTGGGTTAATGTTTGGATTTTCTATTCTGTTCCACTGGTCTGTGGGTCTGTTTTTGTGCCAATACCAAATTGTCTTAATTACTGTGGGTGTGTATTAGAGCTTGAAATCAGGGAGCGTAATTCCCCCTGTTTGATTCCTCCTTCTCAGGATTGCTTAGGCTATTCGGGGTCTTTTGTGGTTCCATATGAATTTTAGAATTATTTGTTCCAGTACATTGAAGAAAGCTGGTGGTAGTTTGATAGGGATTGCGTTGAATCTATAGATTGCTTTAGGTAGTATAGCCATTTTGACAATATTTATTCTTCCTAGCCAAGAGCATGGGATGAATTTCCACTTGTTAGTGTCCTCTTTAATTTCTCTTAGGAGTGTCTTGTAGTTTTCAGAGTACAGGTCTTTCACTTCCTTCGTTAGGTTTATTGCTAGGTATTTTATTCTTTTTGATGCAATTGTGAATGAAATTGTTTTTCTGATTTCTCTTTCTGTTAGTTCATCGTTAGTGTATAGGAAAGCAACAGATTTCTGTGTGTTAATTTTGTATCCTGCAACTTTGCTGAATTCAGATATTAGTTCTAGAAGTTTTGGAGTGGAGTCTTTAGGACTTTTAATGTACAATATCATGTCATCTGCAAATAGTGACAATTTGACTTCTTCTTTACCAATCTGGATGCCTTGTATTTCTTTGTTTTGTCTGATTGTCGTGGCTAGGACCTCCAGTACTATGTTGAATAACAGTGGAGAAAGTGGGCATCCCTGTCTTTTTCCCGATCTTAGATGAAAAGCTTTCAGCTTCTCGCTGTTAAGTATGATGTTAGCTATGGGTTTGTCATATATGGCCTTTATGATGTTGAGGTACTTGCCGTCTATACCCATTTTGTTGAGAGTTTTAATCATGAATCCATGCTGAATTTTGTCAAAGGCTTTTTCAGCATCTATGGAGATGATCATGTGGTTTTTGTTCTTCTTTCTCTTGATGTGGTGGATGATGTTGATGGATTTTCGAATGTTGTACCATCCTTGCATCCTTGGGATGAATCCCACTTGATCATGGTGTATGATCCTCTTGATGTATTTTTGAATTCGGTTTGCTAATATTTTGTTGAGTATTTTTGCATCTATTTTCATCAGGCATATTGGTCTGTAATTTTCTTTTTTGGTGAGGTCTTTGCCCGGTTTTGGTATAAGAGTGATGCTGGCTTCATAGAATGAGTTTGGAGGTATTCCCTCCTCTTCTATTTTTTGGAAAACTTTAAGGAGAATGGGTGTTATTTCTTCTCTGTATGTCTGGTATAATTCAGAGGTGAATTCATCAGGCCCGGGGGTTTTGTTCATGGGTAGATTTTTGATTACCGATTCAATTTCGTTGCTGGTGATTGGTCTGTTTAGTTTTTCTGTTTCTTGCTTGGCCAGTCCTGGAAGGTTGTATTTTCCTAAGAAGTTGTCCATTTCTTCTAGGTTTTCCAGCTTGCTAGCATATAGATTCTCATAGTATTCTCTTATAATTCTTTGTATTTCTGTGGGGTCCATCGTTATTTTTCCTTTCTCATTTCTGATTCTGTTTATGTGTGTAGATTCTCTTTTTCTCTTAGTAAGTGTGGCTAGAGGCTTACCTATTTTGTTTATTTTTTCAAAGAACCAACTCTTGGTTTCATTGATTTTTTCTATTGTTTTATTCTTCTCAATTTTATTTATTTATTCACTGATCTTTATTGTATCCCTTTTTCAATGACTTTGGGCCTCATTTGTTCTTCTTTTTCCAATTTCAGTAATTGTGTCCTTAGACTATTTATTCGGGATTGTTCTTCCTTCTTTATATAGGCCTGTATTGCAATATATATTCCTCTTAGAACTGCGTTTGCTGCGTCCCACGGAATTTGTGGCTTTGTGTTATGTTGTCATTGGTCTCCAAATATTCTTTGATCTCTGTTTTAATTTGGTTGTTGACCCATTGATTAATTGGGAGAATGTTCTTAAGTCTTCATTTATTTATGAGCCTTTTTGTTTTCTTTCTAAAATTTATTTCTAGTTTTATACCTTTGTGATCTGAGAAGTTGGTTTGTAGAATTTCAGCCTGTTTGAATTTACTGAGGTTCCTTTTGTGGCCTAGTATGTGATCTATTCTGGAACATGTTCCATGTGCACTTGAGAAGAATGTGTATTCTGTTGCTTTTGGGTGTAGAGTTCTGTAGATGTCTGTTAGGTCCTTCTGTTCTAGTGTGTTGTTCAGTGCCTCTGTGTCTTTACTTATTTTCTGTCTGGTCTGTCCTTTGGAGGGAGTGGTGTGTTGAAGTCTCCTAAAATGAATGCATTGCTCTCTATTTCATCCTCTAATTCTGTTAGTATTTCTTTCACTTATGTCGGCACTCCTGTGTTGGGTGAATATATATTTAAAATGGTTATATCCTCGTGTTGGACTGACCCCTTTATAATTATGTAATGTCCTTCTTTATCTCTTGCTACTTTCTTTGTTTTGAAGTCTATTTTGTCTCGTACAAGTACTGCAACACCTGCTTTTTTCTCCTTTTTGTTTTCATGAAATATCTTTTCTGTCCCTTCACCTTTAGTCTGTGTATATCTTTGGGTTTGAGGTGAGTCTCCTGTAAGCAGCATATAGATGGGTCTTGCTTTTTTATCCATTCAGTAACTCTGTGTCTTTTGATTTGTGCATTCAGTCCATTTACATTTAGGGTGATTATTGATAGATATGTACATATTGCCATTGCTGGCTTTAGATTCGTGGTTACCAAAGGTTCAAGAGTAGCTTCTCTACTATCTAACAGTCTAACTTAACTTTCTTGTGAAGTTATTGTAAACACAGTATGATGATTATTTATTTTTCTCCATTCTTATTCTTCCTCCTCCATTCTTTATATACAAGATGTTTTATTATTTACCTTTAGTTAGTATTTGGATGGTCTGCTTTCTTTGCTATGATTTTATTTTCTCTGGTGACATCTTTTTAGCTGTAGGAGTGCTTCCATATAGAGCAGTCCCTTTAAGATGTCCTGTAGAGGTGGTTTATGGGAAGCAAACTCTCTCAGCTTTCGCTTGTCTGGAAATTGTTTAATCCCTCCATCATATTTAAATGATGATCGTGCTGGATACAATATTCTTAGTTCAAGGCCCTTCTGTTTCATTATGTTAAATATATCATGCCATTCTCTTCTGGCCTGTAAGGTTTCCGTTGAGAAGTCTGATGATAGTCTGATGGGTTTTCCTTTGTAGGTGATCTTTTTCTCTCTCTAGCTGCCTTTAATTCTCTGTCCTTAACTTCGATCTTTGCCATTTTAATTATTATGTGTCCTGGTGTTGTCTTCCTTGTATCCCTTGTGTTGGGAGATCTGTGGGTTTCCATGAACTGCATGGCTATTTCCTTCCCCAGAATGGGGAAGTTTTCAGCAATTATTTCTTCAAAGACACTTTCTATCCCCTTTTCTCTCTCTTCTTCCTCTGGTACTCCTATAATGGGAATATTGTTCCATTTGGATTGGTCTCGCAGTTCTCTTAATATTCTTTCATTCCTAGAGATCTTTTTATCTCTCTCTTTCTCAGCTTCTCTGTATTCCTGTTCTGTGATTTCTATTCCACTGACAGTCTCTTGCATCTCGTCCAGTCTGCTGCTAAGCCCATCGATCGCTTGTCTCATTTCTGCATTGTCTTTCCTCACTTCCTCCTTTAGCTCTTGCATATTTCTCTGTAGGTCCATCAGCATGGTTATGACTTTTATTCTGAAATCTTTTTCAGGAAGATTGTGCATTTCCATCCCATCAGGCTCCCTCTCTGGTGTTGTCTGGGTTTGGGTAAGCTTTGTTTGTACCATATTCTTCTGTCTTTTCATAGCGATAGAAGTGGTCGCTGGTAGGTGCCACGTATGTCAGCTGGGCTCTTTAAGCCTTTAAAAAGAAACAAAAGAAAAAGAAAAAAAGAAAAAAAATGCCCACTGGGAGTAGATTCTGTGAGGATTCTGTAGTGGTGCTGCTGCTCCACTATTCCATAGCCATGGCTGCGTCACTCCACGGGGCCCTTTTTAGCTCTGGCCATGGCGCGAACGAATGGGGGCCTGCTTATCTCTGTATGAAGTCTCAGTGTGGCTACTTTTTCCCAATCACCAGCCAATGTGTCGGAAATTCCCCAGGACTCCCAGACTGCTGTCTGAGTGTGGTGAGACCATCCTGCTCCTCTGTTGGGCCCCTGTCTCTTTAAGACCATTAAAATAGCACATGTTTTTCTTTTGTCTTGGGGAGCCAGTTGAGAGTACCTGGGTGCATTCACCGGCTCAGATCCTGCACCGTCTGTCTCTCCAATTTCCGATAAACTGTGCGATGTGTGTCAGTGCTCCCAATGAAGATCACCAGGGCTGATTATTTCGTGGGCCTGCACTTCCACTCCCTCCCCGCTCTGAATCCTCTCCTCCCACCCATGCGCTGGGGTGGGGGAGTGCTTGGGTCCTGCCAGGTCGCAGTTTCGTATCTTACCTGCTTCGCTAGGTGCCAAGTCCTCTCAGGTATAGAAGCAGGCTGGGTGCTGTCCTGTATCCTCTGTTCTCTCTTTCAGAAATTGTTGTATTTGTTGTATTTTCATAAATATATATGGTTTTGGGAGGAGATTTCCGCCACCCTGCTCATGCCACCATCTTGCTGGAAGTCCTGCCCTTGGAATTTTGATAGGGATTACATTAAATCTGTAGATTGCTTTGAATAATATGGATTTTTTAACAATATTAATTCATCCAATCCATGAGTATGGAATATCTTTCCATTAATTTGTATATTCTTCAATTTATTTCATCAATGTCTTATAGCTTTCAATTTACAGGTTTTTCTCCTCCTTGGTTAAACTTATTTCTAGATATTTATGAGTAACTCATTTAATTTTATTTATTATGTGATTGTAAATAGGATTGTTTCCTTGATTTCTTTCTGAGAGTTCATTATTAGCATATACAAATGCAAATTATTTTTGTATGTTGATTTTGTATCCTGCAACTTTACTGAATTCATTTGTTAGTTCTTACCATTTTATGGTGGACTGTTTAGAGTTTTCTATATACAGCATTATGTCATTTGCAAATAGAGACAGTTTTACTTCTTCCTTTACAATGTTGATGAATTTTATTTTTTTCTTTCATAATTGCTGTGGTTAGGACTTTCAATTCTATGTTAAATAAAAGTGGTGAAAGTGGGTATCTTTGTCTTGTTCCTGATCTTAGAAGAAAATCTTTCAGCTTCACACTGTTAAGTATGATATTAGCTGTGGGACTGTCATATATGGCCTTTTTAAGTTGAGGTACATTCCTTCTATGCCCACTTTGTTGAGTTTTTATAAAAAAATGGATGGAGAATTTTGTCAAATGCGTTTTATACATCTATTGAGATGATCATGATTTTTATCTTTCATTATGTTATTGAGGTGTATCACGTTTACTGATTTGCAAATTTTGAAACATCCTTCCATCCCTGTAATGAATCCTAATTGATCATGATGTATGACACTTGTGATATGTTGTTGAATTTGGTTTGCTAACATTCTGTTGAGAATTTTTGAATATATGTTTATCAGTAAAACTGGACTGTGATTTTCTTTTTTTGTGTGGTATCCTTCTCTGTTTTCAGTATGAGGGTAATAGTGGCCTCAGCAAATGAATATGGAAGTGTTCCTTCCTCTCCTATTTTTTGGAAGAGTTTGAGAAGGATTCATATTAACTCTGTGAATGTTTGGTAGAATTCACTAGTGAATTCATCTGGTCATTGACTTTTCTTTGTAGAGAGTTCTTGAATTACTGATACAATTTCCTTACTTGTAATTAATCTGTTCAATTTTCTATTTCTTCATGATTCACTCTTGGAAGGTTGTATGTTTAGAGAAATTTATCCATTTCTTATAGATTGTCCAATTTGTTAGCATATAATTGTAGTAGTCTCTTGTGATGCTTTGTATTTTCTCAGTGTAAGTTGTAATGTCTCCACTTGATTTCCAATATTTTATGTGAGTCCTCTCACTTTTTTTTGTGATGAGTCTAGCTAGATTTGTCAATTTTGCTTACCTTTTTGAAGAAACAACTCTAGGTTTCATCGATCTTTTCTACTGTCTTCTTAATCTCTATTTCATTTATTTCTGCTTTGAACTGTGCTTTTTCCTTCCTTCTACTAATTCAGGCTTCATTTGTTCTTTTTTCTTGTTCCTTTAGGTATGAAGATAAGTTGTATATTTGAGGTTTTTCTTATTATTTTTTGTTGAAGTGTAGCTTATATACATTACACTGGTTTAAAGTATTCAACATAGTGATTCAACAGTTATATACATTATTAAATCCTCACACCAACTAGTGTAGTTAGTATCTGTCAACATAGAAAGATATGACAGAATTATTGACTATATTCTCTGTGATGTACTTTCATCCCCATGACTAATTTATATTATGATTGAGATTCTGTGCCTCTTTATCACCTTCAACTATTTCACCCACTCAAACCAAAATGTCCCCTATGGGAACCACTCATCACTTCTTAATGTCTATGAATCTATTTCTGTTTTGTTCATTTTGTTTTGTTTTGTTTCTAGATTACACATATAAGTGAAATCATATGTTATTTGTCTTTCTCAACCTGGCTTATTTCACTTAGCATAATACCCTCTAAGTCCCTCCATGTTGTCACAAATGACAGGATTTCTTTCTTTTTATGGCTGAGTAATATTCCATTGTTTTTATGTACACATCTTCTTTATGTATTCATCTATTAATGGACATTATGGTTCCTTCCATATCTTGGCTACTGTAAATAATGTGGCAATAAACAGCAGTGCATATTTCATTTGAATCAGAGATTTTTCTTCAGGTAAATTCCTAGAAGTGGAATTACTGGGTCATATGGTATTTCTATTTTTTGTTTTTTGAGGAACCTCTGTACTGATTTCATAGTGGTTGCACCAATTTATAATCCCACCAACAGTGTAGAGACGTCCCCTTTTCTACACATCCTCAGCCACACCTGTTATTTCTTGTCTTTTGGATTGTTGTCATTCTGACTGGTGTGAGGTGATATCTCATTGTGATTTTGATTTGCATTTCCCTGATGATTATTTATGTGGAGCATCTTTCCATGTGCCTGTTGGCCTTTTGTATTTGTTCTTTGGAAAAATGTCTATTCATGTCCTCTGCCCATTTTTTAATTGTGTTATTTGTTTTTTTTCCCTTTGGTGTTCAAGCATATGTGTTCTTTATGTATTTTGGATGCTAACTCCTGATCAGATATATAATTTTTGAACATATTCTCCCATATTGTAGGTTGCCTTATTTCTATGCTGATGGTGTCCTTTCTTGTATAGGTTTTTAGTTTTCTATATTCCCATTTATTTATTTTTGCTTTTGTTACCCTTCCATGAGGAGATGTATCCAGAAAAAATTGCTCATGCTTATGCTGAAGAGATTTTTTTCCAATGTTTTCTTCTAAGAGTTTTATGGTTTCATGTCTTATATTTAGACTTTTAATCCGTTTTGAATTTACATTTTTGTATGGTGTTAGACAGTAATCCAGTTTCATTTATTGAAGAGACTGTCATTTCCCCATTGTATATTTATGGCTATTTTGTCAAATATTAATTGACTATATATGCAAAGATTTATTTCTGGGCTCTCTATATTGTTCCATTGAACTGTGTCTGTTCTTATGCCACTACCATACTGTTTTGATGACTGTAGCTTTGTAGTATAGCTTGAAATCAGGGATCATGATAATCCCAGATTTGTTCTTTCTCAAGATCACTTTGGCTGTTGGGGCCTTTGTGGCTCCTCATAAATCTTATGATTATTTGCTTTATTTCATTGAAAAATGCTATTGGTATTTTGATAAGATTGAATTGAATCTGTAAATTGCTTTGGGCAGGATGTACATTTTGACAATATTAATGCTTCCTATCCATGAGCACAGGATAGATTTCCATTTATTTGTGTCTTCTTCAGTTTCTTTCTTCAGTGTCATATAGTTTTCAGAGTACAGGACTTTCACCTCCTTGGTTAGTTTATTCCTAGGTATTTCATTCTTTTTGAGGTAATTGTAAATGGAAGTGTTTTCTTGATTTTTCTTTCTGCTCATTTGTTTTTAGTGTATAGGAATGTAACAGATTCCTGCATATCGATTTTGTATCCTGCAACTTTGAAGAATATAATTATTAGTTCAAATAATTTTTTAGTTGAGTCTTTAGGGTTTTCTATGTATAGTATCAAGTCATCTGCAAACAGTGACAGTTTTACCTCTTACTTACCAATTTTTATGTCTTTTATCTCTTTTTATTGTCTGATTGTCATGGCTTGGACTTTCAGATCTATGTTGAATAAAAGTGGTGAGAGTGTACATCCTCGTCTTGTTCCTGATCTTAGAGGAATAGTTTTCTGCTTCTTGCCATTGAGTATAATGTTACCTTTCGGATTGTTGAATATGGTATTAATTATGGTAATGTATGCCTTATATACTCACTTTTTGAGAGTTTTTATCACAGATGGATGTTGAATTTTGTCAATATTTTTTATCATCTGCTGAAATGATTATAAGGTTTTTATCCTTTTTTTGGCTCATGTGGTGTATCACATTGATTTATGAATATTGTACCATCCTTTCATCCCTAGAATAAATCCCACTTTATTATGACAGATGATCATTTTGGTGCATTTTTTTATATTATAAAGATTTATATTTGCTGGTTCTAGACATCTTTAAGAAAGAGATACTAATGAAGTATCTTAATTCAATATGTTAAGTACCATAATCAGTAGCCCAAAGTAATTAAATATCATCTTTCCTTTCTTGGCAGTACAAAGTTATATACAACTGTTCCATCCATCTGAAAGCTCCTCTTGTTAATGAGAAGAAACAGTTCAGAATTTCTAAATCACTGTGGATATTTGGCATCTAGGTTCCCTATGAGTAAAACCCAACTTGCATTTTTCTCTGTAAACCACATCTTCCCCTGACTTCCTTATTATCCTGTCAACTGCAGTACTACTCTTTTAAAACCTCAGAATCTCAGCTTCTTTTCTTGATTCCCTTTTGTGACTCCACTTCAGATTAATCCACTTAGCATTTTCTTTGGTTCCTTTCCATGACTTCAGCCTTCAAATCCAATCTGTCACTAAATATAACTGGTTCTCTTTTTGCAGTTTAATCTCATATTTCTTTCTTCTTTTTTAAGGTATGATTGATATCCACTCTTAAGAAGATTTCACATGAAAAAAACAATGTGGTTACTACAATTACCCATATTATCAAGTCCCCACTCATACCCCATGGCAGTCACTGTCCATCAGTGTAGTAAGATGCCACAGATTCACTACTTGCCTTCTCTGTGGTACAGTGTCATCCCCGTAACCCCCCACACAATGGGTACTAAGCATAATACCCCTCAAACCCTTCTCCTTCTATCCCCACCCACACTCCTATAACCTTCCCCTTTGGTAACCTCCAGTCCCTTCTTGGAGTCTGTGAGTCTGCTGCTGTTTTGTTCCTTTAGTTTTGCTTCATTGTTATACTCCACAAATGAGGGAAATCATTTGGCACTTGTCTTTCCCTGCCTGGCTTATTTCACTGACCATAATATCCTCCAGCTCCATCCATGTTGTTGCAAATGGCAGAATTTGATTCTTTCTTATCGTTCAATAGTAATCTATTGTGTATATGTACCACATCTTCTTTATCCATTCATCTACCGATGGACACTTAGGTTGCTTCCATTTATTGGCTATTGTAAACAGTGCGGCAATAAACATAGGGGTGCATATGACTTTTTGAATCTGAGAAGTTGTATTCCTTGAGTAAATTCCAAAGAGTGGGATTCCTGGGTCAAATGTTATTTCTATTTTGAGATTTTTGAGGAAACTCAATGCTGCTTTCCACAATGGTTGAACTAGGATTTATTTCTTTTTTATGGCTGCATTATACTCCATTGGGTATATGTACCACATCTTCTTTATCCATTCATCTACTGATGGACACTTATGTTGCTTCCATATCTTGGCTATTGTAAATAGTGCTGCGATATACATAGGGGTTCATATGTCTTTTTGAAACTATGATCCTGCATTCTTAGGGTAAATTCCTAGGAGTGGGATTTCCAGATCAAACGTTATTTCTATTTTTCGGTTTTTGAGTAACCTCCATATTGCTTTCCAGAACTAGCTTACATTCCCACCAGCAGTGTAGGAGGGTTCCCCTTTCTCAGCATCCTCATCAGCATTTGTTGTTCTTAGTCTTTTTGATGTTGGCCATCCAAACTGGTGTGAGGTGATATCTCACTGTGGTTTTAATTTGCATTTCCCTGACGATTAGTGATGTACAGCATCTTTTCATGTGTCTGTTGGCTATCGGAATTTCTTCTTTTGAGAAGTCTGTTCAATCCTGCACCCATATTTTAATCGGGTTATTTGCTTTTTGGGTGCTGAGGCATGTGAGTTCTTTATATATTATGTATGTTAACCCCTTGTTGGATATTTAATTTACAAATATATTCTCCCATACTGTAGGACTCCTTTGTGTTTTGTTCATAGTGTCCTTTGCCGTACAGACCTTTTTAGTTTGATGTATTCCCATGTGTTCGTTTTTGCTTTGATTTCCCTTGCTTGAGGAGATGCTTCAGGAAGAATTTGCACATGTTTATATTCAGGAGATGTCTGCTTATGTTGTTTTCTAAGAGTTGTATGGTTTCATGACTTACATTCAGGTCTTTGATCCAATTCGAGTTTACTTTTGCGTATTGAGTTAGACAGTAATCCAGTTTCATTCTCTTACATGTAGCTGTCCAGTTTTGCCAACACCAGTTGTTGAAGATACAGTCATTTCCCCATTGTGTGTCCATAGCTCCTTTATTCTATATTAATTGACCATATATGGTGGGGTTTATATCTGGGCTCTCTAGTCTGTTCCATTGGTCTATTGTTCTGTTCTTCTGCTGGTACCAAATTGTCTTGATTACTGTGGCTTTGTAGTAGAGCTTGAAGTTGGGGAGCGTTATCCTCCCTGCTTTATTCTTCCTTCTCAGGATTGCTTTGTCTATTCAGGGTCTTTTGTGGTTCCATATGAATTTTAGAATGATTTGCTCTAGTTCATTGAAGAATGCTGTAGGTATTTTGATAGGAATTGCATTGAATCTGTAGATTACTTTAGGCAGGATAGTCATTTTAACAATACTAATTCTTCCTGTCCATGAGCATGGGATGTGTTTCCATTTATTGATATCTTTAATTTATCTCATGAGTGTTTTGTAGTTTTCAGAGTATAGGTCTTTCACTTCCTTGGTTAGGTTTATTCCTGAGTATCTTATTTGTTTTGATGCAATTGTGAATGGAATTGTTTTCCTGATTTCTCTTTCTGCTAGTTCATCATTAGTGTATAGGAATGCAACAGATTTCTGTGTATTAATTTTGTATCATGCAACTTTGCTGAATTCAGACATGAGATCTAGTAGTTTTGGTGTGAATTCTTTAGGTTTTTTATGTACAATATCGTGTCATCTGCAAACAGGGACAGTTTACCTTCTTCCTTACCAATCTGGATGCCTTTTATTTCTTTGTGTTGTCTGATTGCAGTGGCTAGGACCCCCAGTACTATGTTGAATAAACGTGGGGGGAGTGGATGTTCCTGTCTTGTTCCCAATCTTAAAGGAAATGGTTCAGCTTCTCGCTGTTAAGTAGGATGATGGCTGTGAGTTTGTCATATACGGCCTTTATTATGTAGAGGTACTTTCCCTGTATACCCATTTTGTTGAGAGTTTTTATCATGAATTGATGCTGAATTTTGTCGAATGCTTTTCAGCATCTATGGAGATGATCATGTGGTTTTTGTCCTTCTTTTTGTTGATGTGGTGTATGATATTGATGGATTTTCTAATAGTGTACCATCCTTGCATCCATGGAATAAAATCTTGATCATGGTGGATGATCTTTTTGATAGATTTTTGAATTCTGTTTGCTAATATTTTGTTGAATATTTTTGCATGTGTATTCATCACGGATTTTGGTGTGTAACTTTCTTTTTTTGTGGTGTCTTTGCCTGGTTTTGGTATTAGACTGATGCTAGACTCATATAATGAGTTTGGAAGTATTCCCTCTTCTACTCTTTGGAAAACTTCTAGGAGGATTGGCATTAGGTCTTCACTAAATGTTTGATAAAATTCAGTGGTGTGGCCTTCTGGTCCAGGTGTTTTGTTCTTAGGTAGTTTTTTGATTACCAATTGAATTTCATTGCTGGTAATTGGTATGCCTGGATTTTTTGTTTCTTTTTGTGTCAGTCTTGGAAGGTTGTATTTTTCTAGAAAGATGTCCATTTCTCCTAGGTTATCCCATTCAATAAAATTTAATTTTTCATAGTATTCTCTAATAATTCTTTGTATTTCTGTGGTGTCTGCTGTGATTTTTCCTTTCTCATTTCTGATTCTGTTTATGTGTGTAGACTCTCTTTTTTTCTTGATAAGTCTGGCTAGGGGTTTATCTATTTTGTCTGTGTTCTCAAAGAACCAGCTCTTGCATTCATTGATTCTTTCTATTGTTTTATTCTTCTCAGTTTTATTTATTTATGCTCTAATCTTTATTATGTCCCTCCTATTGCCTTTGGGCCTCATTTGTTCTTCTTTTTGTAGTTTCGTTAATTGTGAGTTTAGACTGTTCTTATGGAACTGTTCTTTCCTGAGGTAGGCCTGTATCATCATATATTTCCCTCTTAGCACAGCATTCACTGCATCCCACAGATTTTGCGGTGTTGAATTATTGTTGTCATTTGTCTCCATATATTGCTTGATCTCTGTTTTTATATGGTCATTGATCCATTTGCTATTTAGGAGCATGTTGTGAAGCCTACCTGTGTTTATGGGCTTTTTTGTTTTCCTTGGGTAATTTATTTATAGTTTCATACCTTTGTGGTCTGAGAAGTTGGATGGTATAATTTCAATATTTTTGAATTTACCAAGGCTCTTTTTGTGGCCTAGTATATGACCTGTTCTGAAAAATGTTCCAAGAGCACTTGAGAAGAATGTGTTGCTGCTTTTGGGTGGAGTGCTCTGTAGATGTCTGTTAGATCCATCTGTTCTAATGTGTTTTTCAGTGCCTCTGTCTCCTTATTTTGTCTGGTTGATCAGTCCTTTGAAGTGAGTGGAGTGTTGAAGTCTCCCAGAATGAGTGCATAGAATTCTATTTCCCCTTTTAATTCTGTTAGTATTTGTTTCACATATGTAGGTGCTCCTGTGTTGGACGCATAGATATTTATAATTGTTATATCTTCTTGTTCAATTAACCCCTTCACCATTATGTAATGTCCTTCTTTGTCTCTTGTCACTTTGTTTGTTTGAAGTCTATTTTGTTTGATACAAGTACTTGCAACTCCTGCTTTTTTCTCCCTATTAGTTGCATGAAATATCTTTTTCCATCTGTGCACTTTTAGTTTGTGTATGTCTTTGGGTTTAAGTGAGTCTCTTGTTGGCAGCATATAGATGGGACTTGTTTTTTATCCTTTCAGTGACTCTATGTCTTTTGATTGGTGCATTCAGACCATTTACATTTAGCGTGATTATTGATAGGTATGTACTTATTGCCATTGCAGGCTTTAGATTCGTGGTTACCAAATGTTCAAGGGTAACTTCCTTACTATCTAAGAATCTAACTTAACTCACTTAGTATGCTATTACAAACACAATCTAAAGGTTCTTTTTTGTTCCTCCTTTTTCTTCCTCCTCCATTCTTTGTATATTAGGTATCATATTATGTACTCTTTGTCTATCCCTTGACTGACTTTGTGTGTAGTTGATTTAATTATGCACTTGCTTAGTAATTAACTGTTCTACTTTCTTTACTGTGGTTTTATTACCTCTGGTGACAGCTATTAAACCTTAGGAACACTTCCATCTATAACAGTCCCTCCAAAATACGCTGTAAGGTAAATTCTCTCAGCTTTTGCTTATCTGGAAATTGTTTAATCCCTCCTTCAAATTTAAATGATAATCTTGCCTGATAAAGTATTCTTGGTTCAAGGCCCTTCTGCTTCATTGGATTAAATACATAATGCCACTCCCTTCTGGCCTGTAAGGTTTCTGTTGAGAAGTCTGATAATAGCCTGATTGGCTTTCCTTTGTATGTGATCTTATTTCTCTCTCTGGCTGCTTTTAATAGTCTGTATTTATCCTTGATCTTTGCCATTTTAATTATTATATGTCTTGGTGTTGTCTTCCTTGGGTCCCTTGTGTTGGGAGATCTGTGCATCTCTGTGGCCTGAGAGACTATTTCCTTCCCCAGATTGGGGAAGTTTTCAGCAATTACCTCCTCAAAGACACTTTCTATCCCTTTTTCTTTCTCTTCTTCTCCTGGTTTCCCTATGATATGATTATTGTTCCATTTGGATTCAATACACAATTCTCTCAATATTCTTTCACTTTTAGAGATCCTTTTTTTCTCTCTGTGCCTCAGCTTTGTATTCCTCTTCTCTAATATCTATTTCATTTATCGTCTCCTCCACCATATCTAATCTGCTTTTAAAACCTTCCATTGTATGTTTCATTTCTGATACTGCGTTCTGTAATGATTAGATCTCTGACCAGAATTCATTCTTGAGTTCTTGAATATTTTTATGTACCTTCATGAGCATGTTAATGATTTTTATTTTGTAATCTCTTTCAGGAAGTGTCATGAGATCGGTTTCATTTGACTCTTTCTCTGGAGTATGTAGGATTTTGCTTTGAACCAGGTTCCCTTGGCATTTCATGTTTGTATGTGGCGCTCTTTCGTGCCCATAAGCTCTACTCTGTGGAGTTGCTCAGCCCCTGGATCAATGTTTAGGTCACAGGGGAGTGGTGTTGGTGCCTAGGGGCAGGAAAGAGCTGTTTCCTGCTTCCTGGCTGCAATGCCTGTCTCCACTGCCAGAACCAGTGGGCCAAGCACACAGGTATAAGCCTCTATGCTTTGCGTTTTTAGCTGCTGTAGGTGAGGGTTCCCTCTGGCCAGCCTGACACTAGGGCAGGGGTTGCAGGTTTGCAATCCAGTTGTGGGATGGCCAGGGAAGGTTCAGCAGGCTGCGTATCACCATGGTGGGGGGGGGGGGTCCTTGGAGCTGCATAGCCAGCCAGGGAGTTGAAGTGCCTGAAGATCAGGAAAGTTCCCAACCTCCTGGGCAGAGTGAGCCTGGACAATTTTGTCTACCTGTCCTTTCTCCTGAGCAATAAGCTCTGTGCAATCCTTATTCCTTTAGCATCCCTGTTGCTGTTAGGAAATCTTTCAGACTGCTTGCCTTTTTTTGTCCCAAAGCAGTCAGATATGGATCCCTGTTTTCCACAAGCAGCTGGAATCTCAGTCTCTCCAGGTATTCTCCCTGTCTTAGCTTTCCAATCTCCTTAATCACCAGAGCACTATGTAATGTAGGTTTGTGCTCCCAGAGCAGATCTCCAGAGATAGGCATTCAGCAGTCCCAAGCCTCCACTCCCTCCCTTGTCCGTATCTCTTCCTCCCACTGGTTAGCTGGGGTGGGAGAAGGGCTTGGTTCCCTGTGGGTCATGGCTTTGGTACATTACCTTGTTCCATGAGGTCTGCTCTTTTCTCCAGGTGTATGCAGTCTGGTGTAGTCTTCTTTCCTGTTGCTTTTTTAATATTAGTTGTATTAATTATATTTTTGCATTATATGCAGTTTTAGGAAGAGGCCTCTGTCTCACCTCTCATGCTGCCATCTTTATCCTCTGCCCCCTTTTGATGTATTTTTTCAATTTGGTTTGCTAATATTTTGTTGAGCACTTTTGCATCTATGTTCATCTGGGATATTGGTTTTTAATTTTTTTTTATATTGTCCTTGTCTGGCTTTGGAATTGGAGTGACGCTGGCCTCATAGAATGAAATTGGAAGTATTCCCTCCTCTTTCCTCTTTGGAATAATTTAAGAAGGATAGTTATTAGCTTCTTTAAATGTTTGGTAGAATTCAACTGTGAAGCCATATGGTCCTGTATTTTGTTTTTTGGTAGTTTCTTTTATTTTTTTATTAGCAATTTAATTTCACTACTGGTAATTGGTCTGTTCAGATTTTCTGTTTCTCCCCATGTTAGTCTTGGAAGATTTTATGTTTCTAGGAATTGGTCTTCTTCTTCTAGGCTGTCCAATTTATGGCCATATAATTTTTCATAAAATTCTCTTCTAATTCTTTGAATTTCTGTGGTGTCAGTTGTAACTTCTTTTTTTGTTTCTGATTTTATTTATTTGTGTCCAATCTCTTTTTCTCAGGATAAGTCTGACTAGAGGTTTGTCTATTTTCTTTATCTTTTCATAGGAACCAGCTCTTGGTTTCATTGATGGTTTTACATTGTTTTCTTATTCACTATTTTATTCCTTGCCTTCTGTGATTTTAATTGAGGATTTTGTATGAGTACATTTTCTCTCCTTTCTTAGCATATCAATTACATTTCTTTTTATCATATTTTAGTGGTTTTGTTACAGTTTGCAATATACATTTGCAATTAATCTAAGTCCACCTTAAAATATTGTATACTTATTCACAAGATGTATGGGTGTCTTTCAACAGTGTGTTCTAATTCCTCTGTCTCTTTTCTCATAAGGTTGCTGTCATTTATTTCACTTATCCATAAGTCACAATCATCAAATATATTGTTGCTATTATTATTTGGAACAAATTGTTATCAATTAGATCAACTGGGAATAAGAAAAATAAAATATTTTATTTTACCTTCATTTATTCCTTCTTTAATCTAAGTCTGAGTTACTACCTTCTCTCTGAAGAACATTTTTTAACATTTCTTGCAAGGAAGGTTTACTACTGACAGATTCCTGCAATTTTTTAGTTGGTCCGAAGAACCAACTTTCATTTTTCTTCACTTCTTCTTATACTTGCTCCTTTCTAGATAAGGTTTTTTTATTTTCCCCTGGCTTCTTTCAAAATTTTCTTTGTCTTTGATTTTATGCAATTTGAATAGGATATGCTTAAGTGTCAGATTCTTTGATATTTATCCATCATGGTGTTCTCTGAACTTCCTGGTTTGGTGTCTGTCACTAATATTTGAAAATTCTCAGCCATTATTACTTTAAACATTTATTCAGCTTCTTTCTCTTTTTTCCTTCTGGTATTCCCATTACACGTATATTGTGCTTTTTCTAATCACCCCAAGTTCTTAGATATATTCTGTTATGTGTTTTTCAGTCTTTTGTCTCTTTGCATTTAGTCTTGGAGGCTTCTACTAACATATCAAGCTCACGGATTCTTTTCCTTTACTGTGTCATCTATTGTTGAACCCATCAAAGGTATTTTTCATGTCTCTTACAGTGTTTTGATTTCTATAATTTCTCTTTGATTCATTCTTAGGGTTTACATCCCTCAATGTATGTTACTTTTCTATTGTTTATGTTTTCCACTGAGATCCCTTAAAATATTATTTATAGTTATTTAAAATTAGTAGTCTGATAATTCCCAAATCTCTGCCATATCTAAGTCTCATTCTGGTACTTGTTTTAGCTCTTCAAACTGTTTTAGTTTTGTTTTTATTTTACCTCTCCTTTTAATTTTTTGTTGAAAACTGGACATGATATATCAGGTAATAGGAACTGAAGTAAATATGCCTTTAGTGTGAGGTTTTATATTTATTGTCTAGGAGTTAATATGTTTTAATATTTTCCATAGAATGCTTCAATTATCCCTAGTGTCCTTATTTTTGTCTCCCATGTTGTCTTTGAGTTTGCCTAGAAACTTCTTTCTACTGTTCTTTCAGCTATAATCCACTATCATTATGAAGGAACTCTGTTAATTTTGTCAGGTATAAGGGGAATGGAATCATTCTTTAATCCTATAATTATATGCCAGTATTTTAGTGGATTGGCCTATGTTTTTATCCAGTTTGTCTCTTTTTTTATTGAATTTAATCCATTAACATTGAATGTTATTATTGATAGATTGGATTTGTGTTTATCATTTGCTTTTTATTTTCTATACATTTCCCATATTTTCTGTTCCTCACTTTTAATGCCTTGTTTTGCATTAAGTGAATATTCTTAGTGTATCATTTTGATCTATTAATGGTTTTTTCACTATATATTTTTAGTTATATTCTTAGTGGTTTCTCTAGGGATTACCATATACATATTATCAGAATCTACTTCAGGTTTATATTAACTTAATCCCAGTATGATTTATAATCTTTATTCCTGTAGAGATATATTCTTCCCTGTTTGTTGTTGCTCTTCATATTACATCTATATATGATAAAAACCAATAACACATTGTTTTGATTATTTCATTATATAAATGTATATATTTTAGAGAAGAAAGGAGGGTAGCAAGTATATTTTATATAATTTATTGTAGTAATCTTCTTAATTAACCATTTTGATTCTGTTTCTTCCTGTGTAATCAAATTACCACCTGGTATCATTTTAATCAGCTTTTTTCCAACCTGCATCCTTTGCCCTTTTGTTATCAGATAGATCACATTCTATATGAAGTAGGCCTAAAATATGATTATATGCATATTGCTTTATGTGACTGCTTTTTAAATAATCTATACTGTTATTTATAATTTCTTACATAATTACTTTTATCAGTGCTCATTGTTTTTCTTGTGGATTTTAATTACTATCTGTTGTCACATGCTTTCAGCCTGTAAAACTTTTTTTAGTATTTCTTGCAAATCATGATGACTTACAACAAATTCTCTCAGGTTTTCTTGATAATTTTACAAAGTATAAAATTCTTGTATGACGGGTTTTTTTTTTATCACTATGAAGATGTCATGCCCCTGCTTCCTGGTCTCCATTGTTTCTAATGAGAATATATCTGTTTATCTTACTGTGTTTATCTTGTACATAATGAGTTATTTTTCTCTTGCTGATTTCAAGATTTTTTCTTTGTCTTTGTCTTCTACATTTTGACTGTGATATGTCCATGTGTGGTTCCCCTTGAATTTATTCTTCTTAGAGTTCATTGATCTTCTTGCATGTGTAGATTAGTATTTTTCATGAATTTGGGGAATTTTCAGTCAGTATTTCTTTACATACTTTTCTGCCCATTTGTCTCCTCTCACAGTATTCCTCTTATACATATGGTGTTATACTGAATACTGTCCCATATTTATCTGAATCTTTTCATTTTTTCACTCTTTTTCCTCTCTGTTCAAATTGCTTAACTTGTATGTCTGTCTTTAAGTTCACTGAATGTTTTCTTTTGGTAGCTCAAATCTGTTTTTTACCCTTCTAGTGAATTTTTTATCTTGAATATTATACTTTTCAACTCCAGAAAATCTATTTGATTATTTTTTATTACTTCTCTCTCTTTATTGATTGCTCTTTTTTATGAGATATATATCTATCTTTCTGGAATTCTATATCTATATCTATTTGGGTAGATAGATATAGATATAGATATGTTTCCCTTAGTTCTTTGAACATATTTATAATAGCTTATTTGAAGTCTTTGTCTGCTAGGTTAACATCTGGTCCCCTCAAAGTCAGTGTCTATTGTATGTTTTTTTCCTGTATATGGATCATACTTTTCTATTTATTTGCATGTCTCAATTTTTACATAATATATTGAAACAACTCTGGATACAGATTACCCCTCATTCTTCTAGGTTTTTATTGGTTGCTTGATTGCTTGCTTGTTTGTCTTGTGACTTTGTTGGGCTATTTCAGTGAAGTCAATTTTCACCTTGGTGTAAATCTTCTGTTGTTTTTCCGAGGTCACAGCCTTAATCACACACATAGTTTTCCTGACCACCAGGCATGACTATGGTTTTATCCTGTTTTTCTTTGACTCTCCCTTTCCCTGATGTTCTTGTTAAGCTTCTGGCCATTATGCTTCCATTAGTATTTCACCCATAACTTAACCTCTATTAGTCGCTAGCTGATTTCTCTATTGTTTTTGACAACACTCTGGAGCATGAATTGCTCCACAGTCTAATCCAATTGTAGTTGGGTGCCTTGACAGGTACACAGTGTTATCAGTCTTAGGCTTGGACCCTCTGTGTTATAGTTCAGGAACTTGGGGATGGGTTGGGAATGGGGGGGTTGGGAAACCCATTACTCAATAGATGTCCCATCTATATCCTCCGTTTGAAGCAGGTGACATCTGTGTGTGTGTATGTGTGTGGTGTGTGCAAGAGGCACTGGTGCCAACCCGAGCTGCTGGCACTACTTAGTATTTCTTCTGGTGCTCAGAGATGGGGAAGATGGCAAGATGGCATCTCCAAAGTTCACTGGCCACTGATTCTACCTGGAATAGGTCTTCCACCCTGAACTGCTGGTAAGATGGAAGCTACTCCTTGACTGATAAGTGCCTTGGAACAGCTCTCTCATAACACAGAGCTGTGTAGGAATGTGGGACTGTTTTTTTTCACTAGCTGCCCTGCCTGGATCCTCCCTATGTAGTGGGATTTGGAAGTTGAGGAACAGGTGCCTCTGGCTACTGCCACCCACTCCATATAGGCTTTCCATGCAACAGATCTGGGAAAAATGGGACTTGATGATGTTTATCAACTGTCAAAAGCACACAAAATAGCATTTCAACCCTTAGGTGTCTGGAAGGATGAAAACTGCCACTAGGTAGCCAAGCCTGCTGAAATAGCTCTGCATGCCAGAGCTTTCCAGGATGGCTACAGTGTGTAGCTCAAATGCCATGGCTTCCTACTGTTCTTATGGAATTTATATATTTTTTTAAATAAATATTTCTCAACATTTCGTGAGCCCTTTGATCAATCTCCAGAGACTTTGCTAATTTTGAACAGCTTACTAGATGTTTTTTGGGGAAGAGATTTCCTCATGCTCCTTAATCAGCCATTCTTGAACTTGGAAAATCCTCCTTTTTTCTTTTATAGCCACTCTCATTGAATTAGTTTTTGACACTTACTCTCTTCACTTCCTCCTTTCATTCTCTCCTATTGAAGTCTAATCCTTATTATTCTCCTTTGGTAAGGTTCCCAATGACCTATCCTCTGTCAAATGAATGGACACTTTTCAGTTCTAATTTCACCTGAAATTTAGCAGAATTTGACATTGTGAACCAATTGCCTTTTGAAACTCTCTCCTATCTTGGTTTTGTGATGCCATCCTCTCCTGAGTCTCCTCCTACTTCTCAAACTATGCTTTGCTATTCTATCTTTCAGACACTTCTTTACCTACCTTCCTCTTAAATGTTGAGTCTTCTCAGACTTCCCTCCTTATCATTTTTTCCCTGTAAACTCTCCCTATGTAATAAAATTCACCCTCCTGGCTTCAAAAACTACTGATATTAAAACACCTACCAAATTTACATCATCTGTATAAATTGCCCAGAATTTGATACTTATATATCCAAAAGCCTGCTGAAAATCATCATACAGGTGTTTCTTGGGCTCTTCAAATTCAACATCTATAAAGCAGGTCTTATCATCTACCTCCCTTCAAATCTATTCCTTCTTCTATATTCTCAGTTTCAATGATTTTCACCAATATCCACATAGGTCCCCAGGACAGAAATCTGTAAATCATCCTTAAGTTTCTATTATGTGCAGGGTATTCTACCATTGCTTTTTTTCTTACATCTGTTAGTGCAACCCTGCCAATACCCTACAGAATTTGTATTATTATTATCAGTATTTTATACATGAAGAAACAGACACAGAGAAACAAAGCCCCTTGCCTAAGGTCATATGGCTCATCGGTGGCAGAGTCTGCATTGGAGCTCAGTTCTTCAGAAATCTGAGGCCTGCACTTTACAAACTTCTAGAATGAATCTTAGGTTGGGAGAAATGTGCATAGCGTAAACAAAGTACAGAATGGAGAAGGTAGAGTACATATATGGGAAATAGTAAAGAGTTCAGCTAGTTTGTAGATTTGCAGAAGCTGGCGTAGTTGAAAGACATTGGAATACAGATGGCCTCCAAATGCCAAATGGAGAAGCATTGCCTTTATTCAGCAGACATATATAGGAGTGACATGATGAATATGTCCTTTTGAGAATATTAATCAAGTGCCACTGTGCAAGATGGATTTGAGGGCAATAGACTGAAGGACAAGAGAAAAGTCAGGACCCTTGATGCTTCTCAGAAATCTTGTTCTTCAGCACTTCCTTCTCTCCTTCCTCTCAGAAGGTTCCAAGCTTTTTAATAATTTTCTTCAGCCCCTTACCTGCCCACATTGCTTGCACTTTCAGCCACTGACTGTTACTGAGAGAAAGTTACGCTTAGGTAGGAATGCCTTTCATTCTTGATTCTTTACTGTCAAACTTATCTCCAGCTTGCTCCCATTCTATCTTCCTTAGTAATAGTAGCCACCATTTTGAACACTTGCTGTCTCATGTAATCCTTACAGCTACACTATGAGAAAGGTTTAGTTATCTTCAGTTTGCAACAGAAAATTGAGGCTTAGAGTGCTTAAATGCTTGTCAAATTCACCAAGATAGCCAGTGGCAGATTTAGGATTTGAACCTAAGGCTATTTGACTCCGAGATCACATTATAACTACTACTGTCTGAGAATAAGAGGGATCTGCACCACTCTCCTCTTGGACTCCATTCCATCCATTTCCTCTCACTTCCTTGAGGTCCCTCTCCAGAAACTATTTCCTGTCTTTTCCCTGTAAAGTCAACCTTTCTGTTCTGTGAACTTTTCCTCTCAGTGAATATATACCCTAAAGTCTCAACTACTAAAAAAAACAATATCAAACTAACAAGAGTCAATTTCACCCATGTTTCTACCCTATAAATATCATCGTAGTTCATACTCTTTATTCCAAGTGTCTGTAAATATTGTCTGTCCTATCTCTACTTCTTCACCTCCCACACTGAAATCTGGTTTTAGTCTCTACCACTACATGATATTGCTTTTGCTAAAGCCACCAAAAGGAAAAATCTTATTTCAGTCCTTTTGTTACCTAGTCTGTCTGCTTTCAGTCTTCTCCTATTTGTCCCTATTCCATTGCATCCACTTATTCTCAGTTTTCATATCACTACCTTACCTCAGGTATCCATCATTGCTTGTCTGGATAAATCTTTTTCTGCTCTTAACATCTTCAATCCATTCTCCACACTGTCTGTAAGAGTAAACTTTCTAAAATGTAAATCTAACCATATTATTGTACTGCTTAAACTCCTTCAATTCAAATACAGAACTACATAATATGTTGTACATGGCTCTCACAGAATTATAGCCCTTCTTTAGATTTATACACCCATATTCCCCTCTTCCTGCTGCACACCCTGTATTCCAGTCATACTGAATGCCTTGCTTTCTCATCTCCTCATGCCTTTACATGCACTTTGCTCCTTCTATTTCATAGATCTCTTCCATCACTTGGTCACTTCTCTTTCTTCAATACTCCATTCAAATGTAATTTGTTTTGTTCCACCATTCTTAACTCACCTCCCTGCAACTTGTCTACTCCTGCCTCTTCCACATGTCCCAATCCCCCAGAAAGTTTGTTGCTTTGCCCTCTTTCCAACGTAATACCTCTAATAGCACTAAGACATTCCAGTAACAACCATTATATGCCCCAGTGAGATTGTCAGTTCCTCAAAGACAGAAATTGGTTCATAAACATTTTTGTATCCTCAGTTCTTGACACAAAGTAGGTGCTCAGTGAATGTTTGCTGAACTTAGAGAATGAATTAATGAGGCTGCCTACTTTGTCCTTATATAAAATAACAGAGATCCAATCTATGGAAACAACTATAGGAAAATAAAATAGAAGAGAGAATAGGTCTTGGCTAAGTATGGAAAAGAGAACATGAGCAAAGCAGCAAAGACAATTGGGATGTTGACACTAATGGCAGAAAGTGGAAAGCTAATAGGATTGAAGCAAAAATACTGAAATAACACTGGTTATATTGAATATAAACATGTGACATCCAGGTAGTGACTTGGGGCCATTGAAAATAGAGGTACAAAGCTGGAAATGAAGTTGAGGTTTACAATATAGAACCTGGAAATGGCCTTCTCTTATAGAAAACAGGTATCAGAAAAGGACTTAGTTTGATTGAAATTTTTCTGTCACTTTCTTATCTCCCACAGGTTTAGGGAAGATAGTTATTAAGAGTTTCTTATTTATGAGCCAGGACTAGACTACTGTGGTTACATGTGTGTGAATGAATGAGTGATGACAACACTCAAGTTCCCTTTAAGTCACCTATTCATTCAACAAATATTCAGCAAGCACCTACTGTCTACCATACTCTGTGCTAGGTGCTGATCTGAATAAGATAGATTAAATCCCTACCTTTATATGATGCATTGTATTGTGAACAAAACACCATAAAACAAATAATCACATGAATGTAAATAAAAGAAATAATAAATTGGAAATTATAAAAATATCATGATGACATAACTGTTGAGAATAATTAGAGGAGCTCCTCACAAATGCTTTGAGGAAGTGAAATTTAAGGTGAAACCTTGATTTTCATCAACTTTCTCAATGGTCAGTAACTTAGAAATGGGGCCAAAAACAAATTAGGAGTCATTCAATGTTGGGGAGCTCAGCTACATATCCAGCTAATCCTCTCAACCTGACTTCCATACACACACACACACACACTACCACCACCATCATCCCATTCCCACAGGTCTGCCAGGTTACAGGTGCAGAGAGGCAAAGACTGTTAGGATCAGGAGATAGGAAGGGCTCTGCAATAGCTGGTCTCCAAAGATGACCCCCAATGAACTATAAGTCTCAGTGTTTATATCTTTGTGTAGACCCCTCCCACACTGACACTGGGCTGGCCCTGTGACTTATTTTAAACAAGAATTTGTGGCAGAAATGGTGCTTTGTAACTTTGAAGTTGAGTCTTAAGGGATCTGTAGTTTCTGTTTTCACCACTTTGCATCCTCCTTCTTGACCGTTTTGCTGTGAGAAAGCCTAAGCAACCACATGAAGAAGACTGAAAGAAAGAAAACCAAACTCTCAGCCAACAGTTCAGCTGAGCTTCCAGCACTGCAACAGCTAGCACCAACCAACCAGCCATGTGACTGAGACCATTTTGGACCTTCCAGCTATTCCAAGCACCTCAACTGATAACATATGGAGCAGAAGTGCCATGCCAACACACAGAATCATGAAAAATAGAAAACTGTTGTTTCAGGGCACTAAGTTTTGCATAGATAACTGAAATAAGTCTTCACACCCTTGAAAGACCAAAAGTACAATAATGTGTTAAGCTAAATCTGCATAAATTATCTTCTTTGTCCTTTTTAGTTTTCGTTTATTTTGTATTTCAACCTTTTTTCTTTTATAATGATCAGTAATTGTCTTTATAATTAGAAATAATAAGTACTTTAAGAATTTAGAAGCAGGAGATTCCTGGGGTTATTTGGGTATAGCCTTGGCCAGAGGCTTGAGTGGTCAGATTGATAGATAACTGCCCATACAACCCCTTTGCTGACTGCCTGCTGACTGCACAAATGACGACTGTATATTTTTTACCTAGTCAGTGCAATATTAGTAAAGTAGCTTCCTGACTCATAGAATAAAAATTACTGCCAATTATTTGAGATTTGGAGTGGAATGGAGTAAAGCAAGGAAATAAATTCAATAATATAAAAAACACAGCATGTAGCTAAAAGAGACTAGGAGGTTTGGAGTTGGGCAGATAGTGGCTGGACGTTTCTGGAAACAGTTGAGATCCTGTTATTGGGAAAAAATCTGATGCAGACCTTTAAGTACTTTAACATAGTTCTTGTTTCTCTCAATCCTCACCTTTCTTTTACTGAATTTGTTTGTTTGGTAAGAGGTATGCAGGTAATTCAGGTAAACTTAAACTTTCCAAATAAGCAGATCAAAATGATAGTTGCCCAACTAATATTCTCTATCAGCCAAGAACCCCCCTTCCTCTCCTAGCAAGCAGACAAACCAGTTGGCACCAAGAAGCTTTATGGTAGCAAGACAATGAAGACAAATTGGACACAGAAATGCATTTTCATGTCACTTGCCACAAAATCAATAAGAGTTGGAAATTGTTATTTCAGCCAAAAAAATTAATTTTAAAAAGTTTTCTTTAGATTTACCTCTTTGGCAAAGGAAAGGTAAATTTAAAATGTTTCCTCTCATGTTATCCCATTCAATTAGCAAGTGACAATCCATTTCCATCCAATCTGTTTGTTAAATGTGCATAAATATATTCAGATTCAGTCAACAAGCAACTTCGGTGATAACCTTCACTTCAGTGTGTGTAAATGTAACATAAGCAGATATGCACAACTTGATCTTAAATATTTCTCTTTAACAACATGTACATGCTATTTATTGCTCATCTCCAAATTAGAAACAAACTACATCAAAGCCGAGTTCAACATTCCAAGTAAGACTGAGATTATTATGAAATAGAATAAGAGAAGAAATGCTTTAACAATTTCAAGACAAATAATCAGTCACAAATGTATTGTTTGGAAAAAAGCTTTACTAAATCCTGCTTGTGAAAAGAAACAGCCAAAGAAATGCACAAAGGAATGTGCTTGGTAAATTCCCATCTCATACCTTGATGATGTAGGTGTTGGACTGTACATGAGTTGATGTGCAAGAAAATGGACTCTTGACAGTAAAAGTGTTTTACTTCCTATTCAATCCACTGTGGCTTGAAAATAGCCTCCCTTTTACCTTGTACTAGAATACAGAAATGATATTAATATGAAATGTGTTCTGGTTCAGGCAAATACCTGTGTGTGAAGACCAGGGTCTGTAGAAGTAAGGAACCTTCCCTTTGTGACACCTAAAAAGGCTGGTAAGGAGATGACTGAGCAATGAGAACTGTTAGAGAAAATCTGGGTTCCGAAATTAATGATGCAAGCTTTAAAACATGACCAGTCCAGGTATAATTACTTAAGGAGTTGAGTACACAGGGAAGAGTCTTGTTAAAGGTGATTCTATAGATTGCATCTAATATTTAGAATTATACAGAAAGGGCCTTATTTATTGCATCACCAGAAGAACTGTAAGAAAAGCTCAGGTTTTAAATGAAAAGTATTCATTGATTGATTTATTCAAAACAGATTTACTGGGTTCCTGCTCTATGCCATGTCTTGTTATAGATTCTCGGGACAGACATAGTGGTGAGCAAAAGAAAGTCTTTGCTCTCACAAAACCTATATTAGTAACTAAATTGAAAATGGCAGTAAACAAAATGTTTAAGTGGTTGTAAGAGTGGGATCCATTTGTGAGTTACTGCTGTAATTTCATTTGTACAAGCTGTATCTAACTTCTGAACAGTTGGTTTATATTTCCTTATGGGCATTTCTATATCAACACCAGGGAGCCACTACAACCCACAAGATTCTTCCTTTTATGCTTTAGTTCCTAACTTTCCATCCTTCATCTCCCTCGGGCTGTCTTCTGGGGATCAGAATGCACAAAGAAATGAATGTTGACTCCATCTTATGGAATAGATTCCACGGCTTGGAAGTTTCTAAGTGTCCAAATCTGTTGGCTGAAAGTCATGCCAGATAAGAGAAGTTAGTGACTGTGAAGACAGGACAGAAGGTAGGCGATGGATCTGAATTCTAACTCTGGTTGGTTAATTACTTACTCCTAATAGACACCTTCCTGTGAGTACTCAACCAAGAGTACATGATACTGTCCAAGAATAGTTAGAGATAAACACAGAGAAGGAACATGGAAAGATAAAAAGAATCTGAGACAGAATATTAATAATTGTACTTTCCAGGTTAAAGAAATTTTATAACCTCCTGAAAAAAATGCACTTATTTGCTGTCTTTGTGAGCTAAGAAAAAAGTTTGCGTTGAAAAATAGAACAACCCTAATCATAGCTGATATATGTAAGTATAGTATTAAAACACACCTGCACCAGGATAATTTTTGAATAAGATTTGAAGTGAAATTAAACACAATAAAGAATTAGCATCATCAGGCTTTAAAGTCCTTGAAATTTTCCAGAAGTCCTCTTCAGAATTTCCACAAAACTCTCAATCTACCTCTTCATCTTCTTCTAATTAAACCAGATTTTCCTCAAGCACTAGCACTCCAAATACAGAAAATAATTTCTTATTAAATTTTATTGTTTTTCCATTTACTCATTTGAGAGTATCACTTTCTTTTCTTTTGCATCACAAATGTCTCCATACTTCAGCTATATTATAAACTAAATTGGTTTGATGGATTAGCATTGGAACCTAACCATTTATAAGATATTTCCTTACCGTTTTTCATACAGACATATTTATTGCTATATAATTCAAAAAATATTTTAGACTATCCTTTATCATAATGGGTTTTGAAATTTCAGCACTTTTATCTTTTACCTCCACCTTAATGAAGTATAATTGACAAAATTTAAGATATTTAATGTATACAATATGGTGATTTCATATATATTTACATTATAAAAGGATTATTCTAATTAACACATACATCACATCACATATTTACTTTTTTAAATGAGAATACTTAAGTTCTACTCTTTTAGTGAATTTCAATTTTACAATATAGTGTTATCAACTGTAGTCACTATGTGACACATTAGATCCTCTCACTTTATTCATACTATAACTGAAGTTTGTACTCTTTAACCAACGTCTCCCTATTTCCCCCACCCCACAGCCCTTGACAATCACCATTCTACTCTGTTTCTGTGAGTTCAACATTTTTTTAAATTCCACATTTAAGTGATACCATGCACTATTTGTCTTTCTCTGAGTCATTTTGCTTAGCATAATTCTTTTATGTTCCATCCATATTGTCACAAATGGCAGGATTTCCTTCTTTCTCATGGCTGAATAATATCCCATTGTACATATATACCACACTTTTTAAAAATATATGCATCCTTTGACAACATTTAGGTTGTTTCCATACCTTGGTTATTGTGAATAATGTTGCTGTGAATATGAGTTCAGATATATCACAGATATATGAGTACAGATATCTCTTCAAGATAATGAATTTTTTATAAAAGATTTTTTATACGAAAATGAATTCTGTACTTCAGACAACTGACATACAAATGATCTTTGCAACTCGGACTCTTTGTAAACTAGTGATGGCCTGTTTGTGATTGGTAAATGTCAGATGAGTGTTGCAGATAATAAATACTATTAGAATTCTGTTGGAAATAGCTCCCCATATTAAAGATTCTGGGAAAGATTTTACAGATGACACACAAAAAAATCATCCTGGGCAGATGAAACAGTAGGAGCTGGGCAAAAGTGCAGGAATTGCCCAGGGTATATTTAAGGGTCATTGTTAGAGTGAATGGTTTGGAAGGAAAATGTTGGATGAAGTCAGATTATAGAGATGTGTGAGGGTGTATTCCAGCAAGTAATCTAAGTGTACAGAATTTATATGATCGCCCTTATTAGTAATCTCAACCAATTTGAACACAGAGCAATACACAGCTCTGGATATATGTATATGGAAATCATTACCTTTTCCTCCAAATTCTTGTTTATTCTTTTACTGTACTCCTAATTTCAGTGAATAACACCATCATCCACCCATCTGCACCAGGTAAATACCTGGGAAATTTTCCTTGACACATCATGCCTCTTCATTCTCACCTAGAAGCCATCATCACATCCTGTAAGCTCTACCCCACAACATATCCTGAATCCACTCACTTCTCTCTTGCCAGACTAGCCTCCACTGCTACTTCCATAGTCCAAGCCACCAATATCTTTCACTTGGGCTACCTCAATATTCTCCCTCGTCTGTACTTGCCACCTTCAATCAATCCACCCCACACCGCAGTCAGTTAACTTTACAGAGAGCCAATCTGATGTGTTACACACACTTTAAATTCTTCAGTGGTTTCCATTGTTTTTAGAAAATGAAACTTCTGAACATGGCCTTTTATGGTTTGTACCCTACTGTATCTCAAAGCACACCCCAAAGCATACAGCCCCTACACACTACATTCAGCCACACCAGCTTTCTTTCAGTCCTTTCTCTTTCCCATGTCTACTGCAGTGGGGACTTTGAACATAGTTTCCTCAGCCTGAAGTGTTCTCCCTTTTCTTTTCTCTTCAGCTACTTAACTCCTATTCAGTTTTCAAATCTCGGCTACATAGCAATACCCCTGAAAAGTCTTACTTGATCTGCCAGTCTAAGTTAGGTGTTCATATTGTTCTCTCACAGCATGTGGAATTTTTCCTTTCCAGCACTTTTCAAGTTGAAACTTTAGATTTGCCAATGTGATTATTTAATGAATGTCTGTCTCCCTTATTAGGCTGTAAGATCCAGAGGGTCAGGGACTGTATTTGTTTTGCTTTCCATTGAATCCCTGATGCTTAGCATAGTGAAAGACATAGAGTGGGTGCTCAATAGAAATTTGAATCTAATCTCCTTGCTCCCTTGCATTCCAGCCATACTAGACTTCTTACTAGTCTACTAACCTTCTTCTTGAACACTCATGTGCAAGAGATCTGGTACTTGCTGTTCTGCCTGGGAAATTCTTCCCTTCAATTCACTTTTTTACCTCATTCACGTCTCTGCTCAAAGATCTCTTCTTTGAGAAAATGTCTGTGGTGTGCACCCTTGCACAAACTGCAGCTATAATAGTGATGATAAGGTTTATTAAGACAGCTCCAGTGGGATACAAGCTTTTATGAGAGCAGAGATTTTGGTCCGTTTTGCTCACTGCTATATCCCCAATGCCTAGAACAGTACCTGGAATATAATTGGTACTCAACAATTATTTTTTGAAAAAAATGGATTGCTCCAGGAACCTAATCAAAGCTGTCTTTATCACTGAAAGACTGTTGAAAAATGAAGCTCATTGAAGAATTAGTGGGACATTATTTAAAACAGGTTGTTTGAGAGTAAATGTTGTCAGATTTACCAGTTCTTGGTGATTCTTTTGAACTTACATTCTATTAATGGGGAGCACATCTTGAGGTCTCTAAGAGAATCTCTGAAGTTTGTGTATGAAGGATGTCTCAACTTATATTCTCCTCCTCCAAGAATTACCTAACATGTACTTGAAAGTTGTTCTTATAGGGATGATTCTGATCTTCCCAACTAATATAGAGTCTAAACTCCTTGAGGCAAGAGATTATGTTTCTCTCTTGTCTCCAGGAGATACTCAATGGTTTCCAAAATGCATGGAATGAGTCCCATTTAGGGAAATGCTTTTGAAGCTTTCTCTTTGCTTCTGATTGGACCAGTGCTCCCCTGTTCTTTTTGTCCCCTGTCCCCAGAAATACTGTAAGTCATGGGGGGAGAGGACTGTATCTGTAATGATTGCTACCAAAATAATTTCTGAGTGTTCTCAGATTGATAAGAATACTGTTTTTTTTTCACATCTGGGAAAATTAGTATATTAGAGAAATAGTATAAAGATATACTTCTTATAGTTAAAAGAACTATAGCTTCTGCTCAATAATATAAATGGTAATGGACTTCATAATTCAAATCATGTGCTGGAAATAAATGATGGAACCAATTCACAACCTTACAGCATGGCTCATAATTCACATCACTGAGAGAGGGGCATGTAGGATTAATCTAATTAGTGCCATGAGGTCCTTAGTATGGTTCAAACATCAAAGACCAAATACAAAGTGGACTAAAAGAAAGCTTTCAGCTTTTCTGAGGCTACTAGTTAACAAACCTAACATTTTCTTTGTTTATTTACTCTTCCATGGGTTGTGTGCCTTTTCAAACTTCTTAAACAGAATATAACAGAATAAAAACTGTGGCATGCAAATAGCTGTTCTTTGAGATTCTTGAGTCAACATGAAGTTTCCTCAAATGCCATGTGAACCTTGGGAAAATAAATTAACTGTGTCTCAGTTACCTCTTCTGTAAAATGGGGGAAATAGCAATACCTATCTACTAGGGTTCCTGTGACAAGAAAATACATTTACAAAGGACTTAATACAGTGCTTAGCTCATAGGACTTTAATGTTCAATAAAAGGTAGCTATTATTATTATTCGTTTAGCTAAGGGACAGGATAATTAGTCAGTTGTATTGGCCAAGACAAACTAGGCCTAAACTTAAGATCAGACAGCCATGGTTTGTAAGTTTCTTTCAATAAACTGGCATCTTGCTTGCTTTTCCCTTGGCTTCCAAATTAAAAAAAAAAATTGCTCAAGCTCAAATTGTGTCTCTACCACTTGTTATCTGTGTGACATTCAGTAAGTTATGTAACCTCTCTGTCTCAGTTTCTTCACTTATAAAAAGTATAATAACAGCACTTTCATGATAAGATCGTTGTGAGGATTAAATTGGTTATTTCACATAAAATCCTTAAACATGCCTTCTAGAAAGACTATATAAGACTAGGGCAAGATTGGAGAAAACCAAGGAAGGTCAGTTTTAAAGATGAGGGAACTAGAATACAAGGAAGTTAATTAACTTGTCTAAACTCTTAGAGCTAGAAGTGGTGGATCCAGGATTTAAACATAGTCTGAACGTACTTTGTTTCCTAGGGTTTTTCCCCCCTTCCTTTATTGCCCAATTCTCCCTTTCATGAAGTGCCTCTGTTAGAGTAGTATATTCACTGATCCTCAAATGTACCTTGCTCCAACACACCTTTGCACACACTGCATCCCTCGCTTGTAATGTCCTTTCCCATTTCTTCACACGTTTTTAAAAGCCTAAATGAAATTCTACAGTGCAAAACGAAGCCCTACCAACATGATATCCAGCCCACACTGATATCTTTGCCTCTTGACTCTGGGATTCTCAGTGTCTATATCAAATCCTTCACATTATCACTAGTGACTAACACTTACAAGTGCCTAGTGTGTACCTAGGTATCATGCTAAGCACTTTAATGCATATCTCGTTTAATCCTCCCAAGAAGAACAGAGCTAAGTACTTTTATTAGCAGCCTCATTTTATAGATGAGGAAACTGAGGCTCAGCAAGGCTAAGTAATTTGTTCATAGCTAGTAAGTGGAAGAGACAGGGTTCCAGTCTAGGCCATGTGATCTCCAAGACCACACTCTTCCCCACAACATTCCACTGACAAGTATCATTAGGCTTCTCTTCACATGTTTCTCTCAGCTCCGTAGGTTGATACTGAGCTAATTGAGGGGAACAACCATGTCTTATTTATCTTTATAGTTCCAGTGTGCCTAGTAGCATAGTGCTTGGCAAGGAATAGTTATCATAAATATCTATTTAATAAGAATCAGTTTCTAACCTAACCCACAATTTCACTTTGAAACAGAAACAAACATGAATCGTGTTTATGGATGAAATTAGGCAAGGTAATATGGCTTGATCATTGATTCCATTCATCATTAGTGGCAGGGCGATGTCTGCATATTCTGGAACCTGAGATAAGCTTCTTTTTGTCTTTCTGTTGTAATAGAGGTAAAAGCATGCATAGGGTGCTGTGGGAGCATAGAGAAAAGAAATGACTGGAGGTGCAAGGGTAGGGTGCTAGGGAAAGTTTTTCAGGGCAGGTGGCATAGCCCCATTCAGCATCCACTGCAGTTCCATTTTAATAAGTGGATGCATAATAAATGGCAGTAATAATACCATTACCTAAATAAATAATGGAAATGGAATACAGTTGGCAGAGATCACTTGATTTTAGAATTTTAGGGAAAGCAAGTTAGGGAAAGGATTTTGAGGCTTAAGGTCATGGGATTTACCAAGGCTTAAAAGTATAGTTTCTTTGTAAGAATTAAAGTATGGGGAAATAAAAAAGAATCCCCAAGTATTGAATGCCTCCTAAGTGCCAGATGTTTCATGTAAATTATGTGAGATAAATCTTTCCTCCTGTTTCATGGTAATAAAGCTAAGGACAGGAAGATGAAGTGACATATAACTGATGAAGATCAGTCATTTCAGTTTTAGAGACCTTTCCATGAACACTGATAGCAAACTTTCATATAATGCTTAGTAATCACAAAGCATGTTTCTTAGGGTGTTATATTTATTAATATATAATCCCTCAACACCCCCAATGAGGTAGGCACTAATATTACCATATTATTTTGCAGATAATGAAATGGAGACACAAGGAAATTAAGCAATTTGCCCTAGATTATAGAGCAGATAAAATGATGTAGCCAGAATTCAAACACAAGTCATAGGTCTTTTAAACCATGTACACTATGCTACTTCCACTCTGTTAGGTCTAGTTAGAAAGAAGGAGGCATTTGCCTTCCAATTCTACCAGACTATTAATACAAATTATTCCTGTAATGGTGACTGACTAGGGTAGGTATGATAAAGAGTAGGAAAGCAGATCTGGGCTTAGGAGAGGAAATCAGCTTTTCTTACTTTCACTTTTTTCCCCCTGCTTTACCGCAAGGTCAGATAGGTGGATGCGTGGCAGCCTAGTGTCAGAGTCACAAACCACTTCTTCAGCCCTGTCCCTGAATCTAACAAGGGCACAGTCAACATTTTCAGAGACAACCTATGACTAATCCCCTCAACCCATCCTAGACAAATGTACAGTGATTGGCTCTAAATTTGTCCTCAGTTTGTCCCACTTATTTCCCAGGCTGAATACCATATCAAGGAGTTAATGTATGAGGGGAGTGTCCCCTTTAAGGAAGTTTGAACTTATTTAGATTCCTGTTTCCTCTTTATTAGGGAGGGTGTGGAGCACAGGCTAAGGAAGGAAGACATGACATTTTCTAGTTCTGAACTGCGGGGACCCGTGGTAAGGAGTGAAAGAATATTCTAAACCAAAGCAAGCCTCATGAGAACTTGCTGTCCTAGCAATGAGCCTATTGATTTGTCCTGATATGGGTTGTCAATATGTCTCCCCTTACCTCCTTACTATCCAACTTATCTTCACTTCTGTTGCCTTGTTTTTTGACAAATTACCTGAATATATGTAATCTAAATTCCTCATGTCACTTTGGTGAATGAGCTTCAGTAATGTTTGTTAGTTGGTTTTAATGGACAACCAAGTAGAGCAGACAGGAGTCTGGTTGGTCCACACTGTATCTCCTAAAGATACTCCTATCTAACATGCCAACACCTCATTACATGCCACTCAAAGGCATTCAACTCAAGTTCCTCCACATATTCAGAATTGTTTGTCATTCCAGAATCCCCCACTGAGCTGGCTTACACAAAGGCATACACTAATTGAAGTGGACATTGTCTAATCTTGTCATAAATGAGAAATGGAGCATATACTCAATCCCCCTCAAGTTTCCAATCTACAAGACAATAGAATTGTTGCTGACAAGCCAGAAAATTACCATTATAAGTGTTTTCTGCAGTTTGATGTTGTTACACCTTCAATTAAATAAATGTTGTGGCATGCACATGAGTAGAGGTGATAAAGAGCAGTTAGTTCAGAGGATTTCTGAGGGAATAAAGGGCTTCTTCAAACTGTAGGCAGAGAAAAGTTTTGGCTGAAACAAAGCCTGCATAACTGTTGTGGGAAGGGAAAGAGGAAAAAGGAAGGGGGAAGGTAAGGGGGATAACAGGCACATATGGAAGGGTAGGAGTGAGTGGGATACTGGATAGCCAGGACCAGAGAGAAGGTACAGGATATAACAGCTGCTGATCAAGTCCCATAGTACAGAGCCAAGATATCTGGAAGGGCTTTTCTCTGGGAAATAGCCAGATCAATGAGCATATTAAGGACCTCATTGGCAGAATAGTGGCTATAGCTACTGGAGCTATGGGTACTGATGGCAAAAAACAGGCTCCTGGATGTGGAAATTATTTGACAGAGTCAAGGTAGAAGAGGATAGAGAATGGAGGGGAAAAATGCAACAATATGTAAAGGAACAGGAAAGAAACATTAAAGGTGGGATTCAGGTGTTGACATTCTTTTTTCTGTTCAGTGTCAGAGTCTCATAGAGGAAAAAAGAATTGCACAGTCCTCAAGGTGAAAGGAAGACACGTGCAGAATCACTGAGGGGAAGAGAAAATGTCAGTGAAGTATTCATATGGTGATTTGTTGTCAGAATTAGACACCCAGTGATATAAGTTAATATTCACACAGAGACTGTGTGGTGGGAACATTAATAATTCATACATTGGGATGCTTCCCAGGGATCCATTTACTACGATTCAAATGTGAGGCGTGACAGAATTTGATGTAAGTTGGAGGCCCCAGGGACAGCTGCATATTGTAGGGTTAGAAATAAAGCTACACAGGAAACAATCAGATACATTTTGGAACTAAGAAATCAGCTAATTTAATCCTCCCCTTGATAACTAAAGACACTGTGGCTCAGAAAGGACAGGCATTTTCCCAGTGAATTACTGTGGGATACGGACTTTTAGGCCAGGAACCTGTGCCCATACAATTGGTCACTGGTGCCATCTGTCTGCTCCAGAATGAAGAAGAATTAGGGTAAAGAGACAATGGAACTAAATGCAACCCCCACTCCCACTCCTATCTCCAGGAATCAGGAAGTGGATAGATCCTGAAATTGGTGATAAACAAAAGAGAAAAATGCCTGTAAGAAAGGTTGGGCCGATAGGAATAAGGGGATTAAAGGTGGTGGCATGAGAGGTGAGACACAGGCTTCCTCCTAACACCTCATATAATAAGAAAATATAATTAATACAACTAATCCTGAAAGAGCAACAGGAAAGAGGACTGCGCCAGACTGCATACACCTGGAGACAAGAGCAGACCTCACAGAACAGGGTAACGTACCAAAGCTGTGGCCCGGTGGGACCCAAGCCCTTCCCCTACCCCAGCTCACTGGTGGGAGGAAGAGAAACAGAGCAGGGAGGGAGTGGAGGCCTGGGACTGCTGAATACCTAACTCCGGAGATCTGCTCTGGGAGCACAAACCTACAATTCATGGTGCTTGCATGATACTCTCATGATTACTGGGTTGGAAAGCTAAGACAGGCAGAATTCCTGGAGAGACTGAGATTGCAGCCACTTGTGGAAAGCAGGGATCCACATCTGGCTGCGCTGGGACACAAGAAAGGTGGGCAGTCTGAGAGACTTCCTAACAAAGAGGCCCTTAGCAAGAGGGCTGCTAAAGGGACAAGGATTGCACAGAGCTTACTGCTCAGGAGAAAGGACAGGTAGACAAAATTGTACGGGTGCACTCTGCCCAGCAGGTTGGAAGTTTTGCCATATAGACTCTCATGTTTAAGGAGGAAAAAGAAATCTTCCTCCTTAGATGATCTTCATGTGGTCCAGCTCCCTGGCTGGCTACACAGCTCCAAGGATCCCCTCCGTGATACACAGCCTACTACACCTTTCTCTGAGCCAGCCCCACCTGGCTTGCAAACCAGCAAACCCTACCCTGGTATTAGGCCAGCCAGAGTGAAGAGCTGCCTATAGCAACTACAAACACAAAACATAGAGGCTTATACTTGTGTGCTCAGCCCACTGGTTCAGGCAGTAGACACAGGCATAGCAGCCAGGCAGCAGGAAACAGCTCTTTCCTCCCTCCAGGCACCAGTACCACTCCCCTGTGTCCCCCAACATTGCAGGGAGTAGAGCTGCTGGGCTCTAGAGGGCGCCAGATACAAATATGAAACACCAAAGGAATCTGGTTCAGAGTAAAATTATTAATACCACTCCTGAGAGAGATTGAAATGAAATTGATCTCATGACTCTTCCTGAAAGGGAGTTCAAAATAAAAATCATTAACATGCTCATGGAGGTATGGATAGATATTCAAGAACTCAGGAATGAATTCTGATCAGAGATCCAGTCGTTGAAGAGCACAATGGACGGTATTAAAAGCAGATTGGATATGGTGGAGGAGATGATAAAGGAAATAGAAACTAGAGAAGAGGAATAAAAAGAAGCTGAGGCACAGAGAGATAAAAGGATCTCTAAGAATGAAATAATATTGAGAGAACTGTGTGACCAATCAAACGGAATAATATTCACATTATAGGGGTACCAGAAGAAGAAGAGAGAGAAAAAGGGATAGAAAGTGTCTTTGAGGAGGTAATTGCTGAAAACTTCCCCAATCTGGGGAAGGAAATAGTCTCTCAGGCCTTGGAGGGGCACATATCTTCCAACACAAGGGACTCAAGGAGGACAACACCAAGACATATAGTAATTAAAATGGCAAAGATCAAGGATAAGGACAGACTATTAAAAGCAGCCAGTGAGAGAAGTAAGATCACATACAAAGGAAAGCCAATCAGGCTACCATCAGACTTCTCAACAGAAACCTTACAGGCCAGAAGGGAGTGACATGATGTATTTAATGCAATGAAGCAGAAGGCCCTCAAACAAAGAACACTTTATCCAGCAAGTTATCAGTTAAATTTGAAGGAGGGATTAAACAATTTCCAGATAAGCAAAAGCTGAGAGAATGTACCACCCACAAACCATGTCTACAGTGTATTTTGGAGGGACTGCTATAGATGGAAATGCTCCGAAGGTTTAATAGCTGTCACCAGAGGTAATAAAACCACAGTAAAGAGAGTTGAACAGCTAATTACTAAGCAAATGCAAAAATTAAAATAACTATCTCCAAAGTCTATCAAGGGATCAACAAAGAGTACAGAATATGATACCTAACATATAAAGAATGGAGGAGGAAGAAAAAGGATGAAGAAATTAAAAAAGAACCTTTATATTGTGTTTGTAATAGCATATTAAGTGAGTTAAGTTAGACTGTTAGATAGTAAGGAAATCACTCTTGAACCTTTGGCAACCATGAATTCAAAGCCTGTAATGGCAATAAGTACATACCTATCCATAATAACCCTAAATGTAAATAGTCTGAATGCACCAATCAAAATACACGGAGTCACTGAATGTATAAAAAAACAAGACCCATCTATATGCTGCGTACAAGAGACTCACTTTAAACCCAAAGACATACACAGACTAAAAGCGCAGGGATGGAAAAAGATATTTCATGCAACTAATAGGGAGAAAAAAGCAGGAGTTGCAGTACTTGTATCAGACAAAATAGACTTCAAAAAAAAGTCACAAGAGACAAAGAAGGACATTACATAATGATAAAAGGGTCAATCTAACAGAAGATATAACTATTATACATATCTATGTGCCCAACACAGGAGCACCTACATATGTGAAACAAATACTAACAGAATTAAAAGGAGAAATAGGATGCAATGCATTCATTCTAGGAGACTTCAACACTCCACTCACTCTGAAGGACAGATCAACCAGACAGAAAATAAGTAAGGAGACACAGGCACTGAACAACACAATAGAACATATGGAAATAACAGACATCTACAGAACTCTACACCCAAAAGAAGCAGAATACACATTCTTCTCAAGTGTACATGGAACATTTTTAAGAATAGATCATATACTAGGCCACAAAAAGAGCCTCGGTAAATTCAAAAAGATTGAAATTGTACCAATCAGTTTCTCAGACCACAAAGTTATGAAACTAGAAATAAATTACTCAAAGAAAATGAAAAATCCCACAAACACATGGAGGCTTCACAACATGCTCCTAAATAACCAATGGATCAATGACCAAATAAAAACAGAGATCAAGCAATATATGGAGACAAATGACAACAATAATTCAACACCGCAAAATCTGTGGGACACAGCGAAGGCCATAATTAGAGGAAAGTATATTGCAATACAGGCCTACCTCACGAAAGAAGAACAATACCATATGAGCAGTCTAAACTCACAGTTAACAAAACTAGAAAAAGAAGAACACATGAGGCCCAAAGTCAGTAGAAGGGGGGACATAGTAGAGATTAGAGCAGAACTAAATAAAATCGAGAAGAATGAAACAATAGAAAGAATCAATGAGAACAGGAGCTGGTTCTTGAGAAAATAAAAAAAAATAGATAAACCCCTAGCCAGACTTATCAAGAAAAAAAGAGAATTTACTCACATAAACAGAATCAGAAATGAGAAAGGAAAAATCACTATGGACACCACAGAAATACAAAGAATTATGAGAGAATACTACGAAAAATTATATGCTAACAAACTGGATAACCTAGAAGAAATTGACAACTTTCTAGAAAAATACAACCTTCCAAGGCTGACCCAGAAAGAAACAGAAAATCTCAACAGACCAATTACCTGCAACGAAATTGAACAGGAAATCAAAAACCTACTTAAGAACAAATTGACTGGACCAGATGGCTTCACGACTGAATTGTAGCAAACATTTAGTGAAGACTTAATACCCATCCTCCTTAAAGTTTTCCAAAGAGTAGAAGAAGAGGGAATACTTCCAAACTAATTCTATGAGGCCAGCATCACTCTAATACCAAAACCAGACAAAGACACCACAAAAAAAAGAAAATCGCAGACCAATATCCCTGATGAAAATAGATGCAGAAATACTCAACAAAATATTAGCAAACAGAATTCAAAAATACATCAAAAAGATTATCGATCATGATCAAGTAGGATTTATTCCAGGGATAAGGATGGTACAACATTTGAAAATCCATCACCATCATCCACCACATCAACAAAAAGAAAGACAAAAACCACATGATCATCTCCATAGATGCTGAAAAAGCATTTGACAAAATTCAACATCCATTCATGATAAAAACTCTCAACAAAATGGGTATAGAGGACAAGCACCTCTACATAATAAAGGCCATATATGACAAACCAACAGCCAGTATTATACTTAACAGTGAGAAGCTGACCACTTTCCTTTAAGATCGGGAACAAAACAAGGATGTTCACTCTCCCCACTCCTATTCAAAATAGTACTGGAGGTTCTAGCCATGGCAATCAGACAACACAAAGATATAAAAGGCATCCAGATTGGCAAGAAAGAAGTTAATCTATCCCTGTTTGCAGATGACATGATATTGTACATAAAAAACACTAAAGAATCCACTCCAAAACTAATAGATCTAATATCTGAATTCAGTAAAATTGCAGGATACAAAATTAATATGCAGAAATCTGTGGCATTCCTATACACTAACAATGAACTAGCAGAGAGAGAAATCAGGAAAACAATTCCATTCACAGTTGTATCAAAAAGAATAAAATACCTAGGAATAAACCTAACCAAGGAAGTGAAAGACCTATACTCTGAAAACTACAAGACACTCATGAGAGAAATTAAAGAAGATACCAATAAATGCAAACACATCCTGTACTCATGGATAGGAAGAATTAATATTGTCAAAATGGCCATCCTGCCTAAAGCATTCTACAGATTCAATGCAATTCCTATCAAAATACCAACAACATTCTTCAACAAACTAGAGGAAATCATTCTAAAATTCATATGGAACCACAAAAGACTCCGAATATTCAAAGCAATCCTGAGAAGGAAGAATAAGGCTGGGGGATTATAATCCCCAACTTCAAGCTCTACTACAAAGCCACAGTACTCAAGACAATTTGGTACTGGCACAAGAACAGACCCATAGACCAATGGAACAGACTAGAGAGCCCTGATATAAACCCAACCATATATGGTCAATTAATATATGATAAAGGAGCCATGGACATACAATGGGGAAATGACAGCCTCTTCAACAGCTGGTATTGGCAAAACTGGACAGTTACATGCAAGACAATGAAACTGGATTATTGTTTAACCCCATACACAAAAGTAAACTCGAAATGGATCAAGGACCTGAATGTAAGTCATGAAACCATAAAACTCTTAGAAGACAACGCAGGCAAAAATCTCCTGAATATAAGCATGAATGACTTCTTCCTGATTGCATCTCCTCAAGCAAGGGAAACAAAAACAAAAATGAACTCATGGGACTTACATCAAACTAAAAAGTTCTGTACAGCCAAGGACACCATCATCAGAACAAAAAGGCATCCAACAGTATGGACGAATATATTTGTAAATGACATATCCAACAAGGGGTTAACATCCAAAATATATAAAGAACTTACATTCCTCTACACCCAAAAACAAAGAACCCAATTAAAAAATGGGCAGAGAATATGAAGAGACAGTTCTCCAAAGAATAAATTCAGATGGCCAACAGACACATGAAAAGATGTTCCACATCACTAATCATCAGGGAAATGCAAATTAAAACCACAATGATATATCACCTCACACCAGTAAGGATGGCCACCATCCAAAACACAAACAACAACAAATGTTGGCGAGGATGCAGAGAAAGGAGAACCTTCGTACACTCCTGGTGGGAATGTAAGCTAGTTCAACCATTGTGGAAAGCAGTATGGAGGTTCCTCAAAAAACTAAAAATAGAAATGCCATTTTACTCAGGAATCCAACTCCTTGGAATTTACTGAAAGAATACAACTTCTCAAATTGAAAAAGACATATGCACCCCTATGTTTATTGCAGCACTTTTTACAATAGCCAAGATATGGAAGCAACCTAAGTGTCCATCAGTAGATGAATGGATAAAGAAGAGGCGGTATAATATACACAATGGAATACTATTCAGCCATAAGAAGGAAACAAATCCTGCCATTTGCAACAACATGGATGGAGCTGGAGGATATTATGCTCAGTGAAATAAGCCAGGCAGAGAAAGACAAGTGCCAAATGATTTCCCTCATTTGTGGAGTATAACAATGAAGCAAAACTGAGGAACAAAATAGCAGCAGACTCAGAGACTCCAAGAAGGAACTAGTGGTTACCAAAGGGGAGGGGTGTGGGAGGGTCGGAGAAGGGTGTTGTGGGGTATTATGTTTAGTACACATGGTGTGGGGGATCACGGGGAAAACAGTGTAGCACAGAGAAGGCGAATAGTGGATCTGTGGCATCTTACTACACCCAAGGACAGTGACTGCATTGGGGTATGGGTGGGGACTTGATAATATGGGTAAATGTAGTAACACATTGTTTTTTCATGTGAAACCTTCATAAGAGTGTATATCAATAATACCTTAATAAATAAAAATAAATAAAAATAAAGAAAGGGTGGGCCATCATAGCAGGAGAGAAATGAGCTCTTTATCTCATTATCTGAATTAATTAAATGGAAACAGCATCAAATAACAAGCAGCCAAAATGATTCTCTAGCATCATCTATAAATCAAAAAATACTTTTTCAGATTCTTCTATACATTCCATACTATGTGAGGTTGTAAGAGATATAAATGAGTTAATTTGTTCTCTCAAAGGAGATTCCCATTTGGGTGAAGAAAACAGCTCCAGCAAGTGAATTTGGCTACCAAAAGTCTTGGATTTTCTGGGTTAGTGACCATTTAAAGTACTCATCTCCATGATCCCCTTTGTATATTCATAGTTGCAAAACCACATGTTAAACCACTTGGTTTAGAAATTTTGATTACTCATTCATTCAACATACATTTGTTGGGTGTCTGCTGTGTGGCAAGCACTATACACGGTGGTAGGGATTCAATTATAAACAAGACATAGTCTCTGGCTTCATGAAGGTCACAATCTCATGAGAGACCCAGGCAAGTAAATACAATTACAGTCATTCCATAGGGTTATCAAGGTGTTAATCATACAGTGCTATAGGAACACAGAGGAGGGGACACTTTAATGCCTCCTGGAGGCTGAAGAGACTTCTGAGAGGAGATGACGGCTAGGGTAATGATTGAAGGACAAGTAGGAATTAACAAGGCAAAAAGATGGAGTGAGGAAAGGGATGGAAGGATATTCCTGGCAAAGGATATTGCGTGTGCAAAGCACCCTCCCAAGGCAAAAAAGCAAAATATGGAGGTTATTTATGATCAATTAAGTATTGAAGTGTGTGTTGCAAACATTAATTATATTACAAAGTCAGAAAGGCAGAAAACTAGAGGTTTTTGTTTTTGTTTTTCAGGAGAGGGTGAGTGGGAATGATGACTGGGAGAAAATCTAAAATACTAGAAATTGTAAAATATAAGTTTGGGGCTCAAAAAATGGTAAAAGAAGGATTCTGCAAACTATCGCTCAGTGTGTTTGATGCTAATCCATATTTCTAAATGCATTGTTAATGGAGTGGTTTAAAAACATATTTTTAAAAAAAGAAAGAAAGAAAACAAAGCAGAGCTCACCAAGGGTTAGCCATGGCAAGCTAACTTCTTTTTCCCTATTTATGGGATTACTAACTCAGGGAAATGCTATAAATCAGGACATAGTTGAGTGCCAGGCAGTCTCTCCTGATATTTTTTTGCACAAGTGGAGAACTGAGGCTGGATGACAGTAGAATTTGATGGATTCCCAACAGGGTGAATAACCATCCCCAAACATGCAAATAACAGGATATCAAATATGACAAAAACAGAATACGGAGCCACAAAGATCTTTCTTAACCAGGCCATAAGTGCTCTATAATTAGAATTACCATATAATTTGTCATCCAAACTAAAACATTTTGAAAATGAGAAGGGTCAACCTTTATCAATTATGTCATCAAAATATGCATAAACCAGGACCGTACCTAGGCAAACCAGGGTATATAATCTCTGGTCTATTGCTATTTATCCAATGAATGAATGAACAAATGCACAAATGAATATCATCTAAGAACACCACTTCTCCTTAAGTTCTTTTGAAGTGTGCCATAGTCAGGCAACAGTATCAAGTATCTTTGTAATTCTAATCTCTCCTTCTAACATGCAAGCTTCATTATTATCCTAGGGGGACTTCAATGGTCACTAACCCATTTAACCCCATAGTCTCATGGTTCCTTTCTTAATTCTGGTGACTTTCTCTTTTCTGCTTCAACCATAATCACACCCTGGACTTCACTGGTGCATTTCTGAAACTGAACTTCAATATCCTACTGTCTGATCACACCTTCTTATCCTTCTGACTCTTTCATTCCCTTACTCTTAGGACATCAATTTTTTAGTCTTATTAAGATCTTGAAGTTACTGTCTTTAACCAGTATAGAACCCCTGAGCAATAATTTCACCACTTCGCTGTTCTCTCTCTGACATTCCCTTTCCATCTTGTCCCTCCACTGCACCCTAACAACCAAACTGTTACACTTGCCCTTTCTCGACCTATTCTAGGTTGAGTATGACTGGAGAAAAATCACACAAGTGTATAGATAACTACCACTATAAAATCTTGATCTCCAACCTTAGCTTGATCTTCAAGTAGCCAGATAGTCCTATGTAACCCTAATCAGATTCCTTTCCCAATACCCTCAGAAGCTATTTGAAACTTTCACCTGTCACTTCAAGTACCCTACCCATCATATCTCCCGACACATTCCATAAATGACCTTACCTCCTATTTCACTAAGAAAGCAGAGGTCATGAGGACAAGAACTCTCCCAACTTCATTTCTATACCAGGAAACTTATCTGCACCTGCAACTGCCCTAACCTAATCCCTCATGCCTCATAGGAAAGGAGGTGTCTCCCTCTAAACAAAGTTTATTCCTCCATCTGTGCTCTTGACCTCACACTTTGTTTCCTTAGGAATCTTGCTCCATTACCTTTTCTCTCTTCTGCAGCTTCAACATCTTCCTGTCTATTGAAATATTCTCCAGTGGTCTCTTCTGAAGGTCTCCAATGACTATTTGGACACTGTCATTTTTTTCAAAATCTGTTTAATTTTTTTTTTATTTTTTATTTTTTTATTTTTTTAATTTAATTTAATTTAATTTAATTTAATTTGATTTTTTACAGTTTATTTTATTTTAGTATCATTAATCTACAATTACATGAGCAATATTGTGATGATTAAACTACCCCCTTCATCAGGTCCCCCCCACCAACCCTATTACAGTCACTGTCCATCAGTGTAGTGAGATGAGAATCACTACTTGTCTTCTCTTTGAAATAATTATAGATTTGCAGGAAGTTGTAAATACAGTACAGAATGGCCGCACATACACTTCATCCAGTTTTCCCCAATGATCATATCTTTACTTGATTATAGTATTATTTTGAAACAGAAAATTGATACTGGTACAGTGTATGTGTATAGTTTAATGTCATTTTATCATATCTGTGATTCATACAACCAGCACTGCAATCAAGACATTGAACTACACCATCACCATAAGGATCTTCCTCATTTATAGTCCAATCACCCACCCTTATTCTCATTTTCCCTAACTCCTTGTAGCCATAAAACAGTTTTCTATCTCATAATTTTGTAATTTTGAGGATGTTTTGTAAATGGAAGCATACAGTATGTGACCTTTTGAGATTGACTTTTTTCACTCAACATAAATTCATTTGAGATTCATCCAGGTTGTTGCACATATTAATATTTCATTCATTTTCATTGCTGAATAGTATTACATGATATGACTACACCAGTTTACCCATTTACTTGTATAGGACATTTTGGTTGTTTCAAGTTTGGGTCTACTAAAAACAAAGTTTTCTTTAAAAAACTATTCTAGAGCCTCTGTGTTTCCATATAAATTTTTAAATAAATCTGTCTAATGTCTACAAACAATCTTGTTGGAGTTATGATAGGGGTTACATTAAATCTATTAACACTTTGGGAAGAATTGTCATCTCTACTATGTTGAATCTTCCAATTTAATAACTCTATTTATTTAAATCTTTCTTTTTTAATTCTTTCATCAGCATTTTGTAGCTTTAACATACAAATCTTGTACACACTTTGTTAAATTTACAGCTAAGTGTTTAATTTTCATTTTTTGAGTGATTTTGTAAATGGTATTGTATTTTAAATTTTGGTTTCTTCTTGCTCAGTCTAGTATATAGAAATACAATTGATTTTTTTAGTTGATCTCATATCCTGCAACTTTCCTGACCTCACTCATTAGTTCCAGGAGTTTTTTTTGTAGTTTCCTTGGGATTTTATATATTTGGGCAGTCATGTCCTTTATGAACAGAAACACTTGTATTTCTTCCATCTGTATGCCTCTTATTTCCTTATTGAACTGGCTAGAACGTCCATTGTTGTGTCGAGTAGCAATGGTAAGAACAGATATTGTTGCCTATCTTAGGAGAACATTCAGTCTTTAACTGTTAAGTATGATGTTAGCTGTACATTTTTGCATATATTTGTCATCAACTTGAAGATGTATCCCTCTATTCTTAGTTTGCTGAGAGTTTTTATCATGAACTAGTTGTTGAATTTTGTCAAATGCACTTTTGCATCAATTGATATGACCATGTGATTTTTGTTCTTTAGCCTCTTAATGTGGTGGAGGGCATTGGTTGATTTTCCAATACTAAAGCAGCCTTGCATCACTGAAATAAACACCACTTGTCTTTTTGTTATTTCTAGTTTAATTCTACTGAAATCAGAAAACACTCTGTATGACTCAGTTCTTGTAAATTTGTTGATGTTTGCTTTATAGTCCAGGATATGGGCTCTCTTGGTATATATTCTTAGAGCTCTTAAAAAAACAAATCCTACCATTTGCAACAACATGGATGGAGCTGGAGGGTATTATGCTCAGTGAAATAAGCCACGCCGAAAAAAACAAGTACCAAATGATCTCACTCATATGTGGAGTATAAGAACAAAGAAAAAAACTGAAGGAACAAAACAGCAGCAGACTCACAGAACCCAAGAACGGACTAATAGTTACCAAAGGGAAAGGGACTGGGGAAGAAGGGCGGGAAGGAAGGGATAAGAGGGTAAAAGGGGCATTACGATTGGCAGACATAAGGGGGGGGGGCCACGGGAGGACTGTACAGCTCAGAGAAGACAAGTAGTGATTCTCATCTCACTACGCTGATGGACAGTGACTGTAATAGGGTTTTGGTGGGGGGGACCTGATGAAGGGGGTAGTTTAATCATCACAATATTGCTCATGTAATTGTAGGTTAATGATACTAAAATAAAATAAATTGTAAATAAATAAATAAATAAATAAATAAATAATAAATAAATAAAATTTAAAAAAAAGAATGTGTATGCTGATTTTTTCGGTGAAGGGTTCTGTAAACATCAGTTGATCCTGTTGGTTGATTGTGTTGTTGAGTTCTACATTTTTGATGATATTCTGACAAGTTGTTCTATTAATTGCTAAGACAGGAATGGTAAAGACCTCAACTATAATTCTTGATTTGTCTATTTCTCCTTTCAGTTCTATCAATTTTTGCTTCATTTATTTTGTAGCTTTATTTGTCGATACACATTTAGGATTCTTACATCTTTTTGGTTGGTTGACCCTTTTATCATTATGTAACATTCCTCTTTGTCCATGGTTATTTTCTTTGCTCTGACCTCTACTTTATCTAAAATTAATTTGGCTACTCCTCCTTTCTTTTGGTTAATATTTGCACAGTATATTTTTTTCTATACTTTTACTTTTATCCTATATATTTCATTATATTCAAAGTGAGTTTCGTTTTGACAGCATTTAGTTAGATCACTTTTTTATTTTTAAATTCACTCTGCCAAGCTCTCTCTCTGAATTGGTGTATTTAGACCATTTGCATTTAATGTAATTTTTTTTCATGTGAAAATTAGCCACGTTTATTTCCTCTAGTGAATGATTGTGGTTTTTTTTTTACAGTTTATTTTATTTTAGGATCATTAACCTACAATTACATGAGCAATATTGTGATGATTAAACTAACCCCTTCATCAGGTCCCCCCCACCAACCCTATTACAGTCACTGTCCATCAGTGTAGTGAGATGAGAATCACTACTTGTCTTCTCTGAGCTGTACAGTCCCCCCCGTGCCCCCCCACCCTATGCCTGCCAATCGTAATGCCCCTTTTACCCTCTTATCCCTCCCTTCCCACCCATCTCCCCAGTCCCTTTCCCTTTGGTAACTGTTAGTCCATTCTTGGGTCCTGTGAGTCTGCTGCTGTTTTGTTCCTTCATTTTTTTTTTCTTTGTTCTTATACTCCACATATGAGTGAGATCATTTGATACTTGTCTTTTTCGGCCTGGCTTATTTCACTGAGCATAATACCCTCCAGCTCCATCCATGTTGTTGTAAATGGTAGGATTTGTTTTTTTCTTATGGCTGCATAATATTCCATTGTGTATATGTACCACATCTTCTTAATCCATTCACCTACTGATGGACACTTAGGTTGCTTCCATTTCTTGGCTATTGTAAATAGTGCTGCGATAAACATAGGGGTGCATATGTCTTTTGCAAACCGGGCTGCTGCTGTCTTAGGGTAAATTCCTAGGAGTGGAATTCCTGAGTCAAATGGAATTTCTATTTTGAATTTTTTGAGGAACCTCCATACTGATTTCCACAATGGTTGAACTAATTTGCATTCCCACCAGCAGTGTAGGAGGTTACCCTTTCTCCACATCCCCGCCAACATTTGTTGTTGTTTGTGTTTTGGATGTTGGCCATCCTCACTGGTGTGAGGTGATATCGCATTGTGGTTTTAATCTGCATTTCTCTGATGTTTAGCGATGTGGAGCATCTTTTCATGTGCCTGTTGGCCATCTGAATTTATTATTTGGAGAAGTGTCTATTCATGTCCTCTGCCCATTTCTTAATTGGATTATTTGCTTTTTGTTTGTTAAGGTGCGTGACTTCTTTATATATTTTGGATGTCAACTCTTTATCAGATACGTCATTTATGAATATATTCTCCCATACTGTAGGAGGCCTTTTTGTTCTCCGGATGGTGTCCTTTGCTGTATAGAAGCTTTTCGGTTTGATATAGTCATACTTGTTCATTTTTGCTTTTGTTTCCCTTGCCCGGGGAGATATGTTCATGAAGAAGTCACTCATGTTTATGTCCAAGAGATTTTTGTCTATGTTTTCTTCTAAGAGTTTTATGGTTTCATGACTTACATTCAGGTCTTTGATCCACCTTGAGTTTACCTTTGTGTATGGGGCTAGACAGCCATCCACTTTCATTTTCTTACATGTATCTGTCCAGTTTTGCCAACACCAGCTGCTGAAGAGGCTGTCATCTCCCCATTGTATATCCAAGGCTCCTATATCAAATATTAATTGACTGTAGGTGTTTGGGTTAATGTTTGGATTTTCTATTCTGTTCCACTGGTCTGTGGGTCTGTTTTTGTGCCAATACCAAATTGTCTTGATTACTGTGGCTTTGTAGTAGAGCTTGAAGTCAGGGGCATAATACCCCCTGTTTTATTCCTCCTTCTCAGGATTGCTTTGGCTATTCGGGGTCTTTTGTGTTTCCATATGAAGTTTAGAATTATTTGTTCCAGTTCATTGAAGAAAGCTGCTGGTAGTTTGATAGGGATTGCGCTGAATCTGTAGATTGCTTTAGGTCGTATAGCCATTTTGACAATATTTATTCTTCCTAGCCAAGACCATGGGATGCGTTTCCATTTGTTAGTGTCCTTTTTAATTTCTCTTAAGAGTGTCTTGTAGTTTTCAGAGTACAAGTCTTTCAAATCCTTCATTAGGTTTATTCCTAGGTATTTTATTCTTTTTGATGCAATTGTGAATGGAATTGTTTTTCTGATTTCTCTTTCTGTTAGTTCATCGTTAGTGTATAGGAAAGCAACAGATTTCTGTGTGTTAATTTTGTATCCTGGAACTTTGCTGAATTCAGATATTAGTTTTAGTAGTTTTGGAGTGGAGTCTTTACGGTTTTTTATCTACAGTATCATGTCATCTGAAAATAGTGACAATTTGACTTCTTCTTTACCAATCTGGATGCCTTTTATGTCTTTTTTTTTTGTCTGATTGCCGTGGCTAGGACCTCCAGCACTATGTTGAATAACAGTGGAGAGAGTGGGCATCCCTGTCTTGTTCCGAATGTTAGATGAAAAGCTTTCAGCTTCTCGCTCTTAAGAATGATGTTAGCTGTGGGTTTGTCATATATAGCCTTTATGATGTTGAGGTACTTGCGGTCTATACCCATTTTGTTGAGAGTTTTAATCATGAATGGATGTTGAATTTTGTCAAATGCTTTTTCAGCATCTATGGAGATGATCATGTGGTTTTTGTTCTTCTTATTGTTGATATGGTGGATGATGTTAATGGATATTTGAATGTTGTACCATCCTTGCATCCCTGGGATGAATCCCACTTGATCATGGTGTATGATCCTCTTGATGTATTTTTGAATTCGGTTTGCTAATATTTTGTTGAGTATTTTTGCACCTACGTTCATCAGGGATATTGGTCTGTGATTTTCTTTTTTGGTGAGGTCTTTGCCCGGTTTTGGTATTAGAGTAATGCTGGCTTCATAGAAAGAGTTTGGAAGTATTCCCTCTTCTATTTTTTGGAAAACTTTAAGGAGAATGTGTGTTATTTCTTCTCTATATGTCTGGTAGAATTCAGAGGTGAATCCATCAGGTCCAGGTGGTTTGTTCTTGGGTAGATTTTTGATTACCGATTCAATTTCGTTGCTGGTGATTGGTCTGTTTAGTTTTTCTGTTTCTTGGTTGGTCAGTCTTGGAAGGTTGAATTTTTCTAAGAAGTTGTCCATTTCTTCTACGTTTTCCAGCTTGTTAGCATATAGATTCTCATAATATTCTCTTATAATTCTTTGTATTTCTGTGGGGTCCGTCGTTATGTTTCCTTTCTCATTTCTGATTCTGTTTATGTGTGTAGATTCTCTTTTTCTCTTAATGAGTCTGGCTAGGGGGTTATCTATTTTCTTTATTTTTACAAAGAACCAGCTCCTGGTTTCATTGATTTTTTCTATTGTTTTATTCTTCTCAATTTTATTTATTTATTCTCTGATCTTAATTATGTCCCTCCTTCTGGTGACTTTGGGCCTCATTTGTACTTCTTTTTCCAATTACACTAATTGTGTCTTTAGACTATTCATTTGGGAATGTCGTTCCTTCTTTAAATAGGCCTCGATTGCAATATACTTTCCTCTTAGAACTGCCTTTGCTGTGTCCCACAGAAGTTGTGGCTTTGTGTTGTTGTTGTCATTAGTCTCCATATATTCTTTGATTTCTGTTTTGATTTGGTCGTTAACCCATTGATTCATTAGGGGAATGTTGTTAAGTCTCCATGTATTTGTGAGCCTTTTTGATTTCTTTCTGAAATTTATTTCTAGTTTTATACCTTTGTGATCTGAGAAGTTGGTTGGGAGAATTTCAATATTTTTGAATTTACTGAGGTTTTTTTTGTGGCCTAGTATGTGGTCTATTCTGAAAAATGTTCCATATACACTTGAGAAGAATGTGTATTCTGCTGCTTTTGGGTGCAGAGTTCTGTAGATGTCTGTTAGGTCCATCTATTCTACTGCGTCGTTCATTGCCTCTGTGTCTTTACTTATTTTCTCTCTGTTTGATCTGTCCATTGGAGTCAGTGGTGTGTTGAAGTCTCCTAAAATGAATGCATTTCTGTCTATTTCCTCCTTCATTTCTGTTAGTATTTGTTTCCCATAGGCTGACGCTCCTGTGTTGGGTGCATATATATTTATAATGGTTATGTCTTCTTTTTGGACTGACCCTTTATCATTATGAAATGTCTTTATTTATCTCTTGCTACTTTGTTTTGAAGTCTATTTTGTCTGATACAAGTACTGCAACACCTGCTTTTCTCTCTTTGTTGTTTGCATGAAATATATTTTTCCATCCCTTCACTTTTAGTCTGTGTATACCTTTGGTTTGAGGTGAGTTTCTTGTAAGCAGCATATAGATGGGTCTTGCTTTTTTATCCACTCTGTTACTCTGTGTCTTTTGATTGGTGCAATCAGTTCATTTACATTTAGGGTTGTTATTGATAGATATATACTTATTGCCATTGCTGGCTTTAGATTCGTGGTTACCAAAGGTTCAAGGGTTGCTTCTTTACTATCTAACAATCTAACTTAAATTTCTTGTTAAGTTATTGTGAACACCATCTGATGTTTCTTTATCTCTCCCTTCCTATTCTTCCTCCTCCATTCTTTATATATTGGGTGTTTTATTCTTTGCCTTTAGTTAGTATTTGGATAGTCTGCTTTCTTTGCTATAATTTTATTTTCTCTGGTGACATCTGTTTAGCCTTAGGGGTGCTTCCCTCTAGAGAAGTCCATTTAAGATATCCTGTAGTGGTGGTTTATGAGACAAAACTCTCTCAACTTTCGTTTGTCTGGAAATTGTTTAATCCCTCTATCATATTTAAATGATAATCATGCTGGATACAATATTCTTGGTTTGAGTCCCTTCTGTTTCATAACGTTAAATATATCATGCCATTCTCTTCTGGCCTGTAAGGTTTCTGTTGAGAAGTATGATCATAGTCTGATGGGTTTTCCTTTGTAGGTGATCTTTTTCTCTCTCTAGCTGCCTTTAATTCTCTGTCCTTATCTTTGATCTTTGCCATTTTAATTATTATGTGTCTTGGTGTTGTCTTCCTTGGGTCCCTTGTGTTGGGAGATCTGTGGGCTTCCATGGACTGTGAGACTATTTCCTTCCCAAGCGTGGGGAAGTTTTCATCAATTGTTTCTTCAAAGACACTTTCTATCCCTTTTCCTCTCTCTTCTTCCTCTGGTACTCCTATAATGCAAATATTGTTCCATTTGGATTGGTCTCACAGTTCTCTTAATATTGTTTCATTCCTAGAGGTCCTTTTATCTCTCTGCCTCAGCTTCTCTGTATTCCTGTTCTCTGATTTCTATTCAATTAACAGTCTCTTGCATCTCATCCAGTCTGCTGTTAAGCCGTCAATCGCTTGTCTGATTTCTGCATTGTCTTTCCCACTTCCCTCACTTCCTCCCTCAGCTTTTGCACATTTCTCTGTAGATCCATCGGCATGGTTATGACTTTTATTCTGAATTCTTTTTCAGGAAGACTGTGCTGTTCCATGCCTTCAGGCTCCTCCTCTGGGGTTGTCTGGTTGATTTTAGTCTGGACCATATTCCCCTTTCTCTTCATGCCTATAGAAGTGGTCCCTGGTAGTTGCCACATATGTCAGCTGGGCTATTTAAGACTTTAAGAAAGAAAAAAAAGGAAAGAAAGAAAAAAAAGAAGAAAAAGAAAAGAAGAGAAGAAAAAACAAAAGGAAAAAAACAAAAAACAAAACAAAACAAAACAAAAACACCCACCAGGAGTAGATTCTGTGGGGATGCTGTGGTGGCGCTGTTGCTCCACTATTCCGCAGCCGTGGCCGCGCTGCTCCGCAGGGCCCTTTATAGCTCTGGCAGGGGTGGGAATGAATGGAATGCTGTTGATCTCTGTGGGAACTCGAAGTGCGGCCACCCTTTCCCAGTCGCCAGCTAAGGGGTCCAAAACTCCCCAGGACTCCCAGCCTGCTGAACTGAGTGTGTCAGGGTGATCCGGCTCCTCCGCTGGGCTCCTGTCCCTTTAAGACCACTGAAAAAAGCACGCACTTTTCTTTTTTTTTTCCTTCCCAGGAGCCAGCTGCAAGCACCCTGGCGTGTTCCCCGCTCAGATCCTGCACTCTCTGTCTCTCCAATCTCCGCTACACTGCACTATGTGTGTCAGCGCTCCCCACACAGATCACTGGGTGGTTATTTCGTGGCGTGTACTTCCACTCCCTCCTGGCTCTAAATCCTCTCCTCCTGCCAGTGTGCTGGGGTGGGGGAGTGCTCAGGTCTGGCCGGGTCACGGCTCCACTTCTTACCTACCTCATGGGGTGCTGAGTCCTCTCTGGTGTAGCTGCATGCTGTGCTCTTTCCTGTGTATTCTTGTCTCTCTTTTAGGAATAGTTGTATTTGCTGTATTTTCATACATATATATATTGTTGGGAGGAGATTTCTGCCATCCTACTCATGCCGCCATCTTCCTGTTACTCTAGGAATAGAATCTTAAGAAGGAAATGGATCTACAGAGAAATATGCAAGAGCTGAGGGAGGAAGTGAGGGAAGTGAGGAAAGACAATGCAGAAATGAGACAAGCGATCGACAGGCTTAGCAGCAGACTGGACAAGACGGAAGAGACTGTTAATGGAATAGAAATCAGAGAAGAGGAATACAGAGAAGCTGAGGCATAGAGAGATAAAAGGATCTCTAGGAATGAAAGAATATTAAGAGAACTGTGTGACCAATCCAAATGGAACAATATTCACATTATAGGAGTACCAGAGGAAGAAGAGAGAGAAAAAGGGATAGAAAGTGTCTTTGAAGAAATAAATGCTGAAAACTTCCCCATGCTGGGGAAGGAAATAGTCTCACAGTGCACAGAAGACCACAGGTCTCCCAACACAAAGGACCCAAGGACCCCAAGACACATAATAATTAAAATGGCAAAGATCAAAGATAAGGACAGAGAATTAAAGGCAGCTAGAGAGAGAAAAAGATCACCTACAAAGGAAAACCCATCAGACTATGATCATACTTCTCAACAGAAACCTTACAGGCCAGAAGAGAATGGCATGATATATTTAACGTAATGGAACAGAAGGGCATCAAACCAAGAATATTGTATCCAGCATGATTATCATTTAAATATGATGGAGGGATTAAATAATTTCCAGACAAGTGAAAGCTGAGAGAGTTTGCCTCCCATAAACCACCTCTACAGGATATCTTAAAGGGACTGCTCTAGAGGGAAGCACTCCTAAGGCTGAAAAGATGTCACCAGAGAAAATAAAATCATAGCAAAGAAAGCAGACCATCCAAATACTAACTAAAGGCAAAAAATAAAACACCTAGTATATAAAGAATGGAGGAGGGAGAATAAGAAGGGAGAGTAATAAAGAATCATCATACTGTGTGTACAATAACTTAACAAGAAAGTTAAGTTAGATTGGTAGATAGTAAAGAATCCACCCTTGAAACTTAGGTAACCATGAATCTAAAGCCAGCAATGGCAATAAGTACATATCTATCAATAATCACCCTAAATGAAAATGGACTGAATGCACCAATCAAAAGACACAGAGTTACTGGATGGAAAAAAAAGCAAGACCCATTTATATGCTGCTTACAAGAGACTTACCTCAAACCCAAAGTTATTCACAGACTAAAGGTGAAAGGATGGAAAAAGATATTTCATGCAAACAACAAGGAGAAATAAGCAGGTGTTGCACTACTTGTATCAGACAAAATAGATTGCAAAATGAAGAAAGTAGTAAGAGATAATGAAGGACATTACATAATGATAAAGGGGTCAGTCAAATAAGAGGATATAACCATTATAAATATATATGCACCCAACACAGGAGCGATGGCATATGTGAAACAAATACTAACAGAATTAAAGGAGTAAATAGAAAGCAATGCATTCATTTTAGGAGACTTCCACACACCACTCACTCCAATGGACAGATCAAACAGAGAGAAAATAAGTAAAGACACAGAGGCAGTGAACAACACAATAGAATAGATGATAACAGACATCTACAGAATTCTGCACACAAAAGCAACAGCATACACATTCTTCTCAAGTGCACATGGAATATTTTCCAGAATAGACCACATACTAGATCAAAAAAAGAACCTCAGTAAATTCAAAAATATTGAAATTCTCCCAACCAACTTCTCAGATCACAAAGGTATAAAACTAGAAATAAATTTTAGAAAGAAATCAAAAAGGCTCACAAATACATGGAGACTTAACAACATTCTACTAATTAATCAATGGGATAACGACCACATTAAAACTGAAATCAAAGAATATATGGAGACTAATGACAACAACAACACAAAGCCACAACTTCGGTGCGATGCAGCAAAGGCAGTTCTAAGAGGAAAGTATATTGCAATCCAGGCCTATTTAAAGAAGGAAGAACATTCCAAATGAATAGTCTAAAGACACAATTACTGAAATTGGAAAAAGAAGAACAAATGAGGCCCAAAGTCAAAAGAAAGAGGGACATAATAAAGATCAGAGAAGAAATAAATAAAATTGAGAAGAGTAAAACAATAAAAAAAAATCAATGAAACCAGGAGCTGGTTCTTTGAAAAAATAAACAAAATAGACCAACCCCTAGCCAGACTCATTAAGAGAAAAAGAGAATCTACACACATAAACAGAATCAGAAATGAGAAAGGAAAAATAATGACGGACCCCACAGAAATACAAAGAATTATAAGAGAATATTGCAAGCACCTATATGCTAACAAGCTGAAAAACCTAGAAGAAATTTACAACTTCTTAGAAAAATACAACCTTCCAAGACTGACCAAGCAGAAAACAGAAAAACTAAACAGACCAATCACCAGCAACGAAATTGAATCGGTAATCAAAAAACTACCCAAGAACAAACCACCTGGACCTGATGGATTCACCTCTGAATTCTACCAGACATATAGAGAAGAAATAACACACATTCTCCTTAAAGTTAAAGTTTTCCAGAAAATAGAAGAGGTGGGAATACTTCCAAACTCTTTCTATGAAGCCAGCATTACTCTAATACCAAAACCGGACAAAGACCTCACTAAAAAAGAAAATTACAGACCAATATCCCTGATGAATGTAGATGCAAAAATACTCAACAAAATATTAGCAAACCGAATTCAAAAATACATCAAGAGGATCATACACCATGGTCAAGTGGGATTCATCCCAGGAATGCACGGATGGTACAACAATCGAAAATCCATCAACATCATCCATAACATCAATAAAAAGAAGAACAAAAACCACATGATCATCTCCATAGATGCTGAAAAGGCATTTGACAAAATTCAACATCCATTCATGATTAAAACTCTCAACAAAGTGGGTATACAGGGCAAATACCTCAACATCATAAAGGCCATATATGACAAACTCACAGGTAACATCATACTTAACAGCAAGAAGCTGTAAGCTTTTCAAATAAGATCTGGAACAAGACAGGGGTGCCCACTCTCTCCGCTGTTATTCAACATAGTACTGGAGGTCCTAGTCATGGCCATCAGACAAAACAAAGACATACAAGGCATCCAGATTGGTAAAGAAGTCAAATTGTCACTCTTTACAGATGACATGATACTGTACATAAATAACCCTAAAGACTCCACTCCGAAACTACTAGAACTAATATCTGAATTCAGCAAAGTTGCAGAATACAAAATTAACACACAGAAATCTGTTGCTTTCCTATACACTAAAGATGAACTAACAGAAAGAGAAATCAGGAAAACAATTCCATTCATAATTGCATCAAAAAGAATAAAATACCTAGGAATAAACCTAACAAAGGACGTGAAAGACCTGTACTCTGAAAACTACAAGACACTCCTAGGAGAAATTAAAAAAGACGCTAACAAATGGAAACGCATCCCATGGTCTTGGCTAGGAAGAATAAATATTGTCAAAATGGCTATACGACCTAAAGCAATCTACAGATTCAATGCAATCCCTATCAAACTACCAACAGCTTTCTTCAATGAACTGGAACAAATAATTCTAAAATTCATATGGAACCAGAAAAGGCCACGAATACCCAAAGCAATCCTGAGAAGGAGGAATAAAACAGGGGGAATTATGCTCCCTGACTTCAAGCTCTACTACAAAGCCACAGTAATCAAGACAATTTGGTACCGGCACAAAAACAGACCCACAGACCAGTGGAACAGAATAGAAAATCCAAACATTAACCCAAATATCTACAGTCAATTAATATTTGATAAAGGAGCCTTCGATATACAATGGGGAGATGACAGCCTCTTCAGCAGCTCGTGTTGGAAAAACTGGACAGCTACATCTAAGGGAATGAAACTGGACTACTGTCTAACCCATTACACAAAGGTAAACTCAAGGTGGATCAAAGACCTGAATGTAAGTCATGAAACCATAAAACTCTTAGACAAAAACATAGGCAAAAATCTCTTGGACACAACATGAATGACTTCTTCATGAACATATGCCCCCAGGCAAGGGAAACAAAAGCAAAAATGAACAAATGGGACTCTATCAAGTTGAAAAGCTTCTGTAAAGCAAAGGACACCATCAGTAGAACAAAAAGGCATCCTACAATATGGGAAAATATATTCATAAACGATGTATCTGATAAGGGGTTGACCTCCAAAATATATAAAGAACTCATGTACCTTAACAAACAAAAAGCAAATAATCCAATTAAGAAATGGGCAGAAGACATGAATAGACACTTCTCTAAAGAAGAAATTCAGATGGCCAACAGGCACATGAAAAGATGCTCCACATCGCTAATCATCAGAGAAATGCAGATTAAAACCATAATGAGATATCACCTTACACCAGTGAGGATGGCCAACATCCAAAACACAAACAACAACAAATGTTGGGGAGGATGTGGACAGAGGGGAACCCTCCTACACTGCTGGTGGGAATGCAAATTAGTTCAACCATTGTGGAAAGCAGTATGGAGGTTCCTCAAAAAACTCGAAATAGAAATACCATTTGACCCAGGAATCCCACTCCTAGGAATTTCCCCCAAGAATGCAGCAGCCCAGTTTGAGAAAGACACATGCACCCCTATGTTTATTGCAGCACTATTTACAATAGCCAAGAAATGGAAGCAACCTAAGTGTCCATCCATAGATTAATGGATAAAGAAGACATGGTACATATACACAATGGAATATTATTCAGCCATAAGAAGAAAACAAATCCTACCATTTACAACAACATGGATGGAGCTAGAGGGTATTATGCTCAGTGAATAAGCCAAGCCGAAAAAGACAAGTATCAAATGATTTCATTCATAGGTGGAGTATAAGAACAAAGAAAAAAAAACTGAAGGAATAAAACAGCAGCAGACTCACAGAACCCAAGAACGGACTAATACTTACCAAAGGGAAAGGGACTGATGAAGAAAGGTGGGAAAGGAGGGATTAACAGGGAAAAAGGGGCATTACGATTAGCAGGCGTAGGGGAGGGGGGCACGAGGAGGGATGTACAGCTCAGAGAATACAAGTAGTGATTCTCATCTCACTACGGTGATGGACAGTGACTGTAATGGGGTTGGTGGGGGGGACCTGATGAAGGGGTAGTTTAATCACCATCATATTTCACATGTAATTGTAGTTTAATGATACCAAAATAAATTGTAAATAATAAAAAAAGGATACAATCAAAAAAAAAAATAAACAGGGTGAATTATGCTCCATGACTTGAAGCTCTACTACAAAGCCACAGTAATCAAGACAATTTGGTATTAGCACATAAACAGACCCACAGACCAGTGGAACAGAATAGAAAATCCAAACATTAACCCAAACATATACAGTCAATTAATATTTCATAAAGGAGCCTTGGATATACAATGGGGAGATGACAGCCTGTTCAGCAGCTGGTGTTGGCAAAACTGGACAGCTACATCTAAGAGAATGAAACTGGACTACTGTCTAACCCCATACACAAAAGTAAACTCAAAATGGATCAAAGACCTGAGTGTAAGTCATGAAACCATAAAACTCTTAGAAAAAAACATAGGCAAAAATCTGTTGGACATAAACATGAGTGACTCCTTCATGAACATATCTCCCTGGGCAAGGGAAACAAAAGCAAAAATGAACAAGTTGGACTATACCAATATGAAAAGCATCTGTAGAGCAAAGGACACCATGAGTAGAACAAAAAGACATCCTACAGTATGGGAGAATATATTCATAAATGACGTATCCAATAAGGGGTTGACATCCAAAATATATAAAGAACTCATACACCTCAACAAACTAAAAGCAAATAATCCAATTAAGAAATGGGCAGAAGACATGAATAGACACTCTCCAAAGACGAAATTCAGATGGCCAACAGGCACATGAAAAGATGCTCCATATCACTAATCATCTGAGAAATGCAGATTAAAACCAGAATGAGAAATCACCTCACACCAGTGAGGATGGCCAACATCCAAAACAGAAACAACAACAAATGTTGGCGAGGATGTGGAGAAAGGGGAACCCTCCTACACTGCTGGTGGAATGTAAATTAGTTCAACCATTGTGGAAAGCAGTATGGAGATTCCTCAAAAAACTAAAAATAGAAATACCATTTGACCCAGGAATCCCACTCTTAGGAATTTACCCTAAGAATGCAGCAGCCCAATTTGAAAAAGACATATGCACCCCTATGTTTATTGCAGCACTATTTACAATAGCCAAGAATTGGAAGCAACCTAAGTGTCCATCAGTAGATGAATGGATAAAGAAGACATGGTACATATACACAATGGAATATTATTCACCCATAAGAAGAAAACAAATCCTACCATTTGCAACAACATGGATGGAACTTGAGGGTATTATGCTCAGTGAAATAAGGCGAGCGGAAAAAGACAAATATCAAATGATCTCACTCATATGTTGAGTATAAGAACAAAGAAAAAAACTGAAGGGAAAAAACAGCATCAAACTTACAGAACCCAAGAACGGACTAATAGTTACCAAAGGGAAAGGAACTGAGAAGGATGGGTGGGAAGGGAGGGATAAGGGGTAAAAGGGGTAGTATGATTAGCAGTCATAATGTTGGGGGGGTGCTGGGAGGTCTGTACAACTCAGCAAGATAAGTAATGATTCTATAGCATCTCACTATTCTGATGGACAGTGACTGTAATGGGGATGGTGGGTGGAATCTGATGAAAGGGGTAGTTTAATAATCATAATATTGCACATTTAATTGTAGATTAATGATACCAAAATAAATTATGAAAGAAAATATACATATAATCTGTCATGATCATGTGATATTTATCCCAGGGATGCAAGGATGGTACCATATTTGAAAATCGAACATCATTCACTACATCAGCAAAAAGAAGGACGAAAATCACATGATCATTTCGATAGATGCTGAAAAAGCATTTGACAATATTCAACATCCATACATGATAAACTCTCAAAAAAATGGGTATAGAGGGCAAGTACCTCAACATAATAAAGGCCATATATGACAAACCCCCAAGCAACATCATTCTAAACAGCGAAAATCTGAAAGCTTTTCCTATATGATCTGGAACAAGATGAGGATACCCACTCTTTCCACTTTTATTCAACATAGTAATGGATTTCCTAGCCATGACAATCAGAGGACACAAAGAAATAAAAGGCAACCAGATTGGAAAGGAACAAGTTAAACTGTCACTGTTTGCAGAACACATGATATTGTACATAAAAAACCCTAAAGAATCCACTCCAAACTACTAGAACTAATATCTGAATTCAGCAAATTTTCAGGCTACAAAATTAATACACTGAAGTCTGTTGCATTCCTATATACTAACGATGAACTAGTAGAAAGGAAAATCAGGAAAACAATTCCATTTACAATTGCATCATAAAGAATAACATACCCAGTAATAAACCTAACAAAGGAGGTTAAAGACCTATACCCTGAGTACAGCAAGATGCTCATTAGAGAAATCAAAGAAGACACCAAGAAATGGAAATACATCCCATGCTCATGGATAGGAAGAATTAATGTTGTTAAAATGGCCATCCTGCCTAATGCAATCTACAGATTCAATGCAATCCCTATCAAAATACTGATAAGCATTCTTCAACGAACTAGAACAAATAATTCTAAAACTGATATGGAACCGCAAAAGACCCCGAATAGCCAAAGCAATCCTGAGAAGGAAGAATAAAGCAGGGTGGATTATGCTGCCCAACTTCAAGCTTTACTACAAATCACAGTAATCAAGACAATTTGGTCCTGGCACAAGAACAGACCCATAGATCAATGGAATAGAATAGAGAGCCCAAATATAAACCCACACATATGTGGCCAATTAATATATGATAAATGAGCCATGAATATACAATGGAGAAATTACAGCCTCTTCAACAACTGGTATTGGTAAAACTGGCCAGCTACATGTAAAAAGAATGAAACTGGATTATTGTCTAACTCCACACACAAAAGTAAACTTGAAATGGATCAAGGACCTGAATGTAAATCATGAAACCATAAAACTCTTAGAAAAAAACATAGGCAAAAATCTCTTGAATATAAACATGAGCAACTTTTTTCTGAACACATCTCCTCAGGCAAGGAAAACAAAAGCAAAAATTAATAAATGGGACTACATCAAACTAAAAATCTTCTGCACAGAGACAGACACCAACAGCAAAACAAAAAGGCATCCTACAGTATGGGAGAATAATATATTCATAAAGGACACATCGTATCATGGGTTAACATCCAAAATATATGAAGAACTCACACACCTCAACACCCAAAAAACAAATTAACCTGATTAAAAGATAGGCAGAAGAAATGGATTAAAGATGGTGGCATGAGAGGTGAGACAGGGACCTCCTCCTAAAACCACATATAATATGAAAATATAATTAATAAAACTAATCCTGAAAGAACTACAGGAAAGAAGGCTGCACCAGACTGAATACAGTTGGAGAAAAGAGCAAACCTCATGGAACAGGGCAACGTACCAAAGCTGTGACCTGGTGGGGCCCAAGCCCTTCTACCACCCCAACTCACTGGTGGGAGGAAGAGAAACAGAGTGGGAAGGGAGTGGAGGCCTGGGACTGCTGAACACCTACCCCTGGAGATCTGCTCTGGGACCATGAACCTACATTGCATGGTGCTCTGATGATTTAGTAGGGTTGGAAAGCTAAGATGGGCGGAATACCTGGAGAGATAGAGATTCCAGCTGATTGTGGAAAACATGGATTCTTATCCAACTGATCTAGGTGGGCAGTCTGAGAGATTTCCTAAAAGTGAGAAGGCTGCTAAAGGGGCAAGGATTGCACAGAACTTACTACTCAGGAGAAAGGACAGGTAGACAAAATTGTTCGGGTGCACTCTGCCCAGCACATTGGGAACTTAAACGATGTACAGGTGCTCGATCCCCCTGCCTGGCTACGCAGCTCCAAGGCCCCCCATTGTGATGCACAGCCTGCTGTGCCTTCCTCCCGGCTGGCCTGCACATGGCTCAGGCTTGCAAACCGGCAGCCCCTGCCATGGCATCAGGCCAGCCAAAGTGAAGCCCCACCTAAGGCAGGTACCAACACAAAGCAAGAGGGCTTACACCTGTGTGCTTGGCCCACTGGTTCTGGCAGGCGAGAAAGGTATAGCAGCCAGGAAGCAGGAAACATCTCTTTCCTCCCCCCAAGCACAAACATGGCTCCCCTTCGATCCCCAGCATTGCTCCAGGGACTGAGGAGACCCAGAGAGTGGAGCTTCTGGGCACTACAGGGCACCAGAGACAAATTATGAAACGTCAAAGGACCCTGGTTCAAAGCAAAATTATGAATACAGCTGAGAAAGATTCAAATGAAATCGATCTCATGCATCTCCCTGAAAGAGATTTCAAAATAAAAATCATCAATTAACATGCTCATGAAGGTACAGAAAAAATATTCAAGAACTCAGGAACAAATTTAGTATGGAGATCCAATTGTTGAAGAACATAATGGAGGGTTTTAAAAGCAGATTACATATGGTGGAAGACATGATAAGTGAAATAGAAACTAGGGAAGAGGAATACAAAGAACCTGAGGCACAGAGAGAAAAAAGGATCTCTACGAATGAAAGAATACTGAGAGAACTGTGTGACCAATCCAAACAAACAGTATTCGTATTATAGGGGTACCAGAAGAAGAAGAGGGAGAAAACAAGATAGAAAGTGTCTTTGAGGAAGTCACTGCTGTAAACTTCCCCAATCTGGGGGAGGAGATGGTCTCTCAGGTCATGAAGGTGCACAAATCTCCCAACACAAGGGACCCAAGGAAGACAACACCAAGACATATAATAATTACAGTTATCAAGGATAAGGACAGACTATTAGAAGCAGCCAGAGAAAGAAACAAATACAAAGAAAAGCCCATCAGGCTATCATCAGACTTCACAGCAGAAACCTTACAGGCCAGAAGGGAGTGGCATGATGTATTTAATGCAATGAAGCAGAAGGGCCTCTAACCAAGAATACTTTATCCGGCAAGATTATCATTTAAATTTGAAGGAGGGGTAAACAATTCCCAGATAAGCAAAAGTTGAGGCCAATTTACCTCCCACAAACCATCTCTACAGTGTATTTTGGAGTGACTGCTCTAGATGAAAATGCTCCTAAGGCTAAACAGATATCACCAGAGAAAATAAAATCACAGTGAAGAAAGCAGACCAACCAAATGCTAACTAAATGCAAAATAAAATCAGCTGTACACAAATTCAGTCAAGGGAAACACAAAAGCATACAGAATAAAACACCTAACACATAAAGAGTGGAGGAGGAAGAAAAAGAAGGGAGAGAAATAAAGAATCATCAGACTGTGTTTATAATAGCGCTATAAATGAGTTAAGTTAGATGATTAGATAGTAAAGAAGATACAACTGAACCTTTGGTAACCACGAATCCAAAGCCTGCAATGGCAATAGAACATACCTATTGATAATCTCTGTATGTGTAAATAGACTGAATGCATCAATCAAAATACACAGAGTAACAGAATAGATAAAAAAGCAAGACCCATCTATATGACGCCTACAAGAGACTCAATTCAAACCCAAAGACATACCCAGACTAAAAGTGAAGGGATGGAAAAAGACATTTCATGCAAATAATAGGGAGAAAAAAGCACATGTTGCATTACTGGAATCAGACAAAATAGACTTCAAAACAAAGAAAGTAACAAGAGACAAAGAAGGGCATAACATAATGATAAAGGGGACAGTACAACAATAGTATATAACCATTATAAATATCTATGCACCCAACACTGGAGCCCCTACATATGTGAAACAAATACTAACAGAATGAAAACGGGGAATAGAATGTAATGCATTCATTCTAGGAGACTTCAACACTCCACTCACTCCAAAGGAGAGGTCAACCAGACAGAAAATAAGTAAAGACACAGAGGCATTTAACAACACATTAGAACAGGTGGACCTAACAGACATATACATAGAACACTATACCCAAAAGCAGCAGGATACACTTCTTTTCAAGTGCACATGGAACATTTTCCAAAATGGACCACATACTAGGCTACAAAAAGAGCCTCCGTAAATTCAAAAAGATTGAAAATCTACCAACCAACTTCTCAGATCACAAAATGCATAAAACTAGAAATAAATTGTACAAAGAAAACAAAAAAGCTCACAAACACATGGAGGCTTAATAACATGCTCCTAAATAATCAATGAATCAATGACCAAATTAAAACAGAGATCAACCAACATATGGAGACAAATGAAAACAACAGCACAATGCCCCAACTTCTGTGGGATGCAGCAAAGGCAGTTCTAAGAGGAAAGTATATTGCAATCCAGGCCTATGTAAAGAAGGAATAACATTCCCAAATGAATAGTCTAAAGACACAATTACTGAAATTGGAAAAAGAACAAAGGAGGCTCAAAGTCACCAGAAAGAGGGACATAATAAAGATCAGAGAAGAAATATATAAAATTGAGAAGAATAAAACAATAGAAAAAATCAATGAAACCAAGAGTTGGTTCTTTGAAAAAATAAACAAAATAGATCAACCCCTAGCCAGACTCATTAAGAGAAAAAGAGAATCTACATACATAAACAGAATCAGAAATGAGAAAGCAAAAATAACAATGGACCCCACAGAAATACAAAGAATTATAAGAGAATATTATAAGAATCTATATTCTAACAAGTTGGAAAACCTAGAAGAAACAGAAAACTTCTTAGAAAAATACAAACTTCCAAGAGTGTCCAAGGAAGAAACAGAAAATCTAAACAGACCAATTACCAGCAATGAAATTGAATCAGTAATCAAAAAACTACCCATGAACAAAACCCCCAGACCAGATGGATTCACTGCTGAATTTTATCAGACATTTAGAGAAGACATAGTACCCATTCTCCTTAAAGGTTTCCATAGAATAGAAGAGGAGGAAATACTTCCAAACTCATTCTATGAAGCCAGCATCACTCTAATACCAAAACCAGGCAAAGACCGCACAAAAAAGAAAACTATAGATCAATACCCCTGGTGAACATGGATGCAAAATTACTCAACAAGATATTAGCAAACTGAATTCAAAAATACATCAAGAGGATCATACACCATGATCAACTGGGATTCATCCCAGGGATGCAAGGATGGTACAACATTCGAAAATCCATTATCATCATCCACCACATCAACAAAAATAAGGACAAAAACCACATGATCATTTCCATAGATTCTGAAAAAGCATTCAACAAAATTCAACATCCATTCATGATAAAAACTCTCAACAAAATTGGTATGGAGGGCATGTACCTCAAAATAATAAAGACCATATATGACAAACCTACAGCCATCATCATACTTAACAGTGAGAAGTTGAAAGCTTTTCCTCCAAGATCGGGAAGAGGACAAGGATACCCAGTCTCCTGCTTTTATTCAACATAGTACTGGAGGTCCTAGCCATGGCAATCAGACAACACAAAGAAAGAAAAGGCATCCAGATAGGTAAGGAAGTCAAACTGTCACTGTTTGCAGATGACATGATATTGTATGTAAAAAACCTTAAAGAATCCACTCCAAAATTTCTAGAACTAATATCTGAATTCGCAAAGTTCCAGGATACAAAATTAATACACAGAAATCTGTTGCATTCCTATACACTAACAATGAACTAGCAGAAAGAGAAATCAGGAAAACAATTCCATTCACAATTGCATCAAAAAAAGTAAAATACCTAGGAATAAACCTAACCAAGAAAGTGAAAGGCCTATACACTGAAAACTACAAGACACTCCTAAGAGAAATTAAAGAGGATACTAATAAATGGAAATTCATCCCATACTCTTGGGTAGGAAGAATTAATATTGTTAAAATGGCCATTCTTCCTAAAGCAATCTACTGATTTAGTGCAATCCCTAACCAAATACTGACAGCATTGTTCAACGAACTGGAACAAATAGTTCTAAAATTCATATGGAACCACAAAAGACCTCGAATAGCCAAAGCTATCCTTAGAAGGAAGAATAAAGCAGGGGGTATCTCACTTCCCAACTTCAAGCTCTACTAAAAAGTAACAGTAATCAAGACAATTTGGTACTGACACAAGAACAGACCCACAGACCACTGGAACAGAATAGAAATCCAGATATTAACCCAAACATATATGGTCAATTAATATATGATAAAGGAGCCATGGACATACAATGGGGAAATGACAGCCTCTTCAACAGCTGGTGTTGGCAAAACTGGACAGCTACATGTAAGAGAATGAAACTGGATTACTGTCTAACTCCATGCACCAAAGTAAACTCAAAATGGATCAAAGACGTGAATGTAAGTCATGAAACCATAAAACTCTTTGAAGAAAATATATCCAAAACTCTCCTGAATATAACATGAGCAACTTCTTCTTGAACATATCTCTACAAGCAAGGAAAACAAAAGCAAAAGTGAACAAGCGGGATGATATCAAACTAAAAAGGTTCTGTGTTGCAAAGGTCATCATCAGTAGAAAAAAAAGGCATCCTATAGTATGGGAGAATATATTCATAAATGACATATCTGATAAGGGGTTGACATCCAAAATATATAAAGAGCTCATGCACCTAAACAAACAAAAAGCAAATAACCCTATTAAAATATGGGCAGAGGATCTGAACAGACACTTCTCCAAAGAAGAAATACAGATGGCCAACAGGCACATGAAAAGATGCTCCACATTGCTAATCATCAGAGAAATGCAAATTAAAACTACAATGAGATATCACCTCACGCCAGTAAGGATGGCCGCCATCCAATAGACAAACAACAACAAATGTTGGCGAGGATGTGGAGAAAGGGGAACCCTCCTACACTGCTGGTGGGAATGTAAATCAGTTCAACCATTGTGGAAAGCAATATGGAGGTTCCTCAAAAAACTCAAAATTGAAATACCATTTAACCCAGGAATCCCACTCCTACGAATTTACACTAAGAATGCAGCAGCCCAGTTTGAAAAAGACTTATGCACCCCTATGTTTATCGCAGCACTATTTACAATAGCCAAGAAATGGAAGCAATCTAAGTGTCCATCAGTAGATGAATGGATAAAGAAGAGGTGGTATATATACAAAATGGAATATTATTCAGCCATAAGAAGAAAACAAATCCTACCATTTGCAACAACATGGATGGACCTAGAGGGTATTATGCTCCTTGAAATAAGCCAGGCAGGAAAAGACAAGTATCAAATGTTTTCACTCATCTGTGGAGTATAAGAACAAACAATAAACTGAAGGAACAAAACAACAGCAGACTCACAGAACCCAAGAATGGACTAACAGTTACCAAAGGGAAAGGGACTGGGGAGGATGGGTGGGAAGGGAGGGATAAGGGGGAAAAAGGGGCATTACTATTAGCACATATAGTGTAGGTTGGACACAGGGAAAGCAGTATAGCTCAGAGAAGACAAGTAGTGACTCTATAGCATCTTACTATGCTGATGGACAGTGATTGTAATGGGGTATATGGTGGAGACTTCATAATGGTGAGAATGTAGTAATCACAATGTTGCTCATGTGAAACCTTCATAAGAGTGTATATCAAGGATACCTTAATAAAAAACAACTTAAAAAGTGCCTTGACAGAAGTAAGAGTAGGAGATGATAATGACACTTAACATTTGTATAATACAATCTAATTTGCAAAGGTTCTTCATATCAGTTGTCACATTTAATCCTCACAGAAATACTGTGAGTTACAGTTTACCATTTCACAGATTTTAAAAACTGAGTTATGGAATACTGAAGTGACTTGCTGGTTAATGGTACATGCAGGATTTGAGCCTGCATATATTCCAAGGATCCACCCTTCTTAGAAAGTTTGCCTGCCCAGTCCTACCAGCACAAACAGATTGCCATGCCCTCCTGATAATTGTGATTTAAAGCTCCTCCCTTTAGAACTGTTCCACATCTCCATAAGGACTATGAGTCACAGCCTGACTTATCCCGTTCACTCAGTAGCGTTCTTTGGGAAAGTCCAGTCTTTCTCCTGAGAGCAGCTGAGTGGCCTATATCAGGTCTGGCTGGATGAATGTGAACAAGTCACTGTGAGCTCATGGGGCAATTATGACGATGAAGTGTGACAATGCATGCCAATCTTCCAGCACAGTGCTGACAACAATGGCAACAGTCATTGTCAGACTACGTGATTTTAAGAAAATAAAACTTATGCACAACACATTCACATCCATGCATGCATGTATGCACATACACACACGTGTGCTCCAAACACATTCTGGAGACTTACTGGGTGGAGATTAGCCAACTGTTTACTTTAAAATAATTTGTTAAGTTGTACATTTACACTTCATGCATTTTTCTGTATGTGTGTTATATTTCACCAAAAAAATTTTTTTAAGTTCTGTTGTTTCCAATTGACAATATAAAATATGTACTTGTGGAGATTGCTTGAAGTGTCAAAATGTAATAAATTATTATAAGACAGTACTTTTAAAGTATGTAAAAGTAACCATCTGTCTTTATTGTGTCTGGAACATGTCATAAGTGACAAGATATCCATTAACTCTGAAAGCCCCACATAAGGACCAACTTTGCCCCTACCAAATAAAGGCAGTCATCTCCAGCAGACCCACAAGGCTTCGTTTGGTGTGCAAATCTCTGAAAACCAATTTCTGTGTGTGTTGCTGTCCTCTAGGAGCCTGGTGACATTATCTGAAGCCAAAAAACTAATTAGATGCAATGCTGAAAAAGAAAAAAACACCCAGGAATGGTCATCTCACCCCTCTTTTGCAACCTACCCAGGACTAGTCGAGAAAATAAGAATGATGGTAGAGCTACTTCACTATTTGTTATTGAATATTTGTTTGTATTAACCAAAGACAATTCATTGAGAATGGCTAGTGAAAAAGAATTTCATTGCTAAAGAGCACCAATACAAAATCCTGCTGCAGATTCAAACTATGGCTCTTCCAATTAAAAATCAAGAATTATTATTTTCATTCATCCTATTCTCTCTGTCTCTCTCTCTTCCATTCCCTGTGCATACCTCCAAGTGTCAACTGCTGCTTTCTCTACTTTGAACACTGCCCTCCATTCTCACTCCAGCTCATACATGGCTGGGGTCCTCTTCTTCTATGCCTGATGACACTTCCAAGAAGCCTCTCCAAGGCTACTACCCAAGGCTTGACTTGATGCCACTCCTCTGTAGTCCCATACCAGTCTGTACTCTTCCTTTCATAGTTCCAATAACACTAAATTGTAATGGCTTCTTTATGGTCATGCTAACCATGGTAGTCCCAGCATCTATCACAATTTCTGGCACATAGTGGGTCTCAATGAAGGCTGTTTCATGAATAAATAAAAGAAAATTGATTATATGAAGACTTCCCCTCCTCTCCCAATGAGAACAAATTGTTCTTTTCATGTTTCATAGCACTTCTTTACCGATCTCTATTCTAAACTGTCTCATGTTAAAACTAGTTGTGTACTGGACATCTTCCCTCACAATGTTTAGTGCTTCCAGAGGGCAAGGAATTAACCTTAACCTTATTTATCTTTGTATTTTCCCTGGGACCTATCTTCTTCCTTATTTGTACAAAGTAGACCTTAATAAATGATGTTTGTTGAATTGAATTGAATTTCTCTGCCCTCTAGCCCCACTGTCACACAGTTAATGATTAGTAATGACTGGTTCATGATCTGTAAACAAAAACTTAACTGCACTAGAGAAATTGCTATTTATAAAGAACAAGTTAGTGAATGATCAGAGAGAACAAAAAAAATAATTTATAATGTGAATAATTAACTCCTAGTTTATATGATTTGTAAATCTGAGATTTCATAAACGGTTTGGGGAGTATATTCTCTGCAAGCATAAACATACTCTTGTGGATGAGAGGGGCTCAAGATGGCGACGTGAGTAGGGCGGGGGAAATCTCATCCCAAAACCACATATATTTTTGAAAATACAACAAATACAATTACTCCTAAAAGACAGACCAGACAATACAGTACAACAGCCAGGCTACATCTACATCTTCAAGAACAAAGCAGCTCACAAAAAGGTAAGACACAAAGCCGTAACCCAGCAGGAACCGACCACTCCCCCAACCCCAGCTCACTGGCAGGAGGAAAAGAATCAGAGTGGGGAGGGAGTGGAAGGATTGGATTGCTAAATAACCAGCCCTAGAAATATGCACTGGGAGCACAGACACACATTGCATGATGTACTGGATATTAGAGAAAGGGAAAAGTAAAATCCGAGACAGAGACTGTGAGTGGGTCCCCACAGTCGGCTCCCCTGGGACAAAAGAAAAGCAGGGGCGTTTTAAAAGTCTGAAAGGGACAAGGGCTTATCAGCTGCACAACATTGTCCTGGCCCCAAAGCACCTCACAGCGATAAGCAGCCTACCACTCATTCCCCCCAGCCAGCACTGCAAGCAAACCGGCTGACCCACCACAGCTGCAGAGCAGCCAGGAAACAGCCCCTCCCACAGCAACCACACAGAGTCTTCTCCCAGCACCAAGCTAATTGGGCCAGACCCAGAGGCTGCCGCCAGCATGCAGCTGCCCAGCACAGACAGAGGAACGTGTACCAAGGTCTGGAAGGCACAAAGGGATGCTGTTCTTGCAAGATAACACACCCAGCATGGCTGCAACCCCCACAGGGCTCAAGCTATCCTGAGGGCTACCCCGCCTACAGCATCAGAGTCTGCTCCCAGTGTGCAGGTAACGAACACAGGCAGCATAGAAGGGCAAGGCAACCAGCAAGCAGGAAGGGATGTTGTTCTCCCAGCTGACACAAGCATGACCTGCTGGCGACCACTTCTATCACCATGGGAAGGCAGAACAATCTGGTCCAGTCAAAAATCACTCAAACAACCCCAGAGAGAGAGCCTGGTGGGATAGATATAACCGATCTTTCTGAAAAAGAATTCAAAGTAAATGTCATAACCATGCTGATGGACCTGCAGAGAAATATGCAAGAGCTAAGGGATGAAGTCTGGAGGGAGATAACAGAAATGAAACAATTGATAGAAGGTCTTAAGAGCAGACTGGATGTGGCAAGAGACCGTTAAAGGAATAGAAATCAGAGAACAGGAATACAGAGAAGCTGGGGCAGAGAGAGATAAAAGGATCTCTATAAATGAAAGAATATTAAGAGAACTGTGTGAATAATCCAAAAGGAACAATATTCGCATTATAGGGGTACCAGAAGGAGAAGAGAGAGAAAAATGGGATAGAAAGTGTCTTTGAAGAAATAAATGCTGCCAATCGTAATAGGGGGCACAGGGGGGACTGTACAGCTCAGAGAAGACAAGTAGTGATTCTCATCTCACTACACTGATGGACAGTGACTTTAATAGGGTTGGTGGGGGGGACCTGATGAAGGGGGTAGTTTAATCATCACAATATTGCTCATGTAATTGTAGGTTAATGATACTAAAATAAAATAAATTGTTAAAAAAAAAAAGAAATAATTGCTGAGAACTTTGCCAAGCTGGGGAAGGAAATAGTCTCTCAGACCATGGAAGCCCACAGATCTCCCAACACAAAGGACCCAAGGAGGAAAACACCAAGATATATAATAATTAAAATGGCAAAGATCAAAGAAAAGGACAGAGTACTACAGGCAGCCAGAGAAAAAAGATCACCTACAAAGGAAAACCCATCAGGCTATCATCAGACTTCTCAACAGAAACCTTACATGCCAGAAGAGAATGTCATGATATATTTAATGAAATGAAACAGAAGGGCCCTGAACCAAGAATACTGTATCTGGCATGATTATCATTTAAATTTGAAGGAAGGATTAAACCATTCCCAGACAAGCAAAAGTTGAGGGAATTTGACTCCCACAAACCACTTCTACAGGATATTTTTAAGGGACTGCTCTAGAGGGAAGCACTCCTAAGGCTAAATAGATGTCACCAGAGAAAATAAAATCACAGCAAAGAAAGCAGACCAACCAAATACTAACTAAAGGCAAAAAATAAAATCAACTATCAACAAAAGCAGTAAAAGGAAACACAAAAGACTACAGAATAAAACACCTAACATATAAAGAATGGAGGAGGAAGAATAAGAAGGGAGAGAAATAAAGAATCATCAGACTGTGTTTATAATACCTTAATAACAGAGGTAAGTTAGACAGTTAGATAGTAAAGAAACTACCCTTGAACCTTTGGTTACCACGAATCCAAAGCCTGCAATGTCAAAAAGTACATATCTATCAATAATCACCCTAAATGTAAATGGACTGAATGCACTAATGAAAAGACACAGAGTAACAGAATAGATAAAAAAGCAAGACCCATCTATATGCTGGTTACAAGAGACTCACCTCAAACCCAAAGACATACCCAGACTAAAAGTGAAGGGATGGAAAAAGATATTCATGCAAACAATAGGGGGAAAAAAGCAGGTGTTACAGTACTTGTGTCAGACAAAATAGACTGCAAAACAAATAAAGTAACAAAAGATAAAGAAGGACATTACATAATGATAAAGGGGTCAGTCCAACAAGAGAATATAAACATTATAAATATCTATGCACCCAACACAGGAGCACCAACATATGTGAAACAAACACTAACAGAATTAAAGGAGGAAATAGAAAGCAATGCATTCATTCTAGGAGATTTCAACACACCACTGACTCCAAAGGACAGATCAACCATACAGAAAATGAATAAGGACACAGAGGCATTGAACCACACACTAGAACACATGGACCTAACAGACATCTATAGAACTCTACACACAAAAGCAGCAGGAATCACATTCTTCTCAAGTGCACATGGAACATTTTCCAGAAAAGACCACATACTAGGCCACAAAAACAGCCTCAGTAAATTAAAAAAGATTGAAATTCTACCAACCAACTTCTCAGATCACAGATGTATAAAACAAGAAATAAATTGTACAAAGAAAACAAAAAGGCTAACAAACACATAGAGGCTTAACAACATGCTATTAAATAATCAATGGATCAATGAACAAAATAAAATAGAGATCAACCAATTTATGGAGACAAATGACAACAACAGCCCAAAGCCCCAACTTCTATGGAAAGCAAGGAAGGCAGTTCTAAGAGGAAAGTATATAGCAATCCAGGCCTATTTAAAGAAAGAAGAACAATCCAAAATAAATAGCCTAAAGTCACAATTATTGAAACTGGAAAAAGAAGAACAAATGAGGCCCAAAGTCAGCAGAAGGAGGGACATAATAAAGATCAGAGAAGAAATGAATAAAATTGAGAAGAACAAAACAGTAGAAAAAAAATCAATTAAACCAAGAGCTGGTTCTTTGAGAAAATAAACAAAATAGATAAACCCCTAGTCAGATTTATTAAGAGAAAAATAGAATCTACACACATAAACAGAATCAGAAATGAGAATGGAAAAATCACGATGGACCCACAGAAATACAAAGAATTATTACAGAATACTATGAAAATCTATATGCTAAAAAACTGGATAACCTATAAGAAATGAACAACTTCCTAGAAAAATACGAACTACCAAGACTGACCAAGGAAGAAACAGAAAATCTAAACAGACTAATTACCAGCAACGAAATCGAATCAGTAATCAAAAAACTACCCAAGAACAAAACACCTGGACCTGATGGATTCACCTCTGAATTTTATCAGACATATAGAAAAGAAATAACACCCATTCTCCTTAAGGTTTTCCAAAAAAATAGAAGAGGAGGGAATACTTCCAAACTCATTCTATGAAGACAGCATCACTCTAATACCAAACCAGGCAAAGATCCCTCAAAAAAAGAAAATTACAGACCAATATCCCTGATGAACATAGATGCAAAACTCCTCAAGAATATATTAACAAACCGAATTCAAAAATACATCAAGAGGATCATACACCATGATTAAGTGGGATTCATCCCAGGGATGCAAGGATGGTACAACATTCGAAAATCCATCAACATCATCCACCACATCAACAAAAAGAAGAACAAAAACCACATGATCATCTCCATAGATGCTGAAAAAGCATTTGACAAAATTCAGCATCCATTCATGATTAAAACTTTCAACAAAATGGGTATAGACAGCAAGTACCTCAACATCATAAAGGCTATATATGACAAACCCACAGCTAACATCATACTTAACAGCGAGAAGCTGAAAGCTTTTCATCTAAGATCGGGAACAAGACAGGGATGCCCACTCTCTCCACTGTTATTCAACATAGTACTGGAGGTCCTAGCCACAGCAATCAGACAAAACAAAGAAATACAAGGCATCCAGATTGGTAAAGAAGAAGTCAAATTGTCACTATTTGCAGATGACATGATATTGTACATAAAAAACCCTAAAGACTCCACTCCAAAACTACTATAACTAATATCTGAATTCAGCAAAGTTGCAGGATACAAAATTAACACACAGAAATCTGTTGCTTTCCTATACACAGAAAGTAACAGAAAGAGAAATCAGGAAAACAATTCCATTCACAATTGCATCAAAAAGAATAAAATACCTAGGAATAAACCTAAGCAAGGAAGTGAATGACCTATACCCTGAAAACTACAAGACACTTTTAAGAGAAATTAAAGAGGACACTAATAAATGGAAATTCATCCCATGCTCTTTGCTAGGAAGAATAAATATTGTCAAAATGGTTATGCTACCTAAAGGAATCTACAGATTCAATGCAATTCCTATCAAAATACCAACAGCATTCTTCAACAAACTGGAACAAATAGTTCTAAAATTCATATGGAACAATGAAAGACCCCGAATAGCCAAAGCAATCCTGAGAAGGAAGAATAAAGCAGGGGGTATCTTGCTTCCCAACTTCAAGCTCTACTACAAAGCAACAGTAATCAAGACAATTTGGTATTGGCACAAGAACAGACCCACAGACCACTGGAACAGAATAGAAATCCAGATATTAACCCAAACATATATGGTCAATTAATATATGATAAAGGAGCCATGGACATACAATGGGGAAATGAGAGCATCTTAAACAGCTGGTGTTGGCAAAAGTGGAAAGCTGCATGTAAGAGACTGAAACTGGACTATTGTCTAACCCCATACATAAAAGTATACTCGAAATAGATCAAAGACCTGAATGTAACTCATGAAACCATAAATCTCTTAGAAAAAACATAGGCAAAAATCTCTCGGACATAAACATGAGCAACTTCTTCATCAGCATATCTCCCAGGCAAGGGAAACAAAAGCAAAAGTGAACAAGTGGGACTATATCAAGCTGAAAAGCTTCTGTACAGCAAAGGACACCATCAATAGAACATAAAGTCATCCTACAGTATAGGAGAATATATTCATAAATGACATATCCGATAAGGGGTTGAGGTCCAAATTATATAAAGAGCTCACACACATCAACAAACAAAAAGCAAATAATCCAATTAAAAAATGGGAAGAAGATCTGAACAGACACTTCTCCAAAGAAGAAATACAGATGGCCAACAGGCACATGAAAAGATGCTCCACATCACTAATCATCAGAGAAATGCAAATTAAAACCACAATGAGATATCACCTCACATCAGTAAGGATGGCCGCCACTCAATAGACAAACAACAACAAATGTTGGCGAGGATGTGGAGAAAGGGGAACCCTCCTACACTGCTGGTGGGAATGTAAACTAGTTCAACCATTGTGGAAAGCAGTATGGAGGTTCCTCAAAAAACTCAAAATTGAAATACCATTTGACCCAGGAATCCCACTCCTAGGAATTTACCCTAAGAATGCAGCAGCCCAGTTTCAAAAAGACATATGCACCCCCTATGTTTATCGCAGCACTATTTACTATCGCCAAGAAATGGAAGCAACCTAAGTGTCCATCAGTAGATGAATGGATAAAGAAGATGTGGTACATATACAAAATGGAATATTATTCAGCCATAAGAAGAAAACAAATCCTACCTTTTGCAACAACATGGATGGAACTAGAGGGTATTATGCTCAGTGAAATAACCCAGGCAGAATAAGACAAGTATAAAATGTTTTCACTCATCTGTGGAGTATAAGAACAAAGAATAAACTGAAGGAACAAAGCAGCAGGAGACTCACAGAACCCAAGAATGGACTAACAGTTACCAAAGGGAAAGGGACTGGGGAGGATGGGTGCGAAGGGATGGATAAGAGCGAAAAATGGGGCATTACGATTAGCCGACATAATGTAGGGGGGCTGCTCGGGGAGGGCTGTACAACACAGAGAAGAAGTAGTGATTCCATAGCATCTTACTATGGTGGTGGACAGTGACTGTAATGGGGTATGTGGTGGGGACTGGATGATTGCGGGAGTCTAGTAAACATAATGTTGCTCATGTAATTGTAGATTAATGACACAAAAAAATACTCTTGTGATTACTTTAAATTTTGCAATTTTACAGTTTCTCTCCTTGAATTATATATCTATAAATTAAGTAGGGCCATAATTTATTTTAGAGAACTAGTTGAGAAGACACTGAGCTGTCATATGCACACATATGCACATACACAGCCATGTATGGAAAAAATGTTGTAAATTAAAAAGACTTTTTTGGTCTTAACACTAACTTGAGAGGGTGCCAGTTAACAGAGATGAGAGGAAGCATGACACTTTTGCAAGCCACTAATTTAAACTCAAGGCATTCTGTGGATAAAATGAGAGTTCCTGTGGCCAGGATTCTCACCTGGCCCTGGTTGATTAGCTCACTGCACACCTGTGGGCAATACATGGCTGTTGACTCTATGTAAAGAGCTCTGCCCAGTGCTCTGGGCACAACAGGGAGGTATGGCTGCAAGGCTGCAGGAGAGCAGAGCAGAGGCTGGAGTGGTGGCAGTGCCAAGGACAGAGGCCAAGAGGATGGCTGTGTGGGACGACTGTGCAGGCAGGCCCAGAGGATGGCTGTGCAGGACGACTAGGCAGAGAGGCCCAGAGGATGGCTGTGTAGGACAACTGTGCAGACAGAGAAGCCCAGAGGCAGACTGGCTTGCTGCATACAGACTCGCTCTGAGTGAACGAGATTTTAGTGATTGGCCTGCCACCGTGAAAATAAAGTTGTGTATGACCCTTTCACCCCAAGAACAGTTTTGCTGTCAATTACTTTGGTCACATTGAATCCGTAGTGAACTTGCCTGGGGCTGAAACCCATTGGCAAGACACATGCATATTCCTTCTGTTTAATTTGTTGCTGACATTGCATACTTGTCTGGTCACAACTTAAAAAAATTAAATGAATTGTTGTCATCTCTACTACAGCGGACTCTCAGTTTATACTCTTTTCCTTGCCTAATACATTTTCTACACAGCTTGCCAGACTGTTCTCATAAAAACACAAATCATATCATGTATGTATACTGCTTAGAACTCTCCAATGACTTTGCATCACATGAGAACAGAAATTCAAACTCCTATCTCAGCTTAGCAGGCCCTAGATGACTCCATCCATACTTACCTCTCTTAACTATTCTCTACCTTGTTCCAATTTGTTTCAATTCCTTGAACAAGCCAAGCTATTCCATCTTAGAGACTTTGCAAATAATGTTCCCCTTGCCTGCAAAGCTCTTCCTTTAGATATTTCCAGGGCTGGTTCCTTCTCCTCTTTCTGGTCTCAAATCAAATATCATTCCCTGACTATTCTATTTCAAGTAACCCTTCACCCCAACATTGGTGACTTTCTAAATCATTACCTTTGTAGCACTTATCACCATCAAATATTATTATCTTATTTTTATACTTGCTTATTATGTGTATTCCTTTTTAAGAAAATAAGTTCTATTAAAGCAAAGGCCCTATACACTGCTGTATTCTCAACAGCTAGAATTATGTCTCACATAGAGTATGTCCTTAATATTCATGAAACAAATTATTGTGAAAAGCATTTGGGATCTTTTTCAGTACTGAGTTAGTTCAGTGTCTTGCCTGGGGCTGAGCAATTCAATCTGATTTGATTTAATTTAGTTCAACAAGCATTTGTTTGTTTTATTCACCTCTGATTCTCCAGAACCTAGGAACAATGCCTGGCACATAATAGATGCTCAACTAAGAATGGTTAAATGAAGAAGTGGATTGTATACCTACTATGTTCAACACTGAGATAAGGACAGCCACTGAGAAAGGGGGCCATAGTAATGAGGGAAGCATCCCAGGATCTATTTGTTGACTTCCAACAGACCAAAGGCAGGTGCATGGCCTGGTCTCCAAGGTTACCTTTCAATAGAAATGATAGGAAGGAATCTATCTTACACATTTTCCTTAGGGCACATAAGAGCTATAAGGAAGATGGAAAAAAAGAGAGGCATTTATTTCTCCTTTCCACAACAAGGTGTGGATCTCCAAACTGCTTGTAGGGTAGGCTTGTAGGGGGAGAGGCCTCTCCATCAATCTTGTTCCTACCTGAGCTCACTGATGGAGGAGTGTAGCACAGCGCCAGTGTCCCAGTAAAGTGATCCCTTGGGACCTACAAAATCACTGTGAGGGAGGAATTTCCATGGAGAGGGCTGCTTCCTTTAGCTCTGTTGGGTCTGAGTTAAAGGTGGGGATGGAAAGGGGGAAGGGGTCTAGCCTGGATTAAAGCTGAAACTAAAGCAGGAGATGGGCTTTGTGCTACCACTGGAGCTCTTCCTACAACTGCATCTCTCTCCTGCTGCCCTATTACACTACTGGTGACAAAGTTTTAGAAAAATACTACCTATGATGTAGATTCTACAGAAAGGTTCTTTTTAAAAGCATCAACTCAGCATGGCTAAGCTGGACTACCTATTAAGAATTGGTCCCAAAATATATTTCTTCTATTTCTCCAAACTCTCTGAAGTAAGATAATACTAGCCCCATTTTACAAATGAGGAAACTGAGACTCAAGTAGAAGTTTAAAAGCTCAAACTCTGGAGCCAGATCACCTGAGTTGAGTTCCATCACTGAGATCTCAGGCAATTCACTTAAGCTTTTAGGGATTCAACTTCCTCATCTCTAAAGTAGGGGTAAGAATAGTGTACAACTCCATTGGAATTACACACAACACACACACACACACTCTGTCACAATAATCCCTTGAAAGTGCTTCAGACGTGATCTGATAAACAGTATATCATTACTTGTCATGCCAATGGGTTCCAGCCCCAGGCAAGTTCGCTATGTATTCAATGTAACCAAAGAAAATGACAGCAGAACGTTCTTTTGGGTGAAAGGGTTTCTTACCCGGCTTGTTCTCCCAGTGGTAGGTCGAGCACTAGCATCTCTGCCTCCGCACAGAGCACTGGGCTGAGCTCTCTATATAGCACAATAATAGCTTACTGCCTAAAGGTATGGTAGCAGTAGCCTAGCAACAGGCCAGTTACGGCGTCAGGTGGTTTAAGTTCAGTGAGGATCCTGGCCATAGGAACCCCAACTTCCTCACACTCCACCCCTCCAGGATTCTCGCCTTACAATCTACACACTTTCCATCTTCCACAATGATCCCTGTGCGAAAAAGCTGGAGCACTCTAACCAGATTCCACAATAGCAACAGAGGCTAACAAAAACTTACAGATAATAAAAAATTAAGATACAGGTAACAAAAATTATAATAATCCCCAAGCCAGAGGAGGTTCCTAATAACAAAAATTATAATAATCCTAAAGCCAGAGGAATTTCCCAATCCACAAAGACTTTAGGGGCGATAAGAAACATGTTTTAATGCAACCAACATAGGCAAATCTTGTCCATCAGGTAGGATGCATGCAAAAGAGTGGTCCTGTGATAGGACTGTAGCAGGAAGGGGGTCCCTTCCAGGTCTAATATACCATACTTTTACTCCTTTCCCCATGGGGGTTACCAAAGGGTCTATATATAGTGCTACTGGAGGTGCATGCACAGGCCATAATGATAAAACAAAACTCCCTGGTAAGATGCACCTACTTTCTGGCCTTTCAGGATATACTACTGTGACTTTTGGCAGCCACTCTGATGTAATTCCAGGAATACACAGGAGGCCAGCTTCCAGGCGTTGTCCCCAAGGTGCCAGGAGAGCCAGCCAACGTTGGTCCATGTGTCAAAAGGTCCAAGGCCATGTCCACTCAATGGAGTCTCCAGGATTCAGTGCAGTTGGTGCTGGCAGCAATATGTTATTCTGGTGGCCGAAACTCGGCTTCAGTGATTCTTCCTTGGTTTGCACTTGCAGTTGTATATGGGAGGCTGCCATATGTGTTAACATCTCTACGGGGCTCAGGGCTCCCGTTCGAGGTCTCTCATTCAAGCATCGTAGCATGGTCCATAAGTGGACTGACCATCCCTGCAGACTATTGGTATCTGACTTTCGTCTGGATTTAAACAAGCCATTGTGCCTCTCTATCATGCCTGCTGTGGTAGGATTGTATGGCACATGAAACTTAGATTTGATTCCCAGTTGTCACACCCATTCATTGCAGTGTCTGTCCAGTAAAACGGGTGTTCTTATCACTCACAATTACCTTTGGTCAGCCAGAGGCACCAAAGAGATGCTCAAGGCCTCTTTTGGTCATCTGCTGGTCTGCACAACAGGTAGGAAAAACAACCAGAAGTCCAGTAGCTGTGTCCACACAGGTCATTGCATACCGATATCCTTCTGACACCGGTAGAGGCCCAATATAGACCACTGGCCATCTGATGAGGGGTATAGGCCCCTTAGCTATTGTACCATGTTGTTGTGGAACTCGGTGTAAGTCCCTTTTGGAGCACACGACACACTCATGATGGGCTCTACTAACTTCTTCGAAGGTCAAAGGCAAGCCCCACCGACTGGCTACAGATGACATTGTTTTTTGCCCTGCATGCAACAAACGCTGATGTAGCCTTTGGGCTACCTCAAAGGGAGGCTTCCCTTATAACCAACATATCTGGGCCAAATTATCTGCTTCATCATTTCCTGGTGATGCCAGTGAAATGACCTGTCACATGGTATACTGTAATTATTTTAGTCTGACCACAGGCCCATAACTCTTGCCACAATACTTGCCCCCAAAGGGGTCCAACCAGCCAGTTAGCATGGTACCACGATGGTAGCCACAGGGTCAACCCCCAATAGACAGCCCAGCTGTCAGTGCAGACAACTATATAGGAGGGCTCCTGGCTAATCACAAGCCACATGGACTGCAACTCTGCCCATTGGCTGCACTTCCCCTCACTATCTCCCATCCATATTGTCTCAGTCTTAGGAAAGCTATGGCCCTCCATGTTGGGGCCTGCCCATGGCTGGAGCCATCTGTGTACCATGCATCTTCAGATATAGGGGCTCTTCCCTCCCGATAGGGACTCTCTCCTACTAATGGTTCTAAAGCAAGTTCTTACTACTTTTCACTAGTATATGTCACTGTCCCCAACTTGCACTGGAATTCTTCACTCAAGGGAGTAATAGGGAGGGAACTAAACTGCCGTAGGTAAGCACCCCACTTGGCCAGTGTGGGTGTTTGTCCTACCCCACTCCTTGGCTTTTGGGTCCACTCTTATAGCCACCCCAAGATGGGATATGTGGTTATTACCTTTATCGGGGCCATTCCAGTGATGGGTTCTGTAGCCAGCAAGGTGTGATACACAGCAGCCAGTTCTTTGTCTATCAAAGTGTATCATACCTCTACCCCTTTCCAGAGTTGTGACCAGAATCCAACAGGTTGGCGAGTTCATTCAAGCCGCTGCCAGAGACCCCAGCCATAACCATCTTCAGTGACATGAAAGTCCAGCTCACAGGGCCTTGATGGGTCTATCACACTCAAGGCCTGCACAGGCTTGACTGCCTGCTTTGCTGTAGTAAAGACAGATGCACATGTCTCATCCCAGTCCCACCTGATGCCCTTTCATACCAACCGGTATAAGGGCTTCAGAATTTGTGCAAGTGTGGGATAAACACTCTCCAGTAGCGTAGAAGACCCAGAAAGTCCTCTACCAATGCTACAGTTGGGGGGGTAGGAAAGGCCTGGACTTTATCTATAATGGCTTCTGGTATCACTTTGGTCTTACCCGACCAGACGACCCCCAAGAATTTGACAGACAAACCAGGTCC
>JAQQAC010016209.1:41369103-41553772 GCA_029783875.1 Phataginus tricuspis
AGTCAATATCAGCTTGGCTCCTGCGTCTGTGGGACTTAGGGGTGGATGGAATTGTTCTGTCGGGGTCAGAGATGGGAAAGCTGGCTTCCCTGACAGTGCAGCCTGCCTTGAGGCAGCGATTACAAAATGCACATCAGACCCCAGGGAGTCACTCCCTCCTCGATTGGCTTATGGCTGCTCTCCGTGCTGTGTGGCCCAATCCGCGTGATCTACCATCCTCTCCTGTTAGATGGCAGACATAGGCTGAACTCCAACAGGTACTACGAGAGCTAGGCATAAGAAATGCCATCTATAGTCCAGAGAATTATGGCCCAGATGAAGAGATTTTCACTACTGGGATGAGAAATATTGTACTTCAAACGGCTCCTACATCCCTCTTTGGGTCTCTTGTGGCCATTCTTTCCCCTCACTTAGGGCATCCCATAAGCTAGGTGACACGTACAGTAGCAGACTTAGGAGAGGCTGAAGCAACGAGAATTCGGAAAGAGATAAGACATGTTGCTCACAAGAATTTACAGGGCCACATGAAGGTTACGAGGACCCAGATGTGGGTTGATTTAATACGAGCAGGAGCAGATGGAAGGACATTAAATGGGAAGCCAAATAGGATCTGACTAGAGCTATGGCAACAACCAAAACCAGAGCAGCAGTTCCAGCCATTAAGACCAAAGAGGCAGAGGTCAGAGACAGATCTACGACTCCGGCCTGTGTGTTTGCAAGACTTCCTGCTGGATAGCGAGCCAATCTCACTCAAGCCCACACAGGAAGATGATTGGGGAACACGGTTTTACTGAGGGAAGGGTCGAGATACCTGCCTGAGGGACCAGGGGGGGACCGGAGGCCACATGTTGAAATAGCTATCCATTGGTCCCCAGTGAACATACAATGTGTCCTGGCTCTGGTGGACACTAGGGCTGAATGTTCACTGATTCATGATAATCCTGAGCAGTTCCCCGGGACCCCCACTATCATGGATGGATATGGGGGAAAGGCTATCAGAGTGAAAGAAGCCCAAATTCCTTTGGTAATAGGGCGTCTACCCCTAAAAGAGTATACTGTGTATATATCTCCTGTCCCTGGGTATGTTTTGAGGTTGATATTCTGCAGGGTCTATGGTTGCAGACCACTGCAGGTGAGTTCAGACTGAGAGTACGTGTGGTGAAGGCAGTTCTGAGGGGACATGCGAGGCACCCATCCATAACTTTGCCTGTGCCTTGGTGGATGATTAGTACCAAACAATACAAACTGCCTGGAGGGCATAAAGAAATTGGAGAAACCCTCCAGGAGCTGGAAAAGGTGGGTATTATAAAGCCCACCCATAGTCCTTTCAATTCCCCAACATGGTCAGAATAAAAAGCCGGATGGCTCCTGGCGTATGACCATGTATTACGGGGAACTAAATAAGGTCACACCTCCATGCATGCTGCTGTCCCTTCTATTGCAGACATGATAGATACTCTCAGCCATGAACTAAGAACATACCATTATGTGGTAGATCTTTCTAATGCCTTCTTTTCCATTGACATTGAGCAGTGCAGTCAGGAATAGCTTGCCTTCATGTGGGAAGGATGGCAATAGATTTTCACTGTCCTTCTGCAGGGATACCTCCACAGCCCCACCATCTGTCACGGACTTGTATCCCAGGACTTGGCTACGTGGGAGAAACCACCAACAGCGTGGCTGTACCATTATATTGATGATATCATGTTCACTTCTGGTTCTCTTTCAGATCTAGAAGGTATAGCACCTACACTGCTGCAACATCTACAGGGATCTTGTTTGTCAGTCAAATTCTTGGGGGTTATCAGATCTGGTAAGACTAAAGTTATACCAGAAGCAGTCATATATAAAGTCCAGGCCTTTCCTATCCCTACAACTGTGAAATTGTTACAGGAGTATTTGGGTCTTCAAGGCTACTGGAAAGTGTTTATCCTGCACTTGGCAGAAATTCTGAAGCCCTTATACCAGTTGGTATGAAAGTGTATCAGGTGGGACTGGGATGAGACATGTGCATCTGCCTTTACTACAGCAAAACGGGCAGTCAAGGGAATGCAGGCCTTGAGTGTGATAGACCCATCAAGGCCCTGTGAGCTGGACTTTCATGTCACTGAAGATGGTTATGGCTGGGGTCTCTGGCAGTGGCTTGAATAAATTCACCAACCCGTTGGATTCTGGTCACAACTCTGGGATGGGGCAGAGGCATAATACACTTTGATAGAAAAACAACTGACTGCCATGTATCATGCCTTGCTGGCTACAGAACCCATCAGTGGAATGGCTCTGATAAAGGTAATAACCACCTATCCCATCATGGGGTGTGTACGAGATTGGACCCAAAAGTCAAGGAGTGGTGTGGCACAAACGCCCACACTGGCCAAGTGGGGTACGTACCTACAGCAATGCAGCACCCTCTCTCATAGCCCCTTCAGTTAAGAACTCCAATGCTTATTGGGGCCAGTGACATATACTAGTGAAAACCAGGAAGAATTACTTTAGAACCATTAATAGCAGAGATTCATTATCGGGAGGGCAGAACCCCATACCTGAAGATGCATGGTACACAGAGAGCTCCAGCCATGGGCAGCCCCCAAATGGAGGGCCATAGCTTTCCATCCTAAGACTGAGACAATATGGATGGAAGATGGTGAGGGGAAGAGCAGCCAGTGGGCAGAGTTGCGGGCTGTATGGCTTGTGATCAGCCAGGAGCACCCCTCTATAATTGTCTGCACTGACAGCTGGGCTGTCTGTCGGGGCTTGACCCTGTGGCTGCCAACCTGGTACCATGCCAACTGGCTGGCTGGTCACTGACCCCTTTGGGGGCAAGAATTGTTGCAAGAGTTATGGGCCTGTGGTCAGACTAAAATAATTACAGTATACCATGTGACAGGTCATTTGCCACTGGCATCCCCAGGAAATGATGAAGCAGATTAATTAGCCCAGATGCATTGGTTAGAAGGAAAGCCTGCCTCTGATGTAGCCCAATGGTTACCTCAGCATTTGTTGCATGTGGGGCAAATGACAAGGGAGGCTGTAGCCTGTCGGTGGGGCTTGCCTTTGATGTTTGAAGAAGTTAGTAGAGCCTGGCAGCAGTGTGTCGTGTCCTCCAAAAGGGACTTACACCGAGTTCTACAGCAACATGGGACAATAGCTAAGGGGCATATACCCCTCGTCAGGTGGCAGATAGACTATATTGGACCTCTACCTGTGTCAGAAGGATTTCAGTATGCAATGACTTGTGTCGACACAGCTACTGGACATCTGGTTGCTTTTCCTACCCGTTGTGCAGAGAAGCAGATGACCAAAAGATGTCTGGAGTGTCTCTTTGCAGCCTATGACCAAGCACAGGTAATTGAGAGTGATAAGGGCACCCATTTTACTGGACATGCACTACAAGAATGGGTGCGACAGCTGGGAATCAAATGGAAGTTTCATGCGCCATACAATCCTACCACAGCAGGCATGATAGAGAGGCACAGTGGTTTGTTAAAATATGGACTGAAGTCAGACACCAATAGTCTGCAGGGATGGTCGATCTCCTTATGGACAGTGCTACAGCATTTGAATGAGAAACCCCAAAAGGGAGTCCTGAGCCCCACAGACATGCTAATGCATATTGGTACTTCCCCTATACAATTGCAAATACAAACCAAGGAAGAATTGTTGAAGCTGAGGTTTGGCCACCAGAATAATATCTTGCTGCCAGCACCAATGGCACTAATCCCTGGGGACTCCATTGCATGGATGTGGCCTTGGACATTTCTTCACCTGGACCAACGATGGCTGGCCCTCCTGGCACCTTGGGATCAAGGCCTGGAAGCTGGCCTCCTGTGTATTCCTGGAGTAACAGCAGAGTGGCCCCCAAAGATCACAGCAGTATATCCTGAACAGCCAGAAGGTAGGTGCATCTTACAGGGGAGTTTTGTTTTATCATTCTGGCCAGTGCATGTACCTCCAGTAGCCCTATATATAGACCCCTCAGTTACCCCCATGGGGAGAGGAGAAAAGGTATGGTATACTAGACCTGGACGGGACACCCTTCCTGCCACAGTCCTATCACAGGACCACTCTTTTGCATGCATCCTACCTGATGGACAAGATTTGCCTGTTGGTGTCATAAAAACATGTGTCTTATTGCCCCTAAGCTCTTGTGGATTGGGCACACACCCTAGCAAAAAATCTGCTACTCGCTGGGGTTTATGGAGCTCCTTATTCATACCACTACTAAGCATGAGTCATTAACTCATCTGAGTAGAACTTATTTTGAATATACCTGAAATAATCTCCTCTGTCTTGAGGATTATTATAATTTTTGTTACCTGTATCAAAATATTGTATCTTATTTTTTGTTATTATTTCTATGTTGTTGTTGTTCTCTGTTACTGTTGTGGAATCTGATTACTGTGCTCCAGCTTTCTTGCACAGGGACCATTGCAGAATATTGAGAGTGTGTAGATTGTGAGGTGAGAATCCTGGAAGGCTGGAGTGTGGATAAAGTGAAGGTTCCTAGGCTAGGATCCTCACCTGAATCTAAACTCCTTGATGATATAACTGGCCTGCTGCTAGGCTACTGCTTCCACACCCATAGGCAATTAGCTATTGACTGAGTCATTATGTAAAGAGCTCTTCCCATTGGGCAGAGGCAGAGACCAAGGAGAATTACAGACCTGCTGACTATTGGATGCAGACGCCCTTCTAGTGCTCAACCTTTTGCTGGGAGAACAAGCTGGGTAACAAACCTTTTCACCCCAGAACATTTCATTGTCATTCCTCGGACTCACTGAATCCATAGTGAACTTTCCCATGGCTGAAACTCATTGGCAAGACAGATGGGTTTAAAGGGTTTAAAGACTAGAAGCAGGATAATCTTTTAAACAGAGATATTGTAATATTCCATACAAATAATGAGGCTCTGAACGAGGGCAGCAATAATGGAGAGGAAAAGAGAATTGACAGAAAAGGTAGATAGTTCAGGTGGCAGGAATTGGCAGGATTGGATGTGGAGAGGGAGTGAGAGGGAGAAATGAAGGATAGTTGTCTTGCCAATGTTATAATTGTACTTAGTAGAGAGAAGCAGGGAGAGATGAATCTATGTACTCTTGTCTGAATCAAAGTCCCTAGACAACTTACATTTAATGTAACTATTGATGTGTTAGGTTCATTTTGTTGCATGTGTGTGTCTGTTTCTTGTTGTTCACTCTGTTTCTGCTGTTCATTTCTGTTTTTTTTACACTGATTTCCTGTGGGTTACTTAAAGATTTTTTAAAATTCCATTTTGATTTATATAGTGTGTTTGAGTGCATCTCTTCAAATGCATTTTTTTTTAGTGGCTTCTGTAGGTATTACATTACATATACATAACTTATCAAAGTCTACAAGTTGTGAAGATATTTCATTAGTTCAAGTGAGGTAGAGAAACCTTATTTCCCCTTAAATTCCTGTACTTCCCCCATTTATAATATACATTTTATCTAAAATTTCCTTTATGTACATTGGGAATCACATCATACAATATTATAATTTTCATTTCAACCACCAAACATAATTTGGAAAACTCAATAGGAGGAAAATCTATTGTATTTATCCATAATTTTATTCTCCTATTGTTTTTTCTTCCTTTCTGATGTCCCACGATTCCTTTTTCTATCATTTCTTTTATTCTTCAAGAACCTCCTTTAGTCACGGCAGTCTACAGGTGAAAAATTCTCTTAGTTTCCTTTATCTGAGGATATCTTGATTTCTGTTTCATTCCTGAAGGATATGTTCACTGGATATAGGGATTGGCCTGTGGTTTTCCTTTTTTGTCATTCCATTGTCTTCATTTTCCTTTGAAACAGGACTCAAAGCCCTTGCATGGCTGTAGTCCAACACAACTAGTGGTATAATTTTCACTGTGTTCTATGTTGTTTTTTAGGACTGCCAGTCGCAAGAGAGAACGCTTTTGGAGTTGTGCAAGGTGCTATTTCTTAGAACATTGCTGAAAAGAAGAGGGACTGGAGGTACTTGATGAATATAGGGGAGATTTTAATAGGCGCCAAACAAAAAGGACAGGAAATGAACAAGAGATAGCTGACTGGTGCCAAGGGCTTAGAAAAGAAGCCATCTGTGGTAGCTTCAATTTGCATAGCTGTGTGGTTTTCTTTAGCAGCCTGGTATAAAGGGTAGTTTGAGGTACCAGTGAGAGTATACATTTAAGGAAAGCTTTTGAAGTGTTGCTCTTGTATTTCTTCTAATTGCCATAGTAGCTACATTATCTACCTCTTTACTATAGAGATCAGCAGGAACATTCCAAACCACAGTTACCAGTGTCTGTGATGTATCAGAGTATATCAGGGCAATAAAAAAGCCCTGCTTGATTGTGTGGGAGGTTGCTGCAAACAGGTGGAGAATACTTCATTAAGCACTCACTCTTCCATCATTTTCAAATTCGCAAGGCTGGTAGATTACAACCTGGGGACATCTGCTCCTTACAGTTGTGCTTCTTTCAAAGAGTTTCAAGATGAGGCCTTGATTGTAGCAGTTGTCCTTATGGGAATAAGAACATTCAAATGCTTGTATTGTTGAGAGTAAAGTATAGATATTGATAAATTAATTGGGTTAAAAAGCATGGATGTTAAGGGAAACCATGGTAAGAACAAAAATAAAATGTGTAACTTTTATACCAGAAGAAGAAAATTCCATCTGTCCTTTAGAAAGCAGGAAAGAAGAGAAAGATAAATGAGAGAAAAAGATTTCCAATGTGGATTTCTTCTAGGTGTTGAAAACATTCACTGTGTAGTCACAGGCGACAGTGGCTGAACTAAAATAGAATTGAGCCATTCAACAGAACTGAGAGGTTAAGGTACTGGGTGATATGTCTGCATGGATCCCATTGCTAGAGATAAGAAATTTTATCTGCCTTTGAGACTTCTGTTTTTAGGTTTTGCCATCCTCTACCCTCTTTTCCAAGCCCTGAAATAAGAAAATTAAGAGATTTTACCAGAGAGGGCTATATGGAAAGTAGAATCTTCAAGGCAGTATCAGGTCTCAGTTAAGGAAGGATCAATAAAGAGGGCCAACAATATTTCTGTGTATCTTCATAGCTGAGCTTATTTTACTGCGCAATAGGGTTCCAGGGAGAACTGTGGAAAGGTTTTAAAAGAGGGTAAATCGATAATGGGATAAAGAATTCATGTTTAGAGTATGAGGGTAGGAAGAGGATAAGTGATGATGTGGGAAGGTTCTTGCCTTAGGGTGGTGTCTGGGGATTACAAGGATGAAAGGGGTAGATGAAATGGGTTGTGCACAAACTATCCAACATTCTTGAAGATTGTTTTGTATCCAAAATGAACTTAATTGTTACGTGGTAAACCTGATACCAGCATACCCAGCACTACCACCCCTACTTGGTCACCCTACTTAACGTGCTATGTTAGATATGTAAAGCCCCTTCCAGGACTATTCCTCATTCCATCTCTTTCCTTCCTACTCCATCTCCAACTTCTCTCTCGTATCCCTATATCACATTATTACTTATTATCTTTCGGGCAGTTAGGTGACCAGACCAGATACACTTAACCAAAACCATTGGTCTACTCATAGGAGTTTAGACAAAGGTTGCCACCTTGTGGTTGGAGACCAAAATAACCAAGATGGGACTTGGATAAAATAGATGTGACTTCAATTTGGGGTCTTATACTTGAGCGTGCGTCAGAATCACCTGGAGGGCTTGTTTAAACAAAGTGCTTGGCCTTATCCCCATAGATTCTGATTCAGTAGGTCTGGGTTGAGACTCAAAAGCTTGCATTTCTAACGTGGTCCCAGGTGATGCTGCTGTTGCTCCTTCAAGGACCACATTTTGAAAACCAGTACTTTAGGCAAACTTCATTCAGGATGGGTAGACTTCCATTTAGCCATCTAAGATTGGCAGAATTAGAGTTTGAACTTAAGTCCGCTCGACTCCAAAGTACATTGGTTTTTTTTGCTACACTGCTATTAGGAAATGCATGTGGTACTGCTTGGACAGCAGTCTTGTTTATATTGTGTGTGTCTGGACAGAGCACCAACCTAATAGAGGAAGGGATTATATCCATTCTTCTTGCATGAATTAAATGTACCATAGTATGATTAACAATTCCCCTACTCTTGAACATTTAGGTTACCTCCAAATTTTCACAATTATTAAAAATTTTAAAGTGGATTTCCTTGTTCATAAATTCCTCTCTTGCCATTTACTGATCACCTTTGATAGAATAACTTTGATGCATTTTTATGATGCCAACAGTCTCCTTTCCCATGACAGGTGAGGATAGGTAGGGGCAAGAGGGATATGGGAGCCAAGAACCCTATTCCATCAAAAGTACTACTATGAGCAAAACTGAACACAGGTTCCTGCTCTCTGGAGATGACAATCTAACCAAAGACTCAAACATTCATCAACTAGTCATACAAATAAATGTAAAGTTGTGGCTGTAAAAATACTATGAAGGAAAGGTCAACAGTATGGTAGTCAGTGACAGTGCTTGGACATTTTGTTCCCAGATCATAATGATAAAGTTAAAAAAAATTGACTAACATTTTAATAATAAATTTGTAATGATTAATAATTTGATGTAATTTAAAATCTATTTTCTATATCAGAATTTCAATATATAATGAAGATTTTAATATTTGGCCTTAGCTTTGGCTGAATATTGATTTTTGATGCCTGGCCAAGCAGCATTTGGCCAAACTGTGGATTAGATAAACCTCTATCACCTACTTGCCACCACCATTTTTCTTGGTGGCAGACAGATTTTGAGAAGGTCCCTAATGTTCCCCATCTCCTGGTATTCACAACTCTGTGTAATCCTCTCCCCTTGACTATGGGCAAGACCTGTTGCTTGCTTCTAATCAACAGAATATGGCAAACGTGAAGCAATGTCACTTCTGTGAATACATTACATTATGTAAGATCCCGCCTTGCTAGCCTAACTGTTTTAGAGTTTCTTTGTTTCTCCATTCCTGGCTTCAAAGAAGCAACGTGTCATGATCCCTAAAGCCACAAGGACAGGAATTCTGCCAACAACTGGAGAACTTGGAAGTGAGCCTTTCCCTAGTTGAGCCTCTAGATTATAGTCTAGCCCTGGCCAAGACCTAGAATGCAACCTGACAGAGAACCCACCTAAACTTTTCCTGGATTCTTGACACATAGAAACTGAGATAATATGTGTTGTTTTAAATTATTTAGTTGTGGTAGCATAGTAAACTAATATACCTTCCCTGGAGCACTTCAGCCCTCTGACATGTATGCAGCCTTCTCATTATTTTATATGCCATTCCCTCTATCTAGAATCTTCCTCTGCCTTTTTCACTCCACTTTTGTCTGCTTAATTTCTTTAGGTTTTAGCTGAATTGTCACTTCCTTTGGAAAGATTTCCTTAACGTCCATTTTGGGTGTTTTTCTTTCTTGAAACATGTGAGGTATCAAAGTTGACATACTGATTTTAAGCCATCCTCATAAGATGTGAAAATATCCCAAGTGAAATAAGAGTTTTTTCTTAAGAGAATAATGAAATTAATAACTAAAAATTAAATACACACTTAAAGGTTATTTTTTTATTGTGGTGAATGCTGATACCTCAAACAAGTCTATGCTTTAGAAGTGTACTTGAATCTTTATTATTTAAAAAATTTTAAAGACTTATTGACTTAAATTGATATTTTTTCTAAGGTTACCTAGTGAGTGCACTCCCTCAAAATTTATATTAACTACTAATTTACTTTCCTATTTAACTATTTGAAAGCTCTTAATTTTTATGGAGGTAAAATTAGCAGTTCTCACAATCAGCACTAATTTTTGTTGTATTTTGCTTTTGTAGTAATACACATGTATCTTTCGAATGATTGGTGGAAATAAAACATATGGCATATATGATGATATTATCTCTCCAAGTTACACTTGAATGCTTATCTATGTTTAAAGGTGAATATTAAGATATTAACAATAAGTCCAAATGACTTCCCTTGTTCATATTACTGCCTTAGTTATGCTAATGAATATGACAGCAGCTGAGGTGATCACATAATCATTGATGACACACAAGCTTAAGAATAGCAGAAATTATGTTTTGGTATATTTTATTATATGTTCAAAATTATTCACTCCTTCATCACCCTGTAGGCAGAGTATTCCTTACTGCCTAGTTGTCCTAGGGACTAGCCAGCCATGTGACTTATTTTAGTCAATAGAATAACAGTAGATGTGATGTACAGACTCTAGAATGGGCTCCAAGATCCTTACCTACTGGTTTTCATGCCTGTGTGAAATACCTTCCCCTTAAGTGTGGATGGGACTTGTGATATGCTTTGAACTGATATATATGGCAAAGGTGATGAAATGTCATTTTTCTGATTATATTATATTACATACGATCTAGTCTTGTTAGCAGATTCACTTTAGAGACCCTTCTTGCTAGCTTCAGGAAGTAATCAGCCCTATTGCCATATCTTAAGGAACTTCAAGGAGGCCTCTAGGAACCAAAAGCAGCACCTAGAATCATGGGATGCCTCTAGAAGCTGAGGACATCCTATAGGAGATGACAGTCAGCTGTCAACCAGCAAGTAGCTGGCTAAACCTTTGAGAGAGGACCCAGCTTAGCCATTCCGACTCCTGGCCCACAGAAAATGTGAAATAATAAATGTGTTGTTCTAAGCCACAAAATTTTTGGTAATTGGTTATATAGCAATAAATAACTAATATAGTGAAGATGATATATACTATATCACAGCAAAAGTTTTAAATACTCTTTCATAGTTTTGCTCTGTATCCTTTGAGCCTTAGCCTTTCAATAAGAAAAGAGTGTGCCCAAGAGTTGCAGTTCCTTTAGCTTGGGTCCTGAGAAGATTCATGAACCCAGCCAAATTCAACTATAGCTAACCACTAGCCTTCATTCAAGATGAACAGAAAATGTTTGTTGTTGTAAGCCACTGAAATTAAGAGTTCTTTAGGGTTCTTGCTGCTACAAAAGCTAACTAACTCAGAGTTGAAGAAGATACTTGGTTTTCAACCTTCAAATATCAAAGCCAAAGCTGAGGAGTAGTGTCACCAAAATGGTGAAGATCCCAGCCTATGTCCTCCCACAAAGATCAACAATTAGATAGCTATCCATGAACAAAAACAGCCTGAGAGACCACAGTATTCCATTTAAGAAACCTCAGCAACACAATAGAACAAAAAACCTGAGAATAACCACACAAAAATGGAAGAAAGAACAGCTTAATTTTCCCTGCATCATCCCATCCCCCAAACTGGCACTTCTCAGCTCCAAGAGAGAACTCACCAGCTAGAAAGAGTCCCATTGCCAGAAAAGGGAGAATGGGATGAGTAACCAGTTTCTAGCCTTTTAGGACATCACACAAAGGATCCATTTCAATTTCACCACACCCAGAAACTGTTAAAGCTAAGACATATAGAGATGACAAGGAACAAAGAAGAAAAGCAGGGGCTACCAGTATTAGCAATACAGCAGGAGACACCATGGTTCCCACTTGCCTGCTCTGTAGAGGACCCCAGCAGCTTTCACCAATAGCTAACACAGCCTCTGTGGATCCCCTACACAGTTCACTAGTTTTTACCCCATAGGTATTCATGTTCACAGATTCCAACTACCTGAGTTCCTCCCTGCTTCATCCACCCTCTGCCCCTGCTGGAGCCTGGGATCCATACTGGCAACAAGCCTAGGCCTCTGTAGCTATGTGAGTACAAGACATCAGAATAGGCCCTTGCTGCTGACCCTGACTACTACATGCTTGAGACTACCCCCTCCAACTTTGTACTTGCCCTCCACCACCTGCTTCTCATCACTGGCCTCTATTGTTCTGCATACCTGTGGCAAGAACCTGTAGCCAAGGTCCCCACAGCTGCTTATGTGCCTGGATTTAAACCTATATATCCAGTCACTGATCAACACCAGTAGGATCACCTACAGCCAGTCCCCTCCAATCATGCACCTGCATGCCTCTGATCCGAAATTCATCACCCACTTCCACTGATGTACACCTACCTGTGTGGAGACCCTGCAGCAAGAGTGCATATCAACAGCCAGGGCCCCCTCCATTGCTGGTGGGACTGGCTCTGGCCCTGTCTCCTGTCACTAACCTGTACTACTGGACTCATCTGCACCAAAACCCTCCATCTTTGCACCTGCATGACCCCATCCAACTCCCTTACCAAGCCTCCACTGCTGTGTGTACACGAATGGAGAGACTCTACAGCCACAGGAGTTTATGCTGATAGCCAGGGCCTTCACAGCTATCAGAATACCTGCAGTTGGCCAAGACCCTTGCTGCTGGCCCTGGCCCCCACCCCTATGTGTGTGATTCAAGTGTCCCCTGCCACTTCACAGACAACTGCTGCTGGTGCCCACAGCCAAGTGTGTGCACTCCACGAGCTCTAGCTACTACCACTGCCTGCTCTTGTCCCTAGCTACTGGGCTTAGAGGTACAGTTAAGGACCCCCAACAACCCCTCCATTTGCTCAAGTATCATACAGCTGTTGATGCTGTGGACCCCCATAAGGCTGAGCTGACAAGACATCATAACCCCCCCAAGACCTGTAGCCACTACATGCCCCTGCACTTGTGGCTTACACCACTAGAACCAGAATCACATCATGCTCTGGTATTCCCCACTTGCATGTGAAGGTCTTTCCTTCCCAAAGGCAGTCCATTAAGTCCAGAAGAGGCGACTGCTTCTTTAAATGTGCAAGACTGCAGGAATCACAAATAATAAGTGGAAAATGACACCACCAAAGAGACACAGTACACTTCTAGTAACTGACTACAAAGTAAGGAGATATGTGTCTGAAAAAGAATTCAAACTAATTTTTTTCTAAAAGTGTTTGAAAAGCTAAAAGGGAACACAGATAAACAATTTAATGAAATCAGGAAATAATACAAGTACAAAATATGAAGTCCAACAGGGAGACAGGAAACAAAGAAGAACCAAACAGAAATTTTGGAGCTGAAATAAAATGACTGAACTGAAGAATTAGAGAGCTTGGTTCATCATCATCATATCAGACCAAGAAGAAGAATCAATGAACTTGAAGACAGACCATTTGAATTATTCAGTCAGAGTAAAAAGTAAAAAAAAATGGAAATGAATGGAAAAAGCTTACAGGACTTATAGGACACCATTAAAAGAAACAATCTATGCATCATTGGAGTCCCAGAAGGAGAAAAGAAGGAGAAAGCTTATTTAAAGAAATAATGGCTGAGAATTTCCCAAACCTGGGGAAAGAGTTGGGCATCCAAGTTCATGAAGCTAATAAGTCACCCCATAATTTTAATCCAAAACAATCTTCTCTAAGACATGTTATAATAAAACTGTCTAAAATCAAATACAGAGGAGATTTCAAAAGCACTAAGAGAAAAAAGAACTCATACAAAGGAACCCCCATAAGGCTATCAGTGGATTTCTCAGCAGAAACCTTGCAGGCCAGGAGAGAGTGAGATGATATATTCAAAGTGCTGGAAGAAGAAAAAATACCAACCAAAATGATTTTACCAACCAGTGTTGTCCTTCAGAAATGAAGGTGAAATATTTTCCCTTTCCCCCCACCCCCAACCCCCAAAACCTGAGGAAGTTTTTACCACTAGACCTGCCTTACAGGAAATGCTAAAAAGAGTTCAAGGTGAAATCACTACTGAAATTAGTAACATGAAAATATAAGAAAATATGTAACACATTGGTAACAGCAAGTTATATAGTCAGATTTAGAATACTCTAATACTGTAATATGGTGGTGTGTTTACCACTTAAACCTAACATAAAAGTTAAAGGCCAAAGTATTAAAAATAGCTACAATAGTTTTTTAATGGCTACACAATATAAAAAGATGTAAATTGTGACATCAAAAACATAAAATGGGGTGAGGGAGTAAATGGGTATAGTTTTTATATGCAATTAATGTTAAGTTGTTATCAGCTTAAACAGACCATTATATCAGTAATATGTTTTCAGTAAGCCTCAGGGTAACCACAAAATGAAGTCCTATAATAAATTAACATAAGATAAAAATAAGGGAATCAAAGTATACTATTTTGGAAAATCACCAACTCACAAGGGAAGATAGTAAGAGGGAAAAAGGAATGAAGGAACTGCAGAACATGCAGAAAAAAATAATCTGTCAATACTAAGTCTTTACCTATCAATAATTACATTAATATGAATGGATTAAATTTTCCAATGAAAAGATATAGAGTGACTAAATGGAATAAAAAAAAATAACCAGACCCAACTTTATGTTGCCTACAAAAAACTCACTTCAGCTTCAAGAACACACACAGGTTCAAAGTGAAAGTATTGAAAAGATATTCCACAGAAATGAAAATCAAGAGAACAGTGATAGTTATATCAGACAAAGTAGGCTTTAAATAAAAAATTGTAACAAGACAAAAAGGTCATGAAAAATAGTAATAAAGATAGGTAATGACAAATGGGTCAATTCATCAAGAGGATATAACAATTGTAAATATATATGCACCCAATATTGAAGCACCTAATTATATTAAGGAAATATTAACAGATCTGAAGGGAATAATAGACAACAATACAATAATAGTAGGGACTTCAATACACCAAATTCAACAATGAACAGATCACCGAGACAGAAAATCAATCAGGAAATATTGGACTTGTAAACTATACTTTACACCAAGTGAACCTAACAGACATATACAGAATGTTCTTTTCAACAACAGCAGAAAACATATTCTTCTCAAGTGCACATGGAATATTCTCCAGGATAGATCATATGTTAAGTCACAAAACAAGTCTTTAGAAGGACTGAAAATTTAAATTCAAGAGGATTGCAATTTTAAAAGATTGAGATTATACCAGGTATTTTTTATGACCACAATGATGTGAAACTAGAATTCCATAAAAGAAGGAAAACTGGAAAATTCACAAATATGTGAAAATTAAACAACACACTCCTGAACAATCAATGGGTCAAAGATGAAACCAAAAGTGAAAAAAAAAAAATCTTGAAACAAATGAAAATGGAAACAACATACCAAAACTTGTGGGTTGCAGCAAAAGCAGTACTAAGAGGGAAGCTTTTAGTGATAAATGCCCACACTGAGAAAGAAGATCTCAAATAAACAACCTCAAGGAACTAGAAAAATAAAAACAGACTAAGCCCAAAGTTAGTACGAGATAACAAAGATCAGAGCAGAAACAAATGAAATAGAGAACAGAAAAACAATAGAAAAGATCAACAAAACTAAGAGTTGGTTTATTGAAGAGATAAAATTGACAAACTATTAGCTAGACTTAGCAAGGAAAAAAGAGAGGAGTTTGATCTGTAACTGTCTGTGAACAATCAATTGAGATAACTCACTACTTTCAGACCAGCCATTTATAATACTGTATATCAGCTATACTTCAATAAAAAAACTCAAAAAGAGAAAACAAGAGAGGAATCAAATAAGTAAAACTATAAGTGAAAGAGGAGACATTACAAAGGATAATAAGAGACTATGAAACAATTACAATTATAATCCAGCAAATAAGACAATGTAGGAGAATGGATGAATTCCTAGAATCATATAAGGTACCATGTCTCAATCATAAAGAAATTGAAAATCTGAACAGACCAATAACAAGTAAGGAGATTTAAACACTAATCAAAAACCTCCCAACAAGGAAAATCCTAGGACCACATGACTTCATGGGTGAAATCTACCAAATATTTAAAGATGAATTAATACCAATTCTCTCAAATTATTCCAAAAAATTGAGAGGAAATAGTTCCAGATGAATTTTACAAGCCCAGAATACCAAAGCCAGTAAGGATACTACAAGAAAATAAAACTACAGACCAATATTCCTGATGAATATAGTTGCAAAAATTCTCGACAAAATACTAGTAAATTGAATTCAACAGCACATTAAAAGGATCCTACACCTGATCAAGTGAGATTTATACCAGGGGTGCAAGGATGGTTCAATGTACACAATATAATGTGTATACTATTTATACTATATAGTCTATTCTTCATGCTTTAACCAGAGAAGTCTATATAGTATATAGTATATATACTATGAAACTATACAGTACATTATATAGTTCAAATAGTACAAATGTGATACATCACATTAATAGAATGAAAGAAAAAAATCATATGATTATCTTAACAGATGCAGAAAAAGCATTTAACAAAATTCAATATCCTTTCATGATAAAAAAACTCTCAGAAAACTGGGTATAAAAGGAACATACCTTAACATAATAAAAGCCATGTATGATAAATTTCAAGGGGGAAAAATTGAAAGCTTTCCCCTCTAAAATCAGGAACAAGACAAGGGTGCCCACTCTCACCACTCCTATTCAACATACTACTGGAAGTCCTAGCCAGAACAGTTAGGCAAGAAAAAGAAATGAAAGGCATTCCATTTGGAAAGGAAGAAGTAAAGTCATCTCTGTTTTCAGATGACAGGATCTTGGATACAGAAATTCTTAGACTTTACTAAAAAATAGTAAGACTAATAAAATGAATTCAGTAAAGTTTCAGGCTAAAAAATCAACATGGAAAAAATCAGTGATGTTTCTATAAACTAACAATGAACTACCTGAAAAAGAATAAAGAAAACAATCCCATTTACAACAATATCAAAACCAATAAAATACTTAAGAATAAATTTAATCAAGGAGGTGAAATCTCTATATACCAGAACAATAAGACATTGATGAAAGAAATTGAAGAAGATACAAATAAATGGAATTTGTTTATTGACTTAAGAATATAACTCAAAAGAGTTAATATTGTTAAAATGTCCATACTACCCAAAACAATCTACAGATTCAATGCAATCTCTATAAAAATGCCATTGGAATGTTAAACAGAAATGGAAAAAATTCTAGATATAGAACCACAAAAGATCCTAAACAGCCAAAACAATCTTGAGAAAGAACAAAGCTTGAGGCATCACACTTCCTGATTTCAAACTATATTGCAAAACTATAGTAATAAAAACAGCATGATATTGGCGTAAAACAGACACATAGACCAGTGAAACAGAACTGAGGGCCCAGAAATAAACCCATGCATATGTTGTTAACTAATATTTGACAAGGGAGCCAGGAATAATCAATGGGAAAGGATAGACTCCTTGATAAATGGTTTTGGGAAAATTGGATATTCACATGCCAAAGAATAAAATTGGACCCCTATCTTACACCACTCACAAAAATTAACTTGAAATAGATTAGAGTTGAATGTAAGACCTGAAACCATAAAATTTCCAGAAGAAAACATAAGTGGTAAGGTCCTTGTTGTCAGTCTTGGTGATGATTTTTTTGGATTTGATGTCAAAAGCAAAGGCAACAAAAGCAAAAGTAAACAAGGTAGACTACATCCAACTAAAAATCTTCTGCACAGCAAAAGAAACAATCAGCAAATGAAAAGTCAACCTACAGAATGGGAGAAAATACTTGGAAATCTAATAATGGGTTAATACACAAAATATATAAGTATACAACTCAATAGCCAAAAAACGAAGAAATCCAATCAAAAAATGGGTGGAGGACTTAACAGACACTCCTCCAAAAATATACGAATAGCTAACAAGTACATTTACAGGTGCTCAACATCACTAAACATGAGGGAAATGCAAATAAAAACCACAATGAGATGTCATCTCGCACCTGTTAGAGTGGCTATTATCAAAATAACAAAAGATAAGAAATTCTGAGAAGGATGTAGAGAAAAGAGAATCCTAGTGCACTGTTGGTGGGAATATAAATTGATACAATCACTATAGAAAACAGTATGGACAGTCCTCAAAAACTTAAAAACCGAACTACCATATGATCCAGTAATCCCACTTCTAGGTATATATCCAAAGGAAATGAAAACACTGTCCTGAAAAGATATCTGCAATCCTATGTTCATTGCATCATTATTTACAATAGCCAAGACAGTTAAATAACCTAAGTGTCCATTTATACAGAAATGGATAAAGAAAATGCAATGTACATATCAAACCAAAAAAAGGGAAATCTTGCCATTTGTGACAACATGGTTGGATCTTGAAGGCATTATGCTGTGTGAAAAAAGTCAGAGAAAGACCAATACTGAATGATCTCACCTATATATGGAATCTAAAAACACCAAACTCAAAGGAATAAAGAATAGAATGGTGGATGCCAGGGGATTGGGAGTTGAGGAAATGGGATCAAACTGCACAAACTTTCAGTTACTAGATGAATAAGTTCTAGGGATCTAAGGGATCTTAGGCACATCATGTTGACTGTAGTTAATAATACTGTATTGTATACTTGAAAGTTGCTATGAGAATAGAGCTTTAATGTTTTTACCATACAAACAGCAACAAAATGTAATTTTGTGAGGTAAAAGAGGTGATAACTAACTTTATTGTGGTAAACAATTCACAATATATGTATGTATGAAATCATCATATTGTACCCCTTAAACTTACACAATGCAGTATGTCAACTATATCTCAGGAACCTGGGGAGAAAAAAACAAAGATACAGGTGAACCTATAAAGCAGATTTAGCCAGATAATGAGGCTGAAGCTGAAGTGATGCTTCCTTAGACATAGGAGCAGGCATCACCACATAGGCATTGGAAAAGACTTTGGAATCTATTAAAATGACTTAAGCAGGAGAAGGGATGACATAGTCATATTTACATTTTGGAAAGGTTTCCTTGGCTACAGCATGAAGAATAGACTATATAGGGCAAGAGATGATATGGGAAAATAGCTAGAAGGATGATGCTGCAGTTTAGGAGGTAATAGTTGTGGCAATACAAGTGAATAGATTTGAGACATATTTAGGAGATGGAATTGGCAGGACTTGGTGATGGATTCCATATGCGAGGAGAGAGAAAGAGAGAGAAGGAAGTCCATGATCTCTTTATGATGTCTGGCTTGCCTAGTTGTTTGGATAGTATCATTCATTAAATATAAATAACACTGGAGGGAACCAAGTTTGGGAGGGAAAGATCACTTGTTCAGCTTCAGACATGGGTTTAAAGTGTTATTGCACCATCCAAATAGATATAAAGCTTTGGAGCTAAGAGAAGATCTGAACTGGAGATATAAAGTTGAGAGTAAAGCTTTACATAGGAAGTCAACTGTAACCATGGTATGGGTCAATTTTTTGTAGGTGTGAGAGTGGGAAACAGTGAGAAAAGAAGAGGAACTAGGACTAGGCTTTAATATCTAATAGTTGTGTTGAGGAGGATAAGCCAGCATGACATATCTCCAGAATATGAATCCCACAGCAAGGGCTTCAAGCTAGGGTAATTGTGATGAGTGTTAGTGATATAAATTATTTTCTGTCCTCAGAAGCCCATAGCCTAATGGGAAAGACAGAAAGCATAAACAGTTATCTTACCCAAATATCATAGACTCCTATTAGTAAAATAAAGGGATATTTCTGAAGGAGGTGGAACCTGAGTTAACACCTGAACAAGGTGGAATTAGTTAAATGGGGAAAGTCAGGGGAGGGATTTTCAGGCAGAGGAACCCACCTCTCTGAAATTACAGAGGGATGAGCCCACATGACATGCTTGGCAAACTGGTTAGAGCTAAGGATGAGTGTGAGGAGGTCTCAAGAGTCATAGCTGGAAAAGTACGCAAGAGATAGGTCATGAAGGGCCTTGTATGCAAGGAGCCAGGACTTTACCTGTGGGCATTGAGGCCAGTTGGAGGGAGCTGACCTTCTATGCCATTTGATGGCTAGGTTTGGAGAGTGGTTTTACATGCATCCTCTCCTCAGAGACTGCAGTCAGGCAGAGTGTTACGTTTTCACTTTAATAACCACAAAATTATCCCCTTCATAGAACTGATAAAGGAACAGTAGGTCTCAGAGTGAGGGCAGAGTTGGCTCTAGGTCTAAGGGTTTTCAAGTGCCATTCCAGCCAGGTACAGAAGAAACATGGTTTTCCTCACTTTCAGATTGTTTCAGTGTTTTCTTAAAACTTGATTTGCTCATGAAAGGTTTTAGTAACTGTCTGATTTTTATAATAGACTTCTTACTTAATAGCTACCAGGCTATGGAAAAGTGACCACAACTATGTTCTAAATGAGTGGCATATACTCCAAATAAGTAGCATTATCTAATTTATCCATAGTCACATTATTCTATCTGCTTCTCCTCATTCTTACACTGCCTACTTTTTTAAAAGAAAAATAAAGGTTTCCTATTTGAAAAAGGTGTTTAAGTATATAAAAATTTATGAAACCTTATAAATAGCGCTTTTTAAGCATAATCAAAATAAGAGTTTTCTCTCAATTAGAAGTTATCATTTGTTATATCTACTAGTGGATTTGGTCTGCTATTTCATTACCAAACTAAATAATGTGGACAAATGTCGGGGTGTAAACTGTTATTTGTCCAGCACTTTGACTTGATCACCTTTAACCTAATGGATTTTCAAGCTGAAGAGATTTTTCACTCATGGACTTTTCTTAAATTATTTCCTATGCAAAAAATATGACCAACTCAGTACTGGTGGAATTGAGTTCCATTAATTATCCTTTTTAGATAGGAAATCAGTAGCTGGGAGGAAAATGGGAATTGAAAACCATGTTGTTTTACTCAGCTAACACCAGTGAGCAAATTTCAGATTCAGGGCCATATTAAGAAACTTAAACAGTTTACAGAACATGGTCTCTTCAGGATTACATTGCCCAGTAGGAGAGAAGCTTTTGCCAGAGCCCTTTAGCCTATGGCCATGTTTAATGATGCACAAAATGGGCAAGAATTCCATGTGATATAAGTTGGTTATCTTTATCAATAATGGCATTCAAACTTTCTGAACTATCTTTAAAGTCAACTTTTTTTGCCTTCGTTTTTCTAGGCATTTAAAAACACCCATTACAATTCCATTTGGCAAACAAACAAGAATATCTCTGCAAAAAATTTTAGTTATTGCAGTAGCAAAAAGATTAATGAATTTAGCCTATTGCTAATAGCTGTGTAGTCAAGGAGAAATCTGTTTTGCCTTGCTGTACTTGGGTAAAAAAAGATTATGTATGTGTGTGTATTTTTATATCTAAAGTATTATGTAATTGTGTATGTCTCTTTCATTAGGATAGAAGACCCATGAAGGTGGGCACTTTGCCTATTTATTCACTTCTGAATGCCCTGAGCACAAAGCAATACCTGACATTAGCTGAATGAATGAATGAGTGAATGGCATCACACACTCACATCCCTTTTGAGTTACAAACAGCAAAAACACTGTCACAATTGTGAATTCCTATTTAATACAGTGTTCAAAAATCACAGAGCTGTTGTAAAGATTAAATGAGCATTTTTGTTAAAAACATTTTATATTCAGAAAAAATAGTAGAAGATATATGAAAGTGTCTAACCTAGGGTAGGAAACTGAATAATTTTTTCTTTTTTTTAATTGATGTGTAATCTATATACAATAGTATATTGGTTTCAGGTATACAATAGTGGTTTGACAATTATATACATTACTAAATGCTCATCACACTAGGAGTAGTTACTATCTATCATCATATATATTACAATATTATTGACTATATTCCCTATGCTGTACTTTTCATCCCTGTGACTTATTTATTTTATAATTGGAAGTTTGTACCCCTTTGTCCCCTTCACCAGTTTTGTCCATTCCCCCAACCCCTTACCTTATAGCAACCACCAGTTTTTTTTCTATATTCATGAGCTTATTTGTTTTGTTTGTTCATTTTTAAAAAAATTTTTTAGATTCCACCTACAAGTGAAATCATATGGTATTTGTGTTTCTCTGCCTGGCTTATTTCACTTAGCATAATACCCTGTAGGTCTATCCATGTTGTTGAAATGACAAGATTTCATTCTTTCCTATGGTTAATATTCCATTGTATGTATGTACCACATCTTCTTTATCCATTGATCTATTCATGGACACTTAGGTTGCTTCCATATCTTTGCTACTGTAAATAACACTGCAATAAACATAGGGGTGCATGTATGTTTTCAAATTAGTGATTTTGTTTTCTTCAGATAAATACCCAGAAGTGGAATTACTGGGTAGTATGCTATTTCTATTTTTTAATATTTTTAGGAATCTCCATAGTGTTTGCACCAATTTACATTCCCACCAGCAGTGCATGAGGGTTCCCTTTTCTCCACATCCTCACCAACACTTGTTATTTCTTGTCTTTCTGGTATTAGCTATTCTGACTGATATGTCATTGTGCTTAATTTGTATTTCCTTATGATTTGTGATGTAGAACACTTTTCATATGTCAATAACATTTAGGCTGATTCCAAATCTAAAGGAGGGTTTGAGGACAAGTGAGGATTTCTCTAAATTATTCTCAAATTGGAGCCCAAGCAGTCTACAGGCAAAATAGTTCTTTCCCAACTGTTCTGAATGGGTTGTTCTCTTGGGAATATAGGTGGTTATCTTGCAGGCAGCTAATAAATGACATTGTTCCCATCATATGATAGTGTTGAGCCTGCTAGAAAATTCTATGTACTATGTGGACCTCCTTAGTTTGAAATATTTTCTCTGAAAGCCCAAGGAAATGTTGACCTGGTACAAAGAACAAGGTGGGTTAAGGAAAGGAACTGCCATTTCCTGAGGACCTATCACATGTCCAGGTTTACCAAGGATATAATTTTTTTTTTTACTTTCACTTTATAAAAATAGTTAACATTGATTACTTACTCTATGCTAGGTACTTTTTGTGGATTAACTCAATAATTCTTCACAGCAATCTGGGGAGGTAAATATTTCTGTTATCTCCAATTGACGAAAGAGGACATTCAGGCACAGAGAAGTTAAATATGGTTGAAGGCACACAACTTGTAAGTTGGTGCTAGAGAAAGATTATTATCCTCATTATTACAGAGGAGCTAAGCTTGATAAAGTGCCTTCCCAAGGTCAAATTAACAGAGCTGTCTGACTCCAAAACTGAGGGTGCTTTTCTTTATATTGTTTTGCTTCAGTCTTACCTCAAAAAAAAATCTAGTAGTTAACGTTTATTGAAAACTTACTGTATGGGTAGGCATTATTTTAGTGCTTCATATGGATTATCTCATTTAGTCTTTATAATAACACTTTGAGGTGCTATTTTTATTAGTCCCCTTTTAGAGATGTTGAGAGGGGTCAGATAACTTATAAAGGTGACATAGCTAGTTGATGGAGTCAGGATCTAAAACATGGTTTATTTGCCTAATGAATTGAAATTATTAACCACTCTACCATATTATGTGCCTAGAAAGATTGCCCATCCTCCCCAATAGGTCCCATCCCTACTCTTCCCACTAAAGTCATGGGACGGCTGAGACTACTATTACTCCTTGTGTTGCTCGGTCTGCCAAGTCTGCAAGGGGAAGGATGTAATGCCAAGTTCCTTCCCCAAATGCAAACAGTGTGAGTATTGCACCCTTTGGGATCAGGCATGAACTACATGCTTACTATCAATTCAGAATTTTGTCAATAGGAATGAGACTGTTAGAAAAAAAAAAAGCTTTTGAAAACCACCTTTATTGGGAAATAATTCATATACCATACAGCTCACCCATTTAAAGTATAATTCAATGGTTTATGGTACATTCACAGAGCTGGGCAACCATGATGATAATCTGATTTTAGAATATTTTCATCACCCTAAAAAGAAACCCCATGCCTGTTCATCACCCCTTATTCCTCTCAGCTCTCCAGCCCTTGGCAACCACTAATGTGTTTTCTGCCTCTGTCGATTTGCCTGTTCTAGGCATTTTATATAAATGGAATCATACAATACGTGATCTTTTGTGAGTGCCTGCGCTAATGTAGCATAATGTTTTCAAGATTCATCCATGTTGTAGCACATATCAGCACTTCATTCATTTTTTATGGATGAATAATATCCCACTGTATGGATATACCAAGTTTGTTTATCCATTCCTCAGCTGTTGGACATTTAGATGGTTCCCACTTTTTCGTTATTGTGAATCGTGCTGCTTTGAACGTTTGTATACCTGTTTTTGTTTGAATGACTGTTTTAAATCTCTTGGGTATATGCCTAGGAGTGGAATTGCTACGTCATATGGAAACTATGTTTAACATGTTAAGGAACTGCCAATTTGTTTTCCAATGTGGATGCATCATTTTATATCCCCACCAGCAGAATATGAGTGATTCATTTCTCCATATCCTCACCAACACTTGTTACTGTATTTTTTATTGTAACCATCATAATCATTATGGTTTTGACTTTTATTTCCTCACTGTTCAGCATCTTTCCCTGTGCTTATGGGCTATCTGCATATATTCTTTGGTAAAATGTCTATTCTGATCCTGTGACCGATTTTAAAATTGTTTACTGTTATTATTGTGTTATAAGAGTTCTTTATATGTTCTGAATAAAGGTCCAATATATAATTTGTAAATATTTTTCCCATTAGGTGGATTGTCTTTTCACTTTCTTGATGGTATTGTTTACAGCACAAAAGTTTTTAATTTTGACGTACTCCAATTTATTTATATTTTTTGTCACTAGTACTTTTGGAGTTCTATGTAAGAAATAACTGCCTAAGCCAATGTCAGTATGATTTACTCCTGGGCTTTCTTCTAAGAGTTTTGTAATTTTAACCCTTACATGTACACTGATAGTCCACTTTGAGTTAAATTTTGTGTATGGTATAAGAAAGAGGTCCACCTTCATTCTATTCCATGTGGATACCCACTTGTTCCCACATCATTTGTTGAAAAACTATTTTTTATCCATCTTATTGTCTTGGCACATAAATGTGAGCATTTATTTCTATACTCTCAATACCATCTCATTTATGTCCATCCTTGGACAGGTACCATACTGTGGATGACTGTAGCTTTGTAGCTAGTTTTGAAGTTGAGAAGTGTGAGACCTCTAACTTTGTTCTTTTTAATGATTGGTTTGAATATTCTGGGTCCCTTGCAAATCCATATGAATTTTAGGATTGACTTTTCAATTTATGCAGAGAAGCCAGCTAGGATTCTCATAAGGATTGCGTTGAATCTGCAGATCAATTTGGGCAGCATTGTTATCTAAACAATATTAAGTCTTCTGATTTGTGAGCATAGGGTGTTTTTACATTTACTTAGATTTTCTTTAATTTTTTTCAACAGTGTTTTGTAGTATTCAGTGTAAAATTCTTACACTTTTGTTAAATGTATTCCTAAGTATTTTATTCTTTTTGATGCTATTATAAATGAAATTGTTTTCAGATTATTCATTGCTAGTGTACAGAAATACAAGTGATTTTATATATTAACCTTGTATCCTGCAACTGACTGAATTCATTTAGGCACATATGAGAAGAGCAAGAATATGCCTGGGATTAGGAAAGAATTGAGTAAATCAGGACTAGAAAAAGAGTTAACCATGTACTGAGCATGTCTGTGATAGGTTAGTACTGCTCAACATTTAATATGCATATGAATCTCTTGGGAATCTAGTTAAAATGCAGACTGTTGTCACTTGGTTTGGGTTGGAGTCTGAAATTCAAAATATTCAATTCTGCCTTTTTAACAAGTTGTCAGTAGATAGCTGGTGGCTTTCATGTATTATTTTTAAGCCTTAACATCCTTGGCAAGATACATATTATTGTTTCCATTTTACAGATAAGAAAATTATCTCAGAAATTAAGCAAATAACCCAGGTTCATAGAATAAGTGGCAGAACCAAGATTTGAGCACAGTTCATTCCAGTGCCAAAGCTGGGCTCTTTCCACTCTACCACACTAGATATCTAGAATAGGAGGAGATCACTAGATAAGAACAATGTATGAATTGGGGAAAAAGTAAGCTTTCCAGGGTCAGAGTTGCTGCCTGGAGTGCATTTGGGTCTAAATCTTGAGAGAGCTGATCAGCAAGGACCTTGCTTTCCAAGTTGCTAAGAATGAAGGTAGAAATAAGATGATACTAGTAAACAGAACTCAAAATTGGAGGAGGTCTAGAAAGTGACTTTCCTTCATCAGGCTATAGTCCAGAACTAGACTGTATACTGCTGAGGTCTACACATGAGATTATACCTATTGTTGACTCTTCCTGAATTCTAAATTATTTTACTGGGGATAATTAATGGTACAGCATCCATGCTCTGGCCATATGGCTACCTATGAAGGATCATAAATCTGTTACTAAATTCCTTTACAATACTTTTCAGCAGAATATTAGGGGATTTCTATCTCATCAAAACACGTGAGATAATTTTGTTTCGTCCTTAGCACCTTTTATTGAAGTAGGACCCTTGATGACAATCTGGCAGGCACATACATGCCAGCCAAGAAGGGAGTGGTGGAGGACAGAAATGCAGAAACAATAAAATTCAGAAAAATAATAGCTTCAAGTGGGATAGATGACTCTCAACAGTTGTACAACAAACACTGGTTTTTTATCTATAGAAATTGCCCCTGCCCCACCCCCCTCTAAAGATCTACTAATCTTCAAAGAATACAATATGCTTTTACAGAAATATTATTGGCATAGATAACTCCTTTGGCAAAGACAGCAGGAGTCACCAAGCTCCAGACAGGAGAAAGTGGCCAGAAAGGTACCCAGGTTCCTCTATCTGGGGACTGCTACTGGAATAGCAGCACCTTCACGGAGGTTAGGGTTAAGGTGTGGCTCTAGTGCCCCTGGGCAGCTTTTTGGCACAGGAGGTTAAATGGAAAACAGAACGGGAAGCTGGCCTTGGAAAGAGGCTTTTCATCTTTTCAACCTCTGTTCCTGTTTCCAGTCTCTCCCTTTCTAGGGCTTTGTTTTCAGTGTATGTCTCTTTCTCTTGTATTCCCCTTGAGGATTTACTGTTGTACTCTGGCTGAGTCTGAAGCTGGTGGGGACACTCAACTACCCAGAGCCCTGGCTTGGGTGGAGGGCAGTAAGGAGGGACATGGGATGCTAATTCTGGCACTAATCCCTCTCTCTAGATCAACCACTGTGCTTACCTATTACCCACTATGGCCTGTAAGACTATCTGAAGGGAGAGGACAGAAGTCAAGACCAATAACTATCTTTCTTTGGGGAAATCCCTTGGCCTACCTTCCAAACTGCTGCTCCCTGACAGGCCTTGCAGAAGGGCTGAGTCCAGGAAATGAGAAAGGGGGAGAGACATCGCATCTCGAGTAATACTGGCAGCTTGGCAGCACTATCACTCCCAGTGGGACCAGCACAGCAGCAGTGTGGGGCTCAGCGCCTGTTCAGTAGTTCCCTTTTATTTGCTGCCCTTCACCATTCAATATAGTTTTGGGGTTATCAAATAAGTGCTTTGAAAACTGTCCTTTTGTGTGAAAATCAGTACCCTTGTGTTCTGACTCTAATTTAAGCTGGGATGAGGGACAAAAATATGGAGTCAATAGTACTTTTATTGTGATAAACTTAATGTACTATCAATCTAACACTGACTTGAAAAACACAGACTATGATCATGGTGTCCAAGTAAGTGACCACTCTTCTCCCCAGGCCTATATTCCCAAAAATCTGTTCTACCCCCAAAAAATCTTAGAATGATGGATGACATTGGCCTCATCCCCCAATATAGGATGCCTCAACTTGCTCATTGCTTGTCCTAGAGCCTGTTTAAAAAAATATATAGCAACCATAGCCTCCATTCAAAGCACTCCCCCACTTCCCTCAACCTTGGCTTGGGTAAACCTAGTGCTTTATAACCCTTTGGCCTTCCTAAATAGAGTAGAATTCTGCACTTGAGGGGAGAATGGCAGGTTGACATTTTAATGGCATTCTGACAGCAGCAATATCCGAACAGCATACCCAGGGTCCCCCTCAGGACACCCTACTGGCCAAGATTCTTCCATTGTTTCCAAATACAATGAAGAGGAAACAGAAGCTAGGGGCCCAGTACTTGTAGCAGCAGCAAAGTTCCTTGGCAAATTCTTAGGTTGGATGAAGCACCCGTGCTGCTACAGTTAACCTCCAAGGTCCCTGAGGAACTCAGCAGTAATGAGAAGAGAAGCCACGGCTTGCTGGGCAGGGCTGTACAATACCAAACATGGGCCCAGTTTGCAAGGAATAGGGAATTCAGCTGGATCACAGGCCAGAGTTTGGCTACAACTGCGTCCCTGCCATCGCCTACCTGAGGGCTTTTTCAGTTCAGAAACTGGCTACTGGTGTCAGGGCCTTGGTGACAGCAACAGCATTAGTTGTTTGTGTGCCTAAGATCCTGGCTGGATGATAATTTGCTCTGGGGGGGTTGGCCCTGGATGGAGCTTCTAGCCACTATGAATTTCAGTTTCCTGAGCCAGGCCGCAGGCTGAGAAAGCAATTGCTAGATGGAGACACTACTCCTAAGCTCACCTCTACCCATTCCTTAGCTTGGAGATGGCAGAGAAATGGGTGCACCTTTGTCAGTTTCAGATTTCTTTGGTTCCAATAAAAAACAAGTAAGAAAAAACTGAACCCTGTCAGGGAATGATAAGTTCATGGTCATCCAGACATCAAGGAAAGTATAGGGCCAGGCCACAGTAGGGGAGCTCAGTTCATGGTGAGACCTCCTTTCTTAGACACTTATTAGCTATGGTGGGGAGAATTTGAGGCCTTGGCACTCACTCACCTAACCATGCTGACTTCAGGCTGATCTGCAGAAAATGCTTTCCTTCTGACTAACTTTCACTCTCCAACTCTCTTCTTCTTGCCTTATTAGTTTAAAAAGAAAAAAAAACAGTCAAAACATAAAAATAAATAAAATCAAAAGGCCTTTTAAAATACAATATTATGAACCCCCTACCCCCAATAATGAAACATGTATCTAGAAGTCAACTTTAGTAGAGCTATTAATGACCATAGTGTGAAGTACTTTGCAACCCTCAGCAATGAAAAGGCGAGATGAAACAGGAAGTGGTACACCAAAAAGTCTTGGACAGCATGGGGACCACCCTAGCCATGGTTAAGAGTACACCTCTTCCCACTCAACTAGTGCTGGGGGATGTGGGGGTGGAGAAAATTTCTTTAAGCCTAGTTCCTCCTAGCAGGGTACATGGAGATTCCCAACCTTTGCTCATATTCTGTCAAGTATAATTTCTCCTCTGTGCTTCCCACTGTAAAGCCTGGGTGAGGCCTTGACATTGGTGGTAGGTAGGTGCCCTCAAGACAGCCAGATCTCTGTGGGAAGTGGCTGGGCCATGAGCACTGGGGCAGTGGAACTGACAGGCAGCTTCTATCTGAGCCTCAAGAGGCTGATTATTGTGTGGGTGAATAGTGAGAGCATCATGCCTTTGGTGTCCTAGTACAAAGAGGATTGAAGGCACTTTATTGGTTCTGTGTGTGGCAAGTGCTTGCCTGTGCAAACTGTGGGAAGGAGAATGTGGCTGGATGATCACAGCTTACTGAAGCTTCTACTTCTTGCTTTTACTCCCTAGGGTAGAAGCCTGGGTCCTCCCCAAGATCTCCCCAAGGAGCACTGCTAGGTAGGGGGCAGTGAGAAACATCCAAGGTAGAGTATATGGAACAAATTGCTAACTAACTGCTATCTACTTGGCTAACAAACTGCTAACAAAGATTGAAAGCACTTCCCATTGTGGCTGGGCAGGGATGGTGTGGCAGTCTGCTGGTGGAATTAGAAATTGCTAGGCCCCAGGAGTAGGCTCTCCCTGAGACATTTGAGCTGCTCCTCCCCGAGCTTGATCTTCTCTTCCAGCTCTCGCTGTTCAATGATGAGAGCAGATTTCATTTTCACAAAGTGCTGGTAATCTTGGAGCTGGTCCTGGGGTAGGTAGCGGGAGACCATGGCAAATACCAACTTCTCACGGCGGTCCATGTGCTCCTTCAGCTCTTTGGCATCTGCCAACTGACCTGTCAGCTGCTGCTTCTTCTCTATCAGCACCAGCTGAGGAAGCAGGTAGAGTAATTAAGGGCCATTCCAATCACCAGTCATCTGCCTAAGCCAGTGCTCCCCCAAGGATGTTGTCACAAAACACCTACCCACCCGGCTAATTGATTAGATTTAGATTTCCTGCCCTGAAGTCCACCTTCATGCAAAAGCATTTCTTTCCTGTAGCAGGGGAGGATAAACACGACAGTTATTCTGCAAAGGGGGATGGGCAAACACCTCTTTCCATGCCTAAGGTGTCTTTAATCCACAGACCACCACTGGGGCTGGGGTGGGGGAAGGCTCTGACAAAGCCAGCTCATGCCCCTCCCATCTGGTGAATAACTGTCACCGTGACAATGATTTCAATATGTATGTCTTTGTGTGTGTGTGTGTGTGTGTGTGTGTTTCCATGTGTGTATGCACTTGTTGTGTGCCTCTTGTTGTGGATTCAAATTTGTATCCAAAACCACCTGTATAGGGAAAGGTTATGTAGTTTGGGTTCAGGAATGTACTCAAAATGACCCAACCTGTGAAACTGACTGCCTTCCAATCTCAACTACTTGGTGAGATCTTCTTCAACCCTTAAAGAGTGAGACAAAATTGCTGCTCATGGTACTACTATCACTACTGTACTGGAAGCTAGCACTGATTCAGTGTTTACCCTGTTTCAGAGCACATTTTAAGTAATTAATATGGATTATCTAATTTAATTCCCATACCCTCATGAAAATGGGTTCACCCCATTTTGAAGACATTGGAACAGAGGTTTAAATAACTTGTCCATAGTTATACAGCTAATTAGTGGTAGAGGCAGAATTTCCAGACACTTAAAAGTCAGTGCCCACACTCTTGACATTATGCTTTATTGCCTCCCAGACTAGCCAAACTTGAAAGAGGGAGGCCTGAGAAGAAACAGATGGCATTTCCTTCTGTCCACACCCAAGGGACCCCAAATCTACCTTCTCCTGGTTGGCCTCTGAATCAATGGTGTTGAGAGCATTCTCCACCCGGGCCAGTCGACCGGAGAGTGACAGCAACAAGTTGACAACTTTGTCCAGGTCCCCGATAAACAAACGGTATTTTTCAAACTCATTGGATTTACAGACGGCTTTTAAGTTGGCCTCCACCTCCTCCCCAAGGGCAGAATTGGCACTGATGTCCTCTAGCAGTCCTCGCTGGGCCTCCCGCAGGACAGAAAGTTTTCTGCCAATGCTCTCAATAAGTTGTATCTAGGAGAAATAAGCAGGAGAAGGCAAAGGATGAAAATGAGAACCAGCAGAAACTGATCTGTGCCTGCAACCTCTGTATTGGGATCCAAGTAGCAGATGGTGGGCTCTACCCTAGCTACCGGAAACAAAGAAAACCTGAACAAGTCCTGAGCAATTCCAATTTTTTGGACAGGTGCCTTCTCTCCCGTCTCAGTCACCAGCAAACTTCTTGGCATTAGATATGTGGTACCAATGGGCTAGTTCTCATTTGCCAAATGTAACTTAATAAATACTTGCTGAAGCTATTTAATAAACAGTTACTGGAATGCTTGTGAGAGCACAGGTTGGAAAAGCGTTGTCTTCAAACATTTGCCTACTGCTTCATTAATTGTCCTTCAATCCACTTAAGTATATCTGGTATTTGTGGCACTGTGTCAGATCTTCACCCTCTCAGCTTGGCTTTTGAGACCTTTGGGATAAGAGTGTGAGTTCTGGAGTCACAATGACTAGGTTTGACTTCTGGCTTTGCCACTTCCTAGCTGTGACCTTAGGTGAATTTCTTTATGGAGTTTTGCTTTCACTATGTGCAGAATGGGGGTAATTGCAGTACCCACTTCATTGAATTGTAATAGGAATTCAATGAAATAATGCATGCAAAGGGTTTAGTATAGACAAACTGTTCAAAAACAACTGCTGCTGTTATTATTATTAAGGCTGGCCCTTAATCTCACTCCTCAGAACCTTTGAAGATTGGCTCCTTACTCTCTTCTATTCACAACACTCATTCTTACGTTCCTGATTTGCTTATCCAGTTCTATCTGCTCTTTATCTCTTCCTTCACTTTGACTATTCCCATTCTTTCTTCAGGGGCCAGCTTTACCCTCACCATACCTGCTGGGAACCCCTGCCTCCATAACTGTTCTTTCAATGATCTTTTTCTTTTCTGAACTCTTTAGTCTTTTAGAATTAGAGCTCTGTAGTATAATTTGAAGCTGTTCACTTTCTGTTTCATGTGTGTGCATCTGATCCTTCTCCTACTATTGATTGTAAGTTTCTGAAGGTTAGCACTACCTGTGTCTTCAGATTTGTTTCCCTTATAGGTGCAACCAGTTGTGGGACTGCACTTACAGGAAGGTAGTATTTGGAGTCAGAGATGCCTGGATTTCAATTCTGCCTACCTCCTATGTAAACTTGGGCAAGATAATCCCACTGAGACTTGTTTCCTCATATAAATTGGAGAAATGCCTCTTCTCCTCCCTTCTCCCCATTACATGAGATCATAGTAGTAAAATACTTAATATTGTGCCTGGCACATTAAGTGGTCAATATAGGTTCACTGATGCTATTATTATTACTATTATATTGTTATTATTATCAGGCCCTCTGAGTTAAGGGATACTTGTCTAGCTACAAGGTCCTGATAAAAATAAACATGTACCAGGTTGCCCACAGCCTTTGTAGTCAGCATCACATTGTGGTTAAGAGTATGTGCCAGACTACTTGGGTTTGAACCCCAGCTCTGCTACAAAACAGTGGTGCAACCTTGAAGAAATTACTCAAAGTCTCTGTGGCTCAAATGCCCCATCTAAAAACTAGGATAACTACTGTAACTACCCCAAAGTGTCATTATGAGAATTAAGTGAGTTAATACATCTTACGTGCTTAGAATAGTATCTTGTATATAGGAAGTATGCTTCAATGTTTGTTTTATTATTATTCCTACCCACCCACTGTGGGGACCATAGGCTTGGAGTTTTCTATAGCATGTTCCTTTCTAGTAGTTTATTTGGAGATGTCCAAGGTGACCAAGACTAAGAGAGGCTGCTCTGGGTCCAGGGCCTATTGTCATGTTTTGGAAAGGGTCAAAAGTCTTACACTTAGTGTGAGGTGTAATAGGTTTACATTTAGGGAAGGTTCTAAAACCCACTGGGACTTAGGGATAAATAACATGAATGAAGCAGCACAATTAGATGCCAAGAGGCTCCCAGTCATATTTCAACCCACTGCTCTCCCAAGCACAACTCAATGCCAGGAACAAGGGCTGGGGGCCAAATGATAAATTTGGAAAATCACCTACTGTATGGAAAATGGAAATTCCTAAGGCTAGGATCCTCACCTGACTCTAATCTACTTCATGATATAATTGGCTTACTGCATAGGTGCATGCATACAGAACCATTGGCAATGAGCCATTACTATTGGTATTACTATATAAAGAGCTCCGCCCAGTGCTCTGCTAGAAGGCAGAGACAGAGATGAATTGTGGACTTGCCAGAGGCAGACATGATTCCAGCACTCAACATGCCACCGTGAGACTAAAGCTTGGTATAAACCCTTTTACCCCTAACATCCGATTGCTGTTATTCAGTCTCACTGAATCCAGACTGAACTTGCCCAGGGGCAATCCCCCTCAGGTGAGACATTTGGCATAGTCAGCAGAATTCTCTGCAGACCAAAAAATGGAATAGGCTGCTCTCATGGGAGGGGTACTTCAGTGGGCTGCCCCACGGCTGGAGAGATACCCCGGTATCCACCAATGGGCATATGGTCCAAGGTGGCTTGCATCCTAGAGGAGTGGGCCCCTCTGCAGTACTGGAGAGAAGTGGAGGTGACACCTGAGGAAATAGAGGAGGCCCTCAGAAAAACAGGGAGGTCCTTTGAGAAACAGAGTGCCCACAAGGTGTCAGGAACTGTGAGTTGTCTATTCCTCACAGTGTTAAGAAGGGCCATAAAGGAGAAGAATGCACTCCCATGAAAATCACAAGAAGAGGTAAAGGCCATAAAGGAGGAGGACATGCTCCTGTGAGAAGCACGAGAAGAGGCAGCATTTGAATGCCAGCTTTGAGGTATTGAGGAGAAGGTAAGAGAGTTGTTGAAGACTGAGATAGCATTGCTGTGAGGCGCTGTAGAGAAGGTCAAGTATGTAGCAGAGGAGGTGCTTGGGGGAGTGGCAGTGAAGCTGCCATCAGCTCTGAAAGTGGTAGAGGATACTTCAAAAAATGATGGGGGTTGGGGTAGTGCCAGAGGCACCAACACCTCCTCTATTGAATGTCTGCCCAGTTGTAGTCAAGAAAATAAAAATATAGCGACCATGGGTTCCTCTGGGAGAGATGCTGCCCCCTCCCCAGGTTGTGGAGCACTCTATGCTCCACCCCTATACACAGGCTGAGCTGGTGAATTTGGGCTCACAGTTTTGGCAGAAGCCCTTGGAGTCCTTATCAGCCTGGTTTCTGCCCCTTTGAGATGTAGGGGTGGATAGTATCCTGTCTGGATCAGAGATGGGAAAGTTGGCTTCCCTGACAGCTCATCCTGCTTTGTGGCAGCGATGGCAGAATGCACACCAGACCCCTGAGACCCATTCCCTTCTTGAATGGCTGATGGCCACCCTTCATACTGTATGGCCCACTCAGGGTGACTTACCATCTTCTCCTGCTAGATGGAAGATATATGCTAAGCTCCAACAGGTGTTACAGAAGTTGGTATGAAAAATGCCATTTATAACCCAGTAAATCATGGCTGAGACAAGGAGTGATTTACAGCATGGATGAGGGATGTGGTGCTACAAATAGCTCCCTCATTCCTCTTTGGGTCCTTAGTGGCCATTCTTGCCTCTCAGGGCAGCCCATAAATGAAGTTACCCATACTGTGGCACATATGGTGGAGGCTGAAGTGATGCAGGCATGGAAGGGAATGCAGCCTGCTACTGAGAGGAAGGGTCTAAAGGGCCCAGTAAAGGTCATGAGGATCCAGATGTTGGTTTAACAGAGGCAGGAGCAGGCAGAGAAAAATTGAATTGGCCATGAACAGCACCAAGGTTCAGGGACCTGGTTTGTCATTCAAATTCTTGGGGATTGTCTGGTCAGGTAAGACTAAAGTTATACCAGAAGCAGTGATAGATAAAGTCCAGGCTTTCCCTACCCCTACAACTGTGGCATTATTACAAGAGTTTTGGAGTCTTTTAGGCTACTGGAGTGTTTTTCCCACACTTGGCACAAATTCTGAAGCTCTTACACTGTTTGGTATGAAAGGGCATCAGGTGGGACTGGGATGAGACATGTGCATCTGCTTTTACCACTGCAAAAGAGGTGGTCAAGACTGTGCAGGCCTTGAGTGAGATAGACCCATCAAGGCCCTGTGAGCTGGATGTTCATGTGACCAAAGATGGTTATCCTTGGAGTGTCTGGCAGCAACTGAATGAACTCGCCAAGAGTTTGGATTCTGGTTGCTTTTCCTGTGTGTTGTGCAGACCAGCAAACAACCAAAAGAGGCCTAGGTGTCTCTTTGTGGCCTATGACAGACTGCAGATAATCAAAAGTGACCAAGGCACCCACTTTACTGGACATGCATCACAAGAATGGGTGCAACACTCTGATAAAGTGGAAGTCTCATGTATCATATAATCTGGCCAGGGCAGGCATGATAGAGAGGTACAATGGTTTGTTAAAATTTGGCCTGAAGTCAGACACCATTAGTCTTCAGGAATAGTCAGTCTGCTTATGGACAGTGCTACAGTGTTTGAATAAGCTCTGGAATGGGGCATTGAGCCCTGTAGACATGCTAACACACATTGCTGCCTCCCCTATACAGTTGCAAGTACAAACCAAGGAGGAATCATTGAAGCCAGGGTTTGGACACCAGAATAATATCTTGTTGCCAGCACCAACTGCAATAAACCCTGGAGAATCCATTCAGAGGATATGGCTTTGGACCTTTCGACACATGAACCAGCAATGGCTGGTCCTCCTGGCACCCTGGAGACAAGGCCTAGAGGCTGGCCTCCTATGTATTCCTGGACTAACAGCAGAGTGGCCCCCAAAGATCACAGCAGTGTACGTTAAATGGCCAGAAGGTAAGAGCATCTTATCAGGGAGTTTTATCATTATGGCCAGTATATGCACCTCCAGTAGCACTATACATAGACCCCTCAGTAACCCCCACAGGGAGAGGGGTCAAGGTAGGCATGCTAGACCCAGATGAGACCTCCCTGCCATGATCTATCACAGGACCACTCTCTTGAATGAATCCTACCTGATGAACAAGATCTGCCTATGTTGGTTTCATTAAAGTCTGTTTCTTATCACCCTCAAGGTTAATCTCCTCTAAATGTCTTGTAGATTGGGCACACACCCTAGAAAAAACTGCCAGCCCGTGTGCTTGCTGGGTGTGCATGGAACTCCTTACCAATTCCACTATTGGTCTCCCATGGATAATGTGAATTGTGTACTGAGACTGGTTTGAATACAGCTGGGATGACCACTTGGTGACAATTGATCTCCTCAGGCTTGAGGACAACTGTTATCATTATAATTTCTGTTGTTACTATGCTCCAGCTTTCTTGCACATTATAGAAGATTGAGGGTGCACAGATAGTGAGGTGAGAATCCCAGAGTAGTGGAGTATAGGGAAAATGGAAGTTCCTATGACCAGGATCCTCAGCTGACCCTAAAGTGCTTGATGATATAATTGGCCTGTGGCATAGGCTATTGCTAACATACCGGTTGGCAATGAGCCATTATTGTTGGTGTTATTCTATAAAGAGCTTCACCCAGTGCTCTGCCTGGAGGCAGAGACAGAGACAGGTTACAAACGCTGCAGAGGCAGACATGATTCCAGCACTCAACATGCCACCATGAGAATAAAGCTTGGTATAAACTCTTTTACCGCTAATGTTTCATTGTTGTTATTTGGTCTCACCGAATCCACAGTGAACTTGCCCAGGGGGCAATCCCCTTCAGACGAGACACCTATCCAACCCAGCTCTTGGGTTCCATAGATCTGGAAGGATGAAAGTGGAATGAGTCTTTTGTTTCTTGGCACTTGCACTTTGCAACATGAATTTCAACCCTAGAGAAAGTGTAGTGGATACAGGTGGGGAATCATCACAGACCCAGCTAGAGCTGAGTTGCTTTTCTGTGGTTTTGCATATTGGTGACCATTACCTATCTTCCTCAAAGACAAAAAGTGTCCAACCCACCCACAATCACTTCAAATCATTATTTATTGTTCTGTACTTTGCCATTTCTGATCATTCTTCTCTTTTCCTGGTCAGACTTTTATTAGGTTTGCTCCTAATAAAAGGTCCTGTGTAAGTCAGGAGCAGCCCTGCCATGCTAAGAAAACATGGAATCAAAGTAAGCAAGCATCTGGATCAATAAAACTTTGATACCACCATGCTTCCAATTCTTCCCCTGATATCTGCTTCAGATTGGAAAGTGGTAGGGGGTCTTTTACAAATGGCCTTGAGCTTTCCTACAGGTCATGTCCTGAATGTGAAATATCGGGCAGAAGAGCAATTTACATTGAGTTCAGATGTTCACAAAGTGGTAAACTGGGCTTTTGAAGTTGTCATGGAAACTCCATTTGCTTATGAAATAAAATGGGTAAGTGCAGGGAAGGCAAAGTGATCCAGGAATTTGATTAGAAAATCATAGTAGTAGTTCCTAGAGGAAGAAAGGGGAGGCTTCAGAACTACATCATCATCTCCTTTTCTTTATTTTAGTATATTTACAAGATTATTGACTATTCTTACAAATAAATATTAAAGCTTAACAGCCTATAATTTCTCCTTTCATTAGTCAGTCTATTCATAGTCTATTCTTTCTTTCTCCCAGAAAGTTAAACAGAGAATATAATCAATGACTGCCACTGGCTAGAACTTACTGGCAAAAACTAATGTGCCCTTGGTAGAAAGTTGCTTACAAGGCTGGCTTAGTTCAGAGGGGATGGCACAATACAGTAGAAAGTCAGTCAGTCCTGACTTCAAGTCCTGGATGTACCACTTAGTCTGTAACCCTGGGCAACCCTGTCCTTTCAACTGGTAAAAAAGGGAAGTAATGCCCACTTTGTAGGGTTGTTTTGAGGATTAGAGGGACACTGTGATGATCATTATGATTAGTATTACTATTATTGACTGGATCAAAGAGAGATCAGAATTGTATTTGTAAGAAACCCAGACAGGCTATTGGATTTCTATAGTGAAAAATACAGGAATGTACCAACATATTCTGGTGAACACAGAAGGCAGGTCCAGATACACTTAAGGTAAACCCTGAAAAACTTTAAGGCATATCAAAAACCTTCACCTTTTTTTGAGCCAGTTCATGGTCAACTTCCTCCTCTGCCAGTCCAATCTCTGCCATCTCTGGTTGATCTTTCAACTTGTTCAGCAGCTCTGCCTTGGCCACAGAAATATTGTAATAAGCTGAGTAGGAGGTAGGAATCCCTGGGGCCCCCTGAGGAGGTGAGAAGTGCTGAAATTCTTGTCTGTGGAGACAAAGAATGAGCAAGCATTTGAGCACCTCTGTTGAGAGGCCCTGACTTTTCTGCTTCTTAAGTTCACTATCTGTAAAATGGGACCCTGCTTCACAAAGGAGTTGTAAAATAAGGAAATAATGGACTGGGAAACACTGTTCAAATGTAAACAGGCCACATGAAGGCTATCTAGAAGCCAAGTCAAGGCCAACTTTAGGAACTTAGAAGGCTATTTGATTACGAAACCATGGTAGTGTACTTAGAGGAAGAAAGGGGAGGTTTTTTTTTAGAGAGGGTTTTTTATTAACACCCCATTAAAATCCAGAAAAACTGTCAGGCCTCTAATGTTCTGGGCTTTTGATCATCAATAATCTCTCTTGTTCATGGCCCCCATATATGGATCACAAGGGAGGGCCTAGGTAATAGGGATGTACCTGAGACCTTAGCTATTCCCTTTAAAAGTGTTGGCCTCCCTCCTTTCCATCCCAGACCCCACCCACCCCAACTGTCTAGTCTGCTTGCTTACAAAGGCACCCTGTGGCTTTCCTGGACACTCTCATTATTTCTTCTTTCCTGGTGGTGCCACTTCTGCTTGAAATGCCCCCTCCACTGCAGATATCCCACAGCAAAGAGGTCACCAGTGACCTCAACAGTGGGCACCATGTTGGAGGCTGGGGTTAGTAACCCTGCCAGAGACTTGTCACAGTCCACCGCATTTCTCATGAACTCTTCTGAAACTGACTGCTGTGTGGCAGGCCTTTGGCCTGAGAAGGGATGGCATCTCTCCACTTCTGGTATATCCCCAATGGCCCCAGCCTCCTCTATGGTTGCAGAACGAAATGGGAAAAAAATGGAACCAGTGGCACCCAGGGGCTTGACAAGTATAGCAGCACACCCTGTTGTCTTGGGCTCACTGGAGCCCACAGGGCTGGGGTGGTGCTTCTCAGAGCCCCAGCCCATGAAAGAGAACTGCTCCTCAGGAAAGAAGTAGCTCTGGCTCCATGTTGACTTGGGTTTGGACTCTTCTCCCATCAAAGCTTCTGGTCTGGTGTGAGGAAAGAAATAAGAAGAAATGCTTCGATGTCAGCTTTCAGTGATGGAGGGGCAAATAATTCCACCCACAGTTTAGGCAAGGGGAAGGTTCACCCCTACTATATTCTTGTTACCTACCAGCCACCCCTACTCCCTACCTGTCTGTCTCACTGCCCCTTTGCTAACCTCCAACTGTTTGAAAGGAAAAGTAGGAGAAACTCATTAGTCATCTTTGCAGCTATTTGCAGCTCTTAGATAAAGGTCAAAAATAATGGTTAAAAGGCTCCACAGTTACTTACTGATTCATGCTATGCTGTCTCCTAATTCATCACACAAAAGAAACTTGGGTGTGCCAATATTCCTCATCCTGTGTATTCATTTTACATGAAGGTTTTTAAACTAATGATATTAATAAAGGAACACTACTAGCTGATATTCACACAGTGCTTACTATGCCCCAGAAACTATCTTAAGATGTACATGTGAGTGTGTGTGTAGTTTTAGATGTAAAATTTATGCTCACAACAACTATTTTATAGATAAGAAACATGAGGCTCTGAGAGGTAATGTGACTTTCCAAAGGTCACCAGACAGTAAATGGCAAACCCATGATTTAGACCTAGGGGACCTAACTCTAGAATCTGTGCTTTTAGCCACTATGCTATACTGCCAAAGGGACATCTTGACATTATATAAAACCCTGCATGTAAGGAATTTTCTGGATGGACTATATGTTAGAGAAGAGATGGCATTCTAGAGGGAATATGAAGGTATGAACTCGGGGAATTCCTATCTATATGAAAAATATTTAGGGCATGTGTCAGAGTTCTGAGTCAGAAAGTAGTGAAAGAAAGTATGGATTTTTTTTTAAAAAAGATGTGGTTGTATGTCAATTATATCTCAATGAAATGGGAAAAAACAATTTAAAAAAATGTGGTAAGTAGAGACTGAGCTTGCCAGCAGACACAGCCCTGTCCCGTACTCTAGTGTACTATAGTGTAGCACACGTATTGGGCACTGGGCTCTAGGGCTCCTTTTCTCATAATCTCCATTAATAGAGCTGGGGTTATAGGAGATCTATGGGAACATAACCTGAATTTGATAATGAACATTAAAGCAAAAATCTGATTCTTTCTACAGAGCACTGACAGGAAATGCATAGAGTCCATGGAGCAAACTATACCTGCACTTGAATCAGAGTCATTAGATTTAACCAACACTTGGTAAGCCCATTAACCTGCTTCCACACGTATTCCACCATTTTGTAACTGAATGGTATGTGGGTTACAGAAGTATTCTGGTTTAACATGGCTGGATTTAGGACGCCTTTATTTGCATTTTTCGATTCAAAATATTACACATCTATTTGCCCCTAACATTATTCTCCATTACAAAATCTTAAAGCTACTTCTTTCTGGTTAGAACCCTGTGCTCTCTGAGGGCCTAGTATAGGTTCTTCTTGAGGAGCCCAGAGATCCTGGGATGATGTAGTAGGCACAGTGAACCAAGAATACCTGGGTTCTGGCTACCTGTGGCCTTATGTGAGTTACTTTATCTCCAAGTACATCAGTTTTCTTGCCAAAATATGTGGAGACTAATGGTAAATATTTCATAGGTTAGTTGTGACAATTAAATTAATCAATACATGAAAGTGCTTAGAACAACGCTTGGCACATAGCAGGAAGACAAAAATATTAGCTATGTTGGGAATGATGTTGTTCCTTAAGTCTCTATCATTCAAAGAAGTATCTACAATTTATTTTTTTGCAGCCATTAGCCAGAACTGTATGCAAACAAATGTTTCCCCTAGCATCCCATAGTCATTAAAAAAAATCTCTGGAATGAGTTACAAGATCTCTAGTACTAGCAATTTTCCTTCTCTCTGGCCAAGATGCCAAGGTGAATGGAGGTACATAAAGCAAGAAGGACTAGGAGGCTGAAAGGGCAAGCTTTGGCCTGTAATCCCTACCGCTGGTACACATTGCCTTATAGGAGACAGGAGGGCCTCATAAAGGCCTGGGGTACTCCAAGAACAAGAGCTCAATGAGAAAGGCTGCCTCGGATGGCAAAATGAACATGGATTTTGGAGTCAGTCAGATATAGGTCTGAATCTTTGCTGTGCTATTCTGAGTTATTCTGTCTGTTACTTTGCCCAGCTTTAATTTCTTCATCTGTCAAATGGAGATAATAATGGCTCATAGAGTTATTGGGAGGATTAAATGAAATAATGGGTATAAAATGACTAGCAGTATCTGGCACATAGTAAATGCTTAATACATGTTTATTCATTCATTTATTCATTTTTTCTTATGTATTTTATGTACCTACTATGTTCTAGGTCATCTTCTCTTCTCCCTGCTGTGATAGGTGGTAATCACAGTCACTTTCCACAGAATGCATTCTCATTATAGTAAGAATGCTCCCCAGCTAGTTGGACAGCTTAAGAAGCAGCCACTAAGGATCTGAGAAGAGATTCTCACAGTGTCTGGGAACCCAGCCCTGTAAAAGCTGTGCTTGTGGCAACTTAGGCTGGAAAACTTCTCAATCAGTTCCAGATAGCCAAATAATGGATTTGTCTGTCAGTAAGACATGATAACAAGGCACTTCTAATAGCAACAAGTCTCAGGCAAGTTCCTTCTATGAAAGGATTTAAAGAAAGCACTTAGAGGATAGACACTGCCTCCCACTCGCACTCCCAGCAGAGAGTGGGTTGAGCTCTCGGCAGGACTGGCATAGATGGCAAAAAAGCCAAAGCTCTTTTGCTTTGAAGCAAAGAAGACAATCACACACTGTGGGACACGCAGATGAGCACTGGCACAGAGAAGGGAACAAACATAGACAGTCTCCAGCCAGACTACATTCCTGATTTAGCCTTACCCTGTCAAGTACCACGTCCTGAGGCAAATGCAAAGAGGCAGGGCAAACAAAGGTGGGGGTGCTGGAGAAAGTGGAAGAAAAAGAGAATGTCCGTAGGTGTTGTAAGGAGTAGTCAAAGCATAAAGCACCCAACCCCAGGAACACCTTTGATGCCAGGGAGGTGGGTGTTTAGAAGCCCAGGCAGGTCCTAGAGCAGAGGCAGTTCAGATTGTGAGCTGGCCTCTTGTTCTAGAGAGCAAGCAGGAGAAAAAGGCAGAAGAGGGACTGAGGCAGGCTTCTGCACAAGGCCATGAGGTAACACGGGTTTAATGCTTTCTGGCTCAGGGGCCAGAAAATGATGCATACCTTAAAGACAAACTGAGAAATAATATATTATTTTGATAGTGATATTTAGGGATAAGAATATCAACTATCATTTACTGAGCACCTATGATGTGCTGAGGATGGGGCTATGTCCTTTACATAGATTATCTCTAATTTATGACAAGTATGTAGAATAGGTATTATCATGCCTGTTTTCCAGGTGGGAAAACTGAGGCTGGGAGCAGTTTAACTGACCAGTGTAAGGTCGTGCAGCTGGTAAATGGTGCAGGTAGAATTCAAACTAATGTTGCTGCCTCTTCAGGGATGTAAGGACTTTCATAAGAACTTACTTGGGGGAATCAGAGGTCTCTTGCTCTGATGTTCTCCAACGCCCACCAATGCCATAAAAGCAAGGAGGCTGAGCCTTCTTGGGCTGAGATCCCAAGTGGCCCCTTATTGAAGGCAGGAAGTCACTGGAATGAAAAGCAAAGGACTCTTGCTCTGCTGGGAGGCTTTGTGAGTCCTGCCTTGAGGCTTCCATATGGCCAAAGCCCAGGGGTTGCTGCTGTTCCACGACTTCCTCAAGATTGATGGCACCAGAACTAGTGGTTTCTGAACTGAAGTACTGGGGTGGCAGCTCCTCCTCTTCCCCGTCTTCCTCATCCTCCCCCTCCATCACCTCCTCCTCTTCCTCCTCTTGCTGCTGCTGTTGCTGCTGCTGCTGCTGCTGGGCTGCTCGGAAGAGCCGGTACTTCTCCCAGTTGGGAGGAGGAGGGCGAGGAGGAGGAAAGGACTTCTTCCTGGCTTCCAGAGGATCTGGCCGGGTCTCATCAACTTTGGTAAAGAGCTCCCTCTTATGCTGCGCCCAGGCTCTGGAGCTCTGGGGCTCCAAGCTGATATGGCTCTCTGAGAAGGCCCGGCTGCGCAGCGGGTGGGGCACAGAAGCCATGGAGCTCCCCCTCTCATAAATGGAAGTTTCCTCTGTTTTTTTCGAGGACTGCTTGAAGTCTCCAAGGAGGTCAAGAGAAGAGATTGCTCGGTAGCTTGACAAGTCCAGTGCTGGGTTCCCAAGGCAAGGATGCAAGGGGGTTGCCCATGAAAAGCTATACTTGGAATGAGCCATTTCCCTGCAAAACAGCAGATGAGGGTGTTTAAACAAGTATGTTGCAGATGGTCCCATATTTTGGATGACATCATTTATGTAAAATTTAAATGACCACAAAACAATGTAATATATGTGGTAAGTGTAATGATAATATTAATATTAAAATATAATATATAATATTGGTAGCTAACACTTACTGACTATGTACTAAATGTCATACACTGTTTTAAGTGCTTTCAATGTCTTAACTTATTTAATGCTCACAATAACCCAAGGGGGTATCTATCACTATTGTCCTGATTTTATAGCTGGGCAGGTTAAGTAATTTGCTCTGGGTCATAAAGCTAGTAAATAGTAGAGCTAGAATTTCAATCTGGATACTCTAGCTCCAGTCTGGATACACCCACCACCATACTCTGTTTGTAACACTTAAATAGAATATACTATGTTTGAAAGCTTATGAGTCTGGTTATCCTGCTACATTTGTTGTTTTCATTTGTTTTGGTTTTAATCATGAAATATTTCAAATATTTACAAATGTACAGAGATTGCTATAATACATATTCATGCTCCCAACTACCACCCAGAATTAGCAACATTTAAATACTTTGTCATCTATGCTTCCTGATTTTTTTAAAGAAGTAAATAATATCCTTTGTTTGGCTCTCCATTTCTATTCCCCTGCTGCCTCTCTAGATGCAAGCTATGTCATGCATTTGACATGCATACTTCTGTCCATGTTCTTATACTTGTGACAAAAGATATGAAGCAGGCCATTCACAAGTATCTGCTATTTTGGATTTAAAATATCACCTTCTGATGCAATTCCAATCAGAATTCTCAACAGGAATTTTTAACTATACAATTTTTTAATTAACTTCCAAAATAAACCAAGATATAATATTGAAAAATATTTTGCTACAGAAGAAATGGGGGGTAAGTAAGACATTAAGTACATTGTAAGGCAATTATAATTATAACAGTCTGTTACTGATTACTAGAACAGAACGCAAAGCCCAGAAACAAACAAAAAACTATAAAAGCATTATATATAATTAACCTTCCATAACAAGGAGTTAAATAAAGATTATTTAATAAATATTTTTGAGATAACTGCAGAGCAGTGTTATTTGAACCCACACTGTAAATTCCAGATTCAAGAATTACGGGTGTGTGTGGATGTGTGTATGTATATGTATAAAATTTTAATGTTATATGTGTTCATATCTATATATATTATGTACATGTAAGAAAATAACTATCAAAATAACTATCATTATACCTGTAAGAAAATAAGAAGACTATCCCTTGTGAGGCCAAGTAAGATTCTTATGTTAAAAGCACTAAAAGAACATATCCAAGGAAAAGAAGTTCAGGTTTATTTAAATATGTATAAAAGGCCAAACTTTCACATAATAAAAAGTGACCAACGTCAAGTAACATCTCTTTAGTCTCAGAGTATAAAGAGTTAAGCTCTTTAAGCCAAACGATCTGGTTTCCTGCTGTAGCCTGTGAGCAATCAGCATCATGCTAAGTACTGCCTAGTAAAAGGAAATTCCAGCAGTTCAATTAAACTATCAGAATATCCATTCAATCGTCATGTTGAACACTGACAATATTTCTTTTAAAAATAATAACATACATAAAGGTTACCAAGGTCAGATAGAATGGAAAGCAAAATCTGCTGCACTCCCTCATCTGCAGTCCCCATCCTGGCTAGCTCATACCTCATATAGGTAAGAAATTCACATCCACACATCCTCCCTCACTTCTTATTGGGGCCTTTGCCCAACTATAGCTCCTTAAGATTGTAACAATCCCTTGTGTGCAAACTGTTGCATCTGGCATTTCCCCCCTCAGGAAACAAACAAATAAGGTGGTGAGCGCACAGTAAAAGGATGACAAATACCATCAGGTAAGGAGGTTCTTTCTTGACCACTTTACCTAAAATAGAAATGACTTATGCTTAATTATCCTTCTTCTATTTTGTTCTTTCTCAGAGCATACGTTCCCACCTAATATTATATTGCATACCGATTTCTACTTGTTTGTTTTGTACTCCACTCTAAAATGCAAGGTCAATGAGGGCTAGGATCTTGTATGTCTCATTAATGTGGTAGGTGGTACACAGTAGGTATTCATAAATATTTGTCTAATAAATGAATTCCAGAAATGAAACATACATGGGCCATGATAGTCATATCACAAAAAGTTTAATTAAAGGCACAAAGCAATAAACTAGACAAAGAAGGGCACTATAATACTATTAGAACACATGATTAAGATCTAACTACTCCAAATCTTAATGTAGCAAACAACATAGCATCAAAATTCATAAAGCAAAATCTATAGAAAATGCAAAGGTAGAAAAAAGCAGAAACAAAATATGAGACTTTCAGCTGATCACAGATATGACAGTTAAGAACTAAGAGAATGGAAAAATTTAAACTTCTTCTTACATTAAAACCACAGTTTTTTCTAGGACCCATTGAAAATTTTTAAAAATTGACTATATATTAAGCCAAAAACATGTGAGTAGTACAGACTAAAGTATCTAATCAGAATATAATAACACAGGAAATGAATAACAAAAATGAAAGACAAAACTTCTAGCACATAGAAAATAAAAGGGAAAAAATCCTCCACGCTAGTAGTCAAAGAAGAGATCTAATCTGAAATTGTAGAATATCTAGAAAATAATAACAATGAAAATGTCAGAAATTAGAGGATATGGTTGATTAAAGAAGTGGTCAAAGGGGAGTTTGTAGCTTTACCTACTTACATTAATACTTAAGAACAAATTAAAATAAGTGAATTAAGCATTCAACAAAAGAAAAGAGCCACAAAAATAGACCTAAGCGGAGAGAAAACTAATGGCAGAAATTAACAAGCTAGAAACAAATGATAGAACTAATAAAGCCAAAAGCTAGGTCTTCAAAAGAAAATATAAAACAATAAAACAGATAAACTACCTGATAATCTAAAACCCCAGATGCACAAAATTGGAAATGGAGAAATAACTATAGTTACAGAATAAATGAAAAGAGTAAAAGAATACTTTGCTTTAATCAAAGAAAAAAAATTTGAAAACTTAGAATTGTTTTCTAGGAAACCAAAAATTACCAAAATGATTGCAGAAGAATGAAAATATCCAAAACCAGCAGTTCCCATTGAAAAAATTATTGATAAATTTGCCTCCCCACCAAACTAGCACACTCACATAGTCTTGTGTCAATTCTACCAGCCTTCGAGGGACAGACAACCCCAATGGTATTTACACTTCCTAGATTCTGGAATCTAGAGAATAGAGGGAAAAGAAAAGAATTCTGCATAATATCAATATTGGAACCAATGACTAGAACATACATAAAGGAAAACTAGAGACCATTCTCATATAAGAATACTAATGCAAAATTCTCACCATTTTTTCATTTAAAAACATAAATATTAGGGCATTACTACATGCAAGGCACTAATTAATAAACTTCCAGCATATATTGAAAGTGAACAGTCAAATTCTGAGAAGTGTGCATGATCCAAAAAGTTGGAAACCACTGGTCTGGGGCAGTTGCTTCTAATCAAGTGGCTCCTAATGGGAATTACTGGAGAGGTTGTTTAAAATGCAAAATCATGGGCCCCACTCCCAGAATTAGGATTTAGTACTTCTGTGGTGGTGCCCAGGAATCTGCATTTTTAACTATTGCCCCAAGGGATTCCACTATAAGTGGTTCAGGGTCCGAACTATGGAAACAGAAGTCCAGAAGTGTTGTGGTTTAGAGGTGGAAGTTTGGGGGCAGAGTTATTTGTTCCAGTTAGGCTGGTTTCCAATATATGCAGCTTATTCCCCACCCCTCACCACACACATTCCTGCCTTCTGTCCCTGCTTCTCTCACCTTTTCCCACCTTCAGCTCCAGTCTTGATCTTATGAAGTGCAGTGGGTGACAGCAACTTCTTCAAAGGCCCCAGTTGGGCCAGTGTCTTGCAGCTGTGTTGAGAAGAATCCTACTTTGTGATAATAATCAAATTTACCACTCTTTCCTTTTCCCTAGCCAGGGCACAGGAAAGAGAATATAGCAGAGTGTAAAGAACATAGTGTCAGAAAGTCTTGGGTCTGAATTCCAATAAAATTTTAAAATCTGGCTTCATAACCCAAAAGCTGCATGACCTTGAGCAAATTATTTAATTTATCTTAGTTTCAGTAAAATATCTATCTTACGAAGCTGCAGTGAGGATTAACTGTATAAAAAGGACTTAGCAAAGATGCTATGTACATGAAAAATTGATTAATAAATGACAGAACTATGTTTCTTGTGAGACTGAAGTCCCTCACTCATGGCTATGCATATGATTGTGCAAGTTATACAGTGCATGACTTTCACTGCTGTATGCTTCAGCTTTTTCCCTTGTTCTCATCAAAAGAGTTAGACTGAACCGTCCCCTGGTTAATGTTCAGCCCTGCATAATAGACAAGAAACCAGGAAACCTCAGGCACATAGCTGCCTAGCTAGAAAGCCCTAGCTAACCAAAGACTTTTAACCCTAGGCTCATTGACTTACTCTTTTCATCTACTAAAAAGCGAGAGATAATAAAAGAGTTTAGGCTTAAGAGCATTTTGAAGATCAAAAGGACTATATCTTCTAAGTTGTCTTGTTTAGGTACTAATCACTTATGTCAGCCTTACAGAATTTACCTCTAGGTGGCCAAGGCCCGAATCAGTTGAAGAAAAGAACATGCCCTTCTAGGGACATTTTGTGCCCCAATTCATGATACTGTGATCCAATTTGGAGGCACTTGGCTCTAGCAAGGCAACCTGGATGCTATTCTCTGCAACAATCCTAATTTTAAAAGTACTACCCTCCCACTTACATAGCCTGTGTAGAGCCAGCCTGAGCCTTGCAGAGTCTCCTTACATCAGGGCAGCAGAAGTAGGCAAGACTCCAGAAAGTGGAAGGACTGCCCTTAATGGGATCAGCTGGATCAATGTGTATACAAATCACTTTAAGCTCTCATTGAACATTACACTGTGCAAGGTGACCAGATCAAAGGGGAGCAAAACTGAATTGGCCCTGCCTTCCAGGCACTAAGAGCTGAAGCAATAGGAAGCTTCCACTGAAGTGTGTCAGGCTCAAGCCAAGGATATTGGCCTCTAGAGATCCTATTTTCAAAGAGCTCAAGCCTCCTATATGCATAGAATCTACAACCCTGCTTTGGGACCAAGTGAAGATTCTTCCCTGGAGTGAAGGATAAGGGACAAGAACCTCGTGAAGGGAAAGGAACTATGGTTTCTTACTTCTTACTATATGTTAAGCTGTGTTTTAGGCAGGTTCATGTATGTACAGTTGGTCTTTGAAAACGCAGAGTTTAGGAGCACTGATAGCACATACAGTTGAAAAATCAATGCGTAATTTTTGACTCCTGCAAAACTTAACTACTAATAGCCTAGTTGACTGGAAGCCTTAGCAATGACATAGTTAACACATATTTTGTATGTTATGTTTATTATACACTGTATTGTTACAGTAAAGCAAGCTAGAGAAAATTTTTTCCTAATTGTTGCCTATCTCTAACAATCTTCAATATATTTATTTTTTAAAACTGCATATAAGTGGACCCACGCAGTTCAAACCTGTGTTGTTCAGGGGTCAACTATATCTCTGTTAATCTTAACACCAACCTATTGAAGTAGGTGCCATTATTGCCCGTTTGAAAATGAGGATCCTGAGACTTAGAGAGGGTAAATAATTTTCCAAGCTGTGAAGAAGCAGTAGTGTCCAGCTTGGAACTTGGCTTATCTGGCTCCAAAGGACAATCCCACTGAAGCAAGGACTCCTGGGGTGGGGTAGAGGTGCTTGTATTACATTCATCCGCAAGTGTTCACAGACTTTAGCTCCTTGCATGGATGCATGAAAGCTTAGTATGAGAAAGGGCTTTGTTGATACTGGCAAGGAGACCTCATTCCAAAAACAAAAGCAAATTGCCTGCCAAGTTCTGGGCTGTTCTTCTCTTTTCCTCTTGACACAGGTTGTCTTTTCTGCTGCTGAATAGATTTTATTTTTGTTAAAATCTTTTCCTTTTTTTTTTTTGTGCCTAGTAGTAATTGAAAATGAAAACCAATATTCACAGAGGCTGAAAAATCTCCTGCCTCCTCCTCAGCTCTTTTGAAGTTTTCTTGTTTGGATATATTATTTTTAAACTTACCACAATAGCTTGGTATTCCAGGATCTCAGCAGCAAGAACACACAGGTCCAGCCCCTCTCCCCTTTCCCTTTCCTCAGCAGCCAAAAGATAAGACTGCTCCAAGAGAAACAGCCACTCCCAGGTTATTACTGAAGGAAATACTTGCAAGATCCAGGAAGTGAGACATAAGGAGGTCACACGGGGAGGGGAGAAGGGCCCAGAGAGCTTGTTGTTGCCACCCTTCTCTGCCTATGAGTCCCTAGAACTTCAAGTTAGGAATAATTGTTTTGGCAACAACAAATACAGTCCCCAGGATGCTGGTGCAGAGGTGTCCTTTAAAGAGATCATAAAAGTCCTTGATTTATTGGAGCTAGTCTGGGTAAAGCTTAATCCCTCTCTCCAGTGACTCCAACTTAGAATTCTAAGGTCTTCCCAATTACTCATTGGACTCTACCTAGTATCACTGACATGGTCTGTTATATGTCAGACATAGGGCTGGACAGTAGAAAGACTTGATGTCATTTAATCCTTGAGAGAATATTCTGATATATCTATTCTCTTGCTCATGTTAGAAATGAGACTTGAGGGGATTAAACACTTAGGGAACACAAAGAGAATAAATGGCCAGGAGAAATTACAACTAAGGTCCATCTGACTCCAAAGCCATGCTTTTGCCAAGCACAACATGCTGCCTCTTCAGCATTCTCATAACTTTCTCAAGAGACTTAATAAAAGACATATTAGGAGTACATAACATATTGCCAATGGGCTAAGAGGGTTTGATATGTACAAGAAAAATTTAGCTGAAGATCAGCCTGGCCAAGGTTATTAATGTTCTATTCTCTAATATCCAGTGGGTTCTGAGACCTCAGCATGCATTAGAATCACCTGGAAGGCTTATTAAAACAAAGGTTGCTGGGTCCTACCGCCAGAATTTACAATTTAGTAGGTCTGGAGCAGGGTAGAGAGTTATATCTAACTATTTCTCAGATGATGAAAGTTCTGCTGGTCTGGGATTACACTTTGAGATTCACTGATCTAATCAGTCATTATTTACCAGGTTCCCAATTTACCAGCTATCTTCAGAGATATAAACCATTTTTAAAAACTTCTAAAAACAATGTATTTTAATTAACTATATACATAACACCCATGTGACAAGTGGGATGAAGATTTACAAAATAAAATAATGGACATACTGGAGGTCCAAAAAGTTCTGGGAATCCTTATACTATTTAAGGAAATTTGGTGCCCCACCATGGTTAAGCAGTGGATGGGCTGGGAAGAGAGTAAGTTTTGTCTATTTGAGTCCTCTTATATGCCAGTTATTAACATAATATATTTCAAAGTCCTACAGTACAGCAGAACAGTCTTAATACCAAAGTTATAAGGAACATGATTCTTTCTCAGAATGTTTAAAAAACATTTTGGGTGTTCAGTTATGAATCACAATTTTTATTATACTGTAGTTATTTGGCATACAGGTATTTAACATCCGAGGTTTTAACCCTTTGGGAGTAACCCTAAAAATCCCTGAAATGTAGTAACTGGTTATTTTGCCCAGGGTATGAATTTGACTTGCAAGGCATCACAATACTGGTTTGCAGGACAAGTCACCTAGCAAAGGAGGAAGCCTAGCCAATCTCTTGGCACTCCCAAATCAATGTGGCTTCATGATCTCTCTTTGTTGTCAAGATACAGGTGCAATAACCATGGTTAAGAGAAGATGTGCTTCCTTGTGAATAATGCCACCGAAGTGCAAACTAGTGCTGATGATGGAGGTGAAGAGAAATGGAAAGGTCCTAAGAAAGTGATGGTTGTAAGCCAGATAATAAAATGTTTATTGGTGGGGGTGGGGAGGTTCTATACTGTACTGGTGGTGGCAAATTTGGAAACTCACAGAAGTCGGGTGATGAAATGTCATAGTTCTCACAGATTTAGGTAAACAGAAGTGCTGGTTGATGGTGAAGTCTAGCAAACCAAATTTAGTTAAGTAACATTGTCTGTCACTGGTATGAAGATTTTTCCAAAGCCCTTGATCTTTAACTTCCCAAGCCTAAATCAGACCACTGTGGACTGCCTCTTCTTCAGATTTCCTTATTTATTATAAACTCTAGCAACTTGATATGTACCCAAAGAACAGCTTGTACATTCAACTATTCACATTTTACCAGATGTCTTTCTGAATTTTCTTTGGGTATGGCTACTATCAGATTAAACATGTGATTTAGGATTTAGCTTTTGCTAATATTATTACAAATACTCATTTTTGTGCAAGACCCAATATTTGTATACCTGTCACAGTTAATGGCTATATTCTAGTCCATCATTATGATATATTAGACTGGTAAATCTTTTCCACAATTACAAATAGCACTACTATGAACACCTTCAAATAAATTATTTTTTCTTTTTTAGGTTATTCCCTTGGGGAGGATGCTGGGTCAAAGAGGATGAACAAACAGTTTTGCAACTCTTGTCACATATTTCTAGATTGCCTTCTAGGAAAACAACCAATTTATACTGCTCCCAGAAACACATACTGTTTCCTCACAGCTTTGCCAAGATAGGGTTTTGTTATTTCTATTTATCATTTCCATTAATTGTTGACAGTTTAATGAGTAGGTTGTGATACTTTGAAGTTGCTTTTATTTGCATTTCTTTAATTGCTACAGAGGTTGTACTTCCATGCAGTGATTCTACTGCTTTTGTTTCCTCATGTGTAAACTGCCTGTTCATTTTTCCTTGTCGTTTTATGAAGCTGAATCTGAAAGCTGACCTTCCATATCTGTATCCATTCTTTATATTTTTAGGACAGTCAACTGTTGTCAGTGATGCTGACCCCAGACATTTTCCTCATTCTGTTGTTTAGCTTTTTATTACATTTTGTTATACACAGGTTTGCTTTCCAACTTTGATATATTTGAAACCATCCATCTTGTCTCTGATGATATCCTCCATTTAACAGACACAAATTTATCATCCATCCATAGCTGAAATAAATATGCTATTCTACTAGTCTGCTTTCTGAAATTTACTACACAGTATTAAATGGGCTATGCATCTAAGTTAATTATTCTTCATATTATACCTAAAATACCCAACATTTATTAAAGAAAGTGATTGCTTTGCCTAGGTCAGGGTTGTTTCCAGTATGCTCTATAGTCCTAAAATACCTTGAATCTGTTTCTAGAATCTCTTCTAAAAAAAATTTCACTGTTTGACTTTTTTCAACCCACTATCATGTGGTTTTGATAACTGCCACTTTATGACAAGCTTTAAAATCTGATAGGGTAAGTCTACCATAATTACCTTTTTAAATAAACGTATTCTTTGTTATTCTTGCCCACTTATTCTTATAGATAAATTTCACTATGAATTTGACAAGTTCTATAAAGTACTGCACAGTGACTCTAATGTATAGTACATTACATCTATTTATTAACTTAAGGAGGATTGTAATCATTGCTATATTTAGTCTTCCCAAACTGAAGCAGAGTATAGCTATGCATTTACTCATGTTTTTATTTCTCCCATTAGAGTTCTACAATTTTCCTTGAATAAGTTTTGTGTGCCCAGGATTAAATTAATACCTAAGTATTTAACTTCACTTTGTCATGCTTTTGACAAATCATTCTATGCTTCCGAAGGTTGCATCCTTCTTAGGTAGTAAAGCCTTCCTGAAAAGTGTTCTCCTCCTAATGAAATGAGATTCAACTCTGAATTATCCATTTTCTTTAAGTTAACCAGTAAATAGGAACTATATACTCGATATTCCATACTCCGCTCATGATGTGGTATGATAAACACAAGGAAGAGAGCCCTAGACTAAGAATGGAAAAGCCTGGATAGTAGTCTAATTTTGTCATGTGCTTGCTACATAATCCCAGAAGTCAGGTGCCTTTTTGATTTTGGGAAAGTGACTATCTGTAAGTAAATTTCCTCATCTGTAAAATTGAGTCAGTAAATGGTAACTATCTCATGGGGTCATGATAAGTAATAAGTAAGATAATTCACATGAAATGCTTATAGCAGTGCCTGACACATAAAAAATCACTTAATAAATGTTAGCTACTATACTGTTTGTTGTTGTTAATAATAGTATAATAATATCTTTCCTGAGTCTCAGCTTCCTTATCAGTCAAATGGGGAAAAAAATGCTTAACTGCACAGGATTGCTGTGAGGACTAAATGCGGCCATGTATATAAGAACACCCTACACACTCTAAAGGACTGTGCAAAGGAGAAAAATGGAAAGGATCATAGAAGGCAATCATAGGTACAGAAAACCACAAGAGATAATCCAGAAAATACTTTGTCTTTTAAATACATCATGCTTATGTATGTAGCTTTTTCTCCAGGCAGATCTACTCACCAATTTTTTCCCTCCTACTAATATTAAAATGCATTTGCATTCTCTGCACACAAACCAAATAGCAGTGGAAGGAGACAGCCAAGAGTGTTAACTACCTGGAATTAAAATTCATTGCAGGCTTCCAGGCAAAAAGAGTGGCTCAAGAATATACATTTTATTCTCCCACCTACACCCATCATTCCAGTTGTGACAGAAATGACACAAGAAATGTTAAAAATGTGTGTGTGTGGTGGGGAAGGTGAGCAGAAACTCCATAAGGATTTCTCTTAAATGTCATTTCCACCCTTGACCTTTCCTAGGCCTTTTCATTTCCCTGAGATTATAAACTATGATCTGCCTCCTCCATCTTTAGCATCAGTACTTTCCTTTTCCACTGACGTCTCCTTTCTGTTTTTAACTTAAATTCATTCCCAAATCCTAGCCAAACCTTCACCTAAACCAATGGTTCTCAACTTTAGCTTGCACCTGGAGGGCTTGTTAAAACAGACTGCTGGGCCACATCACAGTTTCTGATTTAGTAGGGCTGAGTGGGGCCTGAGAATTTGCATTTCTAACAAACTCTTACAGGATACTGAGGTTGCTGGTCCCAGGACCACATTTTAAGAACCATTAACTTAAGGCCTATTGCCCTTCTAACTACCACCCATTTCTCTCCCTCCTTCCCCTAGCCAAGTTCTTCTTTTAAAATATTTTCAATGTTTAAATTATTTTAAACATTCTTCTTTTCAAATCACATAGTAACACTAACACATAATCACTGTATTAAAATTAATGAAAAGAAATGGAAACCTTCCTATGTTGCTTGTGGAAATGTAAAATGGTACAGCCATTTTGGAAAACAGGCCTTTCCTCAAAAATTTAACAGAATTATGACATGGCCCAGGAATTCCACTCCTAAGTATATACTCAAGAGAACTGAATGCATATATTAACAAAGAAACCTCCTCCTCCTCCTCCTCCTCCTCCTCCTCCTCCTCCTCCTCCTCCTCCTCCTCCTAATGCATACTCAATTTGAGAACCACTGCCCTAGTTATAATAATACACACCTGACAGAGTTTGGGGGAAGCTGAAACATAACATGTGTAACTTAGCTTGGGGCACATAGGTTGGTTTGCAAATGGTAATTTATAATTACTGCTACTTAACTTTCTGTGGGAGAGTCTTCCTTGCTCAAGCTGTGTTTGAGCATGTATTGTGCTTCTTGATGCTCTTTCTCTAATATTCTCCTGCTTTCCTAGAAAAAGGCAGTAATACACTAGGTTTTGAATGAAGTCCTCATGCGTCCCTGGCTGATTGGTAAGAAAACAGTTGTGGAGAAGCACCGTAGCGTGGTGCGCTGGCTCGGAATCTGGATCGCTTCGGTTTAGTCACCTTACCAGCTGTGAGTAAGGGGCAAGGAGATTTCTCTGTGTGTGCTTAAGATCCTTCTCTCTGTCAAATGGAGAGACTAATAATAGTACCTTCCCCATAAGGTTGTGGTGATAAACAAATATTGTCAAATGCTTTGAATGATGCCTAGAATAGAGCACTGTACTCAAGAAATGTTAGTTAGCGTTATTTTTGTTTCATCTGTTCAATGGCAGAGGAGGCTCTGTTTCTTCACATGGCAAGCAAATGACAAATACCTCTTGAGCACTTACGTCAGTGCCTCTGTGTCAGGCACTGGGCCAGGCACAGAGACTAAAGTCTATGACCAAGGCATGGTCATCTCTCTCAAAGTTCTCAGTCTAATATGGGAAACTCAGTAGACTCACTAGACTGAAACGATTTTTCCAAAGACATGGTACAAGTCAATCCACAGAGGGGAATCAAGACCAGCATCCCCACCCAGACCTTAGACTCCTGAGACATGATGTTGAGGAATCCATATGAAGAGTTTCCTTAGAGATCCTAATGGAAGCAGTTATAATGGAAAAAACATGAACTTTGGGGCCAGACAAACCTGGGTCTGAATCCTGGCTCCCTCACTTATTAGCAGTGTGACCTCAGCTATGTCACATAATGTCTCCTGACCTCATCTTTAAAATACATAGTAAAGTGAACTGTTCTGGAGAATAAATGAGATTATGAGTTAAAAAGACCCAGTTCAGTGACTGACATTTAGTAGATTATCAATAAATGTTGGGTTCCTCCCTTTTTTCACTGCCAATGAGAAAACTGATAGGTTTCCCAGATTCTGGAGTCAAAAGAAAGCCAAAATTATTCCTGACTATGTGACCAAATCACAGAGGACAATGCAGACCCCCAGAAAGAACCCTGGGTTCTTCAGGGTCAGGAGACCCAGATTCTAGTCCTCTCCCTTGGCGTTCCCACAAAGGTACCTCTAGGAGCCTTCTTCCATGTCCCTTCATTTCTAGAGTTTGAGTTAAAGAATCAGTATAATTTAGGGGCCTCTGGTATAATTTGACCTGGAGCAGAACTGGCTAAAAAAGTATACCAAGGAATTTCACAAAAGAGATGGTCCAGCCAGGCTGATGGGGAATAACCTGGAGAAAGTAACTGCCTACTCCTTATAGTCACCTATGGCTGGTGTGGAGCTTGAGTACCAGATGCCAAGGTCCCTCCATTACAGGTGCAGACTCTCCATTCTGGGCATTTTTTTCCTTAAAGGTTTTGCCCAAGCAATTCTTTCCCCTCTAGCCCAAGGCATCTATGCTACTTATAAAAATGTCCCTGGCCTCCTTCTAGGAATCTTAACCTATCATTAGCATGATCTGCCCCTGGACTTTTAATGAGTAGACCTTAAGTACACAACAAGCCCTATAAAAATAAAGGTGGTAGAAACCAACAAACAAATACCTCCAACAACTCTGAGGCAAAGACACAACATTAGCTGGACAGTCTTACCTCCTCTCTGCCTCCTCCAACTGCCTGATGGCTACTGGTAAAGCAGGCATAGTTTATGACTTCTCATGTATGTTTCAGCACAGTCAGATCCCATATGTCCTTGTACCTGGGAAGGCCTGCCTCAGCTCTCCAAGCTGATGGGATGAGCACAGTGTCCCACAATACTGCCAGACTACTACATATTCCAAAATGTCCTAGTGATCAGCCTGTAGCCCAGTTGCCTGGTGGAAAGGCTGGATCACATCTATGGCATCAAACCCTTGGCATGGACACTAGACCATATTCTTCAAAGAAAATTGAGCAAACAGAACACCTTCCAAATTTCTATAGAAGCCTCAGAGGCACCAACTCACCCCAACTCCCCAAGCAGTCACTTACCTCCCTGACTGGCTGGTCTTCCTGTTTCCTGTTATTGGTTTCCATTTGTCCCCAGGAAATTCCTGCAAAGCAAATTTCTGATAAGTTAGGGAGCTCTGAGCAGCCAGGTATCTAGATGGCCTCAAAATTATGAAGAGGTCAGGAGCCTGTCCCTGGCCAGGCCTCCCAGCTGGTTCCTTCTACCCTCTTATGCAGGGTAGAGAAATATATATCTGGAGGGCTGCCTTTCTGTCAGACACCTGCTGAGCTGCTGGGGTATAAGAAAGTACTTAGGGACTGGACAGTGTACTTTAGAAACTCTGTGTTTCCCTCTCTTTCTCCACACCCCTCCCAAACCCCTTATAAACCAGTTTAGCGTGTTTTCTATTTGCTCTGGCTCTTGCAAAGGAGGTCTTTTTGTTTGTTCTGCCGGGTAAACTTGCTCATTCCTCTTGCCTCTTCTGACATAAGCAGCATCTTCTTGGAAGCCCTGTCCCTTGAGGGGGTTTTGAGGCCTGCAACTCCTGTTGCTGCAGTCCTCTGCCAAGATGAGACAGATGGTGAGCATGCACGCTAGCCGGGTCCTATACTGCAGAGGCCCTTCCTCCTCCTCCCAGATCTGCTGGCAGGGGCTGAGGTGGACTCATCTCTGTAGAGCATAAGTGCTAGGTGTCAAGTTTCCCACATTACAGGAGTAGACTCTCCACCCTGGGCATTTTTTCCTTAAGGGCTTTGCCCAAGCAACACTTTCCCCCCTAGCCCAAGCCATATAAGCCATTTGTAAAAATGTCCCTACCTTTCTATTCTAGCTCTGAATCTAATGCAAACTTGCTTTTGACATTCCCCCTGATTTTGCATCCAGCACTTTCTACCTAGTCACTCAGAGCTTAACTCAATGAGAATGTGCACTTTCTCCTAAACCTCACTGCTCTTCCAAATTCCCTCTTTCTCTGAAGCTATTACTGGTCCCATTCAGTTTTATTCCTTTTGTCCCAGTAAAAAAAAATTTACTCCCTTTTGGGGGTCACTATTTAGCTGTGTTATTTCAGGGAAGTTATGTCACCTCCCTGGACCCCAGCTTCCTATCTGGAAAATAAGGACTATCTAGTCTTGCTAGGTTCCCAGTGGTGAGGATAAAATGCGATATGCATAGAGAATGCCTAGCACAATGCTCAGCACATAGGAGGCTCTGGATGTTAGTAGCCATGGAAAAGGTGAGGTTTCACAGCTTTCACAGGACCAGAGCAGTACCTGCCTTTCCCTGTCATGGTAGATCAGCTCTAACCACTTGTTAGACTTTAGACTCTGCCTTGATGCCCTTGTGAGATGTCCCTGCCCTCAAAGACATTATTACTCGTTCAGCCACAGGGGGAGCCAGGATTTCCTGTCCATGCCCTGTCTAGCCCTGTGGGAAGTGCTCAGTAAATTTCAGGGGCCAAACCAAACAAAGTGCTGTCCCAACTCCCAACCTCGTTCTCAGCTCCTCAGTATCTCTTTACATATTTTCCTGAGTCACTTAGGTTGCTGTAAGCTGCCTGCACCCTTGAACTACAGAGCCAGTTATCCCTACAACTTGTGGATGGGGACTGGTTGAGGTGGGAACTTGCTGCCCCACTGGAAGTTATACTGCTAGAGGGCAACCTGCCATACTGGAGAGGCCTGGGCTCTGCAATCAGCTTATGGAAAAGCAGTGTAGCACAGTTAGGAACTCTAGCCCCTGAAGCTAGACTGCACGGATTCAAATTCCACACCTGTCCTTCACTAGCTGTGGACCTCAGGTAAACTACCCAACTTCTCTTTATCTTATTTCCCCCAGCTATTTAATAGTGAGATGGTAATAATAACAGTACCTATTTCCTGATTATTTTGAGGACTAAATGAATTGATACATGTAAAGTGTCTAGACTGGTACAAGGCAGACACTCACACTGGAATGTTAGCTATTATGTTGTTCAAATCCTGGTTTCACCAGTTGCTACATGTGTGACCTATCTGAGCCTCAGCTTCCTCAGCTGTAAAATGCAGATACTGTAATAACTTATCTCAGATAGTTGTTAAATGAAATGATCTGATAATATATGCAAAACTAACTGGAATGATGTATGAGGGCTGTAACTGTATGTTGATTATGGTTTTCTTAATAGCACTAAACAGGAGCTAATTGGCTTTCCAACCTTTTTGAGGGGTCATAAGGAGCAGGATCTCAGCCCTACTTCAGATAGCCACCATCACAACTACCTTAGTCATCTGAGTTTTACCTCTGTCTGGGGTGTGTGTGTGTGTGTTCAAGTGGCAGGGATAGAAACGGGCATGAAGTGGCTCCTAGACAATCATCCACATATCTGACAGCCTACTGTCTAAGCAGACTTCTTAGCTAGTCTAACAGACATTAGGAACCCAAGAGTCTCCCTCTCTCTGAAGGAAAGGCATGGTATGGGCATGGGCATAGCTGCACTGCTAATTGCTGCAACCTGTAAATTTCACCTTCTTCCCTTAGAGTTACTGGCCCTAGGCGGACACTTCTGCAGCCATCATCCCTTCCCTAACTCCCCTCAACTTCAGCAACTTCTCTGTTGTCTACTTGAAGATCCTTCCTTTGGTAAAAATTGCTCAAGCTAGCTAAAGTCTCCCTCTATCTTAAGAGAAAATAATTCACACTTCAGACATTATTATTACTGTTCTAAGTGCCACACCCATGTCACAGCATTAAATCCTGACAACCAACTTATGAAGTAGGTCGTGTTATTACCTCCATTTTTTAGAGGGGAAAGCTTAGGAATTTGATCCCAGGCAGTCTGGTTCCAGCATCAGTGCCTTTAAACCATTTTATTTTATATTTTCTCTCCTCTTTTTTTCCCAGCATTTTAACATGAATATTTTCAAGCATACAGAAAAGTGGAACAAGTTTACAACTTATGCCAATACATCTATCACCTAGGTTCTACAATTAATATTTACTACATTTGCCTTATCACATATCTATCTATTCACTCCTCTACCCATCCATCAATCAACCCATCTTAAATTGTTGATGCATTTCAAAGTAAGTTACAAATGACTTTATCTGGATAAATTTGAAAGCTTAAATGAAACGAACAAATTCCTTAAAAGAAAAACTACCAGAGCTCACTCAAGAAGAAATAGATAACCCAAATGACTCTATTGAATCTGTAGTTAAAAATATTTCCACAAAGAAAACTCCAGGCCCAGAAGGCTTCAATGATGAATTTGACCAAATATTTAAGGAAGAAACAATACCAATTCTATACAAACTCTTCCTGAAAATAGAAGAGGAGGGAATACCTCCCACCTCATTTGGTAACTCCAGCACCTTCATATGAAAACCAGAAAAGGACAATACAAAAAAAAACTACAGACTGGAAAACAAAGACATAAAAATCCTTCACAAAATATTTTTGAATCAAATTTAGTAACATATAAAAAGGATAATACCAAATGGGACCTATCCTGACAATGCTAGGCTAGTTCTTATTTCAAAAATCAACCAATGTATGATTAGCACACATAATGTAGTGGGGGGGGGCACGGGGTAGGCAGTATAACACAGAGAAGACAAGTAGTGATTCTATAGCATCTCACTACGCTGATGGACAGTGACTGTAATGGGGTAGGTGGGGGGGACTTGATAATAGGGGGAGTCTAGTAACCATAATGTTGCTCATGTAATTGTATATTAATGATACCAAAATTAAAAAATCAACCCATGTAATTCAACATTTCACTAGATTGAAAGAGAAAAACTATATGATCATCTCAAAAGATACAGAAAAATCATTTGAAAAAAATCCAACATCCACTTGTGATATAAGCTCTCAGCAAACTAGGAATAAAAGGGAACTTTTTCAACCCATTCCTGGGCATCCACAAAAAACCTATGGCTAACATTAAACTTAATAATGAAAGACTGGGAACAAAGAAACACTATCCACCCTCCCCACTTCTACTAAACATTGTATTGGAGGTCTTAGTGCAGTAAGGCCCCTCTCCCATAGAAAAGGCATACACAGTGGAAAGGAAGATAAAAAATTATTTCCATTTGCAGATGACATGACTGTCTATGTTGAAAATATTTTTTAAATCTACCAAAAAGCTGCTAGAATTAATAAGTGATTTAGCAAGGCTGCAGGATAGAAGGCCAATATACAAAATTAACTTATATTTCTATACAGTAGTAACAAATAATTTTAACATGACATTAAGAAAACAATACTATTTATGATAGCATCAAAAACATGAAGTCTTAGGGCTAAATATAACAAAATCTGTGCAACACTGTATGCTGAAAACAATAAAATAAGTTATATGCATCACTATACTTCAAAAACTTCAGCATACATATCATTAAAGTTCAATATTCGTTTACAGTATTGTTTAGGGAAAACTGATGTCCAGTGAAATGCACAAATATTAAGTGTCCATTTGTTGAGTTTTGAGGAATGCATAAACCTGTGTAACTCAAACATTTATCAAGTTATGGAACATTATCATCACCTGACAAAGTTCCCTCATACTGCTTCCCAGTCAATCTCTGTGCCACCTCCCATAGACAACCACTGTTTTGATTTTTTCCCCATAAAACAGCTGTTATAGAACTTTACATAAAAGGAACAGAGTATATATACTCTTTGTGTAAGTCTTCTCCCACCCCTTAGGTTCCTTTTTTCAAAGACTGTGTATTGAGAAATGTCAAACACTAAGTCATTCAGAAGTGTCTACTTATGCAACAACAGAGTTCAACACAGGAATTTGCTTCTAGTTTGAATGCACCAGTCAAAGGGGGTCGCTGGGGAGGCCACAGGGAAATGAGCTGGCAAGGATATAGGGTACTTCCAGAAGTACCATGGGGGATGGTGGTGGCTTGTGTAAGGGTGGTAGGTCATAACTAGGCCGTAGGAACAGCCAGTATAGACCTGGGTTTCTGATAGAGATAGACTGGAGAAGGGGTTCAGGATTTGTTCATTAGAAAACCAGACTAGTCAGATCTCTAAAAACAAAACCTGGGGTCATATGCAAATTTTGCAGCTCCATGTAGTTCTTTAGCAGGAGATGGAAGGGAATGAGTGCTGTTTTGTATAGGGCACTTAGGCTCAGAACTCTTTATACACAATCTCATTTGATCCTCACATCTGATCCACAAGGCAGCCATTATTTTCCTCCACTTTAGAGATAAAGTAATAAGACTTTCTTAGTACTGGCCATTTTATGAGGTAAAAATTCTTTTTTTCCCTTTAAAAATCATGTAATTGCAAAGTTTGGTGATTGAACGACCTGCTTAAGGTCACTCAGATTCCAGTTATATAGTTAGGGTATAAATCCCAGTTCTGTCCATTTTGTGAAGCGAAAGTTATTTTCATCTAACTCTAAAGATAGGGTAACTGCAATTTTGGGGGCTAAGTGTCTTGCTCAAGGTTACTAAGCTATCATCTGATGGGGCCAGGGCTATACAATTTTAAGGAATTATAATTGTTATGTTTTTAAAAGATTTCCTTCTCTTTCTCCTCACAAAGAGAGTAACGAAGCTCACCCATCCAAGAACCGAGTCCTCACCTGCACTGTTGGCTTCCTGGGTTTCCGAGTGCTGCCAGGTGCCAATCTGCTGTCCTCAAGGGTACTGTGTTGGGGATTATGGTAGCAAGCTGAACACTGGAGGCACTGGTGGTGGTGGCATCGGCAGTTGTAGCAGTTTGGCATCATATTTCTCTTCCTCAAAGCAGGGCAGAGCTCCCCAGAACAATACATGCAAGGGTCATGGACTACAGGTCCCTGAACACTGCAGGAATAAGAGCAGGTCCTGCGGGAATCAAAATCACCACAGTGCAGTGGCTTACAACACATGGATTGGTCTAGACCTTTGCTTGCAAAACATTCTGAGTAAGTGGGAGTTTCTGACTGAAGGGCTGGCATGGAATGATATGATTGATCTGTGGGATGACACCTCAGTTCCCTATAGCTGGAGTTCATTGGCTGGAAGTTTTGGTCCATAGGTTTTGGTCTCTGGGTGAAAGTCTTATTGCTGTGAGTGGTTAGACCTGGCAAATGAGATGTAGATAAGGATTTGCTACTCTCTTCAAAGAACTTTCTCCTGTCTGCAAAGGGCAAGAGAATGGCTTCCTCACCAACTGAGGCAGTAGAAGCCTTCAATTCCTTGTGGTCACCTGGGTTGGAAGGGCTTTCCATGGCTAGTGCCACATGTGGCTGCAGGCTGTGCTCTGGAGACCACTTCCTGTGACCTCCATGGACTCCATGGTGAACATTTGTTTTTTCAGAGTCTGAAGAGGATGGGTCAGATGCTGTCCACCAACTGTTCAGGCCCAAAGAGGCCTGGCCAGGCCTCCGGCCCAAGCTTATTTGTTCCTCCAAGCTTGTCCTAGATTCATGGTTCTCAGGGGCTTGGCTGAGGCACTCTGAAGACCTAGCCCTGAGTATCATGCTCTTGTTGAAGAGCTTGTCTCTGGGGCTAGGTGATTTTTTACATGAAGAAAGAAGAGATGAGTTATAGGCAGGAGGTGCAGGACTTTCTAGGAGCTCCTCAGTCTCTTCCACTGGCTCCTTGGTGTCACACAGCTGTGACAAGGGACTCTTGCTTTTCTGCAGCTGGGCCTTCCTCCTCTGAATTTCGTTACGCAGATTGGTAGCAAAACGCTCACTCTTCCGCCGGTTTTGGATAGAGCGGCCCCGGGTGCCTCCATTTCGCCTACCACCCACCCAGCCACACTCCTTGGGTTCACTGTCCCCTTCTTTGGTTCCCTCCATGCTGCCAGCTACTTTAGTGGTTGCAGAACAGTCCCTGGTTTGTTGAACAAGGGAGCCAGAGGCAGAGGGCTGCTGGCTGGCTAATTCATTGCCTGCTCTGCTTGGTATGTCTGCACCCTGGAAACTTCTTTCTGGAGGGTGTCCATCAGCCTCTCCATGTGGGGAACTGCTTGAGCTCTGCTTCCCTGAATCCAAAGGCCTGTCATCCACTGACTTGGTTTTTCTCTCTTTGCTGGGCTGGGGCTGAGTTCCCCCTGCAGAGGAACATGGGCTTTTCTTCCCTGTGTGGCTGCTATGCAAAGGAGACAGAGTCCACTCATGCCCATCCTGCCCAGTGGGGAGCTCCTTTCCCTTGCTGCCCCTGATATCAAGGTGCATACGCTGCAAGTGGGATGCCAGCAGCTGTTCAGGGGCACTATGGCGATGCCCTGTGGGTCCTGTGAGGTGTGAAGGGCTGCCAAAAGAAGTCTTAGCTATCTCTGCTGAAACCTTGTTGAGTGGGCTGGAATCTACACTAGAAGGTTTGTCATACACTTTTGGGAATCCAACAGCTTTGGCTGAGGCATCTATCAGTAGATGCTCAGAGCCATGCTGGCTGGATTCAGGACCCTGGCTGAGCTCGCAATTCTGATGGCCCCTGTCTGTCACTTGTTCTTGACTGCTGAGGCAGCAGAACCTGTTAGGGTTCCTTGGGGATGGCACAGTGTCTAAGCTTGATTTATCCTTCTGTTGCAAGCAGCCCACAGGCTCAGAAGCCCTGTGCTGCTCTCCATTGAGGAGCTGGGCTCTGGAGGCCTGAAGACTGTCTTTCCTCACTGGAGGTTGTGGTGGGCCCCTTGTAGCCTTGGCAGGCCCTGCATGGTGGGCCTCCTGTGGGCAGGGTGACATCTGGGAGCTGGGAGTCAGGTGGCCCCCACAGGTGTGCTGGCTACCTCCTGAGGTCTCAGATGCATTAGGCTGGCCAGTAGGGGCCTTAGTTGGCCCTGGGCCTTGCATGATGCAGTCTGCAGAGGCTGGGTCCTCTGGCCTGAGAGAAAGGGCACAGTCAGATGCATTTGAGCTGGCCGAGAAGGAGCTATAGGCTGAGTCGCGCTGGTTGGGGTACATGTTCTGGTCAATAGGCAAGAGATGGCCCTCATAGGTGGCTTGGCCTGGTTGCTCCAGGCTCTCCATGCTGCCAATGGAGCTGCTTTTCTCAGTGCTGCAGTGCCGGGAAAGTGGACACCACTGCACACACACGTCACTGCAAGACACAGGGCACACTGGTTAGTTAGCCAAGTTCCCAGCTCCCTTTCCCACCCTGGCCAGACCTGCCATGGGAGAAGGCAGGCCAGGCCAGAGGCACCCATGCCACAATGGAGAGGGAGATAAGGCAAAAAAGTAAGGAAGGGAAACAAGGAAAGAGATGGACACTGGGGCACCACAGCAACGTGGAATGGGAGACAAGACAACATACAGAAGAAGGATAGGGCAAGATTCCCAAAGATGAATAGTGGGCGAACTCCACTGGGGGTTATGATCTGCTTCCCTGCTGCCAGTAAATCTAGAATTGTTTCTGGCCTGTTGCTGTCCCCAGGGAGTCAGCATGTGGCTGTCTTCCAGGAGAGACAAACACAGAACATTAACATCAGAGAGGGGTTCCTAAAAGGACTGATTCAATTTCAGTCAGCCCATTTTGTGAATCAGTAGCTCTTGAATTTGAGTATACATCAGAATCACATGGAGGGCTTGTCAAAACACAGGTTATTGGGTCTTGCTGCGGAGTTCTAGGTTAGGTAGACCCTGAGAATCTTTACTTCTAACCAACTCCCAGGTACTGTTGGTCCAGGGGTCACACTTTTGAAAACCACTGGTGTAAAGCAAGCCCTTCAGAGGGAAATGATTTTGAGGAGGTGATTTTTCTCAAGATTGCCCAGCTTTAGCTCGTGGCCCAGAAAGGGCCTGAATTTAGGCGTCCCCCTGTTCTTTTCTTGATTTACCCAGGATCTACAATTTGCCAGACACTTTACAATGTCTCATTTCAAAGTGAAGGTAAGAGATTATCATCCCCACTTTACAATTGAGAAACTGAGTCTTGGTGAGGTTAAGTAAACCAACAAGCTCGCAAAACCAATAACAAAGCAGAGCTGGAATTTGAAGTCAGGCCTCTATCAACCCAGTGTCTCAGCTCTTCTGCTATACCACCTGTAAAATGGGAGTAATAATATCTGCATCATAGGGTTGTTTTGTGGGTGAAATCAGATAATAAATCTAAAGCTCTTGTCACAGCCCTGACACCTAACAAAGGTTCAATACATGGTAGCTGCTGCTCTTTTGATTGTTGTTTCTACTGCTATTATTATCAGCATCCTCTCTACCACTGGCATTGATATTATAGTGGCCCCTGCTTCCTCATCCCTCTCTCATCCCCAGTGGCAAAGCCAAACTGGGGAGACCAAGAAAGGGACTAAGATCAGACACAATCTTGAATTTTAAGTACCACTTCCCACACACAAAGCCAAACTGAGCCAAGTCATGCCAGTAACTCCCTGTGACTAGAATTCCAGAGGTTGCAGGCTGCTCTCAGAAAAGCCACAGTTCAGAAAGACAGAAGTGAGCGGTGGCAGGAGCCCACATGACCTTCAGGTCAAACTCCTCTAATTCTTGCTTGTGTCCTTGCCCCTTAGTCACTCTGCTTACTTGACCTCTGGGCTAGGAATCCATCGATTCCTTGTTGGCAAGGGGACCTGCTACCCACCCGACCACCCTTCCTGAAAACAACCACATCCCCACTCAAACAGGAGCCAAGTTCAAAATGTGTTCTGTGTATTCTTCCAGAACAAAACTGCCTCTGCCTGGAGCCCCTGGCTTCCAATGTCAAACAAAGTCACAAGCAGGGGTAAACTCAACCCTTAGCTTCCCTGAGCCTCCTCCACAGAAATCCCTTTTTGGAGGGAAGATCTTGTGGAAGGGAAATGGCAGCTGAAGCAAGCAGCTTTGCTGGCTCTGAGCTTGTCAAGAAAATTCTCTGCCTCTTCTGGGTAACCGTTTCAACAACAGACAATACTAACCTCCTTGAATTGAGAGAGCCTCACTGTAGGTAAACCCTGTTATTCAGTGTTATTCTGAAGACTTGGCTCTGTGGCAGAGCAGACGAACACTGGATGAGATCACCAGTGAGTTGCTGCAGCTAGAGAAGAGAACCAAACAAGCCTTGGGGCCTTCCTACATCAAGACACTAGGGAGATGAGGAGGAACCAGCGAAAGGGACTGCAAAGGAACAGCCAATGAAATAAGATGAAAAGCAGGTGAGTGGGGTGTCTTGCCAGCCAAATGAGGCAAGTATTTCAAGGAAACATTTTCCAGAAGGAAAGGGACTATCCCAACGTCACATAAAGTTAGCAGTAGAGCAGACTGGAACCCAGGTATTCTGGGATCCCACTCCATTTTCCATGATAGCCCTCTGGGCTCTATACCATTCAACTAGAGCAGAGGAGAAAGAGTGGCCAGGCTGTCTACCCCATAGCCCATCTTGAGGGGAAAGCTCTCTACTTACCTTGTGTTGCAGCCAGAATGCCAGGACAAGCTGAAGGCTTCAGAAGGGAAATGCATGGTGGTGGCTGCCTCAGGGCATCCCTCCAGCAGCTTGGCCACATGCCATGAGTGCGGCCTACTGACAGGGGCGTTTCTCCTACAGCAAGAAAGGGACAGGAAGTCAGCTTAGGGAACCAGAGCTGAAATCACTTCCCAGGCAGCTTCCGCCCCCACCCCCTTTTTCCCTTGAATGAAGTAGAGCATCTTGCAAGTATGTGGTGTGGGAATCTTAGTGGGCCTCTTCGGCTCCCAGCACTCAAATCTCCTTCATCCTGAGGGCAATCCCTGGGGATATGGAATGTTTGCTCCCCAACACTGTTTTTCCCATAGGTGTATTCTAAGCACACACAACAGTGCCAAACACACAGTAGATGCTCAAGAAATGTTTTTGGAAGTGAATGCTGCTACCCAATGAACAGTGAGCCTACTCTAAGTTTTCTTTGGGAAAAAAAGTATCAATCTGGCCAATCTTCCCATCTTTCTCTAAGAATGGAAGAGGCAAGTGATTAAGAAGTTTGAACAAATCAACACTGGGCTGCAAATTCTCCAATTTTTGCTCATTTATTTGATAAGCATTTGTTGTATGTTTACTGTGTACCATCTGTGCACAGCTCTGGGGATACAGAGATGAATCAAACATGGTCTTTGCCCTCGAGCACTTACAGATTGGTGAGTGAGACAGAACTAAGTCGAATAAAGCATGGTAAAGGCATTGAGAGTGAAGGATAAGATGGGCACAGAGGTGAGACACCTGAGTTTGTAGGCAAAGTGATGGCAAGGAGTCCAATTTCAGTCAGGGAAAATAGAACAAAGTGGTGAATGGCACAGAGCTAGGATGACAGAGGAGACCAGCTGCTCAGTAGGGCAGGGGTGAATAAAGGGAAACAGGCCTGAGGCCAAGGGCCTGAATGCTACCACAGGTCTGACTGGTGTAGCTACAACTCTTACACTGAAGGGCTTATACAGGACCCATCCCTGTTCTCTGGCATATTTCACATGAATGAACGCCACCCTTGCAAGTGGGCAAGAATGGTATGGGGAAGAGCACACATGGGGCATGGATGGTATCCAAAGATAAAGGGGAGGGAGCAGAGAAAGAAAACAAGATGTCAGAAGTGGCCAGGTAGTGACTGAGATAAGAGGGAGAGATGATACAGAGAAAAACAAATGACAGAAAGGGAGGAATATCTGAGAAAGATAATAGAGAAATACATAATAGAGAGAAATAGATGATAGGGAGATGAATGACAGAGTAAGAGAAACTGATGATAAATAAGTAGATGACAGAGAGAAAAACAGATAACAGCTTATTTACTAATTTATTCAATCATTTACTGTGGCAGGCTCTATACTAGACACTAAGAGTGCAGAGTTGACTAAGATAAGAGCCCCTATTTCCAACAAGCTTGTCATATAAATGGGATAAAACAGCTCTCTACCTCCCAGGAGCAGTAGTAGAGAGACTCAAGCTGGATTCCATCCTAGCTGGAAATGCCCCTCACCCCAGGAGAAACACAGAAAATCCTAGCAGTGCAAGGCTCAAGAGGGCTAAGGCCTAAAAAGGTAGTCCTCAGGAGAATGGTCTTGCTGCAGAAAACACAAGTTGAATGGTAAGAGGAAGGGAAGGGGAAGCTGCTTGTCAAAGGTCAGGAACCAGAGCCACAGGTTGGCAGCAGTGGCTAAGATTTATGGGGAGGAAAGCCAGGTGAGGCCCCCACTTTTAACTGCATTATTCTGTTCTGGATTTCTGAGTACCCAGCAGGGAGGCTGAAGGCATAAGTAGGCCTTGGGTGGGGAGTGTGCCTGGTCCAGAGTCATATACAAAACCATCAAAGCCATGCTGCTAGAAACCTCTCCAGCTGTTGTTACCTGGTTGTCATCCATTAACAACTATTTATAAAACATCCCACTACGTACTACTACATAACTATGTACCACGTGTATCTACTATGTAGTATGCTTCTAGACACTGAGGATACAGTGGAGATAGGGTACTACTCTTTTCTGGGGCTTCCTCCATAGCAGGGATTCCTGAAGTTCTTTTGACTCCAATGTTTAAAATCTGGGCAGTCAGCCTTGATACCACCTACTCCCCAACTGTCCAATCCTTCACTGAGTTCTACTGAGTCCTCTTTGGTGATATTTATCTGGCTTTGCCTCTCCATCTCCATTCTCATTTGGACTATTCTACAGAACCACACTTCTCAACAGAATCCACCACCACCATCTCCTGTTCTAGTCCAGGCCCTTAACACTTTGTGTCCAAAACACTGTGTCAGTCTGCCAGCCAGTCACCCTTTGTTCTACCTCTAGTCACTGCTTTTAGGTCACATCATGTCAAACGCCAATTGTGGTGTTCTCCTATTCAAGAATCTTCACTGCCCCCTATTTCTTACCCAGTCATGTATCAAATGTAAACTGAACTGGACTTTCAAAGCCCAATTTCTCTGTTCCAACCACACCATTGTGCCTTTTCTGTTAGTTTTCCAGCTCTACCACTTGTTAGCTCTGTTGCTTTAGACAGGTGACTTCACTTCTAAGAGCTCTAGTGGCCATGGCAGTAAAATGGGCATAATAGGAACTAATTAATGGGGTTGTAAAGATCAAATTAGACAATGCATGTCAACTACTTAGAATGGGTCTGGTAAGCCCTTGACCAATTTTAGTTATTACTATGATTGTTCCCTTTGTCTGGAATGCCCACTCAAGTACTATCTCCTCCTGGGACCTTGCCCTTAGTGATCATCCTCACCATTTAGCCTATAATAATATGAGGTTTTATGTTGCTCATCCCCATTTTATGTATCTTAGTCTCATCCTCCCAACTATACCAAGCCAGTAGCAACAAGACAAAAATTAGTGAGACAGATCTACGTTCATATCTTAAGTTTACGACTTCAGTGTGTGATTCTATGCAAGTCACTTAACCAAGCTGAGCTTCAGTTTTCTTATCTGAAAAAGGGAATAATAATCCTTACCTGGCAAGATCACTGTGGAGATTACAGGTGATATTCTCCAAGTATCTGGGGCACAGTCTGATGCATAGCAGGTGGTCAATAAATAGTAGGTACTATAATAAGAGTTATCAGTTCAGATTTGTCCTTGATGGTTCAAGAGTACTCCCAACCAGATTTGTCAATCTACTGTCAAGGTTCTGCTACACCACTTCCTTGCCACACTTTGAAAGCAGCTTACAAAGGCCCCTATACTCTCTAGGGCTTCTCCAGGAGAAGGATACAGTTCCAAAAGAGACAGAAGTAAGGCAATGGTGACTTTGGGATGACTGGCTGAAAACCACAAGCTGGCAGTGGGGGAATTCCAATGGAGGAACTGCAGCAAGAGCTCGAACCTTCTAGTTCTGGTTTTGGAAAGGAGAGGAAACTACCTATAGGGTCTAATATTTAATCTATTATTATTCCTGAATTCTGTCCACACTTACATTCCAATCCTAGCTGTGCAACCTTGCGCAAGTTCTGAGAGTTGTAGACTCTTCGTCTATAAAGTAGGGGAAAATAACCATACCTTACTCACTAGTCTAGCTTAAATGCAGTCCCATGTGTGAAATCACTCAGCATAGTGCCTGACATACCATAAACTTAGAAATAATAATAACAGGAGCCATTTACCGAATACTTAAGATGTGCCAGGCACTAAGCACTTTGTATGCATTAGCTGATTCATTTGATCCTCACTCCAACCTCATTGGTAAAAGCTGTTATTATCACCACTTCACAGATGAGGAAACAAAGACACAGAAAGCCAGATTTCTTTGTCAAGAGCACACAGCTAGTAACAAGCAGCTGGGAATGATATTCACATCTTACAGCCCTTTCTAGGATACCACAGGACTGCTCCTCCTCAAAAAGAATCTATCTCAAAAAGCTTGTGTGCCTGAGGTTTCTCCCAGTCGTTCCCTCAAGACGCAGTCAGAAAAGGAAAGTCTCAGTAGTCCTAGTTTAAACAATCACCTCTTTAGTGGTGGGAGAGTGGTATGAAGAGAAATAAGTGGAGAGGTAAGAAAATGCCCACCAGCAACCACGCAGCTTCAGGCCTGCCTATGGAGGCACAACCTCAGTGTCTGCTCTTTCTTCGAAGGCTGGCTCAGGCACTATGATTAAACACACACCCTATCATTCATTACCCCCAAATTCCTTTCTTAGGGAGCAAAAAGAAAGGGATATTGAAGAAAGACAGTGGAAGGAGGAAGAGGGGCTGTAGTGGCCATGGCTACCAATAGCACCTACCATGAAAGTTGCGCACGGTGAGGAGATGGCTTAGGAGGCTGCTGGGTAGCACGCCACCTCAGATGCTCATCAACAACCCCTCCAGCCAGCCCCCAGGTGCTTCTTTCTGCAGGCTGGATCCTCCCTTAGCTGAGATCCATTTGCCTTCCTGTTCAGACCTCCTGAGATGAGAGGCCTTGAGGCCCAGCTCCTGAGTGTGGTCCAAGACGCTCAGGCAGAGTCAGGTCCCAGTTCCAAGAACAGAAACGAGTAGTGCTGAAGGCAGGGTATGGCCATCAGCTTGGTTGGGCCTAGATGTGGCCACAGCCTTGGGAATGAAAGCCAGTTTCAAGAGCTAGAAAGGAGTGAAGACACTGCTCCAGAAACCAGCCAGCACCCTGGTGGCAAAGGGAAGGATGGAAGGCAGTTCCAGCAGTATAAACAGCCCCCACCCCCACCCCGTTCCCTATTCCAACCTCTTCTGAGCCCTGGCCCGCCCCCTTCCACAGCTCAGAGGCCAATAAGGAAGCTGGGCCCCTAGCCACTGCTAGAACTCAGGAAAGGAGCAAGGAAATGATGTTTGGGAAAGATAAAGCGGGTGTCTAAAAAGAATTTTTAAAAATACACGCAAGTGAGAGAGAAAAATACCCCAGACACATACACTTAAAAGAATTCCTGTGCTTCCTGGACTGAATTGACCCCACCCAGCCATCTCTGCAGGTCCTCTCGGCCCCAGAAAAGGAAAGCCCAGATCAGCTAAGGCTAGCATGTCCCAGGTCCAGAAAAGCAAGTAGCATTACAGCTGATTTTACATAGCTGAGGGCAAGTGACCTAGAGATTTTGCAAGGTGAAGATCCTGCTGAGATATAAAGACTCACAACCATTCTGGGCCATATTTACAGGGTCTATACTTCCTATAGGCACAGGAGCAGACCCAGAGAAAACTCCTTGTCACACCAGACTCTAACTCCAAATAGTGGTGCTTGGAATCAGCATCCCTGGCTCTGCCATGAATTTTCTCTGACCCCTGGCAACTTTTCCTGAGCTTCTGTTTCCTCTCTGCAAAATAAAACACTGGACTCCATCATCATAAACAACCCTTCCAGCTATAGCATACCATGATGTAATAGCCCTAGGCTTCAGGCTGGGGCTTCAAATGGTATCCCCACTGACCTGTGCAAGAGCCAGAACCCAGAGCAACCGCACATGAGTTTGACGCATACCCTAAGCCCAAGCTCAGGCATAGAATTTAATTTCTCTTGGGGATTTAGAGTAGGGGGTTCCTTTCATGATACTCCTGATCCCCACTCCGGTTTCCCTTGGCCTTCGATCCCAATTCCAGCAATTTCTGGTCCCCAAGAGGGCTTACACAAGCTCCCTCAGGACAAGAAATATGCTAGGGCTTTCCTTTCTGGGGAAATCATGCCTGGAGGCCCTTTCCCCTCCCTTCCCTCTGTACCTCCTAGGGAAGTCTGGGCGAACTCCTGTCTATTCCATAAAAGACAGGTGTCATCCAAATAAGTGCACAGGCCCTCCTTTGGTATTAGAAGTACTGTATAGGGAAAGCTTGAGGGTGTTGTGAGCATATGGATCTGGTTTAGAGTCTCGGCTTTATCACTCACTAGCTGTTTGGCCTTGGGCATGTCACAGAGCCTCAATTTTCTCATATGCTGGCATTCAAAAAATGGAATCTGCTATTAATATTATCCACACTCAAAATAATAAAGAGCAAAGTACTGTTAGTAGCAGGAAAAATAACTTCTCCAATGCAAATGAAGACAAAAGAGAAAGGACTAGTTAAAAGAAGGTTCAAAGACCAAACCTAGTACTCTAGCAGAGCATTTAAAACTTTAGCAGGCATACTAATCACCTGGTGATCTGGTTAAAATGCAGATTCTGACTCAGTGGGTCTGGAGTGAGCCCTGGATTCTGATTTTCTAACAAGCTGTAGAGTCAAGCCAATACTGCTGGTATGACAACCACACTTTGACAATACTCTGGGTAATACAATAGTTAGCAGCATACTAGGGAATAACGCCTGGTCTAAAAAAGCATCAGGATAAATAGTCTCTCCTCATCTCATTATCAGGCCTGGGTGTCCAGCCTTCCCTAACATGGCAGCCAAGTGCCTTCTTCTCCCACTCAGTAATCCAGCTCATAAAAGTGCTTCCCTGATGAGGCTTGCTGATCCCTGCTTCCTAATAAAATAAAACAATGAGTACGATAGTAGTCGGGCCCTGTCAGTGGCCAGGTGAGGCTGAGAAAATTAATGACTAGAAGTACAGCATGTTTATGGGACTGGCTGAGGTATGGGGGGTAGGGTGGGAGTATGAGCTGGATAGTTACCAGATGAGGTGATATGATAGGCAGGTGCACAGACAGTAAGTACTCAAAAAATCATTGGACAAAAGAAGATAAGAGAGGAATGTGAGCAACTTGACCAGTTTGGGATTTAGGAAAGAGATTGGACGATGGGATGGGGGCAAAAGGGGTATCCTCTCACTTCATGGGGCCAAGTTCCAGATAACATGACCAAGTATAACCACCTACATTTGGGGATGATAAAGATGACTGCTTCTTTTTCAATCATCCGAGGATAAGAACTTGGCATGGGTGTGGAGGAGAGTGGGCATATGCTGGCAGAAGCTGGCAGATAAGCCAGAAACTGGCTCTCAGAAGAGTCCGTGTAGACTGTTGTGAGAGGTGAGGGGAAGAAGGTGGACCACTTATGAAAGGAGTCAATCTCTAGCTGCTCTAAAGGACTGTTACCCCAATATCTTCTGATAGCACTACCTGTCTCTGAGCCTGGCTCCCAGCAGACCCCTCCATGGCTCTACCCCAACCCAGGCCAAGAAGGAAAATCTGGCCTCTGTTGCTCGGGGTTGTACTTAGTCTGAGGTCTGGGCCATAACCTACTGCAGGCTCTTTCCTCTTTTGAAAGTGTTTTGATAAGGAAAAGCACAAAAGAGTACCCTTAATTAGCCCTGTTTACTTCCTGTGGCTCTTCCAGCCTTCTCCCAAATAGTACATTCCACCTGCCCCAAATGAAGGAGTCCAAGCTATTTCTGGTCCACTAAGCAGGAAGGGAAGCCCACACACAGACCAGTGGACAGAACAGTGCATGAATTGTTTATCTGACAAAAGAGGGGAAAAGCTGCTTGATCACCATGGAGGGATGCAGAGCTATAAAAGCCTACTCACACCCCACTGTTAGCTGGAGGACCTGTCAGTCTGATGATCTTGAGAGCCTTCCTTATTACCGACCCAATCAAGGGGGAACATGTTTGTGTACATCTATATGTGCACAAGTGTGTATACATGTGTGTGTACATATGTGTATCTGCATATATGTGTATGTCTATCGGTATAATTTTAAAGAGAACTTTTAGGACAATGGCTCTCTTGTCAGTCTGGGAGGGTTATAATCTGGATCATCTGAGATATGGATACTTTGTATAGAAGGGGCTTTGGTACCCAGTTCTGCCTCCCCACTCTCCCCACCTCCTCTACCTTCCCTTACTTCAATGAATATCCAAGTCAAGTTCTTTCATGTAAATCTGCAGGGTTCCCCTTTCCACCCTCCACCTCAGGATCTACTGGCTTAGAAGAAACTCACATAGTGAATAAGAGAGGAGGGGAATGTTGGAGTAGAAATAAAGACTCCCCAAATGCTGTGGTTTGTGTCAGGGGATGCCTTTTGTCTTTATAAGTACAGATCAATAACTCATGTGGTTAGGTCCTTTACATTTGTTTTCTTTTCTTCTATTTTCACATTGGAATCTTTAAAACATAGGGACACCTCTTTTTGTAAAAGAGGTGACACAATACTTGGATTTCTCTTTCAGAGTGGGCTGGGGAACACTTTCTAGTTTTTCTGTGCATAGCCTGATAAAACATACCCATCATAGACTGTTTCTTGTCAGTGATCCCAAGGGCAAGGAGGTGGACGGTGTATATATCACAGCTTATAGAAGCAAGGGGAGCAAGTCAAGAATCTGAATAATGTAAGTTCTTTTCTCTCTTCCAAGTACCTACAAAAGCTAAGGGTGTGACACCAGAGGGCTGAGGGAGACTTCAGAGGAGCACACAGGAAAAGTGACAACAGGTTCACAGAACAGTCTGTTGACTCAGCTTTTGTTATGATGCCCAATTTCCTAAATCAGCACCCCGAGTGATAAAGAAGGTGGAAGATGTTTGTCCTCTAGCTCTCGTTTCTATCAGTAATATTTATAGGATCCTTTGGGAAGGTTATGGGTAAAATACAAGATTTCCCTTCTTTTCCCTTTAAGCCAAATATCTCCTTCAGCTCAAACTCATACTGGAGATACCACATTTCATAGGAATGAGGGACTCCACAAAGGTTTTCCCCTAAGTCAAGTTTCTCAAAGCCCTCAGAATTACTTCTGGCCATGGAGTCATCTCCACTACTAAAGACATGAACCCTTGGACAATAGCCAGCAACAGCAAGGACCCCAATAGAACCAAGAGTACCTACTCATTCTGCTTTGAGCAAACATGAAAATGAGGAGGGTCCAGTACTCAGCAGGGCTGGAGCACAGTGAGCAAGGTGGACAGTAGTGGGAGATGACGTTGGGGAAGTGTGAAGACCAGATCACAGAGCTTTCAAAGGGCAAGGTAAGAGGTTTGCATTTTATTCTCAGGGAAGTGGGAAGCAACTGGATGTTTTTAAACAGAGGACTACCATGGTCTAAATTTTATAAAGATCTCACTTGGCTGAGGGATTTACGTAGGACAAGCGTAGACTCCAGGAACTAGTTAAAAAGGCTTTTATGGGTAAGAGATAATGATGGTTTGTTCTAGAGAGGAAGGAGTAGGGGTAGAGAAAAGAGGTTTGATTAGAAATATCTTGAAGAGGTAGAGCTGACCATTACTTGTTGATAGATTGAATGTAGAATGTGAGGGAGAAAGAATAAACCATGACACTTGGGGTCATCTGGCATCTGTACCTTCTTAGCACAGAATTAATTCCTGAAATGGAGTCATTAATAGTTCTAAAAAATAAAATTGGAAATCTTCTCCATTCTTTTATTCAAGCATTTATGGAGTTTCTGTATACATTTATGGTACTTGGAGCAGTACTATGGAACACACCAAAATGAAGAAGATATAATCCCTGTGCTCAAGGGATTTACAGTGTGACAGGGAGTGAATAAATATAACTAGTAACCACTAAATAGGGCAGAATGTCATGTCGTAAGGGAAATGGTATCAAAATAAGAGTTTAAAAGAAAAGGAGAAAGCACAGCTGGTTAAATCAAGGAAGATTTTACAGAGCCTCTGAGCTAATTTTTGAAGACTCAGTATGATTTCAACTGGAGTGGTCATGCCAGGTTTTGCATAAACAACAGTGAGAAAAGCAGGAATATGCTGAATGAAGAACACACAGTTTCTTCAAAGGTACATGAAGTAAAATTAAAATAATGCAAAAGCATGGTGGACGTCACATGTCACAGTAAAGCATTTGCTTGACATAATTCAATAGGCAAGAGAGAGGCTTTTGGAGTTCCAGGATAGGAGAGCAACATGGTAAAGGCAATATGTTAGGAAGGTCACTTTTGTAGTTACGTGTAGGATGAATTGTGTGAAAAAACACTGAAAGCATAGAGAAGTGAGCAGGCTGGCACAATAGACCCAATAAAAGGTAGAACTAGAGCCATTGCAGTGGGAATGGAGCAAAACGGAAGGATGTGAAGAGGCAGAGTCAACAAGGTTGGACTGTGAATTAAGTATGGAGGAGAGAGCAGAGTTACAATGACTGTGAAGCATGGAGGAGAATAGTGGTAAACTCTAATCTAGATAGGGAAGTTGCAAACAGGAGTTGGCTTCAGCAGACATGAGTTTGTTTGTTATGCTTCTAACTATGTAGATAGGCATACCCAGCAAGCAGCTTGATGTCTGGGCTACAGTGCTACAAAGAGGTTATGGAGGGGTGTGGACATGTGGTCATTATCCATATAGAGGAGGCAGCTGAGGCTGTTGCAGTGGATATGACTGCCCACTGTAAATGTGTGCAAAGGGAAGAGGGTGGATGACAGATCTCTACAGAACAGCTGTAGTTCAGGTGGAAGAGGAAGAAGAGTTAATCAGAGACAAAACAATTAAGTGCCATTTTCATTGGTATTGGCAATATATTTCTTTAAGTGTGAGCAATGTTGGAGGGAAATAGGCATTCTTATACGTTTCTGGGTGGGAATGGATATGGCTACACATTTGCTACAAGGAAATTTGCCATATGTTATCAAGAGACATCAAAATGTTCCTACTGTGCTTGTTTCAGCTGACATATACTAAAATTGGAATGATACAGAGAAGATTAGCATGTGCACCCTGCACAAGGATGACATGCAAATTTATGGAGCACTCCATACTTTTCCTGGAATTAGATAGTGGTAATGGTTGTATAACTTGTGAATATACTAAAAACCACTGAACTATACACTTGAAAGTAATGAATTTAGGGTGTGTGAATTATATATGTTTTTAAAATTTTCTCTACCCTTTGGTCTACTCTTTCCACTCCTACAATTTTATCCTAAGAGAGCAATTAGAGATGCATACACTGATTTATGTACATCTACTGTAGGGTGATCTATAATGGTAAATTATACCCTAACAGTCCAACATTTAGGAAGAGTTAGGTCAAGTATTGTACATGTATATGAAGAAATAATAGTCTGCCATTAAAAAAATAATATTTTTGGAGACTACTTAATAATCCTGGAAAAGGCTCAAGATACAATAATAAGTGAAAAAATAGTATACACACCTGTACATAGTACCAGCCCAATTATATATATATTCATATGCAAGCATACACATAAATTAAAAGGCTGGATGCACATGCACTAATATCTTACAGTAGGTATTTATCTCTGTGTGGCACAATTAAAGGTCATTTTTTATTATTTACACTTTTTTAAAATTTCAAACTTTTCTACACTACACATATTGTTTCTGAATGAGAAAAGGTTTCCAAAGGAATAGGATACCACTCTACACTGAATCCATAGTGAACTTGCCTTGGGCTGAAACCCTCAGGCAAGACAGGGTGGCAGCTAGTACATCTGTAAAACCATCTAGTTGCTAATATTTATATTCCATATTTATAGTTAACAAAGAACTTTCATAGACACCATTCCATTTAATCCTTACAACAGCTTTATACTTTAGAAAAGAAGAAACTCTGGCTCAAAGAGGTGAAGTAAATCATACAAGGCTGGAGCCCAACTTTGCTTCCAAATTCCTGTTTTTCCCTAACATGTGGTTCTCAAAGTTTGTTCTATAGATCAGCATCAGCATCACCTGGGACTTTGTTAGAAATGAAATTCTGGCACCCCACTCAAAAACTCTGAATTTTAACCAGCCCTCCAAGTGATTCTAATGCATGTTCCAGTCTGAGACCCATTACTCTAAAGAATGCTATCAAATGGTTTGTTAAAAATACTGGCTGCTACTCAACCTGAATGGGAGAGAAGTGAGGGTCTCAAGAGTGGTTGAGGGGACTCAGGAATCTGGGGACCCAGGTCTAGGGGCTACCAACCTAGCAAAGTAAGCAGCCCCTGGCATACAGTCAAGTCCACAGAGGCCAGGAGGGACTGAAAATCAGATGCGAAAATCAAGAGTCTCCTCAAACAATTAAACGTTGAATTACCATATGATCCTGTAATTCTAAAAAATCTGTAGAGCCAAAAAAACACTGAATGGCTAGATGTGAACAGGTACGTGCACCCCCTTGTTCAGAGCAGCATTACTCACCATAGCTTAAAGGCAGAAGCAACTCCGTGTCCATCAATGGATGATGGATAAGCACAACGTGGTCCATTCAGGCAATGGAATATAATTCAGCCTTAAAAAGGAAGGAAATTCTGACGCATGCTACAACATGGTGACTCCTGAGGACATCATGCCAAATGAAATAATCCAGTCACAAGTACAAATATACACGATTCCACTTACATGAGGGGCCTAGGACAGTCAGATTCATGGAGACGGAAAGTAGATTGGTGGTTCTCAGGGGCTGCCGGGGGACGGAAGAACGGAGTTATTGCTTAAGGGGGACAGAGTTTCAGTTGGGGAAGTTCTGGGGCCATATGGTGACGATGGTTACACGATGTGAATGTCCTTAATGCCACTTAACTTTAAAAATGGTTAAAATGCTAAAAAAAAAAGAAAAAGAAAAATACTGGCTGCTGCTGCTTTGATCTTGTCTTCCAAAGCAGGCTAGGAGCCTCCCTTCAACTGTCAGTAGCTTTGTACGTAATAGAGGGGAGGTGCTTGAACAGAATTTGGGTTCCAGGGGCAGGAACATACCAGTTCATGGTGAAGAAGGTCCCAGAACAAAGAGGGCAATTCCTGGGGTACAGCTTCTCTTGTTGGGGGGAGACTGAACGGGTGAGCAGCTGCCATACATCTACCTCCCCTTCTGAAGTTGCTCTTCATAAAGGTTTTCACATGGTTCCACAGAGCTCTGCATGAGCCCCTGATCTGATCTATTTATATCTAGAACTCTCTAGTTCGTCAAGCTGTTCATTTCTCTGACTTTCAGCTGGATTTTTTTAAAGGATTTTGAAACAATAATTTAGAAAAAAATACAGCAATTGAAATGAAATAATTTCCCTTCTGAGGAATGTGGATTCCCCTACTTCTATCACCCCCAAAAACACTCCCTACACTACCCAATTTCCTCGCTGCAGTTAGCTGTTCTCTCCTTCTCTCTCATACATGCATGCACTCAATCATACACATTCCCTCCCCCTTGGGATGGAGAACAAACAAATCAGTTATTTTTTTGAAAATTAGACTTGGCTTAAATTTTATTTTAAATTTTGTCAAGGTGATGTTTGTAAAATTGAAACAAAACCCATACATGGATATAGATTTAATTTGAAAATGCTAAAGCTGAAGGACAGAATCATGGAATGAAAATTATAAGGTATTCAAAATTCTAGGACTGAACATAATTTATATTTCCCCCTCTACACAGGTACTAGTATTGAATTCATTCATTTATCCATTGATTGGTTTATTCATCCATCAGTTATTGAGCCAAGCAAGCAATGTTCAAGGGGATAGGCACAAAGCAATGAACAAAACAGACAAGACATCCGCTCTCATGGGGTTCAACTGAGTAATATATAACATGTCAAGTTATATATAACAAGTACTATAAAAGAGAGAAAGCAGGATAAGGGGTAGACTGACAGGGGTCTGTGGGGGCCAGTGCTGTTTCAGAGAGTGTGGTGAGGGAAGGCTTCTTTTAGGAGTTGATATTTGAGCAGTGACCTAAATGAAGTCAGAGAAGGAGCCAGGCAAATATCTGAGAGAAGAATATTCTAGGCAGAGGCTTCAGCAAGGGTAATGGTCCTGAGACAGGATTCACTTACCATCGTACAAGAACAGCATGCAGGCCGATGTGGCTAGAGTAGAATGAGAAAGACAAAGATGGGTAGGAAATGAATTTGGGGAAGGAGCCAGGGACCAGGTGAGTGGCTCAGTGTTTAAAGACTCTGGATTTAATTTTAAGAGTGATGGGAATAAACCCACTGTCTACGATGTGTCTGGTAGGTGCCAAGGAGTCTAAAAAGTCTGCACTATGATCCTTGCCCTCAAAAAGCTTTCAGTCTGTCTATTTGGGGAAATAAGCCAGAATTACAGGAGACTTGAGAAGGGACAAGTATACATGCTGTCTCACATATGCTCATTCCTAATCTTAATGAGCCACCTTTAATAGAAAAGAACTCCAAAAGAGAAAAAGGGTTTCCTGCTATGCCAATTTGAGAAAATTCTCCCATGTCATACTTAAGGCATTTTTTTTAAATTTCAAAAAAACTTAGTATTTACTGTGTATTATAAGTATTAACATAATTAATACTCATAAGAACCCTGTGAGGCAGGTGTGACTATTGTCATCCCCATTTTGCAGAGGGGAAAAACAGAGGATTGGAGAGGTTGAGTGACTTGCCCAACATCATAGTACTAAAAAGTCACACAGATGGTATTCAAACCCAGGCAGCCTGGCCCCAGAGCCCATGTTGTTGACCGCTATTCTAACCTGCCCTGCCTACAGGTAGAGATAGAAGGATGATGAGGAGGTGATGATGAATCTAAAATGGAGAATAAAACAAAATTCTCCCAGATGTTCTGGATAACCAAGAGGAGTGCTGAGGGTCTATGGGAGAACGGGGAAAAAGACCCTAAACTAGTCACAAGAGAGCTAGAGAAGCAGGCTGCAGGATACTGCATCCATTTTGGGGGTCCACAAGGAGTGTGAGTGCACAGGATTCAGGCAGGAACACGTTGATACTGGAGGCATTTCCTGTAGAAAACCGGGAGACCATGGAACTTTAGGGTATCTTGACCTGCCCAGTACAGAATACATTATGTCTAAGAGACTGCAGCCAGAGAAATCCACACAAAGGAATTGACCCAGATGAAAGGCACTTCTTCAAATCCACACAAAGGAATTGATCCAGATGAAAGGAATAGCATGTAAAAATCATGGAAATGTGAGGAAAAAATGGTGTTCTGAGGGTAGAATGTATAAGGAGGGGAGGTGGGAGGTAAGGCTAGACAGGCAATCTGGGCCAGACACAGAAGATCTAAGTTGCCATGCTAATAAGTTTGGACTTTCCCACAGGCACTGGGGAGCCAGTGAAGATTTTAAGCACAGGAGTGGCAGGACCAGATTTGCATTTGGAAAGATGTAATTGTTGGCATTCTGTAGGGAGAAAAGAGTGGACCAGTTGGGAAATGAATGTTACAGTCCAAGTGATCTCCGATTCAAGGACAGAGCAGAGAGGCAGATGATATGAGAATTGTTTAGGAGGTAACACCAATAAATCTTGGTGCCTGATTTGACAGATGTGAAGGGTAAGGAAGAGAAGGAAGTCCAGAGTGTCTGACAGATTTCTCACTTAAATAAATTATTTGGCATATCACCAGCAGAATGGGGAGTGTAATTAGTCCAATCTTGGACGTTGATTTTTAAGTATTTATTTTTTAAAACAATACTTACACCAGGAGGCTGAGGCCAAGAGGACCTACGGGGTCTGAGGTCTGAGAGGTGTGCTGGCCCTGCTCCGTGAGCTCAGGCAGAACGTGGCACTTGGCCACAGGGGCACCATGGAAGCTGAGCTTGCTGAGCTCAGCCGTACTCTGGCCTGATCCATCCCAGGCCACCCCTGAACCACCGTGGCAGCCCCTGGGCAAGCCCTGAGCACCCTGACCCCACCGTGGAGGGCGGGGAGAGCATGTCACCCTCCCCCTGTTACCAGAAGAGGGAAGAGCTTGGCTGGTGGAGGTCTGAACACAGGCCAGGCGGCTCCCCAGGGGCTGCACAGCCTCCACTTCCTCACCGGGCATCAGGGGTTATGCCCCACCCACTCCCAGAACCCACACAGTCCTCTCCACCAGACTGGGCTCCCAGGAGCCACCCCAGCCCCATCTCCGGTGGCCACCTAAGGTGCCCACCACCTGTGCACCCCTTGGAGGAGGGCAACTGTGTGTCCGGCGAGGACACATCTGCAGGGGTCAGGAGAGGGTCTGGCGTAGTCAGCTCTGAACTCCCAGGGGCCCCACCACAGGCATCTCTGTGGCTCCTGCAGCCCGAGTAAACATAGGTACCTTCCTAGCTCCCTCCTCTCAGGGCATCAGGGCTCCAAGCACTGGTGACAGAGGAAGGTCTGTTTGTTCCCTGAGATGGACAATGACCCAGCCAGGCCGCATAGCAATGGGGAGACCCACCCCAGGACAGAAGGTGCCCTCACCTCTGCCCTTCCAGGATCCCCCAGGGAAACCCATCCACAGGGCACATAAAAAACAAACAAACAAAAAAAAACAATACTTACAAAAGACAAGCCATTCAAATAGTACAAAGGTACACCCAATGAAAGATAAGTCCCCCATACTACAGGAGAAACCACTGTTACCAGTTTCTTCTTTGTCCCTGAGCAGCAGTGTGGCATACTGTCAAGAGCATAAGCTCTGGAACCAGACCGTCTGGATCTGAAGCCACCATTGCTAGTTGTGTGGCCTTGGGCTCATTATTTAACATCTCTGCCTCACTAACTTATTTGTAAAATGGGAATTATAATAGAATACAAGAAAGCATACTAAAATACTGTTCAGAACCTTGCTGTTCATTCTCAACAATGTATGTTGGAGACAATTTCAGATCTGCATGTGTACTTTCTCACAAATTTTAAATAGCTGTATAGTATTGCAACATGTGCATTTTTTTCAGTTTATTTAACTCTTGCCCAATTAATGAATAGTGAGGTTGTTGCTAATTTTTTTTCTAATACAGATAATACTGCAATGAATTCTTTGTATGTCTTCACACACATACATGATTATTGTATCTGTTAGATAAAACTCCTACAGGTGGAATTCTGGTGGATAGAGTATGCAAATATTTAACTGATAAAAATCTTCTGAAATCCAAAGAGGCTATGCTAATTTGCACTTCCACCAACAATGTACTAGAGCAAAGCTTTTCAAACTTTCATGTACAAACAAATCACCTGGGGAATCTCATTTGATTTAGTAGGTCTGGATTGGGCTGCATTTTTTACAAGCTCTGGGATGACGCTAACACTGCTGGTCCAAGGATCACACTTTGAGTAGCAAGGTATATAGGAAGGTATGAGTGTGCGCTTCTCCACATGCTTGCAAAAAAAAAAAAAAGTATATTAAATGCTCTGATTTTTGCCATTCTGATAGGTGGAAGTTGTATCTTAAGGTGAAGGTTCTTGCTTAAATTAATCTGTATTTCTTTAATTGGGAGTGTTGTTCAGCATCTTTTCATTTACTATTATATGCCAACTTGCTCTTTCTCTGTATTGCCTGTTTAAGTATATTTTCCTTCTTTTATAATGGTATTTTCCTTAGCAATTCTCAATCTCAAGAGCTCTTTATATATTAAAAGAACCAGCCCTTTCCCGTATCAGATGCAAAACCTTCTTCCTAGTTTTTTGTCTTTGGATTTTGTTTATATTTTTGTGCTGATGCAAATTTTAACTTCTGTGTAGTCAAATTTAACAATTTTCTCCTTTATGACTTTTTTTTGTATTTCTTAGAAAGACCTTTACTATTTCAAGATAAAATAATATATTAAAATCATATACTAAACTATGTCTTTGGATCAATACCTGGACTCAGTTATGGTCCACTGACCTGTTTATTCATGTGCTTGTACCAAACTACTTTAATTACTGTAGTTTTATAATATATTTCAATAGGACTGGTATTTTTCTCCCTTATTACTTTTCTTTCTCAAACCTTTCTTGACTAATCTTACATATTTATATTTCCATATATACTTTAGAATTGGCTTAGGCATATCAGATTATAATGTATCTGGGAGACAGCTTGGTGGAGAAGTGTAACATGCAGTTGAAAATGATAATCTGGAATCTAGGAGTCTGGTCTTCTCTTATAGATATTTGCAGTACCTGAAGCCTCTCAAGAAAAGTTCATAGAATGAGGAAGTCTGAGGACATAACTCTGTTAGTGGTTCTCAAAGTTCAGTCCTTGGACCAGCAGCAAAGGCATTACCTGAGAACCTCTTGGGCCCTGACTGGATCAGAAACTCTGGGGGCAGGAGGGCAACAATATGTTCCTTAACAAACCCTCCAGTGCATTCTAAAGCACACTCGAGTTTGAGGACCACTGCTCTAAGGTATACCAGTAGATAAGAGAAAAATTAAGGAAAAAAAGCCAAAAATAAGTAGTAGGAAGGAAACTAGCTGAAAAAAGATGTTTAAAAATCAAAATGAATTAATTTCTGTTCAACAGGGCTGATATTTATTGAGCAACAACTATTTCCAAAGGGTTTTATTCATATACCCTCACTTACTCATATAACTCTGTAAGGCAGATATCATTATCTCCATTTTACAGATGAGGAAATTGTGATTAAGTAACTTGCTAAAGGCCAGCCAGCTGATATATGATTTGGTACCAGTGATATTATATACCAATGGTTATGTTCCTTCTACTGTAATACACTGTTGAAAAACTGCTACAGGAAAATTACCCACTGGAAAAGGAGAAGGAAAGATACTCCTTGATTTTTTTTTTCAGTCTGGAGGACACTAATTCATCTTGGAAGAGAAGAGTGTTGTGGTAGTGGCAGAAGCCATACTGCACTGAGGACATGAAAAAGAGAAAATGGAAACAATGAGTGTAAGATGACCTTTCAAGAGCCTAAGAAGTTAGGCTATAAGGGAAAAGAGATTGGTCATTGGAGGAGGATGAAGGTTAAGGGCAGGTGATGTTTTTAGGATGAAGTGCCCACCTGAAGATATTTATGTGTAATTGAGACGAGTTTAGGAATAGCATTCTATGGGTCTAGGACAAGCTCTGGTCCTGATCTCTCACCTAAGCACCACACAAGTTCTACCTAATGCTCTACAACTGCCAGCTGAATCTTTAGATAGTCCATCAATCACTTCAAACTAAAGACAAAACAAAACAAAACAAAACAAAAATGAAACCAGCATTGACACCAAGAATATCTCTTCCTAAATTATTTTTGTTTTGTTTGTTTGATTTAAATTATTAAAGGTCTACCTCGCTCAAACCTTGTAACCACTGTTTACTTCCCCTCTGCTTCATATGGAATCAGTCACCAAGTCCTGGCTTTGAAATATCTCCCCCTCCATCAACCCATCCTGTCTATTTCTGTTGTCACTACTCTACGTAAGCAATCAGTTCACATGGCCTCTCTATATTCAGTCCAACCCACACTAATTCCCCACAAACAACAATTTAATTCTTAGTCACCTACTTACAATCCTGTAATGGCTCCCCCTTGCCTATTAGGTAAAGTTTGTTTTTCTGGGTCTTCTAGAGATTGGTCAAATTTACCTCTCACTGATCCTCTACACGAATCTTAAGTTGCATGGGATTCCTTAATATGGGCTTCCAAACCTGCATTTCTCTCTATCCTCTCTTTATGTCTTCCCACACACCATTTAGGAAATGGGTCAAATGGGCCCCCCTCTTTTTTTGCAAGCTTGTTGTGATGTTCTTCCAATTTTTGACAGTCACTTTCTGATGGTATCACTCATTTTGACAGTCATCTACTTCCTTGCTCAAATGTTTTACCTATATATGTCTTATCTCTCTCCACTAGAGTTCAGGACTAGAACATACTCTGTTATCCACACCACTTTTAATATATTGCTATGGACATGCTAGGTATTCAAACTCAAAAATATTTATTAAATCCATGAAATTGCATCATGAGAACTTGCTATTTAAAGATAAACTTGTTGAATTAATGTTTAGAAAATGCCTACTTTCTTTTTAATTTCCAAATGCCATATTAAAAACAGTACACATTCGTTGGCTATGTATTCAGTATCAGGTAATGGTCTAGGCACTTTCTCATGAAGTACCTACTTAATTATTACCGAATCCCTGTCAGATGGGAATTACTGCCCTGAATTGCTCATAAAGACAAGACGATGAGATGGTTAAAGACTTGCTCACTATTTCCACTGAGTACTCAGAGCTTGCAATTAAAACTTCCAAGTCCATCGCTCTATACTCCATAATACAGATTCCTTTCTTACATTTTTATTTTTTAAACAGGGCCCCATGGTTCTTAGTTGAATTATAAATACTATTTTTCTAGAATTTTGGTGTAAGAGAAATTGTGATTAACAAAATATGTAAATAATGAACATGTTTATATCTCAAGTTTACTGTCTAATTTCAGTTACTATGAATAATGAGAGAAAGTTACTTCTGTGTCCCTGAAGTAAACTTGGGCCATAATGCAAAGGGAGATGAGATGCAGCAGGGTGCTGTATTTTCATAATTATGCATCTTATGTTCCAAAATGAATTGTTGTTTGATAACAAGGGAAATGCCAATAGTAAGAATTATGGCAAAAGCACATAAGGTTAATCAACATATAATCAAGTTTCAAATATGCACATTTTAGATGTTTTATTTTATTGGTGTTTATGATTTATTATTTAGAAACACTGTTAACTAATATACCAGAATATATTTCCCTATTAAAGATGTCTTAAATGAAAATATTCACACATAACGTGAATTAATTTTTTTATCACACATAGGAGATATATCACTTAAGAGAGATTTTGTTCCACAAATGCAATAACCTACACATAATGAGGTGTCAACTTCTTCAGTGATATTTTGTCTAAAACAAACACACACATACACATATGTACACTTTGGGGGCAATTTAAACAAATTGGGAGAAAAAGACTAGATTAAAAACTCTTTTTTCAGTATTTCCTAATATGTGCTTTATTAAATACAGCACACCCCAAAGAAACAGGAGGGATGCAAAATACAAATGACAGCATTTTCCCACTGACTGAGACTGACCCAGCTTCAGGTTAGAAAAGAAGATGCTTTCACCCAACAGACGGCCATTGGATGGCTTAATGTAAGAAGCCACTGCCATCAGTTCAGTTGCAAACAGACCAAAACCTTAACTCTCATGCTACTCGAGAGCCAATTAGCTCAGTTTATTCTTCTGTCAAGACTAGCAAGCATACCAGGTCAAAGCAAAGCTAAAGCCTGGATGACTGAGAAAATTCAATTATCCCCTCAGACCAATTTACACTTGCTTTTGCTGTGGGCTCTACTGGGGTGCAAGGTTACTGCTAAGGATAATACTTACAGGCAAGGGAAAAAGTAGGTACAGCCTAAGGTTTTTTAAAGTCATACAAAGATTTCTTGAAGATCTCAACTAAAATATTAAAATATTACCAAGATAGAAGCAAAGTAGGTAGATAGGTAGGAACTAACAGGTGTTACAGAGAGTAAACTATATATGGAATCAGACAGATCTGGCTATGAGATAGTGTACATGTCAGTTACATCATTTCTTTGTACCTCAATCTCCTCATCCGTAATATGGCGATAAATTCAGCTGTGAAGATTAAATCACGTGATGCACTTAACAGATGCTAGTACTGTATTTAACCCATAGTAAGTGCTGGCACAGATGGACAGAACTAACATAGAGTGTCTATTAAATCTGAAAGTAATCATGGTTCTTGCTGAACCTCTTCAAAGTTAGGTGGGAAGGCACCTTGGATGAAATCTTCAGTGTGAATCCAGATCCTTAAAGGTAACTCAGTTGATCCCTTACAGGTCTTAACATTTTTAAACCAACTATTGGGTAGAGAACTGATATACCACAATCCCAGTGAGCTATAGAACTATGATAGGTCCCATGCTGGAACTCCTCCAAACTCAGCAATGTTGATTCAAGGAAAAGAGATGGGTTCTGGACTGGACTGGAGTCCCAGAACTTACACTTGTTAGCTCTGTGGTTTTAGTCAAGTGACATGTCCATTGGCTTCCTCACACAATACATACTTTGTTGAACTGTGGTGAGAATTCAATAGATATAAGGTGCTATCACTATTACATTCTCACGGTCACACAAGGTCTCAGGCCAAACTAGCTACTCAGATCATGGGATATAATACACAAGCAGTATAGAGCTACATTCTGTGTCCAGCTGTTGCAAACCAATGGCCATTGCAAGTGTTTACCCTGATGAGCAAAAGGGAGGAAAGAAGAAATTCTTTTTACTGTGGCATGAAAAGGGGCTTATATTTTTCCTGTTTTGGGAGATTCATCATAAAAGTGATCTTGATTCACATATAAGAGATCGGCGATACTCCCCATCACTTCAAGTGCCCTTTCCCACTCATCCTTAATATTTCCTTTATTAAACCCAAAACTTCTCTTAAGTAGTACAGGGTAGCAAAGAATCACATTCACACACACACAAAGAGAGAGAGACAGAGACAGAAACAGAGAGACAGAGAAGGAAGGATAACACAAGAGAATTTCCTAATCTCATACAATGTTCATGAACCCAAACTACTTGTTAATTTTTGTTCAAAATGTTCCATTCTGTTGGAAGGGCCACAAGTACTTTAAGAAATCTATTCCTAAAGTGCAAAAAGGGACAACCTCAGGTAAGTAACTTCCACTCTGTGTAAATTCAAATCAAACAAATTTTATGACTGAGAGAGAAGGGCAGGTGATATTCTGCTCTTTCCATTAGAGAGAAAACCTACCCTGTATAACTTCTCAAAGACTATTCAAAGACATACATTAACTTTATACTTAACAAAATTGAAGGATATTCTGCACCCTCATCACAGGAAAAAAAAGAGAAAAGAATATATCTTTGCATTACGAGCCAGAGACATAATCATTTTTAGCTGAACAAGGATGCCAGAATGGCCAACCAATGCTTTCCCTTTGATTAGCTGGAAAGCAATCAATGCACTCTTGCTAGATTGAAGCTTTCACTCAGAGTAGAAACTGGCCTAAAGTCCAGAAAGCTGGCATTTCAGAGACAAATGCCCAGAAGGGATCTTCACACTTTCACTACAATCCAGGGTTGGCTTATTTATCAGGACCTAAGTTTAAGACTGGGGCTCAAAGAAACTGTTAAGTAATAAGGACTAATGAGACATACTGACCATCCTCAGTATTCATATGTTTCTTTCATTAGCTAAAAGAAACACTTTGGGTTCTTCAGAACTGCTTAGTTTAGCTGTTTTAATAAAGACATCGGATTTTTAAAAAGACTTTAAATGTAGTTTTAGGTTCACAGGAAAGTTAAGAGGAAGGTACAGAGCTTTCTCATGTATTCCTTGTCCCTACACGTGCATAACTTCCCCCATTATCTACATCCCCCAGCAAAGTGGTATGTTTATTACAATTGATAAACCTACACCGACACATCATAATCATCCCAAATCCATAGTTTACATTAGAGTTCACTCTTGGTGTTGTACATTCTATGAGTTTGGACAAATATATAATGACATGTAATCACCATTACAGTATCATACAGAGTAGTTTTAATACCCTGAAAATCCTCTGTGCTCTGCCTTTTCATCCCTCCCTCCCCTCTAACCCTTGGCAACCACTGATCTACTTTACTGTCTACATAGTTTTGCCTTTTCCAGGATGTCATATAGTTGGAATCATATAGCATATAGATTTTTCTGATTAGTTTCTTTCACTTAGTAATATGCATATAAGCTTCCTCCATGTCTTTTCATGGCTTGATGGTTCATTTCTATTTAATGCTGAATAAGATTCCACCGTCTGGATGTACCAAAGATTATTTATCCATTCACTCACTGAAGGATATCTTGGTTGCGTCCAAGTTATGGCAAATACAAATAAAACTGCTATAAACTTTGATGTGAATATTTTTGTGGATGTAAGTTTTCAACTCCTTTGTGTAAATACCAAGGAGTGCAACTGCTGGATCCTGTGGTAGGGATATATTTAGTTTTGTAAGAAACTACTGAACTATCTTCCAAAGTAGCTGTACCATTTTGTCTCAAATGAATGAGAGTTCCCATTGCACTATGTCCTCACCAGCATTTGGTACTATCAGTGTTCCAGATTTTGACCATTCTAATAGGTGTATAGTTATATCTCATTGTTGTTTTAATTTGCATTTCCCTGATGACATATGGAATGCAACATCTTTTCATATGCTTATTTTCCATCTGTATATCATCTTCAGTGAGTTGTCTGTTCAGGTCTTTTGGCCCATTTTTTTCATCAGGTTGTTTATTTTTTATAGTGTTTTAAGAGTTATATTTTGATTAAAAGTCCTTTATTAGATGTATCTTTTGAAAGTATATTCCCCAATCTGCGGCTTTTTTCCCATTATCTTGACATCATCTTTTGCAGAGCAGAAGTTTTTAATTTTAGTGAAGTCCAGCTTATCAGTGATTTCTTTCATGGATCATACCTTTGGCGTTACATCTAAAAAGTCATCATCATACTCAAGATCATCTAAGTTTCAATTTTTTATAAGACTTTTGATTTTTAATAAAGACATTCATTCAATTTAGACACTTATTTAATTTTGAATTTATTAAAGATATGAGGAAATAGGGCTTATAAATCTCAGGATGAGGGGATAAAATATTATTGAGACTTCCACTTCTGTGAAAATGGATTACATGGACTTTTCCCTATTCCTCTCACTAAGCACAACTAAAAATATTAGCTATGTAAGACAAACATAAGAAGACTCTCATCTGGTTTCCACTGATAACATTCATTAGAAAATATACAGATTTTTCAGATACAAAATACATATCTGACAAAGGACCAGTATCTAGTACATATAAAGAAAATTTTTTAGTCTCTATTTCATTTATTTCTGCTCTAATGTTTATTATTTCCTTCCTCCTACCATAAGAACCGGTAATTCCTCTTCTAGGTATTTACCCAAGGAAAATAAAATTTAAAAAGATATATGCACATCTATGTCTACTGTGTTATTTTAAATAGCCAAGATATGGAAGCAATTTAAATGTCCAATGATATATGAATGGATAAAGAAGTGCATGTGTGTGTGTTTGTGTGTGCACAATGGAATGTTACTCAGCCATGAAAAAGAATGAAACCTTGCCATCTGTGGCAACATGGATAGACCAAAAGGTATTACGCAATGTGATTATTATGCAGTAAGTCAGACAGGAAAAGACAAGTGCCATATAACTTCATTTACATGTGAAATCTAAGAAGCAAAACAAATGAACAGGAAAATAAAAACAGACTTATAAATATAGAGAACTGGTGGTTACCAGAGGGGAGGGAGGTGGGGAATGGGAAAACAGGTAAAGGGAATAGAGAGGTACAAACTTCCAATTATAAAATAAATAAATCATGAAGACAAAAACTACAAGATGGGGAATATAGTCAGTAATATTAAAATATCTTTGCGTACTGACAGATGGTAACTATACTTGTTGTGGTGAGAATTTCGGAATGTATATAATTGTCAAATTACTATGTTATACACCTGAAACTAATATAATATTGTAGGTCAACTATACTTCAATAAAAATAATTTAAAAAATTTGTGAGACACAGCTAAAGCAGTGTTAACAGGAAAATTTATAACACTAGAGGCTTATATTTGAAAAGAAAAAAAAAGACTCAAATCAATAATGTAAGTTCCTTTGTCAAAGCTAAAAAGAGAAGAGTGGAAGAAGTGCAAAGCAACCAGAAAGCAGGAAATAATAAAGATACCAGAAAAAAATCAATGAAATTTAAATAAAAAATATAGAAAATCAATGGGAACAAAGCTGACTCTTTGAAATGGCTAATAAAATTGACAGACCTCTAGCAAAACTGACAAAGAATAAAAGAGAGAAGGTACAAATTACCAATATCAGGAATGAAATAAAAGTATCACTATAAATTTTGTAGAGATCAAAAAGCAAATAAGGGAATACTATGAACAACCTTAAATACATAAATATGACAATTTAGATGAAATGGGCCAGTTCCTTGAAAGCTACAAATTACCAAAGCTTATCCAATATTAAACAGATCATTTGAACAGTCCTATAATTATTAAAGAAATTTAATTCATAAATTAAAAATTCTCACAAAAGAAGTCCCCTGGCCTAGAGGTTTCACTGGAGAATTCTGCCAAATGGTTAAGGAATAATTAGCAACAATTCTACACAGTATCTTCCAGAAAATCAAAGAGAAGGGAACATTTTCCAATTAATTTTATGAAGGTAGTATTACCCTAAATAAAAACCAGACAATGACAGTGTAAAAATAAAAAACTATAGGCCTCATGAATAATGACACATTTACTAAAAAATCCCTTGACAAAACATCAGAAAATCATATTTGGCAATGTATAAAAAGAATTATATAATGTGGCAAGTGATGTTTATTCTTGTGGTGTAAAGCATTGATGCAGAAAAATATTTGACAAAATCCAACATCCATTCATGATAACAACTCTCATCAAACATGGAATAAAAGGAAACTTCATCAACATAATAAAGAGCATCTACAAAAATCCTACTGCTAATGTAAAACTTAATAATTAAAGACTGAATGCTTTTCCACTAAAATCATAAACAAGGGAAAGATATCCACTCTCCACACTTATTCAACACAGTATTGGAATTTATAGTCAGAATGATAAGGTAAGTAATAGTAACAAAAGGCATTCAGATTGGAAAGGAGGAAATAAAATTGTCCTTATTTGCAGATGTCATATGTAGAAAATCCCAAGGCATCTAAAAACAAAAACAAACAAAAGAAATTCCCAGGAGTCATAAGTTCAAAAACACGCAAGATCAACACACAAAAAGCAATTACATTTCTTTTTTTAAATTAAAGTATAGACTTCCGGGATGATGGCGGCATGTGCAGGGCGGTGGAAATCTCCTCCCCAAACCAAATATATTTATGAAAATACAGCAAATACAACTATTCCTAAAAGAGAGACCAGAAGATACAGGATGACACCAGCCTGCAGCTATGCCTGAGAGGACTCGGCACCCCGCGAGGCGGGTAAGATCCGCAACCCGCTGGGACCCGAGCACTCCCCCACCCCAGCGCACCATTGGGAGGAGACGATTCAGAGCGGGGAGGGAGTGGAAGAACATACCCGCCGAATAACCAATTCTGGTGATATGCGCCGGGAGCACTGACACACTTCGTGTGGTGTATCAGAGATTGGAGAGACAGAGGTGCAGATTCCGAAATTGCAGGTCCATCCAGCCAGTTCCCCGGGACAAAAGAAAAGCACGTGCTTTTTAAGGGGTCTTAAAGTGACAGGGGCCCAACGGAGGAGCAGGATCGTCCCAGCGCGTTCAGCCAAGCAGGCTGGGAGTCCTGGGGAATTTTGGAACCCTTAGACTGTGGCTGGGAAAAGCAGTCGCACAAAGACTTCCCACAGAAATCAGCAGCCTCCCATTCGTTTCCTCCCCGGCCAGAGTCACAAAGGGCACAGCAGAGCGGCGTGGCGGCAGAATACTGGAGCAGCAGCACCACCTACAGGATCGTCACAGAAACTACACCTGCCAGGCATTTTTTTTGTTTTTTTGTTTTTTTTTTCTCTATTTTCCCTTTCTTCTTTTCTTCTTTTTCTGACCACTTTTATCACCACAAAAAGACAGAGCAATATGGTACAAACAAAATTTACCCAGAAAACCCCAGAACAGACTACCCCAGAGAGGGAGTCTGAAGGGATGGACATGCACAATCCTCCTGAAAAAGAATTCAGAATGAAAGTCATAACCATACTGATGGATCTAAAGAAAAATATGCAAGAGCTAAGGGAGGAAGTGTGGAAAGATTATGCAGAGATGAGACAAGCAATCGATGGGCATAGCAGCAGACTGGACGAGATGCAAGAGACTGTTAATGGAATAGAAATCAGACAACAGGAATACAGAGAAGCTGATGCAGAGAGAGATAAAAGGATCTCTAGGAATGAAAGAATATTAAGAGAACTGTGTGACCAATCCAAACGTAACAATATTCGCATTATAGGAGTACCAGAGGAAGAAGAGAGACAAAAAGGGGTAGAAAGTGTCTTTGAAGAAATAATTGCTGAAAACTTCCCCATGCTGGGGAAGGAAATATTCTCGCAGTCCATGGAAGCCCACAGATCTCCCAACACAAGGGACCCAAGGAAGACAACACCAAAACACATAATAATTAAAATGGCAAAGATCAAAGACAAGGACAAAGTATTAAAGGCAGCAAGAAAGAGAAAAAAGATCACCTACAAAGGAAAACCCATCAGGCTATCATCAGACTTCTCAACAGAAACCTTACAGGCCAGAAGAGAATGGCATGATATATTTAACATAATGAAACAGAAGGGCCTTGAACCAAGAATATTGTATCCAGTACGATTACCATTTAAATATGATGGAGGGATTAAACAATTTCCAGACAAGCGAAAACTGAGGGAATTTGCCTCCCATAAACCACCACTACAGGATATCTTAAAGGGACTGCTCTAGAGGGAAGCATCCCTAAGGCTAAAAAGATGTCACCAGAGAAAATAAAATCATAGCAAAGAAAGCAGACCATCCAAATACTAACTAAAGGCAAAGAATAAAACACCTAGTATGTAAAGAATGGAGGAGGAAGAATAGGAAGGGGAGAGAAATAAAGAAATATCATTCAGTGTTTACAACAACTTAACAAGAAAGTTAAGTTAGACTGTTAGATAGTAAAGAAGCAACCCTTGAACCTTTGGTAACCAGGAATCTAAAGCCAGCAATGGCAATAAGTACATATCTATCGATAATCACCTTAAATGTAAATGGACTGAATGCACCAATCAAAAGACACAGAGTAATAGAATGGATAAAAAAGCAAGACTGATCTATATGCTGCTTACAGGAGACACACCTCAAACCCAAAGATATACAGAGACTAAAGGTGAATGGATGGAAAAAGATATTTCATGCAAACAACAAGGAGAAAAAAGCAGGTGTTACAGTACTTGTATCACACAAAATAGAGTTCAAAACGAAGAAAGTAGCAAGAAATAAAGAACAACATTACATAATGATAAAGGGGTCAGTCCAACAAGAGGATATAACCATTTTAAATATATATGCACCCAACACAGGAGCGCTGGCATATGTGAAACAAATACTGACAGAATTAAAAGAGGAAATAGAAAGCAATGCAGTCATTTTAGGAGACTTCAACATAACACTCACTCCAAAGGACACATAAACCAGACAGAAAATAAGTAAAGGCACAGAGGCACTGAACAACACACTAGAACAGATGGACCTAACAGACATCTGCAGAACTCTACACCCAAAAGCAACAGGATACACATTCTTCTCAAGTGCACATGGAACATTTTCCAGAACAGACCACATACTAGGCCACAAAAAGAACCTCAGAAAATTCAAAAAGATTGAAATTCTACCAACCAACTTCGCAGATCACAAAGGTATAAAACTAGAAATAAATTGTATAAAGAAAACAAAAAGGCTCACAAATACATGGTGACTTAACAACATTCTCCTAATTAATCAATGGGTTAACGACCAAATCAAAACAGAAATCAAAGAATATATGGAGACTAATGACAACAACAACACAAAGCCACAACTTCTGTGGGACGCAGCGAAGGCAGTTCTAAGAGGAAAGTATATTGCAATCCAGGCCTATTTAATGAAGGAAGAACATTCCCAAATGAATAGTCTAAAGACACAATTACTGATATTGGAAAAAGAACAAATGAGGCCCAAAGTCACCAGAAAGAGGGACATAGCAAAGATCAGAGAAGAAATAAATAAAATTGAGAAGAATAAAACAATAGAAAAAATCAATGAAACCAAGAGCTGGTTCTTTGAAAAAATAAACAAAATAGATAAACCTCTAGCCAGCCTCATTAAGAGAAAAAGAGAATGTACACACATAAACAGAAGAAATGAGAATGGAAAAATAATGACGGACCCCACAGAAATACAAAGAATTATAAGAGAATATTATGAGAATCTATATGCTAACAAGCTGGAAAACCTAGAAGAAATGGACAACTTCTTATAAAAATACAACCTTCCAAGACTGACCAAGCAAGAAACAGAAAAACTAAACATACCAATCACCAGCAACGAAATTGAATCGGTAATCAAAAAACTACCCAAGAACAAAACACCTGGACCAGATGGATTCACCTCTGAATTCTACCAGACATATAGAGAAAAAATAACACCCATTCTCCTTAAACTTTTCCAAAAAATAGAAGAGGAGGGAATACTTCCAAACTCTTTCTATGAAGCCAGCATCACTCTAATACCAAAACCGGGCAAAGACCTCACCGAAAATGAAAATCACAGACCAATATCCCTGATGAATGTAGATGCAAAAATACTAAACAAAATATTAGCAAATCGAATTCAAAAATACATCAAGAGGATCATACACCATGATCAAGTGGGATTCATCCCAGGGATGCAAAGATGGTACAACATTCGAAAATCCATCACATCAACAAAAGAACAGAAAGCACATGATCATCTCCATAGATGCTGAAAAAGCATTTTACAAAATTCAGCACCAGCACCCATTCATGATTAAAACTCTCAACAAAATGGGTATAGAGGGCAAGTACCTCAACATCATAAAGGCCATATATGACAAACCCACAGCTAACATCATACTTAACAGCAAGAAGCTGAAAGCTTTTCATGTAAGATCGGGAACAAGACAGGGATGCCCACTCTCTCCACTGTTATTCAACATAGTACTGGAGGTCCTCGCCACGGCAATCAGACAAAACAAAGAAATACAAGGCATCCAGATTGGTAAAGAAGAAGTCAAATTGTCACTATTTGCAGATGACATGATATTGTACATAAAAAACCCTAAAGACTCCACTCCAAAACTACTAGAACTAATATCTGAATTCAGCAAAGTAGCAGGATACAAAATTAACACAGAGAAATCTGTTGCTTTGCTATACACTAACAATAAAGTAACAGAAAGAGAAATCAGGAAAACAATTCCATTCACAATTGCATCAAAAAGAAGAAAATACCTAGGAATAAACCTAAGCAAGGAAGTGAATGACCTATACCCTGAAAACTACAAGACACTTTTAAGAGAAATTAAGGAAGACACTAACAAATGGAAATTCATCCCATGCTCTTGGCTAGGAAGAATACATATTGTCAAAATGGCTATACTACCTAAAGGAATCTACAGATTCAATGCAATTCCTATCAAAATACCAACAGCCTTCTTCAATAAAGTGGAACAAATAATTCTAAAATTCATATGGAACCACAAAAGACCCCGAATAGCCAAAGCAATCCTGAGAAGGAAGAATAAAACAGGGGGAATTACGCTCCCTTACTTCAAGCTCTACTACAAAGCCACAGTAATCAAGACAATTTGGTTTTGGCACAAAAACAGACCCACAGACCAGTGGAACAGAATAGAAAATCCAAACATCAACCTAAACATATACAGTCAATTAATATATGATAAAGGAGCCTTAGATATACAATGGGGAGATGACAGCCTCTTCAGCAGCTGGTGTTGGCAAAACTGGACAGCTACATGTAAGAGAATGAAACTGGACTACTGTCTAACCCCATATACAAATGTAAACTCAAAATGGATCAAAGACCTGAATATAAGTCATGAAACCGTAAAACTCTTAGAAAACAACATAAGCAAAAATCTCTTGGACATTAACATGAACGACTTCTTCATGAACATATCTCCCCAGGCAAGGGAAACAAAAGCAAAAATGAAGAAGTGGGAGTATATCAAGCTGAAAAGCTTCTGTACAGCAAAGGACACCATCAGTAGAACAAAAAGACATCCTACAGTATGGGAGAACATATTTATAAATGACGTATCTGATAAGGGGTTGACATCCAAAATATATAAAGAACTCACTCACCTCAACAAACAAAAAGCAAATAATCCAACTTAAAAATGGGCAGAGGACATGAATAGACACTTCTCCGAAGAAGAAATTCAGATGGCCAACAGGCACATGAAAAGATGCTCCACATCGCTAATCATCAGAGAAATGCAAATTAAAACCACAATGAGATATCACCTCACACCAGTGAGGATGGCCAACATCCGAAACACAAACAACAGCAGATGTTGGCGAGGATGTGGAGAAATGGGGACCCTCCTACACTGCTGGTTGGAATGTAAACTAGTTCAACCATTGTGGAAAGCAGTATGGAGGTTCCTCAAAAAACTCAAAATAGAAATACCATTTGACCCAGGAATCCCACTCCTAGGAATTTACCCTAAGAGTGCAGCAGCCCAGTTTGAAAAAGACATATGCACCCCTATGTTTATCACAGCACTACTTACAATAGCCAAGAAATGGAAGCAACCTAAGTGTCCATCAGTAGATGTATGGATAAAGAAGATGTGTACATACACACAATGGAATATTATTCAGCCATAAGAAGAAAACAAATACTACCATTTGCAACAACATGGATGGAGCTGGAGGGTATTATGCTCAGTGTAATAAGCCAAGCGGAAAAAGACAAATATCAAATGATCTCACTCATATGTGGAGTATAAGAACAAAGAAAAAAACTGAAGGAACAAAACAGCAGCAAACTTTCAGAACCCTAGAACGCACTAATAGTTACCAAAGGGAAAGGAACTGAGGAGGATGGGTGGGAAGGGAGGGACAAGGGGAAAAAGGGGCAGTACGATTAGCAGATGTAATGTCGGGGTTCGCGGGGACGGCTGTACAACTCAGAGAAGACAAGTAGTGATTCTATAGCATCTCACTACACTGATGGACAGTGACTGTAATGGGGTATGTGGTGGGGACTTGATGATAGGGAGAGTCTAGTAACTATAATGTTGCACATGTAATTGTAGATTAATGATACCAAAATTAATTATAAAAAAATAAATTAAAGTATAGTTGATAAACACTGTTTTATTAAGGTATCATTGAGATACACTCTTATGAAGTTTTCCGATGATCAACATTGTGATTACTACATTCACCCATATTATCAAGACCCCCCCCAAACCCCATTGCATTCACTGTCCATCAGCATAGTAAGATGCCATAGAGTCACCACTTGGGGATATACACTTTTATATTGGTTTCATGTAAATAGCATTGTGGTACTCCAGTTACTGTATTATTAAATTACATTTCTATATACTAACAGCAGATGCATGAAAACAAATTTTTAAAAACACCATTTACAATTGCTGCAAAGTAAATGAAATACTTTGGTGTAAGTCTAACAGAATACCTATAGGACAGGTATGCTGAAAACTACAACAATGCTGATAAAAGAAATCAAAATAGACCTAAGTAATCACACTGTGTTCATGGACTATAAGGCTCAACATAGTAAAGATGTCAACTCTCTCCAAATTCATACACAGATATAGTGCAATTCCTATAAAAATCTCATCAAGAGATTTTTCAGGTATAGACACAATTATTTTAAAAGGCAGAGGAACTAGGAACAAAATAGAAAATCCAGAAACAGACCTAAACAGATATGCCCAACTTATTCCTGACAAAGTTGCAAGAACAATTTAATGGAGGAATGATAGCCTTTTCAACTGGTGTTGTTACGATTAGACAACTATAGATCCAAAAATAAACCTCAGCATAAGTCTCATATTTACACACAAAAAACTCAAAATGGATCATAGACTTAATGTAAACATAAAACTAAAATGTACAAATATATATGCGTGTGTGTGTGTGTGTGTGTGTGTGTGTGTGTGTGTGTGTGAGTGAGTGTGAATTTAATGAGAAAAGTAGTCTTGTTGTCAGGCAATCTAATCTGGACAGATCTCCCTGAGTGCTAGGTGAGACCTCAACCTGGGAAAAGGTTCTTGACTCTGATCAAGAAAGAATTCCTGAACAGGTCAAGCAGGTATAAAGAGTAGTTTTATAAAGCAAAGTACACGCTCAAGGAGGGAGTGTAGGCATGACCCAGAGGTGACCAGCCAAACAGTTCTTAAACTTTACACCAAAAGCATGATCCATTAAAGGAAAAATTGATAAATTGGATTTAGGTTACATCATTCATTCCTTTTTTTCATCCATTCTTTACTGTTACCAAAGATTATTATGTGCTGCATGCTAGGACTTTAAGATGATTAAGATGTTGTCTCCACCACCATCAACAGAACAAAAAGATGACCTACAGCATGGGGGAATGTATTCGTAAATTATTTATCTGATAACACGTTAACATCCAAAATGAGTAAAAAACTCATACACCTCAACACCAGAAAAACAAATAACCCATTAAAAAATGGGCAGAGGACCCAAACATTTTTCCAAAGACCAAAATATGGCCAACAGACACATGAAAAGATGATAATCATCAGGGAAATACAAATCAAAACCACAATGAGATATCATCTCACACCAGTTAGAATGGCCCATAACCAAAAGACAAAAAATAACAAGTGTTGGTGAGGATGTAGAGAAAAGGGAACCCTCCTACACTGTTGGTGGGAATGTAAATTGGAGCAGCCACTGTGGAAAGCAGTATGGAGGTTCCTCAAAAAACTAAAAATAGAAATACCATATGACCCAGTAGTCCCACTTCTAGGAATTTACCAGGTGAAAACAAAATCCCTTATTTGAAAAGATATATGCACCCCTATGTTTATTGCTATGTTATTTGTTATAGCCAAGATATGGAAGCAATCAAAGTGTCCATCAATAGATGAATGGATAAAGAAGATATGGTACATATACACAGTGGAATATTATTCAGCCATAAAAAAAGAAATCCTGCCATTTGCAACAACATGGATGGACTGAGAGAGTATTATGCTAAGTGATATAAGCCAGCAGAGAAAGACAAGTGCCATATGATTTCATTTAAATGTGGAATCTAAAAATGAAACAAAACAAAATGAACAAAATAGCAGTAGACCACAGTATAGTAAAAAGTATATAGCAGTAGACTTATAGATGAGAAGTGGTTGGGGTGAGTGGGTGGGGTGGTTAGGTGGGATAAAGGGACGCAAAAATTCTCAGTCATAATGTAGCTTGGTCATGGGGATGATAAGTACAGCATGGAGAATATAACCAATGATTCTGCAACATCTTCCTATGTGAACAGATAGTAACTGCACTAGTAGGGGTGAGGATTTAATAATATGGGTAATTGTTGAACTACTGTCTTTTATACTTGAAACCAATATAAGATTGTACATCAATGATACTTCATTTAAAAAAAAAGATGCAGTCCCTGCCTTCAAGGAGCTCATAGTTTAGTAGGGAAAGGAGATACCTAAGCTGATAGTTACAAGATGTGGTAAGTGCAGAGAAGAGAGAACCATGAACTCTCCCATGGGAATGAGGAATGGCTTGTAATATGTAATGAGGCCCTTTAGCAATGAGCAGGTTTACCAAATAGAGAAGGGGTGGGAGACTATTCCAAGGAGGGAGAACAAAATCTGTAAAGGCAAGACTTGCGAGAGTATAATGTGTGTTTTGGGAATTGTTAAAATGTTTAAGGAGGCTAAAAGCATGAGGTGTGAAAGAACACATATTTGAAGTAGAATCAACAGGATTTGGTAACAGATTAGATAAGAATGAAATGGGTAGCTAAGAGGAGGGTTCAAAATGCTTCTGTAAGTCATACTTTAGGGGACTAGGACTATTAAATGAGATCAGAACAGGAAAGGAAGGGGGGAATTCTTGTGTGTGGAGTTGAGGGGTAGTATCAAGACCTGGTAAGGTTGAGAACCTATGTTTGTACACGAAAATGTCCTTCAGACGACTGGAAATATGAGGTTGTCATTCAAAAAATGACATCCTAGGCTAGAGATGTAAATGTGAGAGGTATCATCAGCATTCAGGTAGTTGACGCCATGGTAGTAAATCATGTAACATATTGAAAGGACAGTGAGAAGATGGGTGGGGGACAAAAAAAATTGATAGAACAAAGTTCAATGTTCTTTTTTGACTGATTGCCATTCAGTTTTCACACAAGTAGTTTAGATTCCCCTCAATGCATTAACATTTAGAGAAGTCTGGCTTGAATAAAACAAAGAGAAGAAAAGGCTGCAGTTCATCCATTTCTCAGCCATTGCTGCCAACACCCTTCTCCTCTTGTGTCTGAGCATGACATCTCTGGGGAAGTAAGATCTTCTGAGGTCAGTAATGAAATATATGTAGTTTTCTTTGATAAATTATCACTGACTACAGAAAGTGATTTGGAAGTCTAGAAGACCTAGCTAAAATCCCTCCTGTTAAAAATGATGCCATTTCTTCTTGTGCTGTCCTTAACGGGAAAAGAAAACAGTTAGATACCCTGCTGTGTATATCACAGAATGTGTTTTCTGGGATGGACAGCATGGAAAAGTAGATTTTTCAAGAAAAATGAAGTGGCTGATGAGAAGTTTTAGGGTTGACAGGGAAAAGGGGGTGGATAGAGGAGACCATGGGACTCAATTCTTGGTATTCTAGAAAAGCTGATTTATTTTTCTAGTGAATACTTTTCAATACTTAAAGGCAGTTGTTAAATCATTTCATGCTGTCTTGCAAAACAAGTATATAAAGAGTCCAACACAAAGCTTATTTATTTTGCGAGCCAAAACTCCTCCATGAACATTAATGGTTGTGAAATTATCTAAGTTGGCATTTTTGTTTTTGTTTTTTAAACTATGTATGGCAAGTAGCTATTTCTAGAGGTCTAAAAACTTTATCTTTTCTGGGTTGAATAATCTTGTTTCTTTACAAAGCCTTCATTTGAATGACTTTCCTATTCACTAAACATTTTATAGCACTTCCTGGATTGCTCACCAAATTCTCTGCACCCATCTTTAGCTATTATGACAGGATCATTTAACTCTCTAATCAAAACCTGTATTTTAATATTGTTAAAAACATTCTGTTCTGTGCAAGGGATACAAGCCATTGAATAAAACATTTCAGAGAAAAAGAAGTGTCAGGCACTGTTGCTAAAGGAGGTAAGCTGCCTTGGGATATTAATTAAGTCTGGTTATTGTATCCAAATTAAATCAGCATCTCCTAAACCCACGTTAAAAAGCAGCAAGGTAGAAGGAAGAGAAGAAATGCAAAAGAGAAAAATAGAAAATATCTCCTGCTTAAGGAAGGAGAGAAAAGAGATTTTTATTTCTTTTGAAGGTACTCTTTTCTCTATGAATTGTGCCTGGTAAGGAAGGACAAAAATGATAGAAGGAAATCTGGAAGCAAGGAGGTTGAAAAGGTAAATTTGGAGTTTTTCACTGGTTAGCTCCAAAAGCCAAGGGAGGGGGAACAGCTTATCTGTAGCCAACATAGTGTGAATTACAACTAATCACTGAGAGAGGCAGGCCTGGGTGTGTTGGACACTGAGTGACCCACGGATGAGAACATGTCAGGGAGCTTTTTTTATTTTGTTTGTGTTAAGATTTGGGGTGAGGTGATAAAAGCAAAGTGAAGGAGTATCAGACATGATAGTGGCATAGCTGTTTATTGTTTTTAAAAATTGCTTTAAAATTGCCTGAGGTGTTGGTTAATGTTAAGCTAAGCTGTTTTAACATCAGTATGTATGATATTTTTTAAAGAGAAAAGGCATAATTTTTTCTTATACCAATATAGTAAAACATAAAGAGAAAATTTGACTTGTCTAGAGAGACCAAATCTGGAAAAATAAATAGGTAAATACCAAGTATCTTAGCTACATGGTCTCATTTCATGGTCAGAAGAACTCATCGAAAAGGAGATGAGAAAAATGTCTCAGAGATGTTAGAGAACATGTTCAACCTATCAGTCCACTGCTCATATTATATTGGTGTTCTTAAGTGTTCTTTCCAAAGGATCACTTATTCATTTATCAAGTTTTTGTTAAACAAATACTATATTCTAGGCCCTGAAGCCATGTTGTGAAGTCAATAGTGAGCAACACAATGTCCTAACTTTAGGGAGCTTTCACTGTTTCTGGCCAACAAGTTTTGGGCCAACAGGTTTGAGTCTTCTCCAACCTGCTGGCCTCCCATTCCAAATTCTATCATCTGCCTAATCAATCAGTATTCTCAAAGCTATGTCCCTGTGTTCAACTCAAGTACAAGTCACTGAACAATGAGAAAACAAAATGATCAACCAGTGTTTTGTCTGACAAAATCAACCAAATTAGTGTAGGAAAAAGCTATTAGGTCATATCCAGTCCATCCCTCTGGGAACCACTCCTTGTATTATGCTACATTATTTCTCAACTACATTGTCCTGTGTAATTGTAAATAATTATAAATGACTCAGTGGCAGGGTTTCCACTATTTCCTCTCAAGGGTTAGCCACAATCTAGTAATTTTCAGTGTCAAGATGTTTTTTCTGATAGTCTACCTAAATAGCCTGTCTTGATTTCATTTAATTATGCTCTGATCTACCCTGATCGCATTCTATGAAGTTCCTTATTTGATGTTGTATTTATACCCTTCAAATAGAGCTACATGGCTATCACACCCTATTTCATCCCTTCTGCAAGAGTTAGTTGGCTGAGTCAAGCTAAGTTCAATAGAGGAAACGCTGCAAGCCTGCCATGACTTGTAGCCACCTCAGTATATCCTACCCTGTACAGAGAAAGCCATGTATAGATAGCTCCCGACTTATGATGGTTTGACTTATGATTTTTTGACTTTATGATGGTGCAAAAGTGGTATGCATTTAGTAGAAGTGTAATTCAAATTTTGAATTTTGATCTTTTGCCTGGTTAGGAATGTGTGGTACAGTACCCCTCTTGATGCCGGGCAGCAGCAGCAAACCACAACTTCCAGTCAGACACATGATCATGAGGGTCAACAGCCAATACACTTATGACCATTCTGTACCCATACAACCATTCCATTTTTCACTTTCAGTACAGTAGTCAATAAGTTATATGAGGTATTCAATACTATATTATAAAATAGGCTTTGTGTTAGATGATTTTGCCCAACTGTGAGCTAATGTAAGTGTTCTGAGTACGTTTAAGATAGGCTAGGCTAAACTATGATGTTTGGTAGGTTAGATGTATTGAATGCATTTTCAACTTAGGATATTTTCAATTTAGAATGGGTTTATTGAGACACAATCCCATCAAAAAATGAGGAAAGTCTGTAATCTCTTGCAGTTTTGGGGTCAGACCCTCCAGGTCTGTGCCTATATAGCAGGCAGTGGTATGGATGTCCAGAGGCTATAAATTGCATTTAAACTACCTCTTTTGTCATTTCTATTTTTCTATTTCTCTAGGATACAGAACCACCTCTTTACCTAATTTTTCTAACCACATCTTTTGACAATAGTAGAACACATCCAACTTCTCAAAAGAACATCTTAGAAGATTTTGTTGACTCTCAGTTCAGAGTTCTTCCATTAATTCACATATTAACATTCATTGGAAATCAGCAGTGCCATATCATGTATACTGGCAATGTATACCATGTGAATCTGACACATTCCTCTTCTTCAGGGAATTCATACTATAATAAAGGAGGTAAATACATCCTTCTCACCAACTTACTACCTGTCTCCTTTGCTAAAGATTACTGTTTACATGTACAATTCCTTACATCCCATTTACCCTTCATTGAAATCAGGCCTCTGCCCCTAAAGTTTTAACGAAAACTTTTCTGCAAACATCAACCAATAACTTAACTAGCAAATTCTATAGCCTCTTTTCAATATTCATACAAGAACATTTAACATTATTTATTGGTGGCCTGCTCCTTCTTGAAACCCTCCGCCTTCCCTTGGTTTCCATGCCACCACTCGCCCACATGTCTCCTGCACCTCTATAATTGCCCTTTCTTTGTCTCTTCACACCCTCCCCTCCTTGCCTCTCACTCTCACCTCATGGCTTCCCCTTATATTTGAATTAAAAAGAGAAGCACTAAGAACACATCATGCTCATCTTTCCAACACTTCATCACCAACAAAGCTTGCCTTAGCTTTTCTTACTATAGATGAATTATACTTATTTTTTATCAAACTTCAATCACCCACTTCTACTCCAACCTCCCCAAAGACATTACTGCTACAATTACCCCTTCTTTTCTATACCATAAGTTTCTGCCTCACTACTGGATGATCCCACTAGTATTCAGATATTTGATATTCCTGATTTAAAAGAAAATCTCCCTTTCTTGATCCCATTTACTTTCCAGCTAATACTCCATTCTTCTGTACTCCTTCACAGCTAAGTGCCTAGAAAGATTCACTATCTTCACTTTTTCACTTCCTATTCTTTCATGAAACAATCTATTCAGGTTTTTCTCTCCAACATTCCATTGTCAAGGTTGCCATTGGCTTCCATATTGTCAAAATCAACAGTCAATTCTCAGAATTAATGTTTCATCAACACATGACACACTTAACTGCTCTTTCTTGAATCAGTTTCTTCACTTGGGTGGTAACCACTCACTTCTGGTTTTCCTCAGACCATACTGGCCACTTCTCAGCTTATTTGTTTGGTTCCTTCTCAGCTTATTTGTATAAACATTGGACGATCCTAGCGCTCCGTCCAAGAACCTTTTCTCTTTGCTGTCTACACTCAACCCACTAGTGATCTCATCTAGTCTCAAAGATTTACTTTTCAGAAGGTAACTCCAAAATGTATATATTTAACATTGACTTATTTCCTGAACTTTAGACTCATCTGATTTCTTACTAACCATTGACATCTGGCTTTCCAATGGACATCTCAAACTTAATATATATAAAACCAAGCTATTTATTCCATATGTCTTCCCACCACTCATCAACCTTCTCCTCCAGTCTTTCCCACCTCAGTAACTGGCACCATCCAGTTATTCAGGCCAAAAGCAAATAATCTTTTATTCTTTGCCTACCCACTCCATACCACAATCCTGCCCAACTCACACTTAATCCATTAACAAGTCCTCCAAAACGAATCCCACATCCAACTACATTTCCCTATGTCCGCTACTAAAACCCAAGCCCAACTCATAACCACCTCTTGCCTCAATTATTACAATTAGCCTTCTAATAAATTTCCCTGTGTCCTCACTACAGCCTACAGTCTGTTCCCCATATAGCAGCCAGGGTGTTCATCTCTAAGTCCAAAACAAATCATACTGCTGTCTTGCTTAGAATAGCTTCCCTCTGCAATTAGAATAAAACTGAACTCCTTACCAGAGCTTATGAGGCCCTATGTGATTGTGTCCCTGACTATCCCTTCAACTTCGTCTCCTTTTGTACTTCTTTTTGCTTACTACACTCAGGTTCCTGTACCTTTCTTTGGATTCTTGAATACATGTATTTTCCCATTTAAGGGCTTTTACATTTCATATCCTTATGTGTGGAATGCTCTTCCCCCTAGATCTTTACATGGCTGCCTCTCTCTCATCACTTAATTCCTAGTTCAAATATCTTCAGAGAGGCCTTCCCCGAACCATCCAAAGTCTTCTTTGTCCCTACTGCATCCACCATACCTACATTCAGTCATTTTATGTGCTTCTACACTGCTTTGTTTTATTTAACAGTACTTATCAATAACTGATATTATACAATATGTTTACTTGTTTGTGATTATTGTCTACTTCCTCTACTCCCACTAAAATACCAGCTACATGAGGGAAAGGACTATCTTATTCACTGCTATATCCTCAGTTCCTACAAGGCTACCTGGCACACAGTATGGCCCTAGTAAATATTTGCCTGACGAATTAATTAAAAAAGGAATAGTTCTTCTCCCTGTGTCTAGCTCTTGAATATATCCCCCAGGATCTTGACCCAGTCCTCTTCCCTTCCCCTCTATGCTACTCTTTTTGGAAGAAATGTCCCACCCCCAATGGCTGCAATTACCATCTACCCAAATAACACCTAGTCTAATTATTGAGTCCTTGTTTCTTTCCTGTACGGAAGAATTACAGTTACAGTTGCCTGCTGGACATTTCTACTCAGAGATCTTACAGATGCTTGAAACTGTACATGTTCAAAACTAAACTTAGTATTTTCCTTCCTTCTGATATAATGTATAGAAAGTATCTAGTCAAATATTCAGTACCTATTAGGTACTCAGTGATTGCTGGTTCTTGTAAGTCCATCTAGTTTATTAAACAAGAAACTTGGACTCATCATTGACTTATATTTATTTCCTTTATTGAACCTACCCCCTCAGTTTTCAAGTATTTGGACTTATGACAACCCAACACTCTTGGGATTCTCAGCCTTTAGTCCTTGCTATAGTAACCCTGATTGCCCTTGCCTGGCACGCATTCATTCAATTCAATTAGCTATTACATGAGTATTGAGCTTGTACCCTGTTAGGCACAATGATGGCTATGTTAGAGATACAAGGATAAATAATACATGAACACTGCCCAAAATTTACATGGGGAAACAGGTTTGTAAACAGGCTATTAGCAAGATAGAATAAGCAGTTCTAGATAAGGGAAATCAGAGGGTGCTGTTTATGGGAGGAAAAAATACAATTCAGGAATGAAAGAGCTAAGGAAAGTGTCTTAGAGGGGGTAAAGCCTTGGGCAAGTCTTAAATGTTAAGCGTTAGCTAGGCAAAAAAGAGGAAGGAGCACTCATCATTCCAGGAGCAAAGTATGAAAAGACACAGAGACGTGAAAGATGATATTATAGTTAGGAAAGTGCATGCTGTTGAATATGGCTGTAGCATACAGTGTAAGCTTGTGTGGAGATAAGTAGGGGTTATATTCTAAAGGGCATTGATCAACCAAATTAAGGAGTTTGGATATTATCCTAAACACAATAGGGAACCTTGAAGGGTTTTGGTGAGTAAGGGCTTCATGACCAAATTTACATTTAAAAAGGAGACTCTTGTTGCAGTGTGGAGAATAAATTCAGGAGGTTGGGAACATGGCAGTACTGGAGGTAGATAAACTAGTTAAGAGACTATTGCAATGAACAAACAAAAGAGGAGAAATCTGAGAAATGTCCAGCAAGTAAAAATTGCCAGAACTTGCTCAGTTAGATATAGCAGTGAGTAGTTGAGAAAACTGAGTTTACTGTGAACTATTTACTTATACAAGGATACACAGGAGAAGCAGATTTTATTAAGTACTGGAAGTGAAGGTTAACATGTTTAGTATATACATGTGGAGATTTTGAGATATCTGTGGGGGCATATGAATGGAGTTTTCCAGAAAGAAGTGGGATATATGGAGAGTGCTGTGGGAAAGAATGAGATTTATAAGTCTTATTTGCTAAGGAAAATTGTGAGAATGAATTAAAATCACCCAGACTGTGTAGTATGAGAACAGTAGAGAATCTTGCACAGAACTTTGGAAATATATAATATTTAAGGGGAAAGTGGAAGATAAGAAACCATAGAAAAGGAATAGACAAGAGAAACCAAAGAAAAACTGGGGAAGAATAGTGTTACTGAAGCTAGAGAAAGGAAATTTTGAGAAGGAAGCAGTCTTCAACAGTGTTAAGTACTGAGGAAAGGATGTATAGGTTGAATGGTATCTCCCAGCACCCCAAATTCGTATCTACTCAAGACCTCAGAATATAACCTTATTTGGAAATAGGACCTTTGTGGATGTACTTACTCAAGATGAGGTCATACTATGGATGTACTTACTCAAGATGAGGTCATACTAGATGAAGATAGGTCTTAAATCCAATGACTGTGTCCTTATAAAAAGACCATGCAGATGCAGAGACACAGGGAAAATGTTAAGTGCAGGTGGAAGCAGGGATTGGAGTGATACATCTACAAGCCAAGGAATGCCAACTGTTGCTGGCAACCAACAGAAGCCACAAAGAGACAAGAAAGGATTATTTCCTAGAGCGTTCAGAAGGAGCGTGGCCCTGTGAACATCTTGGTTTTGGACTTCTAGCCCCCAAAACTATGAGAAAATTTCTGTTGTTTTGGGTGCCCAGTCTGTCATACATTTTTTTTACAATTTATTTTATTTTAGTATCATTAACCTACAATTACATGAGCAATATTGTGATGATTAAACTACCCCCTTCATCAGGTCCCCCCCACCGACCCTATTACAGTCACTGTCCATCAGCGTAGTGAGATGAGAATCACTACTTGTCTTCTCTGAGTTGTACAGTCCCCCCCGTGCCCCCCCACCCTATGTCTGCCAATCGTAAGGCCCCTTTTACCCTCTTATCCCTCCCTTCCCGCCCTTCTTCCCCAGTCCCTTTCCCTTTGGTAACTATTAGTCCATTCTTGGGTTCTGTGAGTCTGCTGCTGTTTTGTTCCTTCAGTTTTTTTTTTTTTTGTCATACATTTTTAATGGCAGCCCTAGCAACTAATACAGAGATGAAATAAGATAAGAACTGAAAAATGTCTATTGCTTTAAATTGTTAACAGGTCACTGGTAATGTTGGCCAGAGTCACTTGAGGGATATGATGGGGATACAGAATTAGATTGCTATGTGCTTGTGAGTGGAAGAGTAGAAATAGTGAGCGTAGACAACTTTTCAAAGTAGTTTATCTATGAAAGAAAAAAGGGCAATATCTAAACATGAACATAAGTCTGAGAAAGGTTGTTTTCAAAATGGGAGAGACCTGAGCTGGTTTGTAGACATGGACGACAGAACCAAGGCAAAGACAAGGGTGACAGGCTGACAATATATGAAAAGGGAGAGTGGGAATCAAAGGAGTGAGATTTCTTCAAGAAGTGGAGGGATTTGAGATTCAGGCCACAGATGAAATAATTGGGTATCTCCAAGTAAATATATAAACTCTTTTAATACATATCCCTTTGGATTTCAGGAAGATAAGGAAAGAAAAAAGTCATTTAGACCCATCTATAAAGGGTCTTCAGTCCTGGAATGAAATATTCAGCCTTTATTATGGAATTGGTATTTTTTTGTTTTGAGAAAGGGAATGACATGACCCAGGCTAAGCACAATTGAGATCTCATAACTCATGAGTTTTACCTACAGCACAATTATGGCTGATTGAAATGAATACAGAGATGTGCTTTAGGGAGATTCATTTAGCAGAATTACAGAGAATGCATTGGAGGGCATCCAGACAAGAGGTACAGTCTCTGGCAGTAATAGGAAGAAGGCAAAGGAGATAAATGAGATGGATAATAGAAACTCTGCAGCAGGAACTCAGAAAGGTCTTGGGGTGTTAGGGATAAAAGAGGAAATTGAAGAGGATTCTACCATTGTGAGTTTGACTTACAGGGGTGGGAAATATGCCATGGACAGAAATAGAGATATCATGGGAGCATGCTGGGTGAGGGGTAGTAATGCACACTTGGGAATGCAATCTGTGGTTTAGGAAGAAGGTAAAGCTGGGCAAAGGAATCTGGCAGTCTCCTATATCCAGCAGAGATGAAAACCTTGGAAGTGCATCAGTTCATAAAATAAGAGTTGTCAGAAGGAAAAGATAAGATAAAGGATAGAATCACAAATGTTCTTTGGGTATAGAAAGAAGATATTTCCCTCAAGTGCAGGGAGGCTTTCTAGAGGAGTAGTAAACGTGAGATATCCCAGAAACAGTGGAAATAACACTTGACCGGTAGCAGAAGTTGCTGTTATAGTCCTACCACTGTTAATTCCAAGATGTGTGGCCTTTAAAAAGTCCTTTCTCATCCTGAGCCTGTTTTTTACCTATAAAATGGGGTTTCTTAATGTACTCATTACCAAGACCCCTTTTAACTCTGACATTATGTTTTGATTGCAAACTTGACTAGTGCATAGCTAGACTTTGGTTTGGCAGAGGGGGTGGAAAACTTTCTACGTCAAGGAACAACATAAAAAAGGCAAAGAAGCACATTTAAGAAATGAGAAGTAAACCGATTTAGAGTTAGTTGTTTTTCACACCTTGAACTATACAACCTAATGATTATTCTGATTGATGATTATTAAGGTACTGTATGATTGATAATAGCATTAGGTCTATATCATCAAAAGTGTTAGCCATTAAAAGAAAATTTGTGCAATAAAGTTTTAACCAGTATGGTACTCCCTGCTAAAATCAGTACTGAAGGATAAGTGCTGCCTTCCTTTTTATTTATTGAGGAAAAGGAAAAGAACAGTTACCAGGCACTTTTATATGTTTGACCAAAATGCAATTTCCCTAATGGCAAGATTTTCTTTTTAAATCTGTTATTAATTGCTGTATCGCCAATACCTGGAGTAGTGCATAGCACATAGTCAGGATTCAACAGATACGCTTTGAAAAACTTGGAAGTAAAAAGACATAAAATCTTATTTAATCCTTACAATAAACTTGCAAAAGAGGCACTACTATTCTCATTATACAGGTGGGAAAAATAGCGAAAGGAGGTTCTATAAACTTGTTTAAAGTCACAAAGCTAGTAGGGGTAGTACTAGGGTCAAACACAATAGACTGTAAGTTCCATATGCGCTTATAGGGAGGTGTCTGTCTTATTCTTCATGGTGTCCCCAGAAGGTAGCCAGTATCTAGATTATAGTAGCACTCAATAAATACTCTTGAATAGGAGGAAGCAAGCAAGCAAACACATTTTTGTGTGAGCACAAATAACAATTCATTTTGCCCTATACCAACCACATCATCACTACATTCAAAAGAACAGTAGAATCTCAAGAATCCATCAGTCAGCCTTGTGTGTATGTTGCTTTAAACATTATGTGATTTTTAAATTCATTCTCACTTGTGCACTGTGATGTTTCTCTTTCAGTCCTTTTAACCTTTATATATAATCTCAAGGTCTGTTTTGAGGTTGCTTTGTACTAGAAGCCAGCAAACTTTTTCTGTAAATGGTCAGGTAGTGAATATTTTAGGCTTTGAGGGACATAGGTCTGTGTTGCAACTACTCAACTCTGCCATTGCAGTATAAAAGCAGCCATAGACAGCATGTAGATGGATGAGCATGCCTGTGTTCCAATAAAACTTTATTTACAAAAATAGGTGGTAGGCCAGATTTGGCCACAGACCATAGTTTATCTACTCCTGTTTTATACTGTGAAGCTCCTACTATCCCTGATATATTTTTTTTTCAGGTGTACATTTTGATATTTTTATACACTGCAAAATGATCACTACAATAAGTCTAGTTATCATCTATCATAACACAAAGTTAAAAAAAATTTTTCTTGTGATAAGAAGTTTTTTCTTAATTAAAGTATCATTGATATACAATCTTATAAAGGATTCACACGAACAACATTGTGGTTTCAACATTCACCCATACTATCAAGTCCTCACTGCCCCCATTTGTGATAAGAACTTTTAATATTTACTCTTAGTAACTTTAAAATATGCATTTTAATATTGACTATAGTCACTATACTGTACATTACATTCCCATGACTTATTTTACAACTGGAAGTTTGTATCTCTTGATTGCCTTCACCCATTTCACCCACCTCAGGACACCCCTACCCTCTGGCAACAACCAATCTGTTCTCTGTGTGTATGAATTTTGTTGTGTTTTTGTTTGCTCATTTGTTTTGTGTTTTAGATTCCACCTGTAAGTGAAATCATATGGTATTTGTCTATCTCTGTCTGAATTATTTCACTTAAAATAATATCATTGAGGTCCATCCATGTTGCTGCAAATGAGAAGATTTCATTATTTTTTATGGCCGAGTAGTATTCCATTGCATATATGCACCACATCTTCTTTACCCATTCAACCATCGATGGACACTTAGGTAGTTTCCATATCTTGGTTATTGTAAAAAATGCTGCAGTGAACAATGCATATATCTTTTTGGATTAGTGTTTTCACTTGCTTTAGATAAATACACAAAAGTGAAACTGCTGGACCATTTGTTAGTTCCATTTTTAATTTTTTGAGGAAATTCCATACTGTTTTCCATAGTGACTGCACCAATTTACATTCTCACCAACAGTGCACAAGGCTTCCTCCCCTCTTCACATCCTTGCAACACTTGTTATTTCTTATGTTTTTGATAATAGCCATTCTAACAGGTGTGAGATGCTATCTCATGGTTTTGATTTGCATTTCCCTGATTAGTGATGCTGAGCAACTTTTCATGTGTCTGTTAATTATCTGAATGTCTATTCAAATTCTATGACCACATGTCTTTTTTATCAGTTTGTTTCTTTGTTTTTGAGTTATATGAGTTATTTTTTATATTTTGGATCTTACCCTTTATCAGATTTATGATTTGCAAATATTTTCTCCCATTCAGCAGGTTACCTTTTCATTTTGTTGATGGTTTTCTTTGCTGTTCAGAAGTTCTTCAATCTGAGGAACTTATTTAGTGAATAGTCCCATTTACTTACTTTAACTTTTGTTGCCTTTGCTTTTGGAGGAAAAGCCAAAAAATCATCACCAAGACCTACAGCAATGAGCTTATGGCCTAAGTTTTCCTCTACGTGTTTTATGGTTTCAGGTCATACATTCAAATCTTTATTCTATTTTGAGTCAATTTTTGAGTATGGTGTAAAACAGTAGTCTAGTCTAGAACTTGTGGGTGTTCAGTTTTCCAGCACCATTTATTGAAGAGATTGACCATTCCCCATTGTATGTTCTTGGCTTCTTTGTCATAAATAAATTGAACATATATACATGGGTTTATTCCTGGGCTCTCTATTCCATTCCATGTTTGTTTTATGCCAATATCATACTGTTTTGATTACTACAGCTGTATAATATAGTTTTAAATCAGGAGAATGATGCCTTCAACCTTGTTCTTCTTTCTCAAGATTGCTTTGTCTATTCAGGATCTTCTGTGGTTTGATAGAAATGTTAAAATTGTTCTATTTTTGTGAACAATGTCTTTAGAATTTTGATAGGGATTGCATTGAATCTGTAGATTGCTTTGGATAATATGGATACTAACAATAATAATTTTCCCAATCCATGACCATGGAATATTTACCAATTTATTTGTGTCTTCAATATCAATGTCTTATAATTTTCAGTATACAGGTCTTTCACATCCTTGGTAAAATTTATTCCTAGGTAATTTATTCTTTTTGATGCAATTCTAAATGGGATTGTTTACTTAATTTCTCTTTCTGGTAGTTCATTGCTAGTGTATTGAAAGTAAGCAATTTTTGTTTGTTGATTTTGTATCCTGCAGATTTACTGAATTCATTTATTAGTTTTAACAGTTTCTTGCTGGCGTCTTTAGGTTTTTCTCTATATAAAATCATGTCATCCATAGTGATAGCTTTACTCCTTCATTTCTAACTTGGATGACTTTTATTTCTTTTTCTTGCCTAATTTTCTTGGCTAGGACTTCTAATACAGGCATACCTCATTTTATTGCATTTCACCTTATAGTGCTTTGTGGATATTACATTTTTTTACAAATTGAAGGTTTCTGACAGCTCTGAATCAGGCAAGTCTATTGCCACCATTTTTCCAACAGAATTTGCTCACTTCATGTCTCTGTGTCACATTTGGGTAACTCTCACATTTAAAACATTTTCACTATTATTAAAATTATTTATGGTAATCTTTGATCAGTGTTCTTTGATGTTACTATTGTAATTGTTTTGGAGCCCCACAAACTGTGCCCATATAAGACAGTCAGCTTAATTGATAAACATAGAGTGTATTCTGACTGCTCCACAGAATGGCTGCAACCCCATCTTTCTCACTCCTCAGGCCTCTCTATTCTTTGGGACACAACAATATTAAAATTAGGCCAATTAATAACCCTACAATAACCATTAAATGTTCAAGTGAAAGGAAAAGCCATATTCACTTTAAATCAAAAGCTAGAAATGATCAAACTTAGTAAGGAGGACATGTTTGAAAACTGAGATAGGCTGAAAGCTAGGCCTCTTGTACCAAACAGAAAACCAAGTTGTGAATGCAAAAGAAAAGTTCCTGAAAGAAATTAAAAATGCTACTCCAGTGAACACATGAATGATAAGAAAGTGAAACTGCCTTATTGCTGACATGGAGAAAGTTTTAACAGTCTGGATAGAAGATCAAACCAGCCACAACATTCCCGTAAGCTAAAGCCTAATCCAGAGCAAGGCCCTAACTTTCTTCATGTCTATGAAAGCTGAGAGGTGAGGAAGCTGCATAAGAGAAGTCTGGAGCTAGCAGAGGCTGGTTCATGTTCATGAGATTTAAGGAAAGAAGCTGAATCCATAACATCAAAGTGGAAAGTGAAGCTGCAAGTGCTGATGTCAAAGCTCCAGCAAGTCATCCAGAGGATCTAGCTAAGGTAATTAATGAGGGTGGCTACCCTAAACAACAGATTTTCAATTGGAATAAGATGTCATTTAGGATTTTCATAGCGATAAAGGAGAAGGTAGTACCTGGCTTCAAGTTTTCAAAGTTTCAAAGGACAGCCTGACTCTCTTGTTAGAGGTTAGTGTGCCTGGTAACTTCAAGTTGAAGCCAATGCTCACTTACTGTTCCAAAAATTAGTATTAATTCCTAGGAATTATGCTGAATCTACTCTGTCTGTGCTCTGTAAATGCAACAACAAAGTCTGGGTGACAGCACATCTTTTTACAACATGGTTTCCTGAATACTTTAAGCCCACTCTTGAGACCTGCTGCTCAGAAAAAAAGATTCCTTTCAAAACATTACTGCTCATTGACAATGCACCTGGGCACTTAAGAGCTCTGATGGAGGTGTACATAAGATTAATGTTGTTTTGCTGTCTGCAAACATGACATCCATTCTGCAATCCATGGATCAAGGAGTCATTTCAACCCTCAAGTCTTACTATTGAAGAAATAACATTTTGTAAGGCTAGAGCTGCCATAGGTAGTGATTCCTCGGATGGATCTGGACAAAGTAAATTGAAAGTCTTCTGAAAAGGATTCACCAATCTAGATGCCATTGAGAACATTCTTGATTCATTGGAAGAGGTCAAAAGATCCACATTCACAGGAGTTTGGAAGAAGTTGATTCCAAGTCTAATGGATGACTTTGAGGGGCTCAAGATTTCAGTGGAGGAAGTAACTGCAGATATAGTGAAAATAAGGAGAGCTAGAATTATCAGTAGAGCCTGAAGATATAATCTTATGAAAATGCTTCAGTGGGTGATACATTACTTCTTATGGATCAGCAAAGAATGTGATCTCTTGAGATGGAATCTATTCCTGGTGAATATGCTGTGAAGATTGTTGAAATGACACAAAGGATTTAGAACATTACATCAACTTTGTTAGTAAAACAGTGAGAAGATTTGAGAGAACTGACTCCAGTTCTGAAATAAGTTCTACTGTGGAGAAAATGCTTTCAAACAGCATGGGATGTTATAGAGAAATTGTTCATGCAAGGAAGATCCAATTGATGTGACAAACTTCATTACTGTATTTTAAGAAATTGCTACAGCTACCCCAACCTTCAGCAACCACCACCCTGACCAGTCAGCAGCCATCAACATAGAGGCAAGACTCTCCACCAGCAAAAAGGTTATGACTCATTAACAGCTTAGGTAATGGTAATCATTTTTTAAGCAACGGAGTAATTTTAATGTAGTTATGTACATATTTAAAGACATAATGCTATTGCACTTTGATAGACTGCAGCATAGTATAAGCCTAATTTTTTTATTGACTGGGAAACCAAAAATATCATTTCACTCACTTTATTGCAGTATTTGCTTCATTGCAATGGTATAGAACCAAATCTGCAGTATTTCCAAGGTTTCCCCAAGTTGCAAGTTGGACATCCTTGTCTTGTTCCTGCTCTTAGAGGAAAAACTCAGATTTTCATCATTGAGTATGTTAGCTATGGGCTTGTCATATATAGCCTTTGTTTACATTGAAGTACATTTATTTTGTCTGATATAAGTAAGCTACCTCAGCTTTCTTTTAGTTTCCATTTACATGAAACATGTTTTTCTCTCCCTTCACTTTCAGTCTGTATGTGTCTTTACATCTCAAATGAGTCTCTTATAGGCAACATAGAGATGGGTCTTGTTTTTTATCCATTCAGCCACTGTATGTCTTTTCATTGGTGAATTTAGTCCATTTACAGTAAGCAATTATTGATAGGTATATATTTATTGCCATTTTGTTCATTGTTTTCTGGCTATATTGTACTTTCTTTCTTTCCCTTTCTTTTTTTCTTGCTGTCTTCCATTGTGGTTTCATGATTCTGTTTAATGTTATGCCTATATTCCTTTCTCATTATTTTTGTGTATCTATTATAGGTTTTTGCTTTGTGATTACCATGAGGATCACGTATGATATATATATTTATATCTATATCTATCATGTACCTACTACCTATCTATCTAAGTTGATAGCAAGTTTGGATGCATCCTAAAATTCTACCTTTTTACTCCAAACCCTATGTTTTACATTTTTGATGTCATATTTTACATCTTTTTATTTTGTGTACCTCTTAGATGATTATTGTACTTATACTTATGTTTACTATTTTTGTCTTTTAACTTTCATATTACCTTTAAGTGATTAATCTGCTACCTTTATTATATTACCTTTACCAGTGAGATTATTTTCATATGTTTTATTGCTATTAATTAGTGCCCTTTCTTTTTAGCTTAAAAAAGACCCTTTAACTTTTCTTCTAACTATAGTTTAATGGTGATAAACTCCCTTAACTTTTTTTTTCTCTTATTTTATTTTATTTTTTTTTACAATTTATTTTATTTTAGTATCATTAACCTACAATTACATGAGCAATATTGTGATGATTAAACTACCCCCTTCATCATGTCCCCCCCACCAACCCTATTACAGTCACTGTCCATCAGTGTAGTGAGACGAGAATCACTACTTGTCTTCTCTGAGCTGTACAGTCCCCCCCGTGCCCCCCACCCTATGTCTGCCAATCGTCGTGCCCCTTTTACCCTCTTATCCCTCCCTTCCCACCCATCTCCCCAGTCCCTTTCCCTTTGGTAACTATTAGTCCATTCTTGGGTTCTGTGAGTCTGCTGCTGTTTTGTTCCTTCAGTTTTTTTTTTGTTTTGTTCTTTGTTCTTATACTCCACATATGAGTGAGATCATTTGGTACTTGTCTTTACATCAGACTGTCATCAGACTTCTCAACAGAAACCTTACAGGCCAGAAGAGAATGGCATGATATATTTAATGTAATGAAACAGAAGGGCCTCGAACCAAGAATATTGTATGCAGCACGATTATCATTTAAATATGACGGAGGGATTAAACAATTTCAAGACAAAAGAAAGTTGAGAGAGTTTGCCTCTCATAAACCACCACTACAGGATACCTTAACTTTTGTTTATGTGGAAAAGTCTTTCTTGCTCCAATTCTGAATGATAACATTGCTAGGTAAAGTATTCTTGGTTAGAAAGTTTTTTTTCTTTTCAGCACTTTGTGTATATCATGCCACTGCCTTCCGGCCTGCAAAGTTTCTGCTAAAAAATATGCTGGTAGTCTTATGGGGGTTCCCTTGTACATAACAAGTTCTTTTTCTCTTGCTGCTTATAAGATTCTATCTTTGATATTTTAATTATATCATGTCTTAGTGTGATCCTCGTTGTGTTCATCGTACTTGGAGCTCTCTGGGATTCCTGGATGGATGTCTGTCTCCTTCCCTAAATTAGGGAAGTTTTCAGCTATTATTTCTTCAAATAAGTTCTTTCCCTTTTTCTTTCTTTTCTTCTGGGACTCCTATAATGCAAACATTATTCCAGTTGATGTTGTCCCATAAGCCCCTTAAGCTCGCTTCACTTTTTAAAATTCTTTTTTTCTTTTTGCTACTTTCTTTGGATGAATTCCATTGCCCTTTCAGATCACCAATTCTTCTGCTTCATGTAGTCTGCTGTTGAACTTCTGTAGTGTATTTTTCAGTTATTATATTTTTCAGATCTGTGACTTCTGTTTGGTACTTTCTTATATATTGTATCTGTCTGATGAAGATTTTACTGTTTTTATCCATTCTTCTCCTGCATAAGGTGAGCATCTTTATGACCATTACTCTGAACTTGTCATCAGATGAATTACTTATCTCTGTGGCATTAAGGGTTTTTTGTGGGTGGTTCTTGTTCTTTTTTTTGGAACATATTTCTCTGTTTCCTCATTTTGCTTGCCTCTCTGTTTGTTTCTATGTTAGGTGAAATAGCTGTATCTCCCAGTCTTGAAGGAGTGGTCTTGTGTAGGAGGTGAAACTTGTCATTCAACCTTGCCGTAGCTCTTGGTTGTCTCTCAAACCTTTGTAATTGTCTAAGCAGCCTGATTTATTCTTGATAGGGACCAGCTGTTGAAGGTGTGCCAAGACCTGTCACTGCTCCAAAGGGAGGGATCTCAATCAGCACTTTGTTTCAGGCTGATATGAAGGCAGACCCTTAGGCAATCACAAGCCCTATTGGCTTCCTGTGCAGATGATCTGGAGGTGTACCCTGGATGACAGTCACAAAAAATCAGGGCTCTATACAAGTGTATAAGCTCCTTTCTGGGAGGTACTGGCAAGCTGTAGCAAGGCCTAGGAAGAGTACAAAGATGGTATCCCCCAGTGTATGTCCCCTGAGAGCACCTCCTTAATCCCTAGATGTGTGAAAAAGCTGATACCTGTCCCTCAGACTCAAACTCCAGGACAAATAAATAGGCCTTTTTCATGGGAAGACTGGGCATGTGTCTGCTGTCTGTGAAGTGCCTTGGAGGTAGTAACCTACAAAGAATGGTCTGATTGTTTCAGTCCCATGGGGCCCAGAAACACAAGTCTTACTGGCCACCAGAGCCAGGTCATCAAGGGGCATCTCTGCATGGACTGTGCAGGCCTGCTATCTTTAAAGAGTAGCAGGAGAGCACAGCCCCAGTATGCTCCCACTGGCTTTAGCAAGAGAGCTGGAGAGTGCTGGGCTGGGGTGTACCCACTGGCTTTAGAGAGGCAGCATATCCCTGATATATTAATATTTATTAGTACATCTACAATTTTAACAAGTTTTAACCCTTTCTATTTAATTGTAGATGGCAACAGTATAATGACAACAACAGAGAGGTCAGCTAGGGAGGTTGGCAGATAGCCTGTACAAAGCCCCAAAATATGGCAGCTCCTTTTCACAATCATGTTAGTCCAAGACCTGAACATCAGGTTTATAGGACAAAAACTAGATGTTTTCTTTTTTGATCATTATACCTAGAGTTGATCAGTTACTTAAACAGACTCACAAATAACCGTACTCATAAGAGAATGAATGCAATATCATATGCCAATTTAGGTTACCATGACAAATGTAACTATCAAGTGGACCAGTTTCTCATATTCTCTACTTCCCTACATCAGGATGTATTAAAAAAAAATCCCAGTCCTTTCTATGAGCGATATCGTGTAGTAGGTGCTGGGGACACAGCAATGAATACAGAGCAGCCCTTCCCCTCATGCTTCTTCTAGTCCAGGGATCAGTAATTTTTTTTCTGTAAAGGGACAAATAATATTTTTAGGCTTTTCAGTCTTACAGTTTCTGTCAGAACTACTAAATTGTACAATTAATTGTAATGCAAAAACAGCCATGGACAATACATAAATGAATAGGCATGGTTCTGTTCCAATAAACCTTTATTTATGGACACTGAAATTGAGTTTCATGCTATTTTCACATATCATGAAATACTATTCTTCTATTGTTTTTTCTCCAACCATTTAAAAAGACATTTTTAAAAATACACTCAGCTAGTAGGTTATATACAAAAACAGATGTAGGCTGCATTTAGCCCATGGGCTGGGCTACAGTTTACCAATCTTTGGCCTAGTCTAATGAGGAAGATAAATGTAGAAACAGATCATTTCAGTACAATGTGCTAGAGGCTAGAGTTCTATGGGAGCCAGAGAAAAGCCACCTAACTCAACCCAAGGCATCAAAGAAAGTATCCTAGAAACAACCACCCCAGAGCTTAGTCTTAAAGAATGTAAATAAGAAGGCATTAACCAAGGGAAGAAAGGGAAATGTACGCTCCAAGTACAGAGAGTTCAACAGGAAATTCTTAGGAAATGTTATTGCTCTAGCATACAAGACAAGTTGAGGAGTGCTAGATGAAGTTGCAGGTATGGGTAGGGATGAAGATATAAAATGTCCTATATACCATGACTCTGGGTAATGAAGGCCACTGACAAGTGTTCAGCAGGGGCTTGAGATAATTGAATCTGCATTTTAGATTTATCTCTGTGGCAGACAGATCTGAGAGCTGAGAGGCTACTAAAGTAGTCCAGGGGAGAGATGAAGAGGGCTTGAACTAGGGTAATAGCAGTGGAAATGGAAAGAAGATAAATTCTGTAAATGTCTAAAAGGTAAAATCAACATGGCTTAGTGAAGGAAAGCAAGGAGTCAAAAATGACTCAGTTTTCTCCCTTGGATGGCTAGGTGGATGAAATTACCAACAACTGCTATTGGAAGAAGAGAGTTTTATAAACTAGATAATGAATTCAGATATATTTACATTTCAATTTTCTGTTAGGTTTTCCTATAGAGATTTTTACCAGGCTGCTGTACATATGAATTCTGGGGAGAGATTAGAACTAGAGATAGTCATAAGCATAAAGGTGGTAGTTAAAACCATGAAGGAATGTAGTAGCTTAGATTAAATGAGTAGAGTAAGGAGAGTCAGAGGCCATGGTGTTTAAAAGGAGACTAACAGAGTAGGAGAAAATGATATTTAGGCTTTGATGATATTGAAGAGCAGCTGTAAAGAGAATGGGGTATGAGAAAGCTAGAAGACATTGTCATCAGAGAGCTGAATTTAGTCTTTCTCAACTGATTCCTGAGAATTAAGCCCTAATGCCTCAAGCCAGTACTTCTCAAGCTATAAGCTTTTTACCTGGAAAGCTTGTTAAAACACATTACTGGGCACAACCCCCAGAGTTTTGACTCAGCAGGTCTATGGTGGTACTCTATAATTTGCATTTTTAACAATTCCTAAGTGATGCTCACCAGTGAGACCCACAGCTCCAAAGGATTCATTGTATATAATGAATTAACTTCTCTCTTATGTATCTAGAATGCTCCTAGCTGTGCATCATCCTTGGGAAAACTGAGATAATAGTCACTCAACTTATTTTCTTTGTTCTGTGATTCAGATAATGAACCCTGTTAGAGAAAGACTGGAAGGTGTCAGGGGTCCATGAGAGCAGGGAACATACCTACGTTAGTTATGACTGAATCACCAAACTTTAGCATAGGTTAGATATTCAATAAATATTTATCATCTGAAAGGTTAGCAAGGTCCAGGGTACAGATGAGGGAGTGAGCTGCTGAAGGGTTTATCACTGAAGTTAAGATAAAGCACCCATAGGACTAAGTTTGTGATCTTCTACAAGAACAATGAAATTTTTAGTATGGTAGCAGGAATTGAGGTAGAGAAGATGAAGGAGAACCACGTGCCAAAGTATAAAACAGAGGTGGGAGAATGACACGGAGGCTGATAGATAACATTGGTAAGGAAATAGAAATAATAAAGACTGTAGTTTGAATTTCAAAAGTGAAGGGATTTTGCATGAGGGTGGAGGAATAATGATTTGGAAGCTATCTGTGGAGAACATGCCTAAACCAGGGCATATGGACATACTATCCATTAAATTGTACCTTGCTTTTTATTTTATCATATAACACAATGCCCTGAGACTTTACCTATACTATCAAAAATTACTTGCACATATATTCTCTTTATAAAGTTCTGAAATTTTCATCATATATATCCCCTTTCTTTCAAACACATTTCTTCTTAAGGTCATTCCTAAGAATTTTATGTGTTTGGTTGCTATTGTGAATAGGATATATTTCTCCTTATAGCTCCTAATTGGTTATTGTGGTCTATTGTTAATTTTAAATTAAATTTATGCTTCTCTGAACTGGTTATAACACCTTACAACTTCCTTATTCATTTGTTAAATACAATCTTTAATATACTTGTTTTATATCGTTATGAGAGTTAAGATTTTACCTTTTTAAAAAGTTATCTTTTAACACTTGCAAGGAATAGTGATTATCCAATATTAAAGTATATTTGATAGAATTTCATTGATAGGTTTTGCATCTAAGTTCACAAACTGAATATTCTTTTTGGAGCAGTAAATTCTTTTATGTCAAGTGTTAGTAGCAGAGTGATGCTATCTTCAAAAACGTGAATAACTGCAAATTTTTCAATTCATTTGATTATTCCTAGAAAGTCTGAAGGAACTCATGGATTGAAACATCTGGCCCTAAAGTAGTTCTGGAAGTTTCTCTTTGATAATTTTTTTCAATGCTTCTACAGTTTACAGATCCATTTAGTTTTCAACTTCTCAATAACGCTTGGTATTTAACATTTTGTTAATTATTTTAAATTTCTCTGAGATTTTCGAATGTATTAAGGTACAATTATACCAGTATCCTATAATTTAAGAAATATTCTTTGTATTTGTTTTATATTTCATTTATCATATAAATTTTATTTATAATTCATCTTTGTTTTCTTGATTAAATTTGCTAGAGGTTCATATATTTAATTCATCCCCCCATACAAAACCTATCCCTTGGCTTTAATTTATATTGGATTCTTAGTCATGTAATTTCATTCTTCATTTTCAATAATGAAATATTTAAGGTTATGAATTTACTTCTGAATATTGCTTTCAAAATTTTGATAAGTCATGATCTCATTTTTGTTATTTTTTTAGTCTGCTAGTGTTTCTTTGGGATAATACTTGCGTATAAATGTGTTCTGAATTAGTCAAGCAGTTGAAGACTTGTTTCAATTTGTTTTTAAATTTGTGGAAGTTTTACATTATCACCAGAGAACAGGGCAATTATGATTTCTACTTGTAAGAGTTTGCAAAGGTTTTCTTTGTGGCATACCATAATTTATTTTTAAAGTTCTCTGAATATTTGAGAATATTCACTGCCTATAAAATACATTTTTGATATTTATTAATTAGTTTTGATGAATCATGTTTTTCAAATAGTCTACTTATATATGTGTATATATATATATATATATATATATATATATATATATATCTGATCTTCTTTATCTGTCATAGTTAAATTACATGAAAGTTTCCCATATAGGCATTTCTATAATTTTTCTGCTTGTATTACAAGTTTTTTCTTTATATATTTGGATGCCATTTTTTTAAAATAAAAAATTGTTTCAGTTCATAAATATGATATCCTCAAAATAGTTTATATCTTCTATCAATATAAAATGAATCTTTTGGGGTCAACATGATTGTAAGATTATTGTTCCTGTTTTTTTTCTTCAAATAGGTAAGTGACATGATCAGATGTCTTATTTGGAGAACAGACTGACTGGAAGGGGGTGAGAGCAAAAGATGAGAAGGCAGTGAGAAGTCTCTTACAATAATACAGGTAAGATATCATGAGTGCTTGGATTAAGACAGAGGCTACTGAGATGTTTTTAGCAAATAGAATCATTCAGACTTGGAATTACTTGGATTGGCGGGAGTTGGAGCAAGCAAGAAAGTTGAAAGTAACACCTAGATTTCTGACTTAGTTGACCATTATCTAAAAGGCAATATAGGAGGAAGAGCTGGGATAGATTTCCAATGTAGGCCATTTTTTTAAGTTCCTTCTGTTTATATTTTATCTCAAAGGGCTCAAACTCAGACCTAAAGCTCAGGGATGATTTTTTGTCAGTTGATTGCTAACTCAAACCAATCTTTCTACCTTTGTATAAAACACTAGGCTAAATACTAAATTTTATCAGAGACATCGCATTTCTTTTATGTGCTAAGAGCTCTTTCATAAATTTGAGGAATAATTTGGACTAAGAAAGAAGGAATAAATGTTCTATACCATCCCCAGGGTAGTCCAAAGGTGAATGTTACGTTTTCCACAAGAGGGCAGCATCACCCAATAAATTATGTCATTGGCGGCCTCCTCCAATAGGGGCTGAGAGGGGAAGGTTGAAGGGTAAACAATGTAGGTTCAAGGAAGCCACAGGACTTGCAATACCATGAAAACCAAAGGGCTCTACTATATCCAAGGCCATAATTATAGCCACTCATAAGTGACTGGTAACAGCAGATGTTGCTACAGCAGGGAGAAAGAGCACACAGAGCTCTCACCAAGGGAGGATGACTGGGCGATATACCTGAAACCCTGGTTTATGACTGGCATGGATAATGTCTATATTCCCTCAAGTGTTGGTTTCTCTGTGTAACCAGTATTTCACAGGGACCTTTATTTCATGTTCAGATATTTGTCACCCCTAATGGTGTCCCTGTAAATCATGTTCTTTGAATGTTAGGCTGTGAAGCACACTATAATTCTGATATTCTCCTTTATTAATAATTTTTGGTTACTCTGATTATGCTCCTTTAATATCCTAGGGAAAGGAATGGGACTGAAATTCATTGAGAACCCATTATGTGAAAGGCATTTTACATAAATTGCCTCATTTAATTACCACAATAGTACCATTATGTAGGAAGTATTCTTTCCCATGTAGCAGAACTAAAAAATAGCATGCATGGGTCTGACTCCAAAACAAAAATTCTTCCCAATTCACCAAGCTACCTCTCCAAGAAGCCTTATTTAAAACTGAAATCATGACTGATTCAAGACTGAGTCAGTGACAATGTGTCTATTGTATAAGGCATTAGTTAACATGTCACCTCCTACTCAGGTACATGGCAGGCATAGCTTAATCTTAGATACCAAAAGGTAATATAATAAATCCATGGTATCCTATACAGCCTCACCCTTACTAACTCAAATCCCTTTCCCCCTAAGTATTCTCCTCAGGATAAATCATTTGGATGCAGAGCATGAGAACAATGGAAAAATTAAAGATGGCTCCTGTGTTTCAGGCTTGATTGACTGAGGACATGGTGGGCCTAGTCACTGAGATAAGAAGCTTGGAAGGAGAAAAAGATGACGCGTTAGATTTTGAGCATATTGTGCTTGAAATGATTCTGAGATATCCAAGTATAAACATCCTGTAGGAAATTGGCTATACGGATCTGGGCACAAGAGATATAGTCATCCAGATGTAGATGGTAATTGAAGCTGTGGAGCTGGGTGAGATTTTCCATGGTATATTAATGAAGTTAGAAAAGGTGGAACTAGATGAAACACTCACATTTAAGGGGTGGCCTTAGGAAAAGCAGGTAGTAAAGGAGCCTGGGTTAAGAAAATGAACAGAGAGATAGGAAAAGAACAAAGAAAAGGGGTATCTTAAAAGCAAGAGAGTTTCACAAAGGAGGGTATAATCCAGAACAACAATGTCAAATGCCAGATATAAGTCATATATGATGAAAACTGAAAATAATCCATTAACCCTGACAATTAGGAGGTAATATGTAGCTTTAGACAGAGTAGTTTCCTTTGAGTCCTGTGCATCAAATTCAGACTGAAGTGGGTGGAAAGCTAAATAGTAGGTGAAGAAGTAGAGACAGTGAGCATAGACTTTCCTCTTAAGAGACTGAGTATTAACAGAAGGAAGAAGATGGGGCAGCAGCAGAGGGGCAAATATGAGTGCAGGAATAAGCTTAGAAATTTTTTTTCTAATAAAAATAATTAAGATGGAGAAGCTTAGGCATGTGTATAAGATAAAGGAAACCAATAGAAAGGGAGAAGTCTGAGCTGCAGTCGTACAGGGCAAAGGGCAGTCACAAAATGAAAGAGAAGCCATATGGAAAGCTCACCAATGGCAATGTTTGATAGCAGCAGAATGACTATGCCTAAATATGTCCTTACCTTCCTTCTGCTTATGCCATTCCACTCACCTGGAATAACCTTTCTCCTCCTGATGATTTATTTACAAATTCTACTCAGACTTGAACTCAAACTCTACCTCCTGTATGAAGTCTTACCCTATCAATCTCTTCTGAAGTAGTCTCTCTTTCTCTTGAACTCTAACAGCAATTTCTATCTGAATGATCCATTTCACAATCACCCTTGACCCTGTGAAATCTCCTTTATTTTTTTCTTAAAAAATATATTGCTAATTTGCCACATGTGTAACTTTTCTCCCTTGTTAGACTACACACTCTTCAAAAACAAAGTTTTTATATTAGAGTTTGTCACAACCTCCAGAATGCTTACCATGGCTGGTAGTAGGATCTCGTTAAATCTATGTAGTGGATCACTGGCAGCCAACGAGGAAACAGAAAGTAGGCAGAAGGAGACAGAAAACCTCTGGGTTAGGTAGGCCCTTGGTGTGTATGGAGGCATTTAGTTCTCTCAATACCAAATAAGGAGACTGAGTCTGGCAGAGTAAAATTAATTTATCCAAGGTGACACCAGTAGTATGTAGCAGTGCCAGGATTTGAAGCAAAGGCCTTTTCTCCTGTGTCATTCTGCTTCAGTTGTCTGTAAGATTCAGTTCAGGTGAAACACCACTTTCCATGATGATACTGATAGACATGACTCTACTGAGGCTTTACCACCAACCAAGTGGTTTCAGCAACCCCTGAACCCTACAGCAAATCTCCCTGTATCTTACCTTCTGACAATCAGCTTCAGGATCCGGAAGGAGCCTTTGATGAGGATGAGGGCCTCTTGGCGGGAGCCACACAATGGAGTGCCATTGATATTCACCAGCTCATCACCGGTCCTCATCTTCTGGGACAAGGCTGCCTTGCCCCCATCTTCGATCTGTGGTTCAGAGAACAAAACAGAAAGCAGTGGTGAGGTGACCCCTCACCCAAAATTCTACTTCCTGTCTCCTCCCAGCCTCTGACCCAAACACAGTACTCAGGCATGGCCCCAGTAAGCTCCAGGGAACAGCTAGGAAGTTGTTCATAGGCCATTATTTACTGAAAGCAAACTTTGGGCAAGCCCTTGAGGAAGGAGGCAACAGAGAAATAATGTAATCTCTGCCCTAGAGGAATCTACAGTCTACCTGAGACAAGCACTTTTAAGAAAATGATGCTTGGAAGGAACCCCACAGTGTGGGCTAAAGTACCAGCACTGCATAGCAAAATGTACACACAGATTAGAGCCAGAAGAGGTAGGCTCCAGAAAAATGACCATTGGCAAGTCCTCTCCTATCTTTGGGCAGACTTTGAAGTCTGACAAACTTGAGTTTGAGTCTTGGCTCTAGTATTTCCTAGCTGTGTGACCCTGAGCAAGTTACCTAGCATTTCCATGTCTCAGTTATCTCATATGTGAAATACAAACAACAAGAGTACCTACCTCACAGGATTGTTAGCATAGGCAGTATCTGGGATCAGTAAATTCTCAATAAATGTGAGCTCTGATTATTATAGCAAGGGGGCTGATTCTAAAGACCTTGAAGATGGCTTCTGGCTCAATATTCTTTGAGTGGAATTGCAAATTCAAAAGATACTAAGTATGTACAAACAATGCAATTGACCATTTATCTATCTCTTTTCAACAAGAGCTTAGCACAGTGCTTCCAGTGTCTGATACATAGTGGGCATTTACTAAAAGCTGGGGAAATAGGTGTTTCATCTTCCACCACAACTTACAGAATTTCCATTGTCGTGAGAAATCTTGGCAAGAAAGTAGTCAGGCTGGGGGACATTGAAAGAAAAGGCAGAAGTAATAACCACCTGGGTAGGCAAAAGCAGAATGTCCCCCAACGGTCCTTGCTCATAGTTACTTTATATGTAACATTCCTTCTACCACAAAGGTGAACTCTACCTATTGGAATATCAATTCCATCCATGGTGGTAGAAGTCATGTCATCCATCTTTAATTCATTCCTCAAGTTTTTAGTGAACGTTTAATATGCACAGAATGACATACTAAGAGCTAGAGACACAGAAACAAACACTGCATACATAGCTCCCAACTTCAGAAGCATCATTGTCTAAAGTTCTTATGTCCACGGAGATGGTCAGGTAAATAAAGGTCCAACACATTAATGGAATTAGGAATAGGTGTATGTGTGTTTGTTTGTTTCCCTCCCAGGGGCAAAGAAGGAGGATGATTAAACCAAAGGTAGATTCTAAGTGGGACAACTGAAGGCTGGTCTTTGCTGCAGGTGTTTTTATACTTAATTCTACTCTTGTTCCAATCTTTCTTTGTCTCTCCTAGCATCCCTCTAATCTATCTCCATACCATCTAAGTTAGAATATTGACATATGCTGAGCTTTAGAATATGGCCAGCTCATGTACAATTTGGCAGGTAAGACCTCCTGGGTGCAGAAAAAAATGTTAATTCAGGATTTTAAGAACCCCATCAAATAAATTGAAATTCTGTGTTAAATCACAGAATTATTAAATTTATTGCTGCTAACCCAATTTTTTTAAATTAATGTTTGTATGACAAATCATAGGTTAGCCAAGTGACATTGAATATATATACCTTTGTTCCAGTACCTGGGCCACCACTCAAGACAAAACAAGTCAATATTGGTAAATGGGGAACAACTCTCAGCAAATTGATTAGGATCACACACTGATTTCCATTGTCATTGTCATTAAGACTTCACGGTCACTGCTGCCTGCTGCCCAGGGGATGGGAGAGGAGAGAAGCAAAGTGCTGTACTTGAATTTCAGAAGTGCTATTTGAATAACTTATTCTTTTGGTATCCATGGAAGGTCCTCAGCATCAGCCAGGACTTTCAACAGGGATCGGCCATTTGAAAGGGCTTCCTTAGGCTGACAAAGAACCACAAACAGGAGTCTAACTAAGAAATGCTAATAGATTTTTCTTGTTGATGTACATTAGTCTTAACTTATTCTACTCATTTTTAATTCATACAACTCACTTTTCTATATTATTGTTACCCATAGCAAGTCTTCCCTTCAATACATATTGATATTAAGTACCACTTCTGGTTAATTAACCACTTTGTTACATAGCTCAGGCGTTCTGTGTTCCCTACTGCCACTTTGGCTGCTACTGTCCGAGCCCTCCGAGGACTACAGCCTTAGGCTGACTGTGCATGCCCCTTTTTCTGTTCTATGCCATTTCTTCGTCACCAGCAGTATTTTCCTCAGAACAGATATGTTAAGCATAAAAACCCCACCTTAGCACAAGTGTGAGGATTCACAGGCAATAAACCAGCAAATTGTGAGAACCTAGCACAATCCCAGAGTCCAGATGGGTTCAAATTAGGAAATGAAACTTTGTCTAAAGATCCCTCATACTATAACCCAAACTAGCCCTTTCCCAGATCCAGGGCATTTCTGGAGCTATGAAATAGATTCCTTCTTACTACTCCTGACTTTTTGATGCTTTTAAAACTTATTGTTCACTAGTCTTTCTCCTTCCAACTCCACCCCTAGATTTCTGGGATCCAGCATGTCCTCCATTTATTGTTTTGTCTCCTGACAGCCAGTTCTCCAGGTCAATGGCTCAATCACTCACTTGCTTATATAGAAGTTAAAGCAGCTGTTCATTTTTCTAGCAAGAAAAAGGAATGAAAAGGAATGGAAGGGAGGAATAAAGAAGAAAGGGAGGGAGGGACGGAAAGAGGAAGGGAGGGAAGAAGACATATATACATATGTACTCTTCTATAAAAGGTTTTGTTTTCCCTTTCCCACCGCGCCACTTATAACTCTGGCAGGGGCCCAGGAAAGGTGTGAATCAACAAACTTTTTGAAAATAACATTTCCTGCTTGAGGGACTGTACAGTATCATTTGAAGCTGTCCATTCAGCAAGGCTTGTCAACTTTCCAGCTCTTCGTGAATCAAACCTTGAGGGTGGCTTTCTTCTTTCGTTTGAAGTGTTGTAAATTCTGAGATTGGACCCAGATGCAATGGAATGTTAATATAAACACACAGCACAAAGCCCAGTGTAAATGGTGGTTAACTTATGTGTCATTTTGGATTATCCAAGTGATTGATGGGCTAGCAGTGAGTGGCCCAAGTAATTGAAAATTGATTGCATAAAGGTCGTATAACAAAAAGACAGCTAGTGTCTGTAAAGTTGGGAAGAGCTGATTGATCTTGGGTAAGTCCCTTTTCCTCTCTTTTGGCCCTTTTTATCCATCCTGGTAAAATATGGGTCTCTGACTTGGTGATAGATGAGTGCTCTTAGAGCACTGATATTCAGTGACCTTCAAACATTAGAAAAGTCATGCATTATCCTTCTGCTGATACAGATAATCCCAGTTTTTGCTCCATTGTACTTAGCCTTCACCCATGTTTCACTCCTTCAAAACTGAGTATCATCCATCTCTCATTTACCTGCAGTCTTTATCCATTGTTTCAGAGTGGTCCATGAAGGTTAGAATACTTTAAAAAGCACAGTTGGGACACTGAGAAGAAGAGATTTCTGAGCCCCATTTTGTGCTAATGAGCTGGCGATTTGAAAATTTCTGATGGATCGTCAATGAAGCATGAAGTGCTCGGATAACTGTCAACAAAGTGACAAGTTGGTCTCTTGAGAGTAAAGGCAAAGAAAAATTGACTTAACAGCATTTACTAGCTTTCTAGTGGTAACTTTTATTTAGTCAGATACTAGCATACTTGCTTGGATATTTTGAATAAACTTAGGAGATATGAGAAAGTAAAGAAAACTTAAATCAGACTTATCTGCAACAACAACAACCAAGTATTGAATGCTTATTACAATAGTGTAACAAATAGCATTTAAAATAAATGACATGATTATGAATACCTCTGGTTGCTACATGAAATTTATTTTTAAAAAATAGCATTGATTGAAACTTCCTTGGCCAGTTCTAGGAGCTTCTGGCTAAATTGCCAGCCCATACTCCTACCTCCAACAAGCTTGCATATAGTCTAAGAAGACAAACAACATAGCCAATTACTGAAATTGATTTATATTTTTTGCAAACAGAAAAAGTTCACCCCAAATACAGTACTTGTATTACTTCAATAATCAGAATGTTCTCTGAATGTCTTTTTAGCACCTTTTGAAAGATTTTCAAGTTTTTAATAACAATCCAGATACCAATTCAGCAATTTAGTCTTTTCTGGACAGTCAATAGAAAGAAAATGTACAGATGGAGAATAAGTTGTATTTGAGAAGTTTAACTATTAGAAGGTAGAAACATCAAATAATAAAGTCTGTGCTTATTTTGAAACTCAGTTTAAAATCTTGACCAGACTACAGATTGGGGGCTGTTTCTGATGTGTCCTCTCTCCCTTATTGGTATCCCTTAGAATCTCAACATGCTAGGAAAGATCAATCAGAGTGCCCTGGACAGGGTAGACACTGGCCTTGAAACTTCTACATTCTATTTGCCATGGCTCTTCAACAGTCTGATTCCAGATTGCAGACATCCCAGCTGCCTGACTTGTCTTTCTTAGCAGCTCTCTCCCTTCAAAATCCTTCTCAATTTTCCAAAACAGTTTAGATTCAAAAAACAACAAACTCTGCTATTCCCAACTCCATCTCCCCTACCTTACCCCAGCTTCTCAAAAGGCAAAACAGAAAACAAAAACCTATCTCTTAAAAAAACAAGAATTTTAAAACAACCAATTAAGAAGACATAAGTAGGTCTGTTTCTATGTAGTAATCCCTGTATAGAGATATATTGAGGAGCTGGGCATCAAGGAAGAAATATTCTTGTCCACTACTAGCTAATAAGTAGATGCTCAAATCCTATAACAGGCTGTACCATACTGTAAAATTCTGTGGCTCTGGCCCAGGGACTCCCCTGACCTTATGCCTTGTGCCAATGTAACTATGCTGTGCCCCACAGCATGAACTACCCTATGTACAATTCCTTCTTCCTCTGATGCTCAATCACCATATACTTTACTAATCCTCACAACAAAGGCCCTCTAAGCTCCAAATCATTGAATTTCCCTGGGTATTAGCCCAAGTCAAAGCCTAACTATCTGTTCCAAAAACTCAGCCCACAGTCAAGCTCAGCTCTACAAATTTAGTGATGACAAAAGGAGTAGGCAGTCAAAGGTACTGTACCCTACATTAACAACCAAAAGTGAATGTGTCTTTGCTCCTACCAAGTCTCACCATCCTGCCATCTCTCTAAGTCCAGTAAAGGGGAACAAATATCACAGTGCAAGAGTAAACACAGTGTTTTCTTATATTATCAACCAATATGCTTATTGGGGTCCAGTTCACATTTTGTCAAATCTAGCCATTTGTTTACACTGAAGTCCTTTGCTGATATTAATATTATCAGGCAGCATGGGAAGTGATACAGAAACCTCCTCCCAAAACCAAATATAATATGAAATATAGCAAATACAACTAATCCTGAAAGAGTAATAGGAAAGAAGGCTATGGCAGACTGCCTACACCTGAGAAAAAGAGCAGACCTCATGGAAAAGGGTAAAGTACCAAAGCACTGATCTGGCAGGACTCAAGCCCTTCCCCCACCCCAGCTGAGAGGTGGGAGGAAGAGAAATGGAGCAGGAAGGGGATGGAGGCCTAGAACTGCTTAACACACAGACCTGGAGATCTTCTCTGGGAGCAAAAACCAACATTACATGGTCCTCTGGAGATTACTGAGTTTGGAAAGCTAAGACAGGCAGAATACTTAGAGAGACTGAGATTCCATCTGCTTGTGGAGAACAGGTACTCACAACCAGCCACTCTGGGACAAAAGAAAGGCAGGCATTCTGAGAGACTTCCCAAAAGTGAGAGGGCTGCTAAACGGGCAAGGATTGCACAGAGCTTGCTGTTCAGCAGACAGGACAGGTGAACAAAATTGTCCTGATACACAGAGCCCAGCAAGATGGAAACTTTCAGGAGATTCATGTGCTCCATGCTCCTGACTGGCAATGGAGCTCCAAGGACCCCAATCATGATACATTACCTGCTGCATCTTCCTCTGGGCCAGAACAAGCTCACAAACTGGCTGCCCGAGCCATTGCACCAGGCCAGCTAGAGGGCGGCCCCACCTATGATAGCTAAAACTATGTAGCATAGAGGTTCCTCCCTGCATGCTTGGCCCACTGGCCCAGGAGGTAGAGGCAGGCACTGCAAGTGGGAAGCAAGAAAGAGCTTTTCCTCCATGGCAGGCACCAGCGTCATTCACCTGCAACCCCCGCTATCACTCCAGGGGCTGAGCAGCTCCAGAGAGTAGAGGTTCTGGGCACAAGAGGGCGCTGCCTACACCAACTTATTTTACAAATATGAAATGTCAAAAGAACCTGGTACAAACCAAAATCTAAGGAACACCAGAAAAAGGGCCAAGTACTAAACTCACCAATCTTCCTGAAAGAGAGTTCACAATAAAAATAATAAACATATTTATGGAGGTACAGCAAAATATTCAAGAACTCAGGAACAAATTTAAGTTAGAGATTCAATCATTAAGAAATTCCATATCTGAAATGAAACATACAATGGAGGGATTTAAAAGCAGATTAGATGTAGTAGAAGAGAGAGTAAATAGAATAGAAATTAGAGAAGAGGAATATAAGGAAGCTGAGGCACAGAGAGATAAAAGGATCTCTAAGAATGAAAGAATATTGAGAGAACTGTGTGACCAATCCAAACACAACAATATTTGCATTATAGGGGTACCAGAAGAAGAAGAGAGAGAAAAAGGGATAGAAAGTGTCATTGAGGAGGTGATTGTTGAAAACTTCCCCAATCTGGGGAAGGAGATAGTCTCTCAAGCCATGGAGGTGCACAGATTTCCCAACACAAGGGAACCAAGGAAGAAAACATCAAGACACATAATAATTAAAATGGCAAAGATCAAGGATAAAGACAGACTTTTAAAAGCAGCTAGAGAGAGAAAAAACATTACATATAAAGGAAAACCCATGACGCTATCATCAGACTTCTCAAAAGAAACCTTACAGGCCAGAAGGGAGTGGCATGATATATTTAATGCAATGAAGCAGAAGGGCCTTGAACCAAGAATACTCTACCTGGCAAGGTTATCATTTAAATTTGAAGGAGGGATTAAACAATTTTCAGATAAGCAAAAGCTGAGAGAATTTACCTCCCACCAACCACCTCTACAGGACATTTTGGAGGGACTCCTATAGATGGAAGTATTCCTAAGGCTAAACAGATGTCATCCAAGGGAAGACAAGGAGTACAGAATATGATTCATAACACACAAAGAATGGAGGAGGAATAAAAAGGAGATAAAAAAAGAACCTTTACATTGTGTTTGTAATACTATATGAAGTAAGCTAAATTAGACTGTTAGATAGTAAGGGAATTGCCCTTGAACCTTTGGTAACCACAAATCTAAAGCCAGCAATGGCAATAAATACGTACCTATTGATAATCACCCTAAATGTAAATGGTCTGAATACACCAATCAAAAGACACAGAGTTACTGAATGGATAAAAAAACAAGACCCACCTATATGCTGCCTACGAGAGACTCATTTCAAACCCAGAGACATACACAGACTGAAAGTGAAGGGATGGAAAAAGATATTTCATGCAAACAATAGGGAGAAAAAAGCAGGAGTTGAAGTACTTGTATCAGACAAAATAGACTTCAAAACAAAGAAAGTCACAAGAGACAAAGAAGGACATTACATAATGACAAAAGGGTCAGTCCAACAAGAGGATATAACTATTATAAATATCTATGCACCCAACACAGGATCACCTACATATGTGAAACAAATACTAACAGAATTAAACGGGGAAATAGAATGCAATTCATTCATTTTTGGAGAACTCAACACACCACTCACTCCAAAGGACAGATCAACCAGACAGAAAATAAGTAAAGAGACAGAGGCACTGAACAACATATTAGAACAGATGGACCTAACGGACATCTACAGCACACTCCATCCAAAAACATTCTTCTCAAGTACACATGGAACATTTTCAAGAATTGATCATGTATTAGGCCACAAAAAAAAACCTCAGTAAATTCAAAACGATTGAAATTGTACCAACGAGCTTCTCAGATCACAAAGGTATGAAACTAGAAATAAATTACACAAAGAAAATGAGAAACCCACAAACATATGGAGTCTTAATAACATCTCCTAAATAATCAATGGATCAATGACCAAATAAAAACAGAGATCAAGCAATATATGGAGACATATGACAACAATAATTCAACACCACAAAAATCTGTGGGATGCAGTGAAGGCAGTGCTAAGAGGGAAATATATTGCAATACAGACCTACCTCAGGAAATAATAACAATCCCAAATTAAGAGTCTAAACTCACAATTAATAAAACTAGAAAAGGAAGAACAAGTGAGGCCCAAAGTCCGTAGATGGAGGGACATAATAAATATTAAAGCATAAATAAATAAAATTGAAAAGAATAAAACAATAGAAAGAATCAATGAAAGCAGGAGCTAGTTCTTTGAGAAAATAAACAAAATAGATGAACCCCTAGCCAGACTTAACAAGAAAAAACAGAGTCTACACACATAAACAGAATCAGAAAGGAAAAAAGGAAAAATCACTAAAGATACCACAGAAATACAAATAATTATGAGAGAATACTATGAAAAATTATCTGCTAACAAACTGGATAACCTAGAAGAAATGGACAACTTTCTAGAAAAATACAACCTTCCAAGGCTGACCTAGGAAGAAACAGAAAATCTGCATAGACCAATTACCAGCAAAGAAATTGAATTGGAAATCAAAAAACGACCTAAGAACAAACCTCCTGGACAAGATGGTTTCAATGCTGAATTTTATCAAACATTTAGTGAAGACCTAAAACCCACCCTCATTAAAGTTTTCCAAAAAGTAGAAGAGGAGGGAATACTCCCAAACTCATTCTACAAGGCTAACATTACTCTAATGTCAAAATAAGGCAAAGACACCACAAAAAAGAAAAGTACAGACCAATATCCCTGATGAACATAGATGCAAAAATACTCAACAAAATATTAGCAAACTGAATTCAAAAATACATCAAGAGGATCATCCATCATGATCAAGTGGGATTCATCCCAGGGATGCAAGGATGGTACATTTGAAAATCCATCAACATCATCCACCACATCAACAAAAAGAACAAAAACCACATGATCATCTCCATAGATGCTGAAAAAGCATTCAACAAAATTCAACATTCATTCATGATAAAAACTCCCAACCAAATGGGTATAGAGGGCAAATACCTCAACACCATAAAGGCCATATATGATAAACCCGCAGCCAACATTATACTAAACAGCAAGAAGCTGAAAGCATTTCCTTTAAGATCGGGAAAAAGACAAGGATGCCCACTCTACCCACTTTATTCAACATAGTTCTGGAGGTCCTAGCCATGGCAATCAGACAACACAAAGAAATTAAAGGCATCCAGATTGGCAAGGAAGAACTCAAAGTGTCCCTGTTTACAGATGACATGATATTGTACAAAAGAAAAAAAAACCCTAAAGAATCCAACCCAAAACAACTAGAACTAACAAGCGAATTCAGCAAAGTGGCAGCATACAAACCAATACACAGAAATCTGTTGCATTACTACACACTAATGATGAACTAGCAGAAAGGGGAATCAGGAAAACAATTCCATTCACAATTGCATCAAAAAGAATAAAATACCTAAGAATAAACCTAAGCAAGGAGGTGAAAGACCTATACCCTGAATACTATAAGACGCTCATTAGAGAAATTAAAGACAACACCAATAAATGTAAATACATCCTGTTCTCATAGATAGCAAGAATTAATATTGTAAAAATGGCCATACTGCCTAAAGCAAATTACAGATTCAATGCAATTTCTATCAAAATACCAATGACATTCTTCAATGAACGAGAAAAAATAATTCTAAAATTCATATGGAACCAAAAAAGACCCCAAATAACCTAAGCAATCCTGAGAAGGAAGAATAAAGTTGGGGAGGATTACACACTCCGACTTCAAGTTCTACTACAAAGCCACACTAATCAAGACAATTTGGTACAGGCACAAGAACAGACCCATAGATTAGTGGAACAGAACAGAGAGCCCAGATATAAACCCAAGCATATATGGTCAATTAATATATGATAAAGGAGCCATGGATATCCAATGGAGAAATAACAGCCTCTTCCATAACTGGTGTTGGCAAAATTGGACAGCTACATGTAAGAGAATGAAACAGGATTACTGTCTAACTCCATACACAAAAGTAAACTCAAAATGCATCAAAGACCTTAAAGTAAGTCATGAAACCATAAAACTCTTAGAAGAAAACAGGCAAAAATCTCTTGAATATAAACATGAGCAACTTTTTCCTGAAAACATCTCCTCAGACAAGGGAACCAAAAGCAAAAATGAGCAAATGGTACTACATTGAACTAAAAAAACTTCTGTACAGCAAAGGAAACTATCAGTAGAACGAAGGCATCCTACAGTACAGGAGGATATATTCATAAACACTATACCCAACAAGTGGTTAACATCCAAAATATATAAAGATCTCACATGCCTCAACATCAAAAAAACAAATAACCCAATCATAAAATGGGTGGAGGATATGAACAGACAATTCTCCAAAGAAGAAATTCAGAAGGCCAACAGGCACATGAAAAGATGCTCCACATCGCTAATCATCAGAGAAATGCAAATTAAAACCACAATGAGCTATCACCTCACACCAGTGAGGATGGCCAACATCCAAAAGACAAACAACAACAAATGTTGGCAAGGATGTGGAGAAACGGGAACCCTCCTACACTGCTACTGGGAATGTAAATTAGTTCATCCATTGTGGAAAGCAGTATGGAGGTTCCTCAACTCAAAATAGAAATACCATTTGACCCAGGAATCCCACTCCTAGGAATTTATCCTAAGAATGCAGCAGCCCAGTTTCAAAAATGCAGATGCACCCCTATGTTTATCACAGCACTACTTACAATAGTCAAGAAATGGAAGCAACCGAAGTGTACATCAGTACATGAATGGATAAAGGAGAAGTGGGACATACACACAATGGAATATTATTCAGCCATAAGAAGAAAACAAATCCTACCATTTGAAACAACATGGATGGAGCTAGAGGGTATTATGCTCAGTAAAATAAGCCAGGTGGAGAAAGACAAGTACCAAATGATTTCATTCCTCTCTGGAGTATAACAACAAAGCAAAAACTGAAGGAACAAAACAGAAGCAGACTCACAGAACCCAAGAATGGACTAGCAGTTACGAAAGGGAAAGGGGTTGGGGAGGGTGGCTGGTTCCTTCAACTTTTCTTTTGTTCTAGGAGTGGAATTCCTGGGACAAATGGTATTTCTATTGTTGTTTGTCTTTTGGATGGTGGCCATCCTAACTGGTGTGAGGTGATAGCTCATTGTGGTTTTAATTTGCATTTCTCTGATGATTAGCGATGTGGAGCATCTTTCATGTGCCTGTTGGCCATCTGAATTTCTTCTTTGGAGAAGTGTCTGTTCAGATCCTCTGCCCATTTTTTAATTGGATTATTTGCTTTTTTTGTTGAGGTGCATCAGCTCTTTGTATATTTTGGATGTCAACCCCTTATTGAATATGTCATTTATGAATATATTGTCCCATACTGTAGAATGCCTTTTTGTTCTACTTATGGTGACCTTTGCTGTACAGAAGCTTTTTAGTTTGATATAGTCCCACTTGTTCATTTTTACTTTTGTTTCCCTTGCCTGTGGAGATATGTTCATGAAGAAGTTGTTCATGTCTATATTCAGGAGAGTTTTGTTTGTTTTCTTTTAAGAGTTTTATGGTTTCATGACTTACATTCATGTCCTTGATCCATTTTCAGTTTACTTTTTGTATGGGGTTAGAGAGTAATCCAGTTTCATTCTCTTACATGTAGCTGTCCAGTTTTGCCAACACCAGCTGTTGAAGAGGCTGTCATTTCCCCTTTGTATATCCCTGACTCCTTCATCATATATTAATTAACCATATATGCTTGGATTAATATCTGGACTCTCTATTCTGTTTAGTGGTCTATGGGTCTGTTCTTGTGCCAGTACCAAATTGTCTTGATTACTGTAGCTTTGTGTAGAGTTTGAAGTGGGGAAGCAAGATCCCCCCTGGTTTATTCTTCCTTCTCAGAATTGCTTTGGCTGTTTGGGGTCTTTTGTGGTTCCATATGAATTTTAGAACTATTTGTTCCAGTTCGTTGAAGAATGCTGTCATTATTTTGATAGAGATTGCATTGAATCTGTAGAATGCCTTAGGCAGGATGGCCATTTTGACAATATTAATTCTTCCTACCTAAGAGCATGGGATGAATTTCCATTTATTAGTGTCCTCTTTAATTTCTCTTAAAAGTGTCTTGTAGTTTTCAGGGTATAGGTCCTTCAGTTGCTTGGTTAGGTTTATTCCTAGGTATTTTATTCTTTCTGATGCAGTTGTCAATGGAACTGCTTTCTAGATGTCTCTTTCTGCTAGGTCATTGTTAGTATATAGGAATGCAACAGATTTCTGGGTATTAATTTTGTATCCTGCAACTTTGCCAAATTCAAATTTTAGTTCTAGTAGTTTTGGAGTGCATTATTTAGGGTATTTTACATACAATATCATGTCATCTGCAAACAGTGACAGTTTGGCTTCTTCCTTACCCATCTGGATGCCTTTAACTTCTCTGTGTTGTCTAATTTCCATGGCTAGGACCTCCAGTACTCTGTTGAATAAAAGCAGAGAGAGTCAGCATGCTTGACTTGTTCCTGATCCCAGGGGAAAGCTTTCAGCTTATTGCTGTTAAGTATAATGTTGGCTGTGGGTTATGGCCTTTATTATGTTGAGGTACTTGCCCTCTATACCCGTTTTGTTGAGAGTTTTTATCCTGAATGAATATTGAATTTTGTCGCATGCTTTTTCAGCATCTATTGAGATAATCATGTGATTTTTCTCCTTTTTGTTGATGTGGTGGATGATGTTAATGGATTTTCGAATGTTGTACCATCCTTGCATGTATGGGATGAATCCCACTTTATCATCATGTATGATTCTCTTGATGTATTTTTTAATTTGCTTTCCTAATATTTTGTTGAGTATTTTTGCATCTATGTTCATCAGGGATATTAGTCTGTAGTTTGTTTTTTTTTTTTTCCTTTGTCTGGTTTTGGTATTAGAGTGATGCTGGCTTCATAGAATGAGTTTGGAAGTATTCCCTCCTCTTCTATTTTTTAGAAAACTTTAAGGAGAATGGGTATTTTGTTTTCTCTAAATGTATGATAAAATTCAGCAGTGAATCCATCTGGCCCAGGTGTTTTGTTCTTGGGTAGTTTTTTGATTACCAATTCAATTTCCTTGCTGGTAATTGGTCTGTTTAGATTTTCTGTTTCTTCCTTGGTCAGTCTTAGAAGGTGGTATTTTTCTAGAAGTTGTCCATTACTTCTAGGTTATCCACTTTGTTAGCATATATATTTTCATACTATTCTCTAATAATTCTTTGTATTTCTATAGTGTCCATCATGATTTTTCCTTTCTCATTTCTGATTTTCTTTATGTGTGTAGATACTCTTTTTTTTCTTAATAAGTCTGGCTAGGGGGTTATATATTTTGTTTATTTTCTCAATGAATCAGCTCTTGGTTTCATTATTTTTTTCTATTGTTTTATTCTTCTCAATTTTATGTATGTCTTCTCTGATCTTTATTATGTTCTTCCTTCTGCTGACTTTGGGCCTCATTTGTTCCTCTTTTTCCAATTTCAATAATTGAATTTAGACTATTCATTTGGGATTGTTCTTCCTTCTTTAATAGGCCGGGATTGCTATATACTTTCCTCTTAGAACTGTCTTTGCTGCATCCCGCAGAAGTTGGGGTGTTGTGCTCTTGTTTTTATTTGTCTCCATATATTGCTTGATGTTTGTTTTAATTTTGTCATTGATCCATTGATTATTTAGGAGCATGTTTTTAAACCTCCATGTGTTTGTGAGTCTTTTTTTTTATATTTGTACAATTTATTTCTAGTTTTATACCTTTGTGATCTGAGATGTTGGTTTGTAGAATTTCAATCTTTTTTAATTTACTGGGGCTCTTTTTGTGGCCTAGTATGTGGTCTATTGTGGAAAATGTTCCATGTGCACTTGAGAAGAATGTGTATCCTGCTGCTTTTGGGTGGAGTGTTCTGTAGATGTCTCTTAGGTCCACCTGCTCTAATGTGTTTCTCAGTGCCTCAGTCTCCTTACTTACTTTCTGTCTGGTTGATCTGTCTTTTGGAGTGAATGGTGTGTTAACGTCTGCTAAAATGAGTGCATTGCATTCTACTCTCCCTTTGATTCTGTTAGTATTTGTTGCACATGTTTGGGTTCTCCTATGTTGGATGCATAATTATAATGGTTATATTCTCTTGTTGGACAGACCCCTTTATCATTATAGACTGCCCTTCTTTGCCTGTTTTTACTTTCTTTGTTTTGAAGTCTATTTTACCTGATACAAGTAGTGCAATTCCTGCTTTTTTCTCCCTATTTTTTGCGTGAAATTTCTTTTTCCATCCCTTCACTTTTAGTCTCTGTATGTCTTTGGGTTTCAAGTGAGTCTCTTGTAGGCAGCATATAGATGGGTCTTTCTTTTTTATCCATTCTATTACTCTGTGTCTTTTCATTGGTGCATTCAGTCCATTTGCATTTAGGGTGATTATCTATAGATGTGTACTCATTGCTATTGCAGGCTTTGGATTCAAGGTTACCAAAGGTTCAAGGGTAGCTTCTTTACTATCTAACCATCTAATTTAACTCACTTATTACGCTATTATAAACACAATCTGATGATTCTTTATTTCTCTCCCTTCTTTTTATTCCTCATCTACTCTTTATATGTTAGGTGTTTTATTCCATTTTCTTTGTGTTGCCCTTGACTGATGTTGTGGATAGCTGATTTTATTTTCCATTTATTTAGTATTTGGTTGGTCTACTTTCTTTGCTTTTGTTTTATTTCCTCTAGTGACAGCTATTTAGCCTTAGGCATACTTCCTTCTAGAGCAGTCCCTTTAAAACACACTGTAGAGATGGTTTGTGGGAGGTAAATTCCTTCAACTTTTCCTTATCTGGGAATTGTTTAATCCCTCCTTCAAATTTAAATGATAATCTTGCTGGATACAGTATTCTCAGTTTGAGGCCCTTCCCTTTCATTGCATTGAATATATCATGCCATTCTCTTCTGGCCTGTAATGTTTCTGCTGAGAAGTCTGATGATAGCCTGATGGGTTTTCTTTTGTAGCTGATTTTTTTCTCTCTCTCTGGCTGCCTTTAATACCCTGTCCTTGTCTTTGATCTTTGCCATTTTAATTATTATATTTCTTGGTATTGTCTTCCTTGGGTCCCTTGTGTTGGGACATCTGTGGACTTCCATGGTCTGAGAAACTATTTCCTTCCACAGATTAGAGAAGTTTTCAGCAATTATTTCTTCAAGCACACTTTCTATGCCTTTTTCTCTCTCTTCTTCTTCTGGTACCCCTATAATGCGTATATTGTTTCGTTTAGATTGGTCACACAGTTCTCCTAATATTCTTTCATTCCTAGAAATCGTTTTATCTCTCTCTGCCTCAGCTTCTCTGTATTCCTGTTCTCTGATTTCTATTCCATTAACAGTCTCTGCCACCTCATCCAGTCTGCTCTTAATTCCTTGTATCATTTGTTTCATTTCTGTTATCTCCCTCCTGAATTGATCCCTTAGCTCTTAAATATTTCTGTGTAGCTCCATCAGCAAGCTTATGACTTTAATTTTGAATTCTTTTTCAGGAACATTGGTGATTACAGTCTCACCAAGCCCTCTCTGTGGTGTTTGAGGGATTTGGGAATGAACAAGGTTCTGCCTTTTCATGGTGATGGGAGTTGTCACGGTGAGTGGCACGTGTATCAGCTGGGAGAGCAAAGTCCTTTCCTGCTTGCTGGTCGCCTTGCCTGTCTTCCCTGTCTGTGCTAGTTAACTGCACACAGGGAGCAACCTCTGGGTTAATCCCCTAAGCTCCCATGGGTGGGGCTGCCTTTGAGATGGCCTAGGGCAATGGCGGGGGTCGCAGGCTAGCAGCACATGTTCTGCCATAAGAGCAGAGCCCCTTTGTGCCCCACTGTCTCTGGACCCATCTCCGCTGTCTGTGCTGATCAACCGCATGCAGGTAGCAGCCACTGGATTAATCCTCTGAGCTTCCGTGGGCGGGATGGCCCTCAGAATAGCCTAGGACACTGGTGGGGGTTGCAGGCCAGCGGCGCATGTTCTGCCATGATAACAGTGCCCCTTCATGCTTCCCAGAATCTGCGCCCGTCTCCGCTGTCTGAACCGGTCAACCGCATACAGGGAGCAGTCTCTGGGTCTGGGCCAGTTAGCCGCACACAGGGAGAAGTCTCTGTGTTAAGCTGTGTGGTTGCTGTAGATGGGGCTGCTCCCTTGCTGTTCCACAGCAAAAGCAGGTCAGCCAGTTTGTTTGCATTGCTGGCGGGGAGGAAGGAACAGCAGGCTGCTTATCACTGTGAGGGTGTTTGGAGCTGCGTTGCCACCCAGGGGCTTAGGGCACCTGAAGTTCCTTAAAGTTTGCAGCCTGCTGGGCTGAGTGTGCTAGGATGATTTTGTCCACCTGTTAAACCCTTTTCCCTTTAAGACTTTTTAAGTGCCTGCTTTTCTTTTGTCCCAGGGCAGCCAGCTGTGGGAACCTGTTCACAGTCTTAATCTCCGATTTTGCTTTTCCACTCCTCTAATATCCAGTGCACCATGCAATTTGTGTCTGTGTTCCTGGTACAGATTATTAGGGCTGGTTACTTAGCAGTCCTGTACTTCCACTCCCTCCCCACTCTGATTCTTTTCCTCCCACCAGTGAGCTGAGGTGGGGGGAGTGCTCAGGTCCTGTCAGACCACAGCTTTGTATCTTACCCTTTTCCGTGAGATGTTGGGTTCTCACAGATGTAGCTCGTGTACTGTATCTTCTGGTCACTCTTTTAGGAATAGTTGTATTTGCTGTATTTTCAAAATACATATGATTTTTGGAGGATATTTCCACCACCCTACTCATGCTGCCACCTTGAGAATCCTCAAAAGCATCTTTTTAACTTTCCAGCTGAATGTAAATGAGTTAGATATAGCCTTTCTGGCCAAGAGGATATGATTAACTTTCTGGAAACTAAACCATCCCAAAGCCAGCTTCACTCAATAACTCATTGCTGATTCCCTGAAGCCATTTATTTAATAAACCCCTTATGCAAAAAGCCAAACATAGTTGGTAAGAGTACACATAAAAGATTAGTCATTTCAGACTGGGAAAATACAAGACGACTAACACCCTTCAGGGAAGGGACAGAAGGCTGCCTCTGGAAACTACTAGGCCTGTTTTACTCTCTGGAAACCACTTGTCCATCTTATCAGGCATCTGTATACCCTCTACCACATGTGGACAAAGGATGAGGGGACTTGCTTTCTATTTTCCACAGCTGGGCCCGTGTATTCTGCTCCAAGAACATTGTTTGCCTCTGCTCAAGCCACTTTTTCCCAGTAGTGATTTTAATCTTTGGACGTTACTTAGCAGTCTAAACAGTGGTAGGTGAAGAGAAGGAAAGAGTCATTAAATTTCCTCACATCCTTCTGCATAACTGCTATCAAAGCAAACAGCTCCCACAAAAATAACCTACCAAGGTGTGAATGTCTATTGAAAGGGAATAACAATAATATTCTTAACTGACCCTAGGAGAGACCCAATTCTAAATGAATTTGGCCCACTTACTGCTGCTTTCACATAGTGCTCTGCATCTGAGAATGAGTAGGCCATCGTACTGTTCTGTTCCAAGCTACTTTCCTGTCCACATGGAGATTGATAAGTGACATACCATCTCTTTCCCTCTCACCAAAATGCATCAAATAACAAAACAAAACTGAGTTTCCACAATTGAAAAAAAAAAGAATGGATAATATACTAAAATTTTGTGTTAGTGTTGGGTAACTCTCATACCAGAGTGCATTTCCCTTTGCAATGCCAGGATTTGTTTGAGAAGAAAATGAAGTTGGAAATGATGGGCATTTGAGACCAAGATGTGGGCAAAGCAGTGAAAAAGTATTTCTCCTACTGCTTTCTCTTCAGGTTAAGGCTTGATGAAAAGAAAGAACCAGATTTATGTCCCTGCTTAGTCCCACTTGTCTAATTTTAAAAACAAGGATGGAGCCCTGCCACCTCTCCTATAATGGTTGGCCCCTTCTGACAGCAGATTCCATAAACCTTGGCACTGAGGCTGTTCCTCATAGCCAAGGTCACTCTGGTACTTTCCTCCCCACACCAAACTTTCTCCAACCCTCCCTAACGACCTCTCCTGTATACATTCTCATTCTTCCATTCCCACCTCTCTCTCCCCCAGGCATATGAGTTTGTTTCCCTAGTCTTAGCCACCTCCTGCCCCGCCCCCCTCCCCAGTGCCTCTTCCTAGGTTTCTTATGGGCAAACATCAAACACCCATATCATTCACATCTAGCACTTACGTTCATTAATTACACTAGAATGGGAGACCAAAGAATGATTCTTACAATGCAAATAAGAGATTAGAAGACCTACACAATCTGGCCATGCCTGCCTTTTTGGCTTCATTTCCTGAACAAGCTGTAGTCATACTGAACTTTCTGCTCTTCAGAGAGGTCAAGCCCATCCCCACTTCAGGACCTTTGCACTGGCTGTTCTCTCTATTAAGAACATTCTTTTTCTAGATCCTTATGTAGCTCCTTTTATCACTTAGGTGTCAGCTCAAATGCTACCTCCTCAGAGAGGCCTTTCCTGACTACCAGTATAAAGTAGATTCCTTCTGCCCTTCCCAACCCTGATCCCCATCATTCTTCATCACATTACCTTATTTTATTTTCTTCATAGAGTTTATTATTTTGCATTATTTTATTTACTTCTATATGTTCACTTTCTGTCAGGATACTTACATTATAGTAGGAGAGACAATCAGACAGTGTTTTTTTATAGCTCTGTCACTGGCACCTAGGAAAACAAATGTCTGTATTGAGGTCATAATACTCACTCAATAAATATTTGTTGAAATCAGAATTAAAAGGGACCTCAGGATATCACCCCATTCATTTGCCTGATTCTGGACAAGTAACATTATTTTAACTTTGCTGATCATATAACTGAGGTTCAGAGATGTTACATGACTTGCTTAAGACAGAGAATCTATTAGGCTTAAGGTATTTTCTTCTGCAAGAATGTGACAAAACATTTTTTTTTTCCTATGGGTATATTGCTACTCATGATCCATAACTAGCAATGCAAAGAGCTGGTTGAAGAGACCCTTAGATTCTCTAAGCCTTTTAAAAATAATTTTTATTACTGGTTTAGAATATTCCAAAATAATTATCCTTTGAGCTAAATATCTCCTGTTTGTGTTGAGTAGCCAGAGGTGATTGTTAGACTCTTAATTTGGTGGGAGGAATGAAGCTTTTAAGTAAACTTAGGTGCATGGCAACAATACCTTGTGTCCATATATGATTCTCCTTAGCTTTAACATTCTCAGACTTAGGAAGTTAATTTAAAACACGCTCTCACAAACAGACTATGAACTCTGGGAGATTTAACTACTTCCAGCATCTGGGAATTCAAAGTAATATCTACTCCACCTTCCTGTGTACAGATATTACAACAGGCCCTTTCAGTCTACCATCCCTGAAAATTTTAAGAGCAAATCCAGATGATGGGCATAAACCAGATTCTAATTTGATTTAGTGCTTAGTTAACCAATTCCCGCAGACCCCCAAAAAGGTGTATGTGGGGTGGAATAGCTCAGCAGTGTCTAAATGAGAATTTGCCCTGACCCAATTTCATGTGACTATTTCATTCCTTAGAGGCCATTTGTTCAGTGTTTAAGTGTGATGTAGTGTTTACGTCTTTGTGAGGCTTTTCATATAAACAAATTCACAAGTCAGAAAAAAAAATCTGTTGTCAGGCTAGGTTTCCTGATTTGGCATTTGGAAAATATGTCTCCATGATGTGACTAAAAACAGTTTAAATATCTGTAGTACGTATGAATTCAACACTAATGGACTATAAATGATAAGGAAATTTTGTTGGGTCTGATTCAAATTACCTGTGGCTGCTGTGAATTATATGGAATTACACAAAGTTTAATGGTTCTCTGGCAATTTGCCTTGGCTCTGTGCCAGAATAGCTAATGCTTCAATCAAACTGCTTTCCCCAATCCCACTCTAAGACAATTTCTGTTACGGTCTGTATGCTGAGTGTATCTGTAATGAAGCCTTCAATGACAGCTTCATACAAATGCCAACATTTTTTTCTTCTCTATTGCTTTTCCTTCCTTATTTAGGATCAGGTACATTAACTGCCCCTGTAGCTTTGCAGAGACAAACTCCCTGGCTAGGATTTAGAAGACAAGAGTTTTTAAGGTTTGATTGAAAAGGAGCCAACAGTGAGAAGGACAAATATCAGTTGGCCCTATCCCTTTCATCTTCAGTGTCATTAGGTACATCTGTTTCTCCCTGATTGGCATGGACCCTGGATCCACCAAGCAGCAACACCTAAGTTAGCAGTCCACCCACACCACACAAATAGTTCCAGAATACATTCTCCAAAGGCAGGTAACCCACCTGATGAAGAGAATGCCATCGTACAGCAAATCACTCTCCTCTCTTTAGGAACCCAACTTGCCCTGAGGCTGGGTGTCTTGCCAATGGGTTTCAGCCCTGAACAAGTTGACTATGGATTCAATGAGACCAAGAAAATGACAGTGGAATGGTTGGGGTGAATGGGTTTATACCCAAGTTTATTCCCCTGGTGGCAGGTCAATCACTATAATCTTGTCCACTCAGAGTGAGTTTGCATGTGGCAAGCTGGTCTCTGCCTCTAGGCCTCTCTGCACCTGCAGCCATCTCAGTCTCTGTCCTTGGCACTGCCAACATTCCAGCCTCTGCTTTACTGTAGCCTTGCCGCCCTGCAGCTATGCAGCAGTCCAGAGCACTGGATGGAGCTCTTTATATAAAATAGTGGGGGAGTTGGGGTTCCTATGGCCAGGATCCTCACTGAATTTAAACCACCTGATGATGTAACTGGGCTATTGCTAGGTTACCGCTTCCACACCTCTAGGCCATAGGCTATTATTGCGCTATATATAAAGAGCTTGGCCAGGTGCTCTGGGCGGAGGCAGAAACGCTACTGCTTGACCTACCGCTGGAAGAAGAAGCTGGGTAATAAACTCTTTCACCCCAAATAACGTTTTGCTGTAAAATTTATTTGGTCACATTGAATCCATAGCGAACTTGTGTGGGGCTAAAACCCATTGGCAAAACAATTGGCGAAAGTCTATAGCATTCATTGTTGACCAAGGAAAAAGACAGGTTGCCCTATAAGGAAGGGTGCTTCAGGGGGCTGCCCCTGTGAACGGGGAGACAGTGGATTGTTCCCCAATGGGTATGTGGTCTGAGGTGGCTTGCCTCCTAGAGGACTGGGCCCCACCCCAGGACTGGAGACAAGTGGAGGTGACACATGAGACACTACGGGTGGCCCTTGGTATACTAAGTAGGTCTTTTCAGAAACAGAGTGCCCATGAGGCAGGAGGGACTGTGGGTTGGCTGCTTCTCACAGTATTAAAAAGGTCTACAGAAGAGACCCAAGAAATGGCAGCACAAGAACACGAGCTACAAACTTCTGTGGATTCCCTGAGGAAGGAACTGGCATTGATGTGAGAGGAGGCAGCACGAGAATGCTGGCAGCAAGGTGCTATAGAAGAGGTAAAAAATTCCGTACAGAACGAGATGGCAGTGCTGCCAGATGTTGTGAAGGAGGAAGAGGCCAGCAAGGAAAAAGGCGAGTTCCTAAGGGAAACACACTGGGAGGTGGCATGAGAAGATCAGCTGGGAAGCATTGAGGTCAAGGTAAGAGAGTTTCTGAAGACTGAGGTAGCATTGCTGCGAGGCACAGTATAAAAGGTAAGGGATATAGTAGAGGAGGCACTCGGGGGAGGGGAGAGAAAGGTGCCATCAGCCCCAGAAATGGAGGAGCTGGGCAAGGATGAAGGGGTGATGCCGGAGGCACTGGTCCCTCCTGTAGTGAAAGTATGCCCAGTGGTTTTAAAGAAAATAAAGACCCAGCAGCAGAAAGTTCCCCAAGGAGAGCAGCAGCCCCCTCCCCACGTCATGGAGCACTCTACATTCCACCCCTATACTCAGGCTGAGCTGGTGGATTTGGGCTCCCGGTTTAGGCAGAAGCCTCGAAGTCAATATCAGGATGGCTCCTCAATCTGTGGAACTTAGGGGAGCATGAATTGTTCTGTCCAGATCAGAGATGGGAAAGCTGTCTTCCCTGACAGTGCATCCCACCTTGACGCAGCAATTACAAAATGCACATCAGACCCGAGGGAGTCACTCCCTCCTTGATTGGCTTATGGCTGCTCTTCATATTGTGTGGCCCAATCGCGGTGATCTACCATCCTCTCCTTTTAGATGGCACACGTATGCTGAGCTCCAACAGGTATTACAACAGCTAGGCATAAGAAATGACATCTATAGTCCAGAGAATTATGGCCCAGATGAACAGATTTTCACTACTGCAATGAGAAACATTGTACTAAAAATGGCTCCTACATCCCACTTTGGGTCTCTAGTGGCCATTATTTCCCCGCACTCAGGGCATCCCATAAGCGAGGTGACATGTACAGTAGCAGACTTAGGAGAGGCTGAAGCAATGAGAATATGAAAAGAAATAAGATCTGTTACTCATAAGAAGAATATATAGGGCCCCATGAAGGTTACGAGGACCCAGATGTGGGTTGATTTAATACAGGCAGGAGCAGATGGAAGGAAATTAGCTATGAAGTCAAATAGGATCTTACTAGAGCTATGGCAACAGCTGAAATCTGAGCAGCAGTTCCAGCCATTAAAACCAAAGAGGCAGAGGTCAGAGACAGAGCCACGAGTCCGGCCTGTGTGTTTGCAAAACTTCCTGCTGGACAGCGAGGCAACCTCACTCGAGCACACACAGGAAGGTGATTGGGGAACACGGTTTGACTGAGGGGAAGGTCAAGGTATCTGCCCTGAGGGACCAGAGGGGACAGGAGGCCACATGTTGAGATAGCTATCAATTGGTCCCCAGGGAACATGCAACATGTCCTAGCTCTGGTGGACACAGGGGCTGAGTGTTCAGATTCATGGTAACCCTGAGCAGTTCCCCAGGACTCCAACTATCATAGATGTATATGGGGGGCAAGGCTATCAGAGTTAAAAAAGACCAAATTCCTTTGGGAATAGGGTGTCTACCCAAAAAGAGTATACTGTATATATATCTCCTATCTCTGAGTATATTTTGGGGATTGATATCCTGCAGGGTCTATGGTTGCAGAGCACTGCAGGTGAGTTCAGATTGAGAGTACATGTGGTGAAAACACTTCTGAGGGGAGGTGCTAGGCACCCACACAGAGCTTTGCCTGTGTCTCAGTGGGTGAGTAATACCAAACAATACAAACTGCTTGGAGGGCACAAAGATATTGGAGAAACCCTCCAGGAGCTGGAAAAGGTAGGTATTATAAAGCCCATCAATATTCCTTTCAATTCCCCAGTGTGGCCAGTAAAAAAGCCAGATGGCTCCTGGCATATTATTGTGGATTACAGAGAACTGAATAAAGTCATACCCCCTACGCATGCTGTGGTGCCCCCTTTGCAGGCTTGATGGATACTCACAGACATGAACTAGAAACATACCATTATGTGGTAGATCTTGCTAATGTCTTCTTTTCCATTGACATTGAGCAAGAAAGTCAGGAACAGTTTTCCTTCTCGTGGTGAGGATGGAAATGGACTTTCACCATCCTTCCACAGGGATACCCGCACAGCCCCACCATCTGTCAAGGACTTCCATCCCAGGACATTGCTACATGGGAGAAACCACCAACGGTGCGGCTGTACCATTATATTGATGATGTCATGCTCACGTCTGATTCTCTTTCACATCCAGAAGGTGCAGCACCTAGACAGCTGCAACATTTACAGGAGAAAGGATGGGCTGTGAACAGCACGAAGGTTCACGGACCTGGTTTGTCTGTCAAATTCTTGGGGGTCGTCTGGTCGGGTAAGACCAAAGTGATACCAGAAGCCTTTATGGATAAAGTCCAGGCCTTTCCTTCCCCTACAACTGTAGCATTTCTACAGGAGATTTTAGGTCTTCTAGGCTACTGGAGAGTGTTTATCCCGCACTTGCACAAACTCTGAAGCCATTATACCGGTTGGTATGAAAGGGTATCAGGTGGGACTGGGATGAGACATGTGCCTCTGCCTTTACTACAGCAAAATGGGCAGTCAAGGCCGTACAGGCCTTGAGTGTGATAGACCCATCAAGGCCCTGTGAGCTGGACTTTCATATCACTGAAGACGGTTATGGCTGGGGTCTCCGGCAGTGGCATGAACAAACTCACCAACTGGTTGGATTCTGGTCACAACTCTGGAAAGGGGCAGAGGTACGATACATTTTGATAGAAAACAACTGGCTGCCCTGTATCACGCCTTGCTGGCGACAGAACCCATCACTGGAATGGCCCCGATAAAGGTAATAACCACATATCCCATTTTGGGGTAGCTACCAGACTGGACCCAAAAGCCAAGGAGTGGGGTAGGACAAACACCCACACTGGCCAAGTGGGGTGCTTATCTACGGCAGTGTAGTGCCCTCCCTAGTACTCCCTTGAGTGAAGAATTCCAGCGCGAGTTGGGGACAGTGACATATACTAGTGAAAAGCAGAAAGAACTTCCTTTGGAACCATTAGAAGCAGAGAGTCCCTATTGGGTGGGAAGAGCCCCTATACGCGAAGTTGCATGGTACACAGATGGCTCCAGCTGTGGGCAGCCCCCAAATGGAGGGCCATAGCTTTCCATCCTAAGACTGAGACAATATGGATGGAAGGTGGTGAGGGGATGAGCAGCCAATGGGCAGAGTTGCAGGCCATGTGGCTTGTGATCAGCCAGGAGCCCTCCCCTATAGTTGTCTGCGCTGACAGCTGGGCTGTCTTTTGGGGCTTGACCCTGTGGCTACCAACCTGGTACCATGTCAACTGGCTGGTTGGTCATCGACCCCTTTGGGAGCAAGAATTGTGGCCGGATGAAGGGGGTAGTTTAATCATCACAATATTGCTCATGTAATTGTAGGTTAATGATACTAAAATAAAATAAATTGTAAAAAAAAAAAAAAAGAATGAGACTAGATCTAACTCTCTTTATTAAAATCTTGTCTCCTATTAATAAACACTCAAATGTTTGTTGAACAACAACAAAAAAAAAAAAGATCTGTGGCAAGACTTATGGGCCCGTGGTCAGACTAAAATAAATACAGTACACCATGTGACAGGTTATTTGCCACTGGCATCCCCAGGAAATGATGAAGCAGATAAATTGGCCCAGATATGATGGTTTGAAGGCAAGCGTGACTCTGATGTAGTCATTGGGTCTCTATCATGCCTGCTGCAGTAGGATTGTGAGGCACATGAACCTTCCATTTGATTCCCAGCTGTCGCACCCATTCTTGCAGTGTATGTCCAGTAAAATGGGAGCCCTGATCACTCTCAATTACCTGTGGTCAGCCATAGGCGACAAAGAGACACTCCAGGCCTCTTATGTTCGTCTGCTGGTCTGCACAAGGGATAGGAAAAGCAACCAGAAGTCCAGTAGCTGTGTCCACACAAGTCATCGCATACCGATATCCTTCTGACACAGGCAGAGGCCCGATATAGTCTATCTGCCACATGACGAGAGGTATAGGCCCCTTAGCTATTGTCCCATGTTGCTGTGGAACTCAGTGTAAGTCCCTTTAGGAGCACAAGACACACTCCTGCCGGGCTCTACTAACTTCTTCGAAGGTCAAAGACAAGCCCCAGTGATGGGCTACAGCCCACATTGTCTTGTGCCCTACCTGCAACAAACGCTGATGTGTCCATTGGGCTACATCAGAGTCACGCTTGCCTTCTAACCATCGTATCTGGGCCAATTTATCTGCTTCATCATTTCCTGGGGATGCCAGTGGCAAATAACCTGTCACATGGTATACTGTAATTATTTTAGGCTGACCACAAGCCCATAAGTCTTGCCACAATTCTTGCCCCCAAAGGGGTTGGTGACCAACCAGCCAGTTGACATGGTACCAGGTTGGTAGCCACAGGGTCAAGCCCCGATATACAGCCCAGCTGTCAGTGCAGACAACTATAGGGGAGGGCTCCTGGCTGATCACAAGCCACATGGCCCGCAACTCTGCCCATTGGCTGCCCATCCCTCACCATTGTCCATCCATATTGTCTCAGTCTTAGGATGGAAAGCTATGGCCCTCCATTTGGGGGCTGCCCATGGCTGGAGCCATCTGTGTACCATGCATCTTCAGGTATAGGGGCTCTTTCCTCTCGATACGGACTCTCTCCTACTAATGGTTCAAAAGCAAGTTCTTCCTACTTTTCACTAGTATATGTCACTGTCCCCAACTCGCGCTGGAATTCTTCACTCAAGGGAGTACTAGGGAGGGCACTACACTGCCGTAGGTAAGCACCCCACTTGGCCAGTGTGGGTGTTTGTCCTACCCCACTCCTTGGCTTTTGGGTCCAGTCTGGTAGCCACCCCAAGATGGGATATGTGGTTATTACCTTTATCAGGGCCTTTCCAGTGATGGGTTCTGTAGCCAGCAAGGCGTGATACACAGCAACCAGTTGTTTGTCTATCAAAGTGTATCATACCTCTGCCCCTTTCCAGAGTTGTGACCAGAATCCAACGGGTTGGCGAGTTCGTTCAAGCCGCTGCCAGAGACCCCAGCCATAAACATCTTCAGTGACATGAATGTCCAGCTCACAGGGCCTTGATGGGTCTATCACACTTAAGGCCTGCCCGGCCTTGACTGCCTGTATTGCTGTAGTAAAGGCAGAGGCACATGTCTCATCCCAGTCCCACCTGATGCCCTTTCGTACCAACCGGTATAATGGCTTCAGAATTTGTGCAAGTGCAGGATAAACACTCTCTAGTAGCCCAAAAGACCCAAAAACTTTTGTAATAATGCCACAGTGGTAGGGGTTGGGAAAGTCTGGACCTTGTCTATAACTGCTTCAGTAACAACTTTAGATTTATGCAACCAGACAACCCCCAAGAATTTGACAGACAAACCAGGTCCCTGAACCTTGGTCCTGTTCACAGGCCGTCCTTTCTCCCGTAAATGTTGCAGCAGTCTAGGTGCTGCACCTTCTAGATCTGAAAGAGAACAGGACATGAGCATGACATCATCAATATAATGGTACAGCCGCACCATTGGTGGTTTCTCCCATGTAGCCAAGTCCTTGGGGTACAAGTCCATGACAGATGGTGGGGCTGTGGAGGTATCCCTTTGTGAGGACGGTGAAAGTCCATTGCCGTCCTTCCCACTTGATGGCAAACTGTTCCTGAGTTCCTGCTCAATGTTAATAGAAAAGAAAGCATTAGCAAGATCTACCACACAATATGTTCCTAGTTCATGGCTGAGAGTATCCATCAAGCCTGGAGTAGAGGAGACAGCGGCATGCATAGGGGGTATGACCTTATTCAGTTCTCTGTAATCCACAGTCATACGCCCGGAGCCATTTGGATTTTTACCAGCCACGCTGGGCAATTGAAGGGACTATGGGTCGGCTTTATAATACCCACCATTTCCAGCTCCTGGAGAGTTTCTCCAATCTCTTTATGTCCCCAGGAAGTTTCTCCTGTCTGGTATTAGTCAGCCCCCTAGGTACAGGCGAAGCTCTGGCTGGGTGCCTAGCATGTCCCCTCACAACTGCCTTCACCACACGTACTCTCAGTCTGAACTCACCTGCAGTGGTCCACAACCATAGACCCTGCAGTATATCAATCCCCAGACTATACTCAGGGATAGGAGATGTATACGCGGTATACCCTTTTGGGGGTAGACGCCCTATTCCCAAAGGGATTTGGGCTTTTTTCACTCTGATAGCCTTGCCCCCATATCCATCTATGATAGTGGTGGTCCCAGGGAACCACTCAGGGTTACCATGAATCAGTGAACATTCAGCCCCAGTGTCCCCAAGACCCAGGACAAGTTGTATGTTCACTGGGGACCAATGGATAGCTATTTCAACATGTGGTCTCTGGTCCAACCCGGTCCCTCAGGGCAGATACCTTGACCTTCCCCTCAGTCTAACTGTGTTCCCCAATCACCTTCCTGTGTGGGCTCAAGTGAGGTTGGCTCTCTCTCTAGCAGGAAGTCATGCAAACACACAGGCCAGAATCATGGCTCTGTCTCTGACCTCTGCCTCTTTGGTCTTAAGACCTGGGACTGCTGCTCTAGTTTCAGCTGTTACCGTAGCTCTGGTAAGATCCTATTTGACTTCCCATCTAATTTCCTTCCATCTGCTCCTGCCGTATTAAATCAACCCACAACTGGGTCCTCATAACCTTCATGGGGCCGTGTAAATTCTTCTTGTGAGAAACAGGTCTTATCTCTTTCTGAATTCTCATTGCTTAAGACTCTCCTACGTCTGCTACTGTACGTGTCACCTCGCTTATGGGATGCCCTAAGTGAGGAGAAAGAATAGCCACTAGAGACTGAAAGATAGATGTAGGAGAAATTTGAAGTACAATATCTCTCATCCCAGTAGTGAATATCTCTTCATCTGGGCCATAATTCTGTGGACTATAGAGGGCATTTCTCATGCCTAGCTCTCATAGCACCTGTTGGAGTTCAGCATATGTCTTCCACCTAACAGGAGAGGATGGTAGATCACCCAGATTGGGCCACACAGCACGAAGTGCAGCCATGAGCCAATCGAGGAGGGAGTGACTCCCTGGGGTCTGATGTGCATTTTGTAATCGTTGCCTCAAGGCAGGCTGCACTGTCAGGGAAGACAGCTTTCCCATCTCTGACCCCAACAGAACAATTCCATCCACCCCTAAGTCCCACAGACACAGGGACCAAGCTGATATTGACTCTGAGGACTTCTGCCTAAACCAGGAGCCCAAATCCACCAGCTCAGCCTGAGTATAGGGGTGGACCATAGAGTGCTCCATGACCTGGGAGGGGGCTGCTCCTCTCCTTGGGGAACCTTCAGCTGCTGGGTCTTTCTTTTCTTTACCACCACTGGGCATGCTTTCAATACAGGAGGCGGCAGTGCCTCGGCACCACCCCTTCATCTTTCTCCAGCTCCTCCATTACTGGGGCTGATGGCACCTTTCTCTCCCCTCCCCCAAGTGCCTCCTCTGTTACAACCTTTACCTTTTCTAGTGTACCTCACAGCAATGCTACCTCAGTCTTCAGAAGCTCCCTTACCTTCACCTCAATGCTTCACAGCTGACGTTCTCGTACTGCCTCCACCTGTGCTTCCTTCAGGAGTTTATCTTTTTCCTTGATGGCCTCTTCCTCCTTCAGAACACCTGGCAGCACTGCCATCTCATCTCCAATGGCATATTTCTGCTGGTGCTCTTGTATCAATGCCATCTCTCTCTTCAGGGAATCCACAAAAGTGTGCAGCTCACGTTCTCGTGCCACCTCCTCTCGCATCAATGCCATTTCTCTCCTCAGGGAATCCACAGATGTTTGCAGCGCGTGTTCTCGTGCTGCCATTTCTTGGGTCTCTTCTGTAGACTTTTTTAATACTGTGAGAAGCAGCCAACCCACAGTCCCTGCTGCCTCACGGGCACTCTGCTTCTCAAAGGATCTGCTTACTATACCAAGGGCCACCCCTACTGCCTCAGGTGTCACCTCCATGTGCCTCTAGTCCTGGGGTGGGGCCCAGTCCTCTAGGAGGCAAGCCACCTCAGACCACATACCCATTGGGGACGATCCACTGTTTCCCCATTCACAGGGGCAGCCCGCTGAAGCACCCCTCCCATAAGGGCAGCTTTTCTTTTTCCTTGGCCCACAATGAACCCTGCCAACTACACCAATTGTCTTGCTAATGGGTTTCATCCCCAGGCAAGTTTGCTATGGATTCAATGCGACCAAATAAATTGACAAATTGACAGCAGAACGTTCTTTGGAGTGAAAGGGTTTATTACCAGGCTTGTTCTCCCAGCGGTAGGTCGAGCACTAGCATCTCTGCCTCCACGCAGAGCACTGGGCCGAGCTCTGTATATAGCACAGTAATAGCTTATTGCCTAAAGGTGTGGAAGCGGCACCCTAGCAACAGGCCAGTTACATCATCAGGTGGTTTAAGTTCAGTGAGGATACTGGCCATAGGAACCCCAACTTCCCCACAGACACACAATGGCTTGTTAAAATCTGGACTAAAGTCAGATACCAATAGTCTGCAGGGATGGTCAGTCCACTTATGGACCATGCTATGGCGTTTGAACAAGAGACCCCAAAAGGGAGCCCTGAACCCCATAGACATGTTAACACATATGGCTGCCTCCCTTTACAACTTCAAGTACAAACCAAGGAAGAATCACTGAAGCCGAGGTTTGGCCACCAGAATAACATCTTGCTGCCAGCACCAACTGCACTGAATCCCAGAGACTCCATTGAGTGGACATGGCCTTGGACATTTTGACACATGGACCAATGATGGCTGGCTCTCCTGGCACCTTGGAGACAAGGCCTGGAAGCCGGCCTCCTGTGTATTCCTGGAATAACAGCAGAGTGGCCACCAACGTCACATTAATATATCCTGAACAGCCAGAAGGTAGGAGCATCTTACCGGGGAGTTTTGTTTTATCATTATGGCCAGTGCATGCACCTCCAGTAGCACTATATATATACCCTTTGGTAACCCCCACGGGGAGAGGAGTGAAAGTATGGTATACTAGACCTGGACGGGACCCCCTTACTGCTACAGTCCTATCACAGGACCACTCTCTTGCATGCATGATACCTGATGGACAAGATTTGCCTTTGTTGGTGGCATTAAAACATGTGTCTTATCGCCCCTAAAGTCTTTGTGGATTGGGAACTTCCTCTGGCTTGAGGATTATTATAATTTTTGTTATTAGGAACCTCCTCTGGCTTGAGGATTATTGTAATTTTTGTTACCTGTATCAAAATCTTGCTGTATCTTAATTTTTATTATCTCTAAGTTGTTGTTATCCTTGGTTGCTATTGTGGAATCTGGTTACAGTGCTCCAGCTTTCTCGCACAGGGACCACTGCAGAAGATTGAAAGCGTGTAGATTGTAAGGCAAGAATTCTGGAGGGGTGGAGTGTGGGGAATTTGGGGTTCCTATGGCCAGGATCATCACTGAACTTAAACTACCTGATGATGTAACTGGCCTGTTGGTAGGCTACCACTTCCACATCTTTAGGCAATGAGCTATTATTGCATAATATAGAGAGCTCAGCCCAGTGCACTGGGTGGAGGCAGAGACACTAGTGCTTGACCTACTGCTGGGAGAACAAGCCAGGTAATAAACCCTTTCACCCCAAAGAACATTTTACTGTCAATTTCTTTGGTCACTTGAATCCATAGCGAACTTGGCCAGGGCTGAAACCCATCGGAAAGACAAGAGTCAATAACAATATATTTCCCACATGTGTGTAGTGAGAAAGCTGACAGAGGCCAGTTGAGAATCCTGGCCATAGGAATCTTCACTTTCTCCACACTGGGATTCTGCCACAGATTGCTGGCATCAGTTTCTCAGTCAGTACAGTGGACAAAGGCCAAGTGCAGAAACAAAAGCCAGACAAATTCTCCACAAACGTGCAAAAGAGGCATGTACGACTCTGAGGTGCAACTGTCCTGTGGACAGCAAACACTGTGGGGCTAATCTCTCTCATGAATCCCTGTTCACCCCTGTCCCCATAATCCTCTTATAAACCTCACATGGAACTTCAGTGCTAGCACCTCTTGGTCTTTGCCTAAGGTAGTTCCTAGACCTCTTGTCCAACTGATTCCAAAGTCACATTTACTGGTCATACTAAAGAGAAAGCTCATTTTCAGAAATTAGCTGCCACAGAACCAGCAGGAGGGAAGGGCAGAAACCACAGAATTCCTACTCTGCACTGATTGCCACTAACTCATTTCAGCTGTTATGGGGAGGCCCTGTGGGGGGAGCTTTGAGAGGAAATGGGTTCCATGTACAGTCCACTTTAAATTGTTCAGAATTGCGTGCTTGAAAATAGTCTCTACTAAACATTTAGCATGTGCATTAGCATGAGTAATAAAGCTTTAGGCTTTGCTGAACTCTTGGCCCAAATGGTGTAAGCTGCTTCCCTATAGCAAAGATGATCAAATGGTTGGCAAGTCAGATACATGCAAGGAGGATAGAGGAGCACCAAGGATGGTTAAACCTGGGGCCAGGAAGGATGGTTTAAACGATGTTTTAAGCACATAAAGAATGTAGATGGTGAGGACCAGCTGTTCTCAATTTTGCTTGAGAGCAGAGCAAAGGAAAAGAAACAAGTTGCAATGATCGAGACTGATGTTAGCAAGAAGGAAGAACTTCCTGCCAGAGAAAAGTAGATAAATATTTGAGTGGTTGGTCAATGAAGGTTGTTGAATTTCTTTCTCTGGAGTGGCTCTTCTTTCTGGGCTATTTCTGTGTGGTTCTTCCAGAAGGTGGAGGACAGAGGAAAGAGAGGCAGTGAGAGATCCAATTCAGTTCCTCCCAGAACTCAGAATCCCATATTTGTAATATTCAAGGTTCTGTAACAGGAATTCTTGAGAGGTTCTCGACAAAAAAAAGAACAAAACAGCATATCAAATGTTTAGATTTACCCCAGGTCACTAGACCTTTCTATGACTCAAGCTTTTGCCTTACAGTGAAGATTTCTTTTTGGCTCTCCAGGGCCCCTAAGGCATGCATATGGGAACAATCTTTTTTGAACCCAAAATCAGGACATGGTCTGACAATTATATTTATGGGGACAAGAGGACATAATATGTGAAATTAGAGCTGTCCCAGGAAATCTGGGACGTATGGTCTCCATGGCCACATATTATCCCTTTCTAAGGGTACTGACAGAAGAGGGAATTAATTAAAACTGTGCCATGTGGTGTGGGGCCTGGGTTCTTTCCTTTTCTACAGCAAGATCAGTTAGGACTGTGAAAAAGCTGGAGTCATAATAAGCACAGTGCAAACTCAGATTCCTGCTCTGCAGGATAGAGAAAGAGGTAATGTATATATCCTCCCTAGTATCCTCCCCCAACTCTAAAACTTAGCAGAAGCAGTAACATCATACAAAGGGTATGCCAATTCTTGCTCAACTATAAATGATGCCATAAGGTTATAGAGAAGAAGAAATGTGGAGTCTAGGATTGCAGATGGCAGCATGAGAGGTGAGACAGAGGCTTCCTCCTAAAACCGCATATAATAGGAAAATATAACTAATAAAACGACTCTTGAAAGAGCAACAGGAAAGAGGACTACGCCAAACTACATACACCTGGAGACAAGAGCTGACCTCATGGAAAAGGGTTATATACTAAAGCTGAAGCCCAGCGGGATCCAACCCTTCCCCCACCCCAGCTAACCGGCGGGAGGAAAAGAAACATTCAGGGAGGGAGTGCAGACCTGGGACTGCTGAATACCTAACTCCGGAGATCTGCTCTGGGAGCACAAACCTACATTTCATGGTGTTTGCATGATACTCTCGTAATTAGGCGGTTGGAAACCTAAGACAGGCAGAATTCCTGGAGAGACTAAGATTCCAGCTGCTTGTGGAAAGCATGGATCCATATCCAGCTGCTCTGGGACAAAAGAAAGGCAGGCAGTCTGAGAGACTTCCTAACAAAGAAGCCCTTAGCAAAGGGCTGCTAAAGGGGCAAGGACTGCACAGAGCTTACTGCTCAGCAGAAAGGACAGGTAGACAAAATTGACCGGGTGTACTCTGCCCAGCAGATTGGGAGCTTTCACGATCTTCAGGTGCTCCAGCTCCCTGGCTGTCTTCACAGCTCCAAGAACCCCTTCTGTGACAGGCAGACTAGTGTGCCTTTCTCCTGGCCAGCCCAACCAGGCTTGAAAACCGGGATACCCTACCCTGGCATTAGGCCAGCCACAGGGAAGATCTGTCTACAGAAACTAAAAACGCAAAGCACAGAGGCTTATACCTGTGTGCTCAGCCCACTGGTTCAGGCAGTGGAGACAGGCATAGCAGCCAGGAACCAGGAAACAGCCTTTTCCTCCCCCGAGGCACCAATACCACTCCCCTACAACCCCTGACATTGCTTCAGGGGCTGAGCAGCTCCAGAGAGTAGAGTTTCTGGGCACTAGAGGGCTCCATACACAAATACGAAACACCAAAGGAACCTGGTCAAGAGTAAAATTATGAATACAAGTCTTGAGAAAGATTTAAATGATATTAATCTCATGACTCTCCCTGAAAGGGAGTTCAAAATAAAAATCACTAACATGCTCATGGAGGTAGGGAAAGACATTCAAGACCTCAGGAATGAATTCTGGTCACAGATCCAATTGTTGAAGAGCACAATGGACGGTATTAAAAGCAGATTGGATATGGTGGAGGAGACGATAAATGAAATAGAAACTAGAGAAGAGGAATACAAAGAAGCTGAGGCACAGAGAGAAAAAAGGATCTCTAAGAATGAAAGAATATTGAGAGAACTGTGTGACCAATCCAAATGGAACAATATTCGCATTATAGGGGTACCAGAAGAAGAAGAGAGGGGAAAAGGGATAGAAAGTGTCTTTGAGGAGGTGATTGCTGAAAAATTCCCCAATCTGGGGAAGGAAATAGTCTCTCAGGCCATGGAGATGCTCAGATCTCAGGAAGACAACATCAAGACATATAGTAATTAAAATGGCAAAGATAAAGGATAAGGACAGACTATTAAAAGTGGTCAGAGAGAGAAATAAGATCACATACAAAGGAAAACCCATCTGGCTATCATCAGACTTCTCAGCAGAAACCCTACAGGCCAGAAGGGAGTGGCATGATGTATTTAATGCAATGAAGCAGAAGGGCCTTGAACCAAGATTACTTTATCTGGCAAGATTATCATTTAAATCTGAAGGAGGGATTAAACAATTTCCAGATAAGCAAAAGCTGAGAGAATTTATCTCCCACAAACCATCTCTACAGTGTATTTTGGAGAGACTGCTATAGATGGAAGTGTTCCTACAGTTTAATAGCTATCACCAGATATCTGTAATAAAACCATAGTAAAGAAAGTAGAACAGCTATAATTACTAAGCAAATGCAAAATTAAATTAACTATCCCCCAATTCAATCAAGGGATAGACAAACAGTACAGAATATGATACCTAATATATAAAGAAATGGAGGACGAAGTAAAAGAAGGAAAGAAAAGAAACTTTAGATTGTATTTGTAATAGCATATTAACTGAGTTAAGTTAGACTCTTAGATAGTAAGGAAGTTAATGTTGAATCTTTGGTAACCACGAATCTAAAGCCTGCAATGCCAATAAGTACATACCTATCCATAATCACCCTAAATGTAAATGGACTGAATGCACCAATCAAAAGACATAGAGTCATTGAATGGATAAAAAAGCAAGACCCATCTATATGCTGCCTACAAGAGACTCACTTTAAACCCAAAGACATACACAGACTAAATGTGAAGGGATGGAAAAAGACATTTCATGCAACTAATAGGGAGAAAAAGGCAGGAGTTGCAGTACTTGTGTCAGACAAAATAGACTTCAAAACAAAGTTACAATAGACAAAGAAGGACATTACATAATGATAAAAGGGTCAATCCAACAAGAAGATATTACCATTATAAATATCTATGCAACCAACACAGGAGCTCCTACTTTTATGAAACAAATACTAACAGAATTAAAGAGGGAAATAGAATGCAATGCATTCTTTCTAGGAGAGTTCAACACACCACTCACTCTGAAGGACAGATCAACCAGACAGAAAATAAGTAAGGAGACAGAGGCACTGAACAACACAATAGAACAAACTGACCTAACAGACATCTACACAACTCCACCCAAAAGCAGCAGAACATACATTCTTCTCAACATGGATGGAGCTGAAGGGTATTATGCTCAGTGAAATAAGCCAGGCGGACAAAGACAAGTGCCAAATGATTTCCCTCATTTGTGGAGTATAACAATGAAGCAAAACTGAAGGAACAAAATTGCAGCAGACTCAGAGACTCCAGGAAGGAACTAGTGGTTACCAAAGGGGAGGGGTGTGGGAGGTCGGGTGGGGCATGTGGGAGAAGGGGATTGAGGGGTATTATGTTTAGTACACATGGTGTGGGGGGTCACGGGGATAACAGTGTAGCACAGAGAAGGCAAACAGTGAATCTGTGGCATCTTACTACACTGATGGACAGTGACTGAATTGGGGTATGAGTGGGGACTTGATAATATGGGTAAATGTAGTAACCACATTGATTTTTCATGTGAAACCTTCATAAGAGTGTATATCAATAATACCTTAATACAACAAAAATGGAAGGAAAAAAAAAGAAGAAATGTGGTCTTTCACAGGGATCCTATACATTCATTCATGCAAGTAGTGGTTAATGTGTGATCCATGCACTAGCAGCAGCATAATCTCCTGGAAGCTTGTTAGAAATTAAAATTTCTAGGACCCAACCTAGCTCTACTGAATCACAAACTATGGGGGCAAGCCCCAAAAATCTGTGCTTTATTTGGGTTGATTGTGATAAATTCTAACTTGTGAAAATCCCTGAATTAGAAGTTCTAGTGGTGATGCTCACATTGCCAACCAGAAACAGGTCTATTAAGCAAAAGAGCCAAAGATACAGGTACATTTGACCCATCAGTTCTCTGCCAATTCAGTCCAAATTCCTCTCACACTATCCTATCATGAAATAGCTTGACTCTTACTACATACCAAATTAGTTGAAACCTGGTGTCTTGCCTTAGGGTTTTAATCCTGGGAAAGTTCACTATAGATTCTGGGACACCAAGAAATGACAACAGAATATTCTTGGGGTAAAAGGGATTATACCCACCTTTAGAGCCACTGCAGTAGGTTGAGCACTACAATCGTGTCTGCATCCAGCAGTCTGCAGGTCCATAATCCACCTCCATCTCTGCCTCCACCCAGAGCCCTGGGCAGAGCTCTTTACATAGTGACACAGTCAGTAATAGCTTATTGCCTATGGGTGTGGAAACAGTAGCCTAGCAGTAGGCCAATTACATTATCAAGTAGTTTAGGGTCAGGTGAGGATCCTGGCCATAGGAACTTCTATTTTCCCCACACCTGGGTTTCAAGAACATAATTCAGCTTACCCGCTCCAATAGGCCTTTTTCAAATAAGTCAAAGGCACTTTGGGTTTCTCATCTGTGGATAAAGTGAAGGTTCCTGTAGCCAGGATTCTCACCTGACCCTGGTTGGGTAACTTACCACACACTGTGGGCAATACATTCTTACTGACTCTATATAAAGACCTCTGCCCAGTGCTCTGGGTGACACAATGGCAAAGCTGCAACATTGCAGGAGAGCACAGATGAGACTGGAGTGGTGGCAGCACAGAGGACAGAGACTGAGATGGCTGCAGGGGCAAGAGGCCCAGAGGCAGAGACCAGCTTGCTGCATGTAGACTCGCTCTGAGTGGAAGGGATTCTAGTGATTGACCTGCCACCATGGGAATAAAGTTGGGTATAAACCCTTTCACCCCAAGAATGTTCTACTGTCATTTCTTTGGTGACATTGAATCCATAGTGAACTTCCCCAAGGCTGAAACCCATTGGTAAGACACAATCTAAACCTTACTCAGGCACACACACTCCTTTAAGTATTCTGTGTATATTTCAAGTCTTAGCCCTGATCTGAATTTCAATTAACTGAATAGAGTTCACTTTGAGGACCAAACTGGGACTATTTTATGTTTACACACATTATTTTTACTTTTAAACAAACACAGATGAAAGAGTCTGTGCTGAAAAGAGCCCTTATACATTACTGATATTAAATTACAATAAAACAAATTATTCATTGTTGCACCTCAGTTTAAACTGATAAAGTTAATTGCTGTAATCAGTGGGCAACTTTCACAAAAGTTTGCCTGAAATAGACATGCTTCCAGGTAAATTATCAAAGTGAAAGCACTAAGGACCACATCTTGTTAAATCCCACCTGTTTCTCCCCCAGAGCATCAGTTAATAAAGAAGCAACAATCTCAACACAGTTTCCATTAGAATCATTGACTGCTGGCTGCCAAAAGAACTGCTGGTTCAGGTAGGGAGGTTACACTGCATGGTTAAAAACAACATACATGAGGGAAATTTCTGGGTTGATAGTAATTTTTATACATTGATAGGGATTTGAGATATACAGCTGTAGAGTATGTCAAAACTCACCCAATGGCCACTAAAGATTTGCACATTTCACTGTAGGTAAATTTTACCTCAAAATTAAAAAAAAACTGTAAACAAACAAATGACATGCATGCTGAAATGTTTATAGGGACATGTACTGATGTCCTCAATTTACTCTGAAATGTATCAGAAAATAATAGGGATTGATGGATGGATGGATAAAGGGAATCAATAAGTGAAGACATGTGATAAAGCAAATATAGTAAAATGTTAATAGAATTTAAATGATGTGTATATGAATGTGCGAGGTAAATGCTTTCAACTTTTCTGCATTTTTTAAAACTTCTGTTGTAAGATATTAGAAACACAAACAGGCAAAAAAAAGTGCTACTGGATTTGTCAGAAGGACCTTTCATTAATTTCTTCATTCCACAAAGAATATACATGAGCTGAGACTATACTGTAAAGTGCTAAGCATTAGTTCAAACTCTAGCTCTGCCATTTAGTATCAGTATGACCTTGAATAAGTCCCTCCACCTCTCTGAAACTTGCTTCCTTATCTGTTAAATATTGAGAATAATAACACCTTCCTCCCAGACTGGTTTTTGTTGAAATTACATTTAAATTGCTGAGTACTTTATTACTCAGGGGGTAATAAAGATATACTGACTAGGGAACTCTCAATGAAGTGCTTCTTATTCCTCTCCCCTGGGAGACCTAGACAGGGTCTCAACTTTGAAAATCATTTTATGCCAACTTCATCTTAATAGTTGAGCACTACATGTTTCTTAGAAATTGTCTGCAGCTTGGACCAAGACCTCAAGCTATGGTGTTTGTATAGGACTCAAATGTTCTGATTCCCCTGACATTCAACCATGCTTTGTCTTACAGACTCCCTTTTGCAAAAAATAAATGAAAATGCTAGAAAGAAAATTGTATTGGAACATGCATAAAGCAAAATTTGAGAAAAAGAGTGAAGTAGGAGTGTGGTCTAAGGTGGTTATTCCACATCCGTTTGAACCCACAGTCAAAATGCTTGATTATTAACTCATTCACACTCTCCCACAGCTCTAGCATCTTTTCTGTTCCAGGATGATTCCTACCATTTGGAGAACATGCTCCTCCCTTCTTGGTTCTCTTTTCCATTCATTTTCTGAAAGAATTCTTTTAGCACTCTTCCCCTTAATGCAGATTCCATCATTCACCAATTGGTATGAGATGAGAGAGATATAAGACATTCCATTTTTCAAGGCCAGCCCCATACAAGTGGTTGTCTCTAGATTTTGTGAGTTCTGTAGGTAGCTTGGGGCAACAGGGAGGCTAGCTGTGTCCCCAGGAAAGCATTGCCAAACTTTGGGTTTAAGGAAGTAACTTGAGAACAGGAAGGTGCGCGTATGTACCTCAGGAGGCAATAAAGCACCAAGCCAACCAAAGAGAAGAAATTTGGACCTGATAAGCTGACCAGAGGTTTCTTTATGAGCCTGCTGAACAGCAGAGCTCTCCACAGCACAGAAAACCATGCACTAAAAGCACAGCAGACTTTCTAGCAGTCCAATGCAGTCAGGATTTAATTAAGGTATTTGAGGAGGCAGAGCACCTTGGGCAGCAAATATCTTTACAAAAGAGTGGTAACAAGCAAGGCTTTGTCACTGGGACTAAACACCTAACTGAGGTTTGATTCTGGGATTAGATTCCATACACTTTACATACTTTACCCTCACAGCATCAACCAGTAGGGCTTACATAGTTCAAGGAACTGGTAAGGTCGATGAAAACAGCACTTGAAAAAACTAAAAGATTTCCTTATATATATAAGTACATGTGAATATTTTGTTGTTTTAAAAATGCACATAAAGAGGGGTTCAAGATGGTGCCATGAGTAGGGTGGTGGAAATCTCCTCCCAAAACAATATATATTTTGAAAATTCAGCAAATACAACTATTCCTAAAAGAGAGACCAGAAGACACAGTACAACAGCCAGGCTACATCTACATCTGCGAGAACTCAAATCCCATGAAAAGGGTAAGATACAAAGCCTTGACCCTGGCGGGACCTGAGCACTCCTGCCACCCCAGCTCACTGGCAGGAGGAAAAGAATCAGAGTGGGGAGGGAGTAGAAGCACAGGACTGCTAAATAACCAGCCCTAGTAATCTCCACCGGGAGCACAGACAAAGATTGCATAGTGTATTGGATATTAGAGAAATGGAAAAGTAAAATCAGAGACAGAGACTGCGAATGGGTCCCCATACCTGGCTCCACTGGGACAAAAGAAAACCAGGCACTTTAAAAGTCTTAAAGGGACAAGGGTTTAACAGGTGGACAAAATCGTCCCAGCACACTCAGCCTAGCAGGCTGGGAATCTTAAGGAACCTCTGGTGCCCTAGCCCCCTGGGAGGCAATGCAGTTCCGAAGCCACTCATGACAATAAGCAGCCTGCCATTCATTCCCCCATGCTGGTACTGCAAGCAAACCGGTTGACCCACCATTGCTGCGGACCAGCCGGGGAGCATCCCCGCCCACAGCAACTGCACAGTGTCTGCTCCCAGTGCACGGCTAACCAGGCCAGACCAAGAGGCTACTGCCAGCACACAGCTGCCAGGCACAGACAGAGGTAGCTGGTGCAAAGTCCGGAAGGCACGAAGGGGTGCCAGTCTCCCAGGAGAACACACGCCGTGCACCTGCGACCCCTGCCAGTCCCTAGGCTATCCTGAGGGCCACCCCGCCATTGGAAGCTTAGGGGATTAACCCAGAGACTGCTTCCTGTGTGCGGGTAACCAGAACAGGCAGCAGAGAAAGGCAAGATGACCAGCAAGCAGGAAGGGACTTTGTTCTCCCAGGTGACACATGCGCCACTTGCTGGAGATCACTTCTATTGCCATGAAAAGGCAGAAGAACCTGGTCCAGTCCAAAAATCACTAAAACAATGCCAGAGAGAGGGCCTGGTGAGGTAGATATAGCCAATATTCCTGAAAAATAATTCAAAATAAAACTCATAACCATGCTGATGAGGCTGCAGAGAAATATGCAAGAGCTAAGGGATGAAGACCAGAGGGAAAAAACAGAAATGAAACAATCAATAGAGGACTTAAGAGCAGACTGGATGAGGTGCAAGACACTTTCAATGGAATAGAAATCAGAGAACAGCAATACAGAGAAGCTGAGGCAGAGAGAGATAAAAGGATCTCTAGGAATGAAAGAATATTAAGAGAACTGTGTGACCAATCCAAATGGAACAATATTCGCATAATAGGGGTACCAGAAGAATAAGAGAGAAAAAAAGTGATAGAAAGTATCTTTGGAGAAATAATGCTGAAAACTTCCCCAAGCTGGAGAAGGAAATAGTCTCTCAGACCATGGGAGCCCACAGATATCCCAACACAAGGGACCCAAGGAGAACAACACCAAGACATATATAATAATTAAAATGGCAAAGATTAAAGACAATGACAGGGTATTAAAGGCAGCCAGAGAGAAAAAAAAAGATCACCTACAAAGGAAATCCCATCAGGCTATCATCAGACTTCTCAACAGAAACCTTATAAGCCAAAAGAGAATTGCATGATATATTTAATGCAATGAAACAGAAGGATCTTGAACCAAGAATACTGTATCCAGCAAGATTATCATTTAAATGTGAAGGAGGGATTAAAAACTTTCCAGATAAGCAAAGAATTTACCTCCCACAAACCACCTATACAGGGTATTTTTAAAGGACTACTCTAGATGGAAGTACTCCTATGGCTAAATAGATAACACCAGAGAAAATAAAATCACAGGAAAGAAAGTAGATCAACCAAATACTAACTAAAAGAAAAAAAAAAACAAAAAAATCAGCTGTCCACAAAAGCAGTCAAGGGAAACACAAAAGAATACAGAATAAAAAACCTAACATATAAAGAGTGGAGGAGAAAGAAAATGAAGGGAGATAAATAAAGAATCATCAGACTGTGTTTACAATAGTGTAATAAGTGGGTTAAAGTTAGACGGTTAGATAGTAAAGAAGCTATCCTTGAATGTTTGGGAACCACGAATCCAAAGCCTGCAATGTCAATAGTACATATCTATCGATAATCACCCTAAATGTAAATGGACTGAATGCACCAATCAAAAGACACAGAGTAATAGAATGGATAAAAAAAAGCAAGACCCATGTATATGCTGCTTACAAGAGACTCACCTCAAATCCAAAGACAGAGATAAAAAGTGAAGGGATGGAAAAAGATATTTCATGCAAACAACAGGGAGAAAAAAACAGGTGTTGCAATACTTGTATCAGACAAAATAGACTTCAAAACAAAGAAAGTAACAAGAAACAAAGAAGGACAGTATACAATGATAAAGGGGTTCAGTCCAGCAAGAGGATATAACCAATATAAATATCTATGCACCCAACACAGGAGCACCTACATATTTGAAACAAATACTAACAGAATTAAAGGGGTAAATAAAATGAAATGCATTCATTTTAGGAAACTTCAACACACCACTCACTCGAAAGGACAGATCAAACAGACAGAAAATAAGTAAGGACAGAGAGGCTCTGAACAACATACTAGAAAAGATGGGCCAAACACACATCTACAGAACTCTACACCCAAAAGCAGCAGGATACACATTCTTCTCAAGTGCACATGGAACATTTTCCACAATAGACCACATACTAGGCCACAAAAAGAGCCTCAGTAAATTCAAAAAGATTGAAATTCTACTAACCATCTTCTCAGATCACAAAGGTATAAAACTAGAAATAAATTGTACAAAGAAAACAAAAAGGCTCACAAATACATGGAGGCATAACAACATGCTCCTAAAAAATCAATGGATCAATGACGAAATTAAAACAGACATCAAGCAATATATGGAGACAAAAGACCACAACACCACAATGCCCCAACTTCTGTGGGATGCAGCGAAAGCAGTTCTAAGAGGAAATTATATAGCAATCCATGCCTATTTAAAGAAGGAAGAAAAATCCCAAATGAATAGTCTAAAATCACAATTATTGAAACTGGAAAAAGAAGAACAAATGAGGCCCAAAGTCAGCAGAAGGAGGGACATAATAAAGCTCAGAGAAGAAATAAATAAAATTGAGAAGAACAAAACATTATAAAAAAATCAATGAAACCAAAGCTGGTTATTTGAGAAAATAAACATAATATATAAACCCCTTGCCAGACTTATTAAGAGAAAAAGTGAATCTACACACACAAACAGAAATGAGAAAGGAAAAATCACTATGGACACCACAGAAATACAAAGAATTATTAGAGAATACTATGAAAATCTATATGCTAATAAGCTGGATAACCTAGAAGAAATGGACAACTTTCTAGACAAATACAACCTTCCAAGACTGACCAAGGAAAAAACAGAAAACATAAACAGACCAATTACCAGCAACAAAATTGAATCAGTAATCAAAAACATACCCAAGAACAAAACATCTGGCCAGATGGATTCACTGCTGAATTTTATCAGACATTTAGAAAAGACATAATACCCATTCTCCTTAAAGATTTCCAAAAATAGAAGAGGAGGGAATACTTCCAAACTCATTCTATGAAGCCTGCGTCACTCTAATACAAAATCCAGGTAAAGACCCCACAAAGAAAGGAAATTGCAGGGACTTCCGAGAAGATGGCGGCGTGAGCAGGGCGGCAGAAATATCCTCCCAAACTATATATATCTATGAAAATACAGCAAATACAACTATTCCTAAAAGAGAGACCAAAATACACAGGAAAGCTTGCAGCGTGCAGCTACACCTGAGAGGACACAGTACCCCACGAGGCGGAGCTCTAAAGGGCCCTGGAGAGAGGCATGGCCATGGCTAAGGAATAGTGGAGCAACAGCACCACCTACAGCATCCCCACAGAATCTACACCGGGTGGGCGTGTTTTTTTGCTTTTTTTTGGTTTTTTTGTTGTTGTTTTGTTTTCTTTTGTTTGCTTTTGTTCTTTCTTCTCTTTCTTTTATCTTTTCTTTTCTTTTCTTTTCTTTTATTCTTTCTTTTTTTTCTTTTCTTTTTAAAGTCTTAAAGAGCCCAGCTGACATATGTGGCAACTACCAGCGAACACTTCTATAGACATGAAAAGACAGAGGACTATGGTCCAGACTAAGTTCAACCAGACAACCCCAGAGAGGGAGACTGAAGGGATGGAAATGCACAATCTTCCTGAAAAAGAATTCAGAATAAAAGTCATAGCCATGCTGATGGATCTACAGAGAAATGTGCAAGACCTGAGCGAGGAAGTGAGGGAACTGAAGAAAGACAATGCAGACATCAGAGAAGGGATTGACGGCTTCACAGCAGACTGGATGAGATGCAAGAGACTGTTAATGCAATAGAAATCAGAGAACAGGAATACAGAGAAGCTGAGGCAGAGAGAGATAAAAGGATCTCTAGGAATGAAAGAATATTAAGAGAATTGTGTGACCAATCCAAACAGAACGATATTCGCATTATAGGAGTACCAGAGGAGTAAGAGAGAGAAAAAGGGATAGAAAGTGTCTTTGAAGAAATACTTGCTGAAAACTTCCCCATTCTGGGGAAGGAAATAGTCTTGCAGTCCACGGAAGCCCACAGATCTCCCAACACAAGGGACCCAAGGAAGACACCAAGACACATAATAATTAAAATGGCAAAGATCAAAGATAAAGACAGAGTATTAAAGGCAGCTAGAGAGAGAAAAAAGATCACCTACAAAGGAAAACCCATCAGACTATCATAGGACTTCTCAACAGAAACCTTCCAGGACAGAAGAGAATGGCATGATATATTTAACGTAATGAAACAGAAGGGCCTCGAACCAAGAATATTGTATCCAGCATGATTATCATTTAAATATGATGTAGGGATTAAACAATTTCCAGACAAACTGAAGTTGAGAGAGTTTGCCTCTCATAAACCACCAGTACAGGATATCTTAAACGGACTGCTCTAGAGGGAAGCACTCCTAAGGCTAAAAAGATGTCACCAGAGAAAATAAAACCATAGCAAAGAAAGCAGACCATGCAAATACTAACAAAAGCCAAAGAATAAAACACCTAGTATATAAAGAATGGAGGAGGAAGAATAAGAAGGGAGAGAAATAAAGAAACATCAGATGGTGTTCACAATAACTTAACAAGAAAGTTAAGTTAGATTCTTAGATAGTAAAGAAGCAACCCTTGAACCTTTGGTAACCACGAATCTAAAGCCAGCAATGGCAATAAGTACATATCTATCAATAATCACCCTAAATGTAAATGGACTGAATGCACCAATCAAAAGACACAGAGTAACAGAATGGATAAAAAAGCAAGACCCATCTATATGCTGCTTACAAGAGACTCACCTCAAACCCAACGATATACACAGACTAAAAGTGAAGGGATGGAAAAAGATATTTCACACAAAAAAACACAGAGAAAAAAGCAGGTGTTCCAGTACTTGTATCAGACAAAACAGACTTCAAAACTAAGAAAGTAGCAAGAGATAAGGAAGGACATTACATAACGATAAAGGGGTCAGTCCAACAAGAGGATTTAACCATTATAAATATATATGCACCCAACACAGGAGCGCCAACATATGTGAAACAAATACTAACAGAATTAAAGGATTAAATAGAAAGCAATGCATTCATTTTAGGAGACTTCAACACACCATTCACTCCAAAGGACACATCAACCAGACAGAAAATAAGCAAAGACACAGAGGCACTGAACAACACACTAGAACAGATGGACCTAACAGACATCTACAGAACTCTGCACCCAAAAGCAGCAGGATACACATTCTTCTCAAGTGCACATGGAACATTTTACAGAATAGACCACATACTAGGCCACAAATAGAACCTCAGTAAATTCAAAAATATTGAAATCCTACCAACCAACTTCTCAGATCACAAAGGTATAGAACTAGAAATAAATTATAGAAAGAAATCAAAAAAGCTCACAAATACATGGAGACTTAACAACATTCTCCTAATGAATCAATGGGTTAACGACCAAATCAAAACAGAAATCAAAGAATATATGGAGACTAATGACAACAACAAAACAAAGCCACAACATCTTTGGGACGCAGCGAAGGCAGTTGTAAGAGGAAAGTATATTGCAATCCAGGCCTATTTAAAGAAGGAAGAACATTCCCAAATGAACAGTCTAAGGACACAATTATTGAAATTGGAAGAAGAACAAACGAGGCCCAAAGTCACCAGAAAGAGGGACATAATAAAGATCAGAGAAAAAATAAATAAAATTGAGAAGAATAAAAGAATAGAAAAAAATCAATGAAACCAAGAGCTGGTTCTTCAAAAAAATAAACAAAATTTATAAACCCCAAGCCAGACTTATTAAGAAAAAAAGAGAATCTACACACATAAACAGAATCAGAAATGAGAAAGGGAAAATAACGACAGACCCCACAGAAATACAAAGAATTGTAAGAGAATATTATGAGAATCTGTATGCTAACAAGCTGGAAAACCTAGAAGAAATGGAAAACTTCTTAGAAAAATACAACCTTCCAAGACTGACCAAGCAAGAAAGAAAAACTAAACAGACCAATCACCAGCAACGAAATTGAATCAGTAATCAAAAAACTACCCAAAAACAAAACCCCGGGACCAGATGGAGTCACCTCTGAATTCTACCAGACATATAGAGAAGAAATAACACCCATTCTCCTTAAAGTTTTCCAAAAAATAGAAGAGGAGGGAATACTTCCAAACTCATTCTATGAAGCCAGCATCACTCTAATACCAAAACCGGGCAAAGACCTCACCAAAAAAGAAAATTACAGACCAATATCCCTGATGAATTTAGATGCAAAAATACTCAGCAAAATATTAGCAAGCCAAATTCAAAAATACATCAAGAGGATCATACACCATGATCAAGTAGGATTTATTCCAGGGATGCAAGGATGGTACAACATTCGAAAATCCATCAACATCATCCACCATATCAACAAAAAGAAGAACAAAAACCACATGATCATCTCCATCAATGCTGAAAAAGCATTCGACAAAATTCAGCATCCATTCATGATTAAAACTCTCAACAAAATGGATATAGAGGGCAAGTACCTCAACATCATAAAGGCCATATATGACAAACCCACAGCTAACATCATACTTAACAGCGAGAAGCTGAAAGCTTTTCATCTAAGATCAGGAACAAGACAGGGATGCCCACTCTCTCCACTGTTATTCAACATAGTACTGGACGTCCTAGCCACGGCAATCAGACAAAGCAAAGACATACAAGGCATCTAGATTGGTAAAGCAGAAGTCAAATTGTCACTATTTGCAGATGACATGATATTGTACATAAAAAAACCCTAAACACTCCACTCCAAAACTACTAGAACTAATATCTGAATTCAGCAAAGTTGCCTGATACAATATTAACACACAGAAATCTGTTGCTTTCCTATACACTAACAATGAACTAACAGAACGAGAAATCAGAAAAACAATTCCATTCACAACTGCATCAAAAAGAATAAAATACGTAGGAATAAGCCTAACGAAAGAAGTGAAAGACCTATACGCTGAAAACTACTCTTAAGAGACACTCTTAAGAGAAATTAAAGAGGACACTAACAAATGGAAATTCATCCCATGCTCTTGGCTAGGAAGAATTAATATTGTCAAAATGGCTATACTACCTAAAGCAATCTACAGACTCAGTGCAATCCCTATCAAAATACCAACAGCTTTCTTCAATGAACTGGAACAAATAGTTCTAAAATTCATATGGAACCACAAAAGATGCCGAATAGCCAAAGTAACCCTGAGAAGGAGGAATAAACAGGGGGAATTATGCTCCCTAACTTCAAGCTCTACTACAAAGCTACAGTAATCAAGACAATTTGGTATTGGCACGAAAACAGACCCACAGACCAGTGGAACAGAGTAGAAAATCCAAACATTAACCCAAACATATACAGTCAATTACTATTTGATAAAGGAACCTTGGACATACAGTGAGGAGATGAAAGCCTCTTCAGCAGCTGGGGTTGGAAAAACTGGACAGTTACATGTAAGAGAATGAAACTGATTACTGTCTAACCCCATACACAAAAGTAAACTCAAAATGGATCAAAGACCTGAATGTTAGTATGAAACCATAAAACTCTTAGAAAAAAATGTAGGCAAAAATCCCTTGGACATAAACATGAGTGACTTCTTCATGAACATACCTCCCCGGGCAAGGGAAACAAAAGCAAAAATGAACAAGTGGGACTATATCAAGCTGAAAAGCTTCTGTACAGCAAAGGACACCATCAGTAGAACAAAAAGACATCCTACAATATGGGAGAATATATTCATAAATGACATATCTGATAAAGGGTTGACATCCAAAATATATAAAGAACTCACGCACCTTAACAAACAAAAAGCAAATAATCCAATTAAGAAATGGGCAGAGGACATGAATAGACACTTCTTTAAAGAAGAAATTCAGATGGTCAACAGGCACATGAAAAGATGCTCCACATCGCTAATCATCAGAGAAATGTAGATTAAAACCACAATGAGATATCACCTCACACCAGTAAGGATGGCCAACATCCAAAACACAAACAACAACAAATGTTGGCGAGGATGTGGAGAAAAGGGAACCCTCCTACACTGCTGGTGGGAATGCAAATTAGTTCAACCATTGTGGAAAGCAGTATGGAGGTTCCTCAAAAAACTCAAAATAGAAATACCATTTGACCCAGGAATTCCACTCCTAGGAATTTACCCTAAGACAGCAACAGCCCAGTTTGCAAAAGACATATGAACTCCTATGTTTATCACACCACTCTTTACAATAGCCAAGAAATGGAAGCAACCTAAGTGTCCATCAGTAGATGAATGGATAAAGAAGGTATGGTACATATACACAATGGAATATTATTCAGCCATAAGAAGAAAACAAATCCTACCATTTGCAGTAACATGGATGGAGCTAAGAGGGTATTATGCTCAGTGAAATAAGCCAAGCTGAGAAAGAGAAGTATCAAATGATTTCACTCATATGTGGAGTATAAGAACAAAGAAAAAAACTGAAGGAACAAAACAGCAGCAGACTCACAGAACCCAAGAACGGACTAATAGTTACCAAAGGGAAAGGGACTGGGGAAAATGGGTTGGTAGGGGTGGGATAAGAGGGAAAAAGGGGCATTACAAATAGCATATGTAATGTTGGGGGGGCATGGGGAGGGCTGTACAACTCAGAGAAGACAAGTAGTGATTCTATAGCATCTCACTACGCTGATGGACAGTGGCTGTAGTGGGGTTGGTGGGGGGGGACCTGATGAAGGGGGTAGTTTAATCACCATAATATTGCACATGTAACTGTAGATTAATGATACCAAAATAAATTAGAAAAAAAATCTTCTGAAAAAAAAAGGAAATTACAGACCAATATGCCTGATGAACACAGATTCAAAAATACTCAACAAAATGTTAGCACACTGAATTCAAAAATACATCAAGAGGATCATACACCATGATCAAGTTGGATTCATCTCAAAATGCAAGGATGGTACAACATTCGAAAATGCATCAACATCATCCACAACATCAACAAAAAGAAGGACAAAAATCACATGATCATCTCCACAGACGCTGAAAAATTTCGACAAAATTCAACATCCATTCATGATAAAAACTCTCAACAAAATGGGTATAGAGGGCAAGTACCTCAACATAATAAAGGCCATATATGACAAACCCACAGCCAACATTATACTTAACAGTGAGAAGCTGAAAGCTTTTCACCTAAGATTGGGAACAATTCAGGGATGCCCAGTCTCCCCACTTTTATTCAACATAGTACTGGAGGTCCTAGCCATGGAAATCAGACAAAACAAAGAAATAAAAGGCATCCAGTTTGGCAAGGAAGAAGTTAATCTGTCCCTGTTTGCAGATGACATGATACTGTACATAAAAAACCCTAAAGACTCCACTCCAAAACTACTAGAACTAAAATCTAAATTCAGCAAATTTAAAGGATACAAAATTAATACAGAGAAATCTGTTGCATTCCTATACACTAACGATGAACTAGCAGAAAGAGAAATCAGGAAAACAATTCTATTCATAATTGCATTAAAAGTATAATACACCTACGAATAAACCTAACCAAGGAAGTGAAAGACCTATACCCTGAAAACTACAAGACACTCTTAAGAGAAATTAAAGAGGACACTAATAAATGGAAATTCATCCCGTGCTCTTGGTTAGGAAGAATTAATATTGTCAAGATGGCCATCCTGCCTAGGGTAATCTACAGATTCAATGCAATCCCTATCAAAGTACCAACAGCATTCTTCAACGAACTGGAACAAATAGTTCTGAAATTTATAGGGAAGCACAAAAGACCCCAAATAGCAAAGCAATCCTGAGAAGGAAGAATAAAGCAGGGGGGATCTCGTTTCCCAACTTCATGCTTTACTACAAAGCCACAGTATTCAAGACAATTTGGTACTGGCACAAGAACAGACCCACAGACCAGTGGAACATAATAGAGAGTCCAGATATTAACCCTAACATATATGGTCAATTAATACATGATAAAGGAGCCATGGATATACAATGGGGAAATGACAGCCTCTTCAACAGCTGGTGTTGGCAAAACTGGACAGCTACATGTAAGATAATGAAACTGGATTTCTTTCTAACCCCGTACAGAAAAGTAAACTTGAAATGGATCAAAGACCTGAATGTAAGTCATGAAACCATAACTCTTTGAAAAAAAACAGGCAAAAATCTCTTGGACATAAACATGAGCGACTTCTTTATGAACATATCTCCCTGGGCAAGGGAAACAAAAGCAAAAATGAACAAGTGGGACTATATCAAGCTGAAAATCTTCTGTACAGCAAAGAACACCATCAACAGAACAAAAAGGCATCCTACAGAATGGGACAATATATTCATAAATGACATATCTGATAAAGGGTTGACATCCAAAAAATATAAAGAGCTCATATACCTCAACAAACAAAAAGCAAATTATCCAATTTAAAAATGGACAGAGGAGCTGAACAGACATTTCTCCAAAGAAGAAATTCAGATGGCCAACAGGCACGTGAAAAGATGCTCCACATTGCTATTCATCAGAGAAATGTAAATTAAAACCACAATGAGATATCACCTCACACCAGTTAGGATGGCCAAGATCCAAAACACAAACAACAAATGTTGGCAAGGATGTGGAGAAATGGGAACCCTCCTACACTGCTGCTGGGGATGTAAATTAGTTCAACCATTGTGGAAAGCAGTATGGAGGTTCCTCCAAAAACTGTGGTGGGGTTGGTGGGGGGGACCTGGTGATGGGGGGAGTTCAATCATCACGGTATTGCTTATGTAATTGTAGGTTAATGATACTAAAATAAAATAAATTATTAAAAAAAAAAAACTCAAAATAGAAATACCATTTGACCCAGGAATTTCACTCCTAGGAATTTACCCTAAGAATGCTGCTGCCCAGTTTGAAAAAGACATACGCACCCCTATGTTTATCGCAGCAGTATTTACAATAGCCAAGAAATGGAAGTAATCTAAGTGTCCATCAGTAGATGAATGGATAAAGAAGAAGTGGTCTATATACACAATGGAATATTATTCAGCCATAAGAAGAAAACACATCCTACCATTTGCAACAACATGGATGGAGCTAGAGGGTATTATGCTCAGTGAAATAAGCCAGGCAGAGAAAGACAAGTATCAAATGATTTCACTCATCTGTGAAGTATAAGAACAAAGTATAAACTAAATGAACAAAGCAGCAGCAGAGTCATAGAACCCAAGAATGGACTAACAGTTACCAAAGTGAAAGGGACTGGGGAGGATGGGCTGGAAGGGAGGGATAAGGGGGGGAAAGGGGCATTACAGTTAACACACATGGTGTGGGGGGGGCATGAGGTGGGCAGTGTAACACAGAGAAGACAAGTAGTGATTCTATAGCATCTTACTGTGCTGATGGACAGTGACTGTAATGGGGTATGTGGTGGGGACTTGATAATAAGTAGAGTCTAGTAACCATAATGTTGCTCATGTAATTGCACATTAATGATCCCAAAATTTTTTAAATGCACATAAACCTTTTACAAATACAGTTTCAGTGGAAACTGTCTGAAGCCTGCCCTTTCCCTGGACTTTCTGTTATACGATATAATTGCCAGTTAGAATTGGAATTTCAGTTACTTGCAGCCTAAATCATACCTGATGTGTAAGACCTGCTTTCCAAGGATGACTAAGTTCTTTGAAAATAGGGCTCAGCCATTCTCCTTGTATGATCTTCTCTACCATACTCACAGCTTGGCTGGCTACAGTCGACTATTCTTATGGGAGTGGGGAAAATGGGTCTCCAGGAAACACTGACAGAGAAGTTCCTGAAACAAAAGTTAGTTTATTGCTCAAGGGATTGCCAATTATGAAGCCATCTTAATGAAGCAGAAGCTGGCAACCAAATCAAAAGAGATACAAAGTATTCTCCACCCCAACCCCACAAGCTGGTGCCTCCCCTGGCAGTGCTGGAGGAGACAGGGCAAGAACATTTACATCATTTCCAACAGATAGTCCTCAGGCCCCCTTAGACAGACTGTAAGCCAACACCTTCCAAGAAGGCAATCTACAATTACATTAGGGCAGCAGTTTCTACCCCCAAACCCCAAAGGGTTTTACAGCACTGTGGGTAAGGAAAAGTTCCAGAGATATGACTTTATGTCTCAGTTCTGTTAAGTATTCATTGTGTGGTTGAGACACACTCTTGAAATATTTCTATTTCCCCAGTAATAGAATGGAAATAATACTTGCCCTTTCCCTCCCTTTCAAGGGTACTGGAAATGTGAAAAACATTTATGAGGTATGTATTAAGACCAGGAAATTGCCTTGCATCAGCTTCAGGTCTGGACCTTGAAGTAGTTAACAGGATTACTAACAGAATTGTCCCATCTACCAGCATTTTCTATATCAAGAAACAGATATATTGAGTGCCCACTATGTACTGGGTCCTGAGTTGGGCTTTGGGACTACATAGATGGAAGAGCCATGGTCTCTGCCCTCATGGAGTTTCCAGTATAGTTAGAAAGACAGGTGTACAAATCTAGGTATGGAATATGAGGATTTCAGTGGTGTTGACATCTGAAGCATGAAGCCAGGACAACTTGGGAGAAATGTGTCCAGAAAGATGAGGATGAGATGAACCATGAATGCAGAGGTAGTCCTCAATATATTTAAGAACCATAAGAGTAGAAGCACTAACCAAGCAGAATGGATGTGGGTCAAACACATGGAACAGAGTCCTCCAGGCTCCCTGAGGGGCTGGGAATTACCCCTTTTAGTTGCTCGGTACTGAGGAAGCCAAAAGAGGTCCAGGATGGGGGAACAGGGCAACAGGAAAGGTCTTGTGGAGACTCAGAGGAGCAGCTGGTATCAAAGTAGTCCACACTGTGAACAAGAGGAGTGGCCATATCAGTGCCCTGCTTCAGTGTCATTTAAATGAACAGATATGTTACTTTGTGGACATCCATCAGTGCAGGAATTCCATGTGAGTTGGAAAGAGCACTTTAGCAGCAGTGTGGAGAATGGGCTGGATTGGGGCAGCATGAAGTCAGGGAGACAAGCAGAAAGGCTTTGCAATATACCACAGATGATAGATAATGAGGTTTACTGCAGTGGCAACAGGGTGTGTATTTCAGTAAGCAGGCCCAAAAATATTTGCACAAATCCTCATCTCTACATATCATTTTTATTCCTGGGAGTTCTCCACTCATTTTTGCAGTCATGGCTCTAATATCCTAGTCCAACATAAGTTGACACATGAACTCAGGTATATACTAGTATGATATAACTATGCACACTCACTAGTTGTTGGCAGGCTATCATTATGGCAGACAAGAGGCCTGCCAAGAAAAATTCATTCAAATACTGAGATCATTCTATCCAGCTGCACAAGAGTGGCTACAGTATAAACACCTGATTTTATAATACCAACCCATGTTATGGATAGTCCTCTCTACTTTTCCAAGCACAATTGTACAATTATCTCATTTGTTCTCTTAACAATGGTCCTAGGAGATTGGTAAGATTGGTATTATTTAGTTGCAATATAGAGATGGGGAAACTGAAGTTCAGACAGAAGGGACTTGCCCAGCATCACTCACAATGAGTCAGTGGTAACACTAGGGCTAAGATGCCTTCTTCCTCTTAATCTCATGTTCCTGTCAACCTTCCTATGGCCTGTTTCTGAATTTTTCCAGATCGTTCTTGTTCCCACGTCCTATAAACTAATACTAATTGTATACATTTTAAAGGACACTTCTAGAAGAATCCTGAAAATAACTCAGAGCCTCCAGTCCTGTCCTCCAAGGCCTTTCTCAGGTATCACCATCCCCTATAGGAAATTTGCCCTGGGACTCTAGTTCAGTAATGTCAACCCTTTCTTTAATATTTGGTCTCTATTATTATGTTAGTGTTTTCTTTATTCTGTCCTGTTGTGCTCTGATTACTCCATCTGTGACTTCTGCTTCCCTGGCTTCATTTCTTCTCCTGCCTAGCACAAGGCTTGGCACACAAGGGAAGAGTTAGTATTGTTAATGGATGACTTGATCCAATAAAGCCTTACTCTGGCATCAGAATGCCTGAAATTCCCAGTTCCCAACAAAGCACTCTGTGTGTGTGTGTGTGTGTGTGTGTGTGTGTGTGTGTGTGTGTGTGT
>JAQQAC010016209.1:41553782-41668769 GCA_029783875.1 Phataginus tricuspis
TGTGTGTGTGTGTGTGTGTGTGTGTGTGTGTGTGTGTGTGTGTGTGTGTGTTTATATCCATGCACCACTCATCCAGTAACCCTGAGGGTAACTAAACCAATACCGTCAAAATGCAGCATCAGCACATAGTTATTTTACATTCCAATAGGAATTGAAGCAAGGAAAGCTTTTCCCCTAATTTTTTAAAAATAAATACTGCTCTGGTTCCAAGCGGTATATTTTTGACATCTTGTGTACATTTCTGAAATAGAGTCCAGATGAGAAACCAGCTCATGTGTATGTCCATCCCAATCTGAAAACAATAGATTCCTATTCATGGACAATTTCATTCTGAAATCCCAATGGCAGATAAAAGACTAGGAAGCAGATTGTAGGAAAGAATAAGACTAACATGAAAGAGATTGCTAGATGATCTCTTTGATTCTTGGGGACAAGACTGAGGCATAAGGAAGAGAAAGAAAGATGCTAAAATTTCACCCCTCTCTCATACCTGCCCATACCGATTTCTAAGGGTCATGAATGGGAAGGCATCTGCTGGTTGCTCCCAAGAAGACTAGATACTTGACAAGCATCGTTCAGACATGCAGGTGGCCAAAGATAGGTAAACCCCAAGAAGACAACTAGGTAAAGTAGGTTCCAAAGAACACCACCCACCAGGTTGCCTAGTGAGACATGCCTCCTTAGAATTGCAACTGAGGATGAAGGAGTCGTTTTTCTGTTTCTTTTACAACATGCAACATTGCCCAACTACCTAACATGTACCAGGTACTGTGCTTGGCGCTTATCAACATCAACTAGTTTGCCCTGTTGTTATTCATATTCCCACTTTACAGATGAGGGAACTGAAGCTCAAAGAGAGAATAAGTCATTTACCTCTGGTCACACAGTCTGGATGACTCCATAATCTGGGCTCTTATGAGTATACTACTTTGTCTTCCCAAGGTACATTCAGTGAGCTCTGGTAACAAAGAGGAAGCAGTTGAAAACTCCTCCCCAGTAAGCCTAAGGTTTCACAGAGACACTTGGTCTTAAATGATGAGTGCGATATACCCTAATAGAGAAAAAGGGGAAAAAGGTATTCATTCCTGGTTGAAGGAATAGCAGATGCAAAGGGGCTGATGTAGAAAAGAAAAAAAGCATGTTCACCAAAATTGTAAATAGTTCTGTGGGGTTACCTGAGGGTGAGGACAGGTAATGGAACATGAGGCTAGAGATGTCAAGGTCAATTTACACCGAGTCTCATATATCATGTAAAGGAATGTGGGTTTTCTTCTGAAGGAGATGAAAAAGATGAGAAGAGAGGAAGTAGAGATCAGTTCTCTTTTGGAAAGAGCACTGTGGCAGCCATGTGGGCAGACAGTTCAGAAGAGGCACTGACTGGCTGCAGAGAGACTAAGATGGGAAAGTATGACAACAGCTGAGGCAAGAGTCAGGGTGGTGAGGCAAATGTGGAGCCCCAGCTCAGAAAATGCTACCTCAGGACAGCATTTGAAGTTATACTGAGCCTGACTTGCTCAGGCTCAGTGTAACTTCAAAGCTGGGATTCCAGGCTTTGCAGCATCTACCCACACAGCCCTTAAATACCGTGTGTTGCTTTGGCCTCAAAACTAGTAACAAGTCTTGCTTTGTCCTTTGGGGCCTCCCCATTTGTCTCCATCTTCTAAGCTGGCAGTTCTGTTGTTCTCATGGGCCTAGACTAGCCCAGCTGGCTGGAGAGGGTGGAGAGAAGTCAGGTAGACTCCATGCAGAAACAGCCCTGATTAGCACGTTTCACATTCCCCACACTGCACGGCAATTCAAAACCAAATCCTACAGGACTGTTTTCTTAAAAGATTTGGGTTGGGTTTGAGGCTACTTCTCTTTCTTTCTTTCTCTTTTTTTTTTTTTTATTAAGTGCATTTCTGGACTGCAGCTATTTCCTCTGTCCTTGAGTTAAGTAATAGCAGAGGGGGAAGAAAATGAAAGTTTGCAGCAATGCAGAAAAGATGTTTTTGGAAAAGTCCAGAGGAGGGAGGGAAATCCAGTGTGGGGGTCATAGGAGTCCAGGGAAATGTGGCTATTGGTGGGTAGAGTTAGAGTTTCAGCTAGGGCAAGTATATAGAAGTCAGGCAAAAGCCTACCTAAGAGAAGTGGCCCCTGACACCCTGGCCAGCCCAGGCCCTTGGCTCCCCTGCAATCAGCACTCAGACTGATTTTGCTCTGTCATCAACAGCTGGCGTAGCACCAGCACAATCCCAAGGTGTGGGCTCTCCCCAATAACCAAGGAAATTAAAGCACTAAAATGAACCAAAACCACTTTACAGGTAAAGGCAGCCAACAATATACTCCTGAGAAGCACACACTCCCAAAGAACAGGAAGGTCTTAAAAATCCTTCCAGGCTTCTCTCTATATATCTATCTTTGTATGTAACACATATAGTATATATGTGTGTATAGTACAAAGTACAATGAATTCTTCTGACAATATGTAGCATTTAGGGATACAATTATTTACTTTTTACTTTTTAATTAACAGCTTTATTGAGATATGATTTACAGATCATAAAATTCATCTATTTGAAGTGCAACTCAGTGATTTTAATACATTTATGGAGTTGTGCAACCATCACTACATCTAATTTTAGAACATGTCCATTACCCCCAGAAAGAAATTTTGAGCTCATAGTCAGTCCATATCCCTACCCACAGTGCTAGGCAACCATGTCTTTCTTATAAATGGAATCATAAAATATATGGTCTTTTGTGTCTGGTTTCTTTCACTTATAATGTTTTCAAGGTTCATCCATGTTGTGGCATATGTATTTCAATTCTCTTTATTGCTGAATAGTATTCCATCGTACATATATATCACATTTTATTTTACTTATCCATTCACTGGTTAATGGGCATTTAGGACATTTGCACATTTTTGGCTCTTAGGAATAATGCTACTATGAATATTTGTGTACAAGTTTTTGCATGGGCAAATATTTCTTTGGGGTAGATATCTAAGAGTAGAATTGATGGATTATATGCTCATTGCCAAATACATGTATGGATTTTTTGCTGGACTCTCAATTCTGTTCCATTTATCTATATATGTCTTTCCTTACTGCCAGTACCACATTATCTTGATTACTATACCTTTGTATTAAATTTGATTTTAAGAGGTGTGAGACCTCCAACTTTGTTCTTTTTCAAGATTCTTTTGGCTAAGCAAGGGTATATGCAAATTAATATGGATTTTAGAATTAACATCAAATGAATGTGAATGAATGAAAGGAGTTGTGAGAGGGGGACATCATTGTCTTGTTCCTGATCTTAGAGGGAAAGCTTTGCACCATTAAGTATGACATTAGTGGTATTGCTTTTTTAATGAACTTTTGTGTTACAGCAGTTTTAGATTTACAAACTGCAAATACAGTACAGAGATTTCCCATACACCTTGCAATGTGTATTATTGATTTTTACATTTGTGACAGTTAATTAACCAATATTGACACATTATTATTAATTAAAGTCCATACTGTTCAGACTTATTAGGTTTTAACTTAGTGCCCTTTTTCTGTTCCAGAATGCTATCAGGATATGACATTACGTTTAATTGGCATGTCTTTTTAGGCTCTTTTTCCTTGGAAAGTTTTTCAGACTTTCCTTGTTTTTGATGACCATGACAATTTTGAGTACTGGTTGGTATTCTGTTGAATGTTCCTCCATTGTTATTTGTCTGATGTTTTTCTCATGATTAGACTGGAGTTATGGGTTTTTGAGGGGAAGATTACAGAAGTGAAATGCCCTTTTCATCACATCATATCAAGGGACATACTCTCAACATGACTTATCACTGCTGATGTTAACTTTAACACCTGGCTGAGGTAGTGTTTGTCAGCTTTTGTCAGGATAAATTAGCCTTTTTTCCTTTCCATACTGTACTCTTTCAAGGTCACTATGCACAGACTTCACTTAAAGAGTGGGGAGTTATACTCCATGCACCTGAGGAAAGATTATCAACATGAATTACTTGGAATTCTGCATGAATTATCTATTCTCCCCATTTATATATTTATTCAGTCATTTACTTATAACTATATAGACTCATGGATACTTATTTTATACCTTGGGATATAGTCCACTACTACTTTTTTTTTTTTAACTCAAGTTGTTCCAGCTTTGGCCATTGGAACCTTTTTCAGTTCATTACAGTGTCCGTTTGACATACCTCCTTCATTGTGTGTTTGTCTGTGTGTGTGTTTAGCACTTCCTTACTGTCTGGCATTACAAGATTCACCAGGCCCATCATTTTGGCCCAGTCCTAGAATCTTCCATTTCTCCAAGAATCAGCCATTTCTCCAAGGATTCTCCACTTCCTATTACTGGAGAATGGCATTAGAATCTAAGATCTTGGTGCTAGGTGTGCTCATTGCTGGTTCTGTATGTTGTTGTTTTTAAAAACAACTAAGAGAAGAGAGAGAAGGAATATTTAATTATACTGTCTTTTATAGTTACTACATAATTACTTTATTAATGTTCTTTGTTTTTTTCATGTGGATTCGAATTGCTGCACCTTTTTAGGATATAGACTCAGTCTTAGGAGTGGGAGTTGCTTGCTTTCAGTCTAAAGGATTTATTTTAGTTTTTCCTGTAAGACAAGCCTGCTAGCAACAAATCCTCCCCATCTTTGTTTATCTGGGAACATCCTTATTTTACATACATATTTGAAAGTTAGTTTTTCTAGATACAGCATTATTGGTTGATTTTTATCACTTTGAATAAGGCATCTCTCTGTTCCATAATATCCATTGTCCCTGATGAGAAGTCAATTTTTAAAGTTACTGGGGTTACTTTTTGTGATGAGTCATTTTTCTCTTGCTGCTTTCAAGATTTTCTCTTTCGTTTCGGATTTCAACGTTTTAACTATGATATATCTAGGTGTGGAGCTGTTTAGAATATCTTACTTGGAGCTCATTGAACACTTGGATACTTAGATAAGTGTCTGTCATCATATTTGGGAACTTTTAAGCTATCGTTTTTCCTGAGTAATTTTTCTGTCCCTGTCTCTCCTCTCTTTCAGGTAGTCCCATTACACATATGTTGGTGTGCTTAGCTGTAGTCTAGGTGTGTGTTCATTTTTCTTCATTGTTTATACTTTCTCTTCTTCAGAATGTATACTTTCTATTGATCTTTCAGTTCATTAATTCTCTCTTTGCCATGTCAATTTTCTTGGCCAAACATTTTGTTGACCCTGTCTTACAAATTTTTCTTTAAGGTTATATGCTTTTAAATTCAGAAGTTCTGAGTGGTTCTTTTTTTAAAAAGTTCTACCTTTTCATTTGATATTCTTTGATTAATCATTATTGTGATCATATTTTTTTAATCACAAAACATGGCTTCAGTTAGTCGTTGAATATATTTGTAATAAGTGCTTTGAAGTTCTTATCTGACAAATACAACATCTGGGCTGCGTCAAAAGTAATTTCTATTGCCTGATTTATTTCTTTTCCATGGCGGTGGGATTTATTGTTGTTTTTCTTGTTTTGAGGAGGCTCAACACTTTTGTTTCAAACTAGATATTTTAAATAACATAATGTAGTAACTTTGAATTCCATTTACCCACTATCTCCGCCAACCACTACTCTTGGGTCTTGTTGATCTTTCTCTTTTGTTTTGTTTGTTTTTTTCTATTTGGTTAGTATCTCACCTGGTCTAATTCTCTGTGAAGTGTATTTTCTTTGCAGTGTAAAGCCTCTGACATCATGCTCATTTCCCCCCTTGTTCCATTTTTAACTCCATCTTTTTTTTTTATTAAGGTATTACTGATATACACTCTTATGAAGGTTTCACATGAAAAAACAATGTGGTTACTACATTTACCCATATTATCAAATCCCCACCCAAACCCCAATTCAGTCACCATCCATCAGTGTAGTAAGATGACATAGATTCACTGTTTGCCTTCTCTGTGCTACAGTTTTCCCCGTGATTCCCCACACCATGCGTACTAAACATAATACCCCACAACATCCTTCTCCGACCCTCCCACACCCCTCCCTTTTGGTAACAACTAGTTCCTTCTTGGAGTCTCTGAGTCTGCTGTTATTTTGTTCCTTCAGTTTTGATTCATTGTTATACTCCACAAATGAGGGAAATCATTTGGCACTTGTCTTTCTCCACCTGGCTTATTTCACTGAGCATAATATCCTCCAGCTCCATCCATGTTGTTGCAAATGGCAGGATTTGTTTCTTTCTTATGGCTGAATAGTAGTCCATTATGTATATGTACCACCTCTTCTTTATCCATTCATCTACTGATGGACACTTAGGTTGCTTCCATACCTTCGCTATTGTAAAAAGTGCTGCAATAAACATAGGGGTGCATATGTCTTTTTGAATCTGAGAAGTTGTATTCTTTCGGTAAATTCCAACGAGTGGGATTCCTGGGTCAAATGGTATTTGTATTTTTAATTTTTTGAGGAACTTCCATATTGCTTTCCACAATGGTTGAACTAGCTTACATTCCCACCAGCAGTGTAGGAGGGTTCTCCTTTCTCCGAATCCTCACCAGCATTTGTTGTTCTTAGTCTTTTGGATGATGGCCATCCTAACTGGTGTGAGGTGATATTTAATTGTGGTTTTAATTTTAATTTCTCTGATAATTAGCGATGAGATGGATCTTTTCATGTGCCTGTTGGCCATCTGAATTTCTTCTTTGAAGAAGTATCTGTTCAGATCCTCCACTCATTTTTTAATTGGGTTATTTTCTTTTTGGGTGTAGAGGTAGGTAAGTTCTTTATATATTCTGGATGTTAACCCCTTGTCATATATGTCATTTACAAATATATTCTCCCATACTGTAGGATGCCTCTTTGTTCTGTTGATGGTGTCCTTCACTGTACAGAAACTTTTTAGTTTGATGTAGTCCCATGAGTTCACTTTTGCTTTTGTATCCCTTGTTCAAGGAGATGTGTTCAGGAAGAAGTTACTCATGCTTATATTCAGGAGATTTTTGCCTATATTGTCTTCTAAGAGTTTTATGGTTTCATGACTTACAATAAGGTCCTTGATCAATTTCGAGTTTACTTTTGTGTATGGGGTTAAACAATAATTCAGTTTCATTCTCTTACATGTAGCTGTCCAATTTTCCCAACACCAGCTGTTGAAGAGGCTGTCATTTCCCCATTGTATGTCCATGGCTCCTTTATCATATATTAATTGACCATATATGGTTGGGTTTATATCAGGGCTCTCTAGTCTGTTCCATTTGTCTATGGGTCTGTTCTTGTGCCAGTACCAAATTGTCTTGAGTACTGTGGCTTTGTAGTAAAGCTTGACGTTGGGGAGCATAATCCCCCAGCTTTATTTTTCCTTCTCAGGATTGCTTTGGCTATTCTGGGTCTTTTGCGGTTCTACATGAATTTTAGAATGATTTTCTCTAGTTCATTAAAAAATGCTGTTTGCATTTTGATAGGAATTGCATTGAATCTGTAGATTGCTTTAGGCAGGATGACCATTTTGACAATATTAATTCTTCCTATCCATGAGCATGGGACGTCATTCCATTTACTGGTATCTTCTTTAATTTCTCTCATGAGTCTCTTGTAGTTTTCAGAGTATAGGTCTTTCACTTCCTTGGTTAGGTTTACTCCTAGCTATTTTATTCTTTTTGATGCAATTGTGAATGGAATTTTTTTCCTGATTTCTCTCTCTGCTAGGTCATTGTTAGTGTATTGGAATACCATAGATTTCTGTGCATTAATTTTGTATCCCGCAAATTTGCTGAATTCTGATATTAGATCTAGTAGTTTTGGAGTATATTCTTTAGGGTTTTTTATGTACAATATCATGTCATCTGCAAGCAGGGACAGTTTGACTACTTCTCTGCCAATCTGGATGCCTTTTATTTCTTGGTGTTGTCTGACTGCCGTGGCTAGGACCTCCAGTACTATGTTGAATAGAAGTGGGGAGAGTGGGCATCCTTGTCTTGTTCCTGATCATAAAGGAAAAGCTCTCAGCTTCTTGCTGTTAAGTATAATGTTGGCTGTGGGTTTGTCATATATACCCTTTATTACGTTGAAGTACTTGCCCTCTATACCCATTTTGTGGAGTTTTTATCATGAATGGATGTTGAATTTTGTCTAATGCTTTTTCAATATCTATGGAGATGATCATGTGGTTTTTGTCCTTCTTTTTGTTGATGTGGTGGATGATGTTGATGGATTTTCGAATGTTGAACCATCCTTGCATCCCTGGAATAAATCCTACTTGATCATGATGGATGATCCTTTTGATGTACTTTTGAATTCAGTGTGCTAATATTTTGTTGAGTATTTTTGCATCTATGTTCATCAGGGATATTGGTCTGTAGATTTCTTTTTTTGTGGTGCCTTTGCCCGGTTTTGGTAATAGAGTGATGCTGGCCTCATAGAATGAGTTTGGAAGTATTCCCCCTTCTTCTACTCCTTGGAAAACTTTAAGGAGGATGGGCACTAGGTCTTCACCAAATGTTTGATAAAATTCAGTGGTGACCATCTGGTCCAGGGGTTTTGTTCTTAGGTAGGTTTTTGATTACCAGTTTAATTTCATTGCTGGTAATTGGTCTGTTGAGATTTGCTGTTTCTTTCTGGGTCAGCCTTGGAAGGTTGTATTTTTCTAGAAAGTTGTCCATTTCTTATAGGTTATCCAGTTTGTTAGCATATAATTTTTCATAGTATTCTCTAATAGTTCTTTGTATTTCTGTGCTGTCCATAGTGATTTTTCCTTTCTCATTTCTGATTCTGTTTATGTGAGTAGACTCTTTGTTTCTTGATAATTCTGGCTAGGGGGTTATCTATTTTGTTTATTTTAATGAAGAACCAGCTCATGCTTTCATTGATACTTTCTATTGTTTTATTCTTCTTCATTTTATTTATTTCTGCTCTAATCTTTATTAGATAAATCTTTATTAGATATTAGATAAATACACTGTAGAGATGGTTTGTGGGAGGTAAATTCTCTCAGCTTTTGCTTATCTGGGAATTGTTTAATCCCTCCTTCAAATATAAATGATAATCTTGCCAGATAAAGTAATCTTGGTTCTAGGCCCTTCTGCTTCATTGCATTAAATACATCATGCCACTCCCTTCTGGCCTGTAGGGTTTCTGCTGAGAAGTCTGATGATAGCCAGATGGGTTTTCCTTTGTATGTGATCTTATTTCTCTCTCTAACCACTTTTAATAGTCTGTCCTTATCCTTTATCTTTGCCATTTTAATTACTATATGACTTGATGTTGTCTTCCTGAGATCTGAGCATCTCCATGGCCTGAGAGACTATTTCCTTCCCCAGATTGGGGAATTTTTCAGCAATCACCTCCTCAAAGACACTTTCTATCCCTTTTTCTTCTGGTACCCCTATAATGCGAATATTGTTCCATTTGGATTGGTCACACAGTTCTCTCAATATTCTTTCATTCTTAGAGATCCTTTTTTCTCTCTGTGCCTCAGCATCTTTGTATTCCTCTTCTCTAGTTTCTATGTCATTTATCATCTCGTCCACCATATCCAATCTGCTTTTAATACCATCCATTGTGTTCTTCAATGATTGGATCTCTGACCAGAATTCATTCCTGAGTTCTTGAATATCTTTCCGTACCTCCATGAGCATGTTAATGATTTTTCTTTGAACTCCCTTTCAGGGAGAGTCATGAGATTAATATCATTTAAATCTTTCTCAAGACTTGTATTCATAATTTTACTCTTGACCAGGTTCCTTTGGCATTTCATATTTGTGTATGGAGCCCTCTAGTGCCCAGAAACTCTACTCTCTGGAGCTGCTTAGCCCCTCAAGCAATGTCGGGGATTGTAGGGGAGTGGTACTGGTGCCTCGGGGGAGGAAAGAGCTCTTTTCAGCTTCCCAGCTGCTATGCCTGTCTCCACTGCCTGAACCAGTGGGCTGAGCACACAGGTATAAGCCTCTGTGCTTTGTGTTTTTAGTTGCTGTAGACAGATCATCCCTCTGGCTGGCCTAATGCCAGTGTAGGGTGTCCCAGTTTTCAAGCCCAGTTGGGCTGGCCAGGAGAAAGGCACACTAGTCTGCCTGTCACAGGAGGGGTTCTTGGAGCTGTGTAGGCAGCCAGGGAGCTGGAGCACCTGAAGATCATGAAAGCTCCCAATCTGCTGGGCAGAGTGCACCCAATCAATTTTGTCTACCTGTCCTTTCTCCTGAGCAGTAAGCTCTGTGCAATCCTTGTCCCTTTAGCAGCCCTTTGCTAAGGGCTTCTTTGTTAGGAAGTCTCTCAGACTGCTCACCTTTCTTTTGTCCCAGAGCAGCTGGATATGGATCCATGCTTTCCACAAGCAGCTGGAATCTTACTCTCTCCAGGAATTCTGCCTGTCTTGGCTTTCCAACCCCCTAATTATTAGAGTATCATGCAAGCAGCATGAAATTTAGGTTTGTCCTCCCAGAGCAGATCTCCAGAATTAGGTATTCATCAGTTCCAGATCTCCACTCCCTCCCTGCTCTGTTCCTCTTTCTCCTGCCAATGAGCCTGGGTGGGGGAAGGGCTTGGATCCCACAGGACCACAGCTTTAGTATGTTACCCTTTTCCATGAGGGCTGCTCTTGTCTCCAGGTGTATACAGTGTGTTGCAGTCCTCTTTCCTGTTGCTCTTTGAAGAGTAGTTGTATTAGTTATATTTTCATATTATATATGTTTTAGGAGGAAGCCTCTGTCTCACCTCTCATGCCTCCATCTTTAATCCAATCTGTTTCTAACCCCAGGTTTTTAAGAGTCACCTCTGGTTCAGCATAGTGTTTAGCATGAGATCAAATGGACAGATTTTTTTCTTAAGGTCCTAGATCCAGTAGTTTCTACTCTTTGCTAGTGTTAACTTTCTGTGGCTTGGAGAATGCTTTCACAGTTCACAGGGTTATTTTATTTTACCCTACATTCAAACAGAGTTAAGAAGTTTAGTAAAAGTATTTCTAGTGCATTGTGTACAACCTTCAAGACTACTAGGGACAAGTTTCCTTTTAGCAGGGCCTTTTTATTTATTTATTTTTGGTATCATTAATACACAATCACATGAGCAACACTGTGTTTACTAGATTCCCCCCATTATCAAGTCCCCACCACATACCCCATTACAGTCACTGTCCATCAGCGCAGCAAGATGCTACAGAGTCACTACTTGTCTTCTCTGTGCTATACTGCCTTCCCTGTGCAACACCCCTACATTATGCATACTAATCATAGTGCCCCTTACTCCCCTTATCCCTCCCTTCCTACCCATCTTCCCCAATCCCTTTCCCATTGGTAACTGTTAGTCCATTCTTGGGTTCTGTGAGTCTGCTGCTGTTTTTGTTCCTTCAGTTTTTGCTTTGTTATTATGCTCCACAGATGAGTGAAATCATTTCGTACTTGTTTTTCTCCACCTGGCTTATTTCACTGAGCATAATACCCTCTAGCTCCATCCATGTTGTTGCAAATGGTAGGATTTGTTTTCTTCTTATGGCTGAATAATATTCCATTGTGTATATGTACCACATCTTTATCCATTCATCATCTACTGATGGACACTTAGGTTGCTTCCATTTCTGGCTATTGTAAATAGTGCTGCGATAAACATAGGGGTGCATCTGTCTTTTTCAAACTGGGCTCCTGCATTCTTAGGGTAAATTCCTAGGAGTGGGATTCCTGGGTCAAATGGTATTTCTATTTTTAGTTTTTTGAGGAACCTCCATACTGCTTTCCACAATGGTTGAACTAGCTTACATTCCCACCAGCAGTGTAGGAGTGTTCACCTTTCTCCACATTCTCATCAACATTTGTTGTTGCTTGTCTTTTGGATGTTAGCCATGCTAGCTGGTGCGAGGTGATATCTCATTGTGGTTTTAATTTGCATTTCTCTGATGATTAGCAATGTGGAGCATCTTTTCATCTGCATGTTGGCCATCTGAATGTCTTCTTTCCAGAAGTGTCTGTTCATATCCTCTGCCCATTTTTAAATAAATTTATTTGCTTTTTGGGTGTTGAGGCATGGGAATTCTTTATATATTTTGGATATTAACCCCTTGTCGGATATGTCATTTACAAATATATTCTCCCATACTGTAGGATGCCTTTTTGTTCTGCTGATGCTGTCCTTTGCTGTTCAGAAGCTTTTTAGTTTGATGTAGTCCCATTTGTTCATTTTTTATTTAGTTTCCTTTGCCTGAGGAGATACGTTCAGAAAAAAGTTGCCCATGTTTACATTCAAGAGATTTTTGCCTATGTTTTCTTCTAAGAGTTTTATTGTTTCATGACTTACATTCAGGTCTTTGATCCATTTTGAGTTTACTTTTGTGTATGGGGTTAGACAGTAGTCCAGTTTCACTCTCTTGCATGTAGCTATCCAGTTTTGCCAACACCAGCTGCTGAAGAGGCTGTCATTTCCCCACTGTATATCCATGGCTCCTTTATCATATATTAATTGACCATAAGTGTTTGGGTTTATATCTGGGCTCTCTAGCCTGTTCCATTGGTATGTGTGTCTGTTCTTGTGTCAGTACCAAATTGTCTTGATTACTGTGGCTTTGTAGTAGGGCTTGAAGTCAGGGAGCATAATCCCTCCCCCCCTGCTTTATTCTTCCTTCTCAGGATTGCTTTGGATATTCGGGGTCTTTTGTGGTTCCATATGAATTTTAGAATTATTTGTTCTAGTTCATTGAAGAATGCTGTCAGTATTTAGAGAGGGATTGCACTGAATCTGTAGATTGCTTTAGGCAGGATGGCCATTTTGACAATATTAATTCTTCCTAGCCAAGAGCATGGGATGAATTTCCATTTACTAGTGTCCTCTTTAATTTCTCTTAAAAGTGTCTTGTAGTTTTCAGGGTATAGGTCATTCACTTCCTTGCTTAGGTTTATTCCTAGGTATTTTATTCTTTTTGATTCAATTGTGAATGGAAATGTTTTCCTGATTGCTCTTTCTGCTAGTTCATCGTTAGTGTATAGGAATGCAACAGATTTCTGTGTATTAATTTTTATCCTGCAACTTTGCTGAATTCATATATTAGATCTAGTAGTTTTGGAGTAGATTCTTTAGGGTTTTTTACATACAATATCATGTCATCTGCAAACAGGGACAGTTTTACTTCTCCCTTGGCAATCTGGATGCCTTTTATTTCTTTTTGTTATCTGATTGCGGTGACTAGGACCTCCAGTACTCTGTTGAATAAAAGTAGGGAGGTGGGCATCCTTGTCTTGTTTCCGATCTTAAAGGAAAACCTTTCAGCTTCTCACTGTTAAGTATAATGTTGGCTGTGGGTTTGTCCCATACGGCCTTTATTATGATGAGGCACTTGCCCTCTATACCCATTTTATTGAGTTTTTATCATGAATGGATGTTCAGTTTTATTGCATGCTTTTGCAGCATCTATGGAGATAATCATGTGGTTTTTGTCCTTCTTTTTGTTGATGTGGTGGATAATGTTGATGGATTTTCCAATGTTGTACCATCCTTGCATCCCTGAAATAAATCCTACTTCATCATGATGGATGATATTTTTGATGTATTTTTGAATTTGGTTTGCCCATATTTTGTGGAGGTTTTTTTCTTATGTATGTTCATCACGGATATTGGTCTGTAATTTTATTTTTTTGTTGTGTCTTTGCCTCGTTTTGGTATTAGAGTGATATTGGCCTCGTACAATGAGTTTGGGAGTATTCCCTCCTCTTCCCCTTTTTTGAAAACTTTAATGAGGATGGGTATTAGGTCTTCACTAAATGTTTGATAAAATTCAGCAATGAAACCATGTGGTCCAGGAGTTTTGTTGTTAGGTAGTTTTTTTAATAACCAATTCAATTTCCTTACTGCTAATTGGTCTGCTCCAATTTTCTGTTTCTTTCTGGGTCTGCCTTGGAAGGTTGTATTTTTCTAGGAAGTTGTCATTTCTTCAAGGTTATCCAGTTTGTTAGCATATAGTTTTTCATAGCGTTTTCCCATAATTCTTTGTATTTCTGTGGTTTCCATAGTGATTTTTCCTTTCTCCTTTCTGATTCTGTTTATGTGGTATACTCTCTTTTTTTCTTGGTAACTCTGGCTAGTGTTTTTTTTTTTTTCAATTTATTTTGGTATCATTAACCTACAATTACATGAGCAATATTGTGGTGATTAAACTACCCCCTTCATCAGGTCCCGCACACCAACCCTATTAGAGTGACTGTCCATCAGTATAGTGAGAAGAGAATCACTAATTATCTTCTCTGAGTTGTACAGTCCTCCCCGTGCCCCCCCCACCTTATGTCTGCTAATCGTAATGCCCCTTTTACCCTCTTATCCCTCCCTTCCCGCCCTTCTTCCCCAGTCCCTTTCCCTTTGGTAACTATTAGTCCGTTTTTGCGTTCTGTGAGTCTCCTGCTGTTTTGTTCCTTCAGTTTTTTTCTTTGTTCTTATACTCCACATATGAGTGAGATCATTTGATACTTGTCTTTTTCGGCTTGGCTTATTTCACTGAGCATAACACCCTCTAGCTCCATCCATGTTGTTGCAAATGGTAGGATTTGTTTTTTTTTATGGCTGAATAATATTCCATTGTGTATATGTACCACATCTTCTTAATCCATTCATCTACTGATGGACACTTAGGTTGCTTCCATTTCTTGGCTATTGTAAATAGTGCTGCAATAAACATAGGGGTGCATCTGTCTTTTTGAAACTGGGCTGCTGTGTTCTTAGGGTAAATTCCTAGGAGTGAGATTCCTGGGTCAAATGGTATTTCTATTTTGAGTATTTTGAGGAACCTCCATACTGCTTTCCACAATGGCTGAACTAATTTGCATTCCCACCAGCAGTGTAGGAGTGTTCCCTTTTCTCCACATCCTCGCCAACATTTGTTGTTGTTTGTGTTTTGGATGTTGGCCATTCTCACTGGTGTGAGGTGATATCTCATTGTGGTTTTAATCTACATTTCTCTGATGATTAGTGATGTGGAGCATCTTTTCATGTGCCTGTTGGCCATCTGAATTTCTTCTTTAGAGAAGTGTCTATTCATGTACTCTGCCCATTTCTTAATTGGATTATTTGCTTTTTGTTTGTTAAGGTGCGTGAGTTCTTTGTATATTTTGGATGTCAACCACTTATCAGATACATCATTTATGAATATATTTTCCCATACTATATGATGTCTTTTTGTTCTACTGATGGTGTCCTTTGCTGTACAGAAGCTTTTCAACTTGAAATAGTTCCATTTGTTCATTTTTGCTTTTGTTTCCCTTGCCCGGGGGGATATGTTCATGAAGAAGTCGCTCATGTTTATGTCCAAGAGAATTTTGCCTATGTTGTTTTCTAAGAGTTTTATGGTTTCATGACTTACATTCAGGTCTTTGATCCACCTTGAGTTTACCTTTGTGTATGGGGTTAGACAGTAGCCCAGTTTCATTCTCTTACATGTAGCTGTCCAGTTTTTCCAACACCAGCTGCTGAAGAGGCTGTCATCTCCCCATTGTATATACAAGGCTCCTTTATCAAATATTAATTGACTGTAGATGTTTGGGTTAATGTTTGGATTTTCTATTCTGCTCCACTGGTCTGTGGGTCTGTTTTTGTGCCAGTACCAAATTGTCTTGATTACTGTGGCTTTGTAGTAGAGCTTGGAGTCAGGGATCATAATTCCCCCTGTTTTATTCCTCTTTCTCAGGATTGCTTTGGCTATTCGGGGTCTTTTCTGGTTCCATATGAATTTTAGAACTATTTGTTCCAGTTCATTGAAGAAAGTTGTCGGTAGTTTGATAGGGATTGCATTGAATCTGTAGATTGCTTTAGGTAGTATAGCCATTTTGACAATATTTATTCTTCCTAGCCAGGAGCATGGGATGCATTTCCATTTGTTAGTGTCTTCCTTAATTTCTCCTAGGAGTGCCTTGTAGTTTTCAGAGTACAGGTCTTTCACTTCCTTCGTTAGGTTTATTCCTAGGTATTTTATTCTTTTAGATGCAATTGTGAATGGAATTGTTTTTCTGATTTCTCTTTCTGTTAGTTCATCATTAGTGTATAGGAAAGCAACAGATTTATGTGTGTTAATTTTATATCCTGCAACTTTGCTGAATTCAGATATTAGTTCTAGTAGTTTTGGAGTGGAGTCTTTAGGGTTTTTTGTGTACAGTATCATGTCATCTGCAAATAGTGACAATTTGACTTCTTCTTTACCAATCTGGATGCCTTGTATGTCTTTGTTTTGTCTGATTGCCGTGGCTAGGACCTCCAGTACTATGTTGAATAACAGTGGAGAGAGTGGGCACCCCTGTCTTGTTCCCGATCTTAGAAGAAAAGCTTTCAGCTTCTCGCTATTAAGTATGGTGTTAGCTGTGGGTTTGTCATATATGGCCTTTATGATGTTGAGGTACTTGCCCTCTATACCCATTCTGTTGAGAGTTTTAATCACGAATGGATGCTGAATTTTGTCAAATGCTTCTTCAGCATCTATGGAGATGATCATGTGGTTTTTGTTCTTCTTTTTATTGATGTGATGGATGATGTTGATGGATTTTCGAATGTTGTACCATCCTTGCATCCCTGGGATGAATCCCACTTGATCATGGTGTATGATTCTCTTGATGTATTTTTGAATTCGGTTTGCTAATATTTTGTTGAGTATTTTTGCATCTATGTTCATCAGGGATATTGGTCTGTAATTTTCTTTTTTGGTGAGGTCTTTGCCCGGTTTTGGTATTAGAGTGATGCTGGCATCATAGAAAGAGGTTGGAAGTATTCCCTCCTCTTCTATTTTTTGGAAAACTTTAAGGAGAATGGGTTTTATTTCTTCTCTATATGTCTGGTAGAATTCAGAGGTGAATCCGTCAGGTCCGGGGGTTTTGTTCTTGGGTAGTTTTCTGATTACCGATTCAATTTCGTTGCTGGTGATTGGTCTGTTTAGTTTTTCTGTTTCCTGCTTGGTGAGTCTTGGAAGTCTGTATTTTTCTAAGAAGTTGTCCATTTCTTCTAGGTTTTCCAGCTTGTTAGCATATAGGTGCTCATAATATTCTCTTATAATTCTTTGTATTACTGTGGGGTCCGTCGTTATTTTTCCTTTCTCATTTGTGATTCTGTTTATGTGTGTAGATTCTCTTTTTCTCTTAATGAGTCTGGCTAGGGGTTGATCTTTTTTGTTTATTTTTTCAAAGAACCAGCTTTTGGTTTCATTGATTTTTTCTGTTGTTTTATTCTTCTCAATTTTATTTATTTCTACTCTGATCTTTATTATGTCTCTCCTTCTGGTGACTTTGGGCCTCATTTGTTCTTCTTTTTCCAATTTCAATAATTGTGTCGTTAGACTGTTCATTTGGGAATGTTCTTCCTTCTTTAAATAGGCCTGGATTGCAATATACTTTCCCCTTAGAACTGCCTTCGCTGTGTCCCACAGAAGTTGTGGCTTTGTGTTGTTGTTGTCATTAGTCTCCATATATTCTTTGATTTCTGTTTTGATTTGGTCGTTCACCCATTGATTCATTAGGAGAATGTTGTTAAGTCTCCATGTATTTGTGAGCCTTTTTGATTTCTTCCTAAAATTCATCTCTAGTTTTATACCTTTGTGATCTGAGAAGTTGGTTGGTAGGGTTTCAATATTTTTGAATTTACTGAGGTTCTTTTTGTGGCCTAGTATGTGGTCTATTCTGGACTTGAGAAGAATGTGTATCCTGCTGCTTTTGGGTGCAGAGTTCTGTAGATATCTGTTACGTCCATCCGTTCTAGTGTGTTGTTCAGTGCCTCTGTGTCTTTACTTATCCTCTGCCTGGTTGATCTATCCTTTGGAGTGAGTGGTGTGTTAAAGTCTCCTAAAATAATTGCATTGCTGTCTATTTCCTCCTTCACTTCTGTTAGTATTTGTTTCACATATGCTGATGCTCCTGTGTTGGGTGCATATATATTTGTAATGGTTATATCTTCTTGTTGGACTGACCCCTTTATCATTATGTAATGTCCTTCTTTATCTCTTGCTACTTTCTTCGTTTTGAAGTCTATTTTATCTGATACAAGTACTGCAACACCTGCTTTCTTCTCTTTGTTGTTTGCATGAAATATCTTTTTCCATCCCTTCACTTTTAGTCTGTGTATATCTTTGGGTTTGAGGTGAGTCTCTTGTAAGCAGCATATAGATGGGTCTTGCTTTTCTATCCACTCTGTTACTCTGTGTCTTTTGATTGGTGCATTCAGTCCGTTTACCTTTAGGGTGATTATTGATAGATATGTACTTATTGCCATTGCTGGCTTTACCTTCGTGGTTACCAAAGGTTCACGGGTTGCTTCTTTACTATCTAAGAATCTAACAACTTTCTTGTTAATTTATTGTGAACGCCATCTGATGTTTCTTTATCTCTCCCTTCCTATTCTTCCTCCTCCTTTCTTTATATATTAGGTGTTTTATTCTTTGCCTTTAGTTAGTATTTGGATGGTCTGCTTTCTTTGCTATGATTTTATTTTCTCTGGTGACATCTTTTTAGCCTTAGGGGTGTTTCCCTCTAGAGCAGTCCGTTTAAGATATCCTGTAGTGGTGGTTTATGAGAGGCAAACTCTCTCAACTTTCCTTTGTCTTGAAATTGTTTAATCCCTCCGTCATATTTAAATGATAATCGTGCTGGATACAATATTCTTGGTTCGAGGCCCTTCTGTTTCATTATGTTAAATGTATCATGCCATTCTTTTCTGGCCTGTAAGGTTTCTGTTGAGAAGTCTGATGACAGTCTGATGGGTTTTCCTTTGTAGGTGATCTTTTTTCTCTCTCTAGCTGCCTTTAATACTCTGTCTTTATCTTTCATCTTTGTCATCTTAATTATTATGTGTCTTGGTGTTGTCTTCCTTGGGTCCCTTGTGTTGGGAGATCTGTGGGCTTCCGTGGACTGCGAGACTATTTCCTTCCCCAGCGTGGGAAAGTTTTCAGCAATTATTTCTTCAAAGACAGTTTCTATCCCTTTTCTCTCTCTTCTTCCTCTGGTACTCCTATAATGCGAATATTGCTCCGTTTGGATTGGTCACACAGTTCTCTTAATATTCTTTCATTCTTAGAGATCCTTTGATCTCTCTCTGCCCAGCTTCTTTGTATTCCTGTTTCCTGTTTTGTATTTCATTGATAGTGTCTTGAACCTCATCCCGTCTGCTGTTAAGCCCGTCAATGGCTTGTCTCATTTCTGCTGTGTCTTTCCTCATTTCCTCCCTCAGCTCTTGCACATTTTTCTGTAGATCCGTCAGCATGGCTATGACTTTTATTCTGAATTCTTTTTCAGGAAGACTGTGCATGTCCATTCCTTCATATTCTTTCTCAGGGGTGGTGTGTGTCTGAAGCTTTGTCTGTATCATATTCTTCTGTCTTCTCATGACTATAGAATTGGTTGTTGGTAGTTGTCACGTATGTAAGCTGGGCTCTTTATGACCGCCTCGCCAGCTGCCGAGTCCTCTCAGGTGTGTCTGCATGGTGTGTGCTTTCCTGTGTGTTCTGGTCTCTCTTTTAGGAACAGTTGCATTTGCTGTGTTTTCGTGGATAAATATAATGTTGGGAGGAAAATTCTGCCGCTCCATTCACGCCGCCGTCTTCCCGGAACTCTGTTCAAATGTAAGGTTCTGAACAAAGGCTTCTAGTCAGCTTTCTCTCAACCATCCAGGGCTCTGTTCCAGTAAGGAAATTACAGCTGGCTTCGAACTGGAAAGTCCTTGGACATTGTTTGTAGAAGTTCATTATGCATTCTTCTCTTCTATGTGCCTCACCTGGACAAGGGAAGAGCGGCTTCCGGTCTCCTCAACTTAGGCCTTTCCAGTCTCAGGAGTCTCAACCGCACAGCTGAGCCGGATCTCCCAGAGCCCAATATCTCTTGCCTCATGGATCCAACGGTCCCGCCCTGGCTAGGGGTTTATCTATTTCATTTATTTTCTTGAAGAACCAGCTCCTGCTTTCATTGATTCTTTCTATTGTTTTATTCTTCTTGATTTTATTTATTTATGCTCTAATATTTATTATATCCCTCCTTCTACTGACTTTGGGCCTCATTTGTTCTTCTTTTTCTAGTTTTGTTAATTGTGAGTTCTGACTGTTTATTTGGGATTGTTCTTCTTTCGTAGCAGAGCACTTTTTGATGGTTTCTTTCCACAGGTCACTCTGAGAAATATCTTGCTGGTCCTGTCTCTTTTGTCTCCTACTAATATGTAATTGCTTTTCTAATTTTCATTATTATATTTATGGTTATCAATACTTTTAGGCATCAGTTCCTTCATGTTCTGTTCTAAAAAAAGCCTCTATAAGCTGTGCTACTATTCTGGAGCTAGATGGGGAGAGGGCGATATGGCAGCCTGCTTCTTCTGGAGTGACACCCCTACCCTACAAGCTCTTGAAATCCTTGTCTGACCAGTGCAACATCTGGGCTTGGGACCTCAGAGGGAGTAAATTGGAACACCTTGTCTTTTCCAGCTGCCACTCACAGTTTGCGGCACCTTTCTAGGCTATAGACTCCATCTTAGGAGTGGGAACTGGGCAGGAGAAGGGAACCCGTAATTTTCTTGGCCACATCCACAATAAATCTTCTACAACACAGAACTAGAGGACAGAGCAAGAGTCACTAGCAGCTTGCATAATCAAGAGTAAAACTATAGACATACAACCAGTTGCTGGTAGAGGAAAACACCCCTGTCCTTTTGGTTGCACCTACCTGTAATAAATCTGCAGCATAAGGCTAGAAGGAGAGTAGTAACAAGTCCTGGTTCAAATGCCACAGATGCTAATTGTTTTTACCAAGAGTCCATAAATTTTCTTAAATAAATGCTTTTCAATTTTTTGCATGTGGTTGTTTATGATACATATTATTTACCAGTTTAATATTATAATTTTTACCAGTTATTTCACTGGTGAAAGGATCTGCTGAGCTCTTCACACAGCCATTCTAGAGCTGGGTCTGTAACAATCATATATCTTAATTCAATACATATTTAGTGAGCACCTACTCTGTGCCAGATATTATATGCACTGGGCTTAAGTAACAGCTTTACTAAGGTACAACTAACATATATTACACTGTGTATATTTAAAGTGTACAATTTGATGAGCTTTGACATCTGTATACACCATCACTATAATCAAGATGGTGAACATACACATTGTGGGGAAAATAGAAGTTCCTATGGCCAGGATCCTCAACTGACCCTAAACTACTTGATGATGTAATTGGCCTACTGCTAGGCTACTGCTTCCACACCCATTGACAATGAGCTATTATAGACTGAGTCCCTATATAAAGAGCTCCACCCAGTGCTCTGGGAAAAGGCAGATATGGAGGTGGATTATGGGCCTGAAGACTGCTGGACAGATGTGATTCTAGTGCTTAACCCACCGCTATGAGAATAAACCTGGGTATAAACACTTTTACCTCAAGAACATTCTGTTGTCATTTCTTGGTCTCACCAAATCCATAGTGAAATTGCCCGGGGTGGAAATTCTCAGACAAGACACACATTAACCCCAAGGTTTCCTTTTGTCCTCTGTACTAACACTTACCCTTCCCTCCCCCTCCTCAGGCAACCATTGGTCATGTTTCTGTCACTATAGATTAATTTTTGCACCTGTTTTTTAATTTACAAAGTGGGTGGTGGTGAAGTTTATCCTTTATTAAGGAACCAACCTAATAAGTCAGATTGTTCTTTTCCTATGAGCAGAATATTTTAGGAATTTCTTTTTGTCTCTAGGTCAAGATTCTTCAACAGGAAACAAAGATCTAGGCAACTCCTTCCCCTCAAAAGGAAGCCTTGGTGACTAGTTCACCAGATTCATAAATTTATGTTTGCAGACATCCAAAAAGGAGAAGCCTTTCACTCCTGTTTCAGATGATAAATCCAAATTCTTGCATTTTAAGAATTGTGGACCAGAATATTGAAGATACCTTACTCCCCAGGATTCTTCTGTCTGTGCCCAAATGCCACCAAAGGCTATTAAGCAATCCACTGTATTCCTATTGCCCTTCAGGTAAATGATTATAAGCTCAGAATCTGAAGGGCCCAAGGTTGCCCAGTCTCTACATGAACCCAGGAATTGAATCCCCAAATCATGTACATGATATTGCTCCTTTCACTCTCCAATAGAGAAATGGTAGTGCAACTCCGAGGGCTTAGCTGCTATTAACTAGAATTGGTCCAATTGATTTATTGAGCAATGATTTATTGCTTGACTACCATGTGCCAAGTACTGTGCTAAGTGGTACAGAATTGTTAACCTCATTTATAAAAATCACAGTAACTCTACAAGGTTGGTATAATTGTTTCCCATTTTAAACAAGACAAAGCTAAGGTAAGGTGAGGTCAATGAACTTATCCTGGATCATATAGCTGGTGAATTTCAAACTCAGATCTGACACCAAGACTAACCTCTGTTCATTCTACTATAAAGTCTGATTGCCAAACTTTGGGATTTCCCTCCAAGCTCCAAAATCCTATAATGGAGGAGAATTCCAACAATATTGCCTTTCATTGGTGTTGCACTGAGTTCCACTTCTGTTCCTGTATTTTTATTGGTTTTATGCAAATCTACATCAAGAGGAATTAAAAGCACCAATTCATTTAAATGTTCCTCCTCAGAAAGAACACAGGAATCATATTATACAGAAAACCCATGAATGAATTCATATTCAGGCTGTGATTTTAACTTTTTACATGACAATGAACATCACAAATTGGGTTATAGTCCAAGTATTCGTGATTAGCAGCTTGGGATCTTGTAATACTAAGAAAAAAAAGTTCTCACCAATTGCTATCTATGCAATATAGAACTCTAATTGAGTTGTGCTATGTCAGAAATTAACATATACCTACTGCAATATTTTTATAAGAACTACTGTAAAAAATTGAGGCCAGTCTGCCAGTTTGCGTTATATCTCATGCAAGACTGTCATTCTCTATAGGGCCAAAAAGAAAGAGATTAAATGGAACATACCTAACGAGAAATTCAAATTCAAAGCAGTTACTAACTCTTCTCAGTAGAGGGCAATGGTGGTCAGGGCAAGGTTGGTATGAAGAGAAGAAACACATTAACTTCCAATGTGTACCCAATAAGTGCTCAGTTATTAATGCTTTATAGGTGGTATATTATGAATCCTGAAAATGACCCTGTGAGGAAAGGATAATTATCATTATATTATTGTCAAAGAGATTAAATGAATTGAACATAGATCTGGTAACCTCCAGTTCACCTACTTCTCATGCTGTGTCATGAGTAGTACTATTTCAAAGTCTCATAACTGAGAACTTATACTGATAAACTATAAGAGAAGGCTCACCCAAGACACAGCAGGTTATACATATGATAGGATCGTAAAGATATGAATGGCTGAAACAATGGTAAGCATTTAACAAGGATATTACACAAGAAGTTACAAACTTTGGAGCCAGTGACAAGATGGAAATTACATAGAAGAAGTGGGAAACAGTTGAAATACCTGGAGAAGATTGGACGTGAGTGCCTAGCACTTGGAAGATATTCATAAATGTTGAAAAACTGAATGTAGAAAAGATGTCATGAGGAATCCAGCATTGTCTTTAACTATCCAAAGAGTAGTAATTAAGAAGTTAGTTATTTAAGTTAGTTATTAAGAAGGTACAGACTATATTGTATGGCTCCAAAGGCTAGGCTTTGAACCAATTGGAGGCATATTTTACTTCCTTAAAAGGAATAATCTTCTAGAAGACAGAGAAATCTCTAGAAGAGAGAGCAACTCAAAATTGGCATGAGTGATTAGGTTATAAAGATGACCTCCAGGAACTCTTTCAACTGTAGTATGCTCAGATTTTGAGCTGGTCAGGATTCCCAGTATTGGTCCTTTGCCCTTGTCAAATAAAGGTTTTAATGTTTTCCAAGAAAGAACTGGTTGATTCAAAACACTTAGGAACCAAAGCACTCAAACCATCAGAACAACTCTACTAAGAGGAACTTGTTCACAGATCTCCTATGAAATTAATTATAGAAGAAATTCTAAGACTGCCTCACAAGAGGGAGCCAGCGGTGTTCCATTGGAATCTGGGCATTGAACCAATTCACTTGAAGGCTACAAATGAAGCTTTTGCTAAAAAAAAAATCAAAAAGTTCATTCATTTCATTAAACAAGAGGTCCCTGAAATATACATACAGAGAGTATGATACCAATAAAGCCTAATGATGTTGGAACCCAGGAATATGCAACCCCACCCACATCTGAATAAATAATCTGATCACTGAATCAGAATTTACCTGGTTCAGCCTCCTGTGTGCCAGTCTCTGTTCTGGCTAATGGAGATAACAGAGATAATAAGACACAATTCCCACCTTTGAAAGGGCCACGGTTTAACAGAGAGATAGCTTCATAGATAATTTACTCTCTGGTATGGGCAATACTAGAAAAGAGATCTATACAAAAGGCTGTGGGTCCACAGAAAGGGTAAGGTCAGAATGAGGGAAAGATGTACTATATGAGGGATGTACAGAATGAGGGAAAAGACTATATCATTTGAGCTGGACTTTGAAGAATGGTTGAGTGTTCACCATGTAGAAAGGGGACAAGGACATTCTAGCAAAGAGTATCTGTGTAAAAACAAAGAGGTGGGAAAGATCTTGGCATGTTTGAAGAAGATAGTTTGTTAGATATGGATTGGTTAGGGCATAGGAGGTGTGTGAGGAAATGATGAATCGACTTCTTGGTATTCTTGCTATGAGGATATTATCTCTAAAACTAGATTTTAAGCTAGCTTACTAATTGCTGATAGAGTGAACTGGCTTCCACTGCTGACACCAGACTGGGCTGTGCCCTTGCCACTAGAAATCTGGTTGTTAGAAGACCTCCATCATCTATTTCATGAGGGTTATCTAAGCCACAATGAACTGGTACTGGATAACAGAAATGCTTCTTGAGAATTTCAAGCTGGTCATAAGCCACCAACAAAACAGGACAGTGATCTCATTACTGTGGCCTCCTCCAGGCACTTCCAGAAATAGAATGATTATTATGGAGCTCTTTGCTAGACTCTATGCCCAGACCTACCTGCAATGAGACACTAATACTAAGAGATTAGAAAGGAATGCCACATATACCAGTTTACCTGGCCAAAATCAGCTGGTAAAGAAAGGCCTGTGCTTTTCCAGGAGGAAGTGCCCATAGGGCTTCGGTCAGGAATCCATACTGCTGTTATTACAGATCCTTTATAAAGGGATGAACTGAATTTGTGGGTAGCCTCCTTCAAATAGTTCAAAGAGGTCCTGTTTCTACTTCTATTCCTTTTTTGGAGCAGTCAAATCTGAATTATTTCTTACTGCACTGACCTCAGTTGATTTTAAGGACTATCAGGGAAGAAAACGTTCCTATAGTGTTAATCATCACCCTTCATCACCCTCAAGCAAACGATCAGGTTGGAAAATGGTAGGCAGTAGTAGTATAGTGCTGGGTATTTAATAAAAGTCCTTTAACCATAGCTTGATTAAGTTTGTTCTGAAATGTGTAACTGGAAGAGGCTAGCCATTAAGACTTGTCAAGACATTAAGACAACATTCAATATGATATTCCACATTCAACAGTAAGAATCTGTTTTACTCAGTGAAAATGGACTGAAATTTTAAGACTTCCATTCATTATATTTCACCCAAGATTTCATAAAGACATACATATGGAAGGATGTATTTTTAGAAGTACTAAAACTATCTTTATTCATTTACAAGAGGACAGTTGGTTTTGTTAATACTTACGAGATAATGATATAATTGAAACTCTAATTGAAATTATGGAGCCTATTCTAAACACAGTTCAGAATATAGATGGACCCATGTGGTACCACTACTTTCATCAACTGTGAAACTGTTGCTCCTAGAGTGATGTGACAATGGAACAAAAGAATAATGAGACTTTTATCTTCTAGAACTATCAGGCATTGAATCCTTAGGTCTATCCTCTGGGGGAATAATAAAGGACAAGCTAGCATTTCTCCACCCACCAGAACTCAGATCTAACCTTGCCAAATGGTCTCTCTCTGTCACTACAGCAAAATGATATTCTGTGTATCATTAAGAGATGGTATTCATTGTTAGATTTGGTCCAGGTTCGTTTCTACAGTGGTTCTGGGGGAAGGTACCCATAGTCACTTTCTTTAGCAACACTGGACTATATTGTTGACATTTCCTTGTCCACTTTTCTTACTACCCAACATGACACTGACCACCACCACCATGGTAATGCAAACTCTGCCCTCATCTTAGAACTGTTCCTAATCATTTCAAATACATGCTGTCTCTACTTCACATTATTAGTGTTTAATTATAATTAATATACTACTTTTTTCTTTGTTTCTTATGAATACAAGTCATGTCTCCCTAGCTAAGCAGGAAGACTTAAGAGAGCAGTGTAGGGCAATGGGAAGAAAAGGCTTTGGAATAAGGCATTTCCAGGTTTGAATGTCCCCCACCTCCACTAGGTATAAGTCACATATGTCCTATGGCTCTCAGTCCCTTCATCTACAAAGTGGAGAGATGCCACTGCCCCACAGCATGGCCTTAAGAATATGTAAAGTGCCTGGCACATTTCTGTAAGTGAAAGTTACCCTCTCCTTTCCTGTACTATCCCTACATCTGGTAAGATAACACAGGATGTTCTGATCGGGTGTTCAGTAAATCTTGACCAAACATACAGGATGAACATTTTATTTCATGCTTTTTGTGCCCAATATTACAAGGATTCCTTGTTCTGATCTCCCTCCAGCTTTAAACACAGGTTTAGTCACTCCTGGCTGCACATAGTTCTTCAACAGGAGACTAACCCTCTGGGAAATGTGGTCTGTAAGCACTTCCTATTCTGATAGAGCAGACAGGGTAAGTCTCACCCACACCTTAATCCTAAGGTATGTGCCTTTTTTTCTTCTCTTTTGACATGTTGGCTTAGAGCCACATCTTCTCCCCAGGGAAAGCAGACAACAAACAATCTGTGACTGTGTCTGTTTCAGAGCTGCAAGATGGCCACCTGTTTTACTTTTCAGATGATTAACTCCATTAGCCAGATTGCCTTTACAAGCAGTTTGAGGGAATGCCTGATATGGTTTAAGGGCTACCGGGAAGGGTGTCTCCTAAAAAGTACTACTCTCCCATCCTTCCTTTCCTTTCTATCCCAAAAAAGTTAAAAAGAAAAAAAAAAACAGCCTTTTCCAAGAGCCCTCCTTAAAAACACATTTCTAAGCCTCTTATCAAGGAAGACCAAAGACAACTCCTAACACCCAAGACAACCTAAGACAACTCTGAAATCCCTTTATGTGAGAAAAGAGATTTAAAATATTGTCTTCCAAAAGAGAGAAACCCAAATCTAGTTTGGAATCCTCCTTTGTGTTAGGCAGCCCCTGCAACTACAGGGAGAATCTGTCACTGAAAATTCTCAGATGAGCTCAGCACCCAAATTCAGGTCCCACTACTTTGTGTCTCCTTCTGAGAGGTCACAAGGTAGGAAGAATCTTTTCATTTGATTATCCCTGGATGTACTTTTGGGCTAGAATTTACATATCTGTGTATGGGATAAAACTCCCACACACAGCTGAGGCAAGACAGCATACAAACAGTCCCACACAGTTACACATGCTCACACAGTCACACCATGATTGCACACCCTCACATATATAATTACACATTCCCCAGAGCAGAGGAAACATGGGGAGATCCCAAGAGATGGAATGTCCTGGGAGAAGGGACTGAACAATAGGGAAGGGTAGAGAATACAGAGAAAATTTCCAGGCTAGAAGTTAGTATTTTTGTGGGTCTTTCCCCTGGATCACTTGAAGGATTTAAATGACAGGTACCTCTTTGATGACCCTGAAGTCCCCACCTTAAATTGCTTCCTACCTCAGTTCACAGCCTCTGTGCAGATGTCTGTGACCATCTTGCTTTGGAGAATGTTTGCAGAATTAATATGATGTCCTGCCTTAAGAGAGTTACTCTCCCAAAAGCAATGGAGGTACCTTCAAAGGAGCTTAAAGGACTGTTAATGTTACAGGGGGTTTTAAACTCATGATTTGCAGCCCAGTAGGCAATAATTGAAAAAACAACATTCTGTTAAACAAATTATTATCAGGCTCATTCCAGCTAATGTGCCTTTCCTCATCACTTCACAGAAAGGTTACCACTGAGCTGTCCAGTTAGTAGCTACCCACTCTCCACGTGTGACTTTTGAGCACTTAAATGTGACTAGTTCAAACTGAGATGTGTTTGTAAATTTAATATGCACACCAGATTACAAAGACAATATGAAAAAAGAATGTAAAACATGCCATTAATAACTTTTTATATTGATTACCTGTTGAAATGTTAACATTTTGGATATATTGGGTTAAATAAGATAACATTAGTGTACGATTACATGAACAACATTATAGTTACTAGACTCCCCCCATTATCAAATCCCCACCACATACCCCATTACAGTCACTGTCCATCAGTGTAGTAAGAGGCTATAGAATCACTACTTGTCTTCTCTGTGTTATACTGCCTTCCCCGTGTCCCCCCCTCACATTATACGTGCTAATCGTAATGACTCTTTTTCCCCCTTATCTCTCCCTTCCCACCCATCCTCCCCAATCCCTTTCCCTTTGGTAACTGTTAGTCCATTCTTGGGTTCTGTGACTCTGCTGCTGTTTTGTTCCTTCAGTTTTTCCTTTGTTCTTATACTCCACAGATGAGTGAAATCATTTGATACTTGTCTTTCTCCACCTGGCTTATTTCACTGAGTCATGTAATTGTATATTAATGATAGCAAAATAAAAATAATAAATTATATTATCAAAAAAAATGTCAAGCATTCAAACCCAAGTCTATTTCCAAAGCTGTTCCTCTTAACAACTCCACTACATCGTCTCTTCCAGGAATAGACAATTCATGGCCAAGACCAGAGGGTGTTCATGAAAAAAAAAAATAAGATAACATTAGTAAAATTTATCTCACCTGCTTACTTTTTAAAAAACTCTTAATTATATTCAAGAGTATAACATGTATGTAACATGTCTTTTTAACATGTAATTCAAAGTTTCATATTTGATACTTGTTTTAACTTTCTAAAATAAGCATCCTTTACTTTTCATTGAAATACAAATCTAATGGTAGCAGTCAATTTACTTGAACAGATTCATTAGTTACCATGCAGATAGGGAATTTAGGATTGTTAGTGATACATGGGCTTCATATATAACTTTGGATTTTTAAAAATATTCAAATATAGGTTAGTTGAAAATACCACCTTTGAGAAAGAACTTCTGAAGGTTCTCTCTTTGCACTAAAGTCTAGGGTTGGAATGGATTAGGCTCTGTTGCAAAAATTAGTCTATGTCTTTCAAAGCTATCAACTGTATTATTTCACCATGTTTTAATGTAAATATTTAAACATTTACAATGGCATATATGTAGCTTTCATGATATTCCTATTGGACAGCACCAGCCTAGCACCTTGCCTGCCACAAAGTTGACATTCTGTAAATGTTTGTTGAAGAAACAAACAAAAAAAAAACAACAAAAAAGGACAATAACCCTAATAGAGGTACCAAGGAATGGTTGGTTCAGCCCTGGGTTTAACCCTCTTTTCATCTCCTTCTGAGTCTTCAAACCCAAGAGGGGAAACTTGTACTGTGAGATTCCCTATTTGACCCTTTAAAGGCCTCTTTACTAGCATTAAGTGAACTTGGCATTTTTCAAAGAACATTCTTGAAAAGAAAGGCTGTATCCATATGGTCCTGACTCATTTGATATATAAGCATTTTCTTGGGAACATCTCAAGTACTGAAAGCAAAAAGAAAACTTTTAGGAGTTGGGTATGATGGAGTTTGTAAAGCCATTGCTTAGGGTTTAATTCATCTTCTGGAACTAAATAACATACTCTTACCACCTAGGGAACTTGATGAAGCATTTGGGAAGAGGAGGGGTAGTTATTTAATGTTCCCTGGTACCTCCACATTGACAGGCATCATAGTTATGGGAAATGGAGATAAATGGTGTTAGAAAATATAAGTGGTTTTCATGACATTTTAGCAGAGCAAGAATCCTTTTCCCTTCATAAGGTCTAATAGAGCTTGAGACCTAATAAATGTTCCCTGAATTAGTGAATGAATAGTAACAGAGAAAGGGAGGCAATGTAATACAGCTGAACAATTACAGGATTATTGGTTGGGAAAAACTGGGTTTGATTAATGGTTCTTCTTCATACTAGCTGTTCAGTGTTAGGTAACCTACTTAAGCACTCCAGGCCTTAGTGTCCTCATCTGGAAAATGTGCCTGAGTCAGCGTCTATTTCATAAGGTCATTTTGAGGATTTAATAAGTTAATGAAATTAAAGTACTTATCTATCTGGCACATAGTAAACACTCAATAATTGGTAGTTATTCTACCCAAAGACCGTGAAGAGAGCTTCCCAAAGCAATGTTAACATATCTCATCACCCAAATGACATAACTTGTCTTTATAATTGCTAATGAGATCCTTAGCTGGGGATAATGTGAGATGCCTCAGGGTTGGTCTCTTATGGGTCTCTGAGAAAAATAGACTTGATTTCAAGCAACAGCCAGGTCTGGAAAAGATGGGTCTGGTGGCAGATCATCCATTCATCCATCTATCCAACATATTAAGTGTCAAGCACTGTTCTAGACAACAAGGATATATCAATAAAACAGAAAGATTTCTACTGTTATGGAGTTCTCTTTATAGTAAAAAATAGGCATGGATTTGTCTTTGGAAATTTGCTCCAATCATTTACATTCCCTGACTTGATGTGGAAGCCACTATCTCTAGGTATAGCACTAACCTCTCAAATGGACAATTCTAGGCCTTGCCTAAGGTCCAAAAGGAATGTGCTTCTCTAGCATCTCTGCCATTGCCCAGATTAATCAGAGACTCCTAGCCATTCAGTGCAGTACCTTCTTAGGCTCAAATCAAAGGGTTTAGAAGTTCCCTGCCCCATACCACACATTGGTCTTCACTGCCTTCACTGCCTGTTTCCCACAGAGAGATAACCCTAATATCCTCTAGCAAGCCAAATGCACGAGAGCTGTACTTACACTAAATTCTAATAAATACTAGCACTGGAAAAGTGTATTCTCTTATTTGCTCCACTGTTAGCTTTGCCCTAGAAGGTATAATGAAAGTAGTGTGGGATTAGCATCAAAATGATCATGATTCAAATCCTAGCTCTGCAGCATACTGTGTGGCTTTGGGCAGACCATTTTAACTCTTTGAGCCTCCATCTACGTAAAGGGGCACAGTGCCTAGCACAGAGTTGGTACTCCAGAGCATTAGTTCTCTTCTTCCCAAGTCCTTCCAACCAAGACAGGTGATATCTCAGGGACAGTGTGAAAGCTATTCTTGATAAAACTAGAACTAAGCAATTGTCTCTTAGTAGAGAGCCCAAACTGGCTAGCCTCCTACCTCTGCATTGAGAAATATCATTTAGTAACTTAAAACTGGCTACAATGGGAATATATCCACGATGGAAATCACAAATACTACAAATCAGGTTTTATTTATTTAATTTTTCCTGGAGAGCCAGTTTACTAGCACACCATTGGCTTAAACCCCAAAACACAATGACAACTCAGGGACAAGGAGAAGGCAATTATACACATGTCATTTTGAAATAGATAACTTTCTATAGGTTGAGCAAAAACTGCCAAGAAATAAAGCTCTTTAGTACTTCTACAGAGAATATTTTATGTGACACATTAAAAATTCTTATTACTCCCCAAATACAAAGATCAGCAACATAAGCCATCACAACTGTTATCAACAGGGTCCAGTACCCAGCAGGTGCTCAGTAAATGTCTGTCAAATGTATAAGCCCAAGAGAAATTATTTTCCACTTTTCATCAGAGAAATAGAATCAACAGTTTGAGAAAAACACTCAGGTTTTGGAAGTGAAATATACCACAGGATAAAAGGGCTTTATAAGAGAGGCGAGAGCACAAGCCAGAATGCTAGGGGAGAAAGAAGTTCTGGAAGGGTAAATAGGTTCCAAGGCAAGTGAGAAGGTGGAGCACAAAACCCAAAGGAAGAGGTTCATGGTAGGGCACAGAAGGGGTGCATGGGGGAAATTCATGAATGGAACAAGGTCCTGAAAAGATAACAGGAATATAAGTTTGAGAGTTATATTTTATCTGGAAACAGATTTCATAATTTAATTTTCATGATCTTATTCTTTATAAAATCACAATTATTATTTTCCTAAACCACTGCATTTTAACAGCTTTGTTGATATGTAATTTACATATGATAAAACTCACCCATTTAAAATGTACAATTTAATGAATTTTAGCATATTTACAGAGTTGTGCAACTATCACCCCAATCTAATTTTAAAACATGTCCATCATCCTAAAAAAAACTTGTGCCATTTATAGTCAGTCCCCGTTCCCACACCCAGTCCCAGGCAACCACCAATCACTTTGTCTCTATAGATCTGCTTTTCTTTTTTTAACATTTCATATGAACAGAATCATGTGGCCCTATGTGTCTGGCTTGTTTCATTGAATATAATGTTTTGGAAGTTCATTCATATAGTGGCATGAAACAGTAGTTCATTTCTTTTCAATGCTGAACAACATTCCATTGTACGGATATATCACATTTATTTATGCATTATTCATTTGATGGCTATTTGGGGTGTTTCTACTTTGGAGCTAGTGTGAATAATGATATTATGAACACTCATGTACAAGTTTTGGTGTGGACATATGTTTTCATTTCTCGTGGTTAAGTAGGTATCTAGGAGTAGAATTTCTGAGTCATATGGTAATTTTGTTTAACATTTTGTGGAACTAGCAAACTATTTTCCAAAGAACTGCACCATTTTGAATTTCCGACAGCAATGTATGAGAGAGTTTCAATTTTTCCACATCCTCACCAACACTTATTATTGCCTGTTTTTAATTATAGCCATTCTAGTGAGTGAGAAATGTTATCTCACTATGGTTTTGATTTTCATTTCCCAAATGACTAATGATGTTGAGTATCTATTCGTGTGCTTATTTGCCATTTGTTTATATTCTTGGAAAAATATTTATTCAAATTATTACGCTGTTTCTTAATGAGTAACTTGTCTTTTTAGTATTGAGTTGTGAGAGGTCTTTATATATTCCGAATCCAAATATTTCATAAGATACATGATATATAAGATATCATAAGATACTTTCTCTCAGACTTTGGGGTGATATTTCACATTCACAATGGTATCTTTTAAAATACGAAAAAAATAATTTTAAGTCCAGTTTATCATTTGTTTTTCTGTTACCACTTGTGCTTTGGTATCATGTCTAAAGATCTTCATGTAACCCAACATCATAAAGATTTAGTAATATGGTTTATTTAGAATTTTGTAGTATAAGCTCTTATTCTTAGGCCTATTATACATTTTGAATTAATTCTTTGTGTATGGTGTGATATCAAGGACTAAAAATTCATTGTTTTGAATGTGGATACCCTTTTGGCTAAATACTATTTGGCTAAACACCAATATTAGTCAATCCTATTGGTTAAATCCTATTGACTAAACACAATTTCTTTCCCTTTGAACTTCCTTGGCAATTTTGTCAGAAATCAATTGATCATAAATGTAACAGCTTATTTCCGGGATTTCAACTGTTCTCCATATATCTATATGTCTGCTCTCATGCAGGTACCACACTGACTTGACTACTGTAGCTTCCTAATAAGTTTTTAAATGGGCAAGTGTAGGTCCTCCAAGTTGGCTTTTTTTCAAGATTGCTGTGGCTATTCTGGGACCTTTGTTATTTCCATGTGAATTTTAGGATGATCTTATCATTTTCTGCAAAAAACAGTCACCTGAGATTTTGATAGGGATTGTGTTGAATATGTAGATACATTCGGGTAGTATTGTCATCTTAACAATATTAAGTCTTCTAATTTATGGATATGGGATGTCTTCCTATTTAGGTCTTGTTTCATTGCTTTCACAAATGTTTTGTAGTTTTCAGTGTAAAGTCTTATACTTTCTGTCAAATGTATTCCAAATGATTTTACTTTTTGTATTATTGTGAATGGAAAATTTAATTTCATTTTCAGAATGTTCATTGTTATTGTAAAGAAATATAACTCTTTTAATGTTGATGTTGTAGTCTGAAAATATGATGGACTTACTAGTTCTAGTAGTTTTTAATGGATTCCTTTGGGTTTTCTAAATAAAAAGTCATGTCATCTACAAATGAAGACAAATTTAATTTTTCTTGTCTAGTTGCCCTGGCTAGAACCTCCTGTACAATATTGAATAAAACTGGTGAGCCCAGACATCCTTGTCTTGTTCCCATACTAAGGGGAAAGCATCCAGCCTTTATTAAATATGATGTTACCTATAAAGTTTTTCATAGATGCCTTTTATCAGCTTTAGGAGTTCCTTTCTCTTCCTAATTTGTTGAAGGTTTTTAATCACAAATGTGTATTGGATTTTGTCAAATGCTTTTTTCTGAATCTATTAATTATATTATTTTTGTACTTTATTCTATTAATGCAATGTATATACATTGATTGAATTTTTGGATGTTAATCTAACCTTGTAGTCCTAGGATAAATTCCACTTGATGTATAATCCTCTTTATACACTGTTGGATTCAGTTTGCAAGTATTTTGTCTTGGATTTTTATAACTATATTCACAAGGAACATTAACCTCTAATTTTCTTGTGATATCTTTGGCTTTGATATCAAGGCAATACTCAGATACACTGGAATTTGTTCCCTATTCTATTTTCTGGAAGAGGCCCTGAAGGATTGGTATTAACTCTTTAAATGTTCAGTAGAATTCAACAGTGAAGCTGACTGGAATTGTCTTTGTGGGAAGATTTCAAAATCCCTTTATTTGTTATGTCTATTTTGATTTTCTATTTCTTCTTGACTTGTTTGAGCAATTTTTATTTTCTTGATAATTTGTCCATTTCATCTAAGTTATCTAATTTGTTGGCATACAGGTGTTCATAGTTTTACTTTACAACATGTAACTTTTCTGTAAATTCAGTAGTGGTCATAAATCCCCTTATCATTCTTGATATCAGTAATTTCAGTTTTCTTTTTATCAATCAGTATACTAAAGATTTGTCAATTGTTATAGACTGAATTTTGTCCACTCAAAATTCAGATTTGAAGTTGTAACTAAATCCCAGAACCTCACAGTGTGATTGAATTTGAAGATAAAGCCTTAAGGGGTAATTAAGTTAAACTGATGGCATTTAGGGTGGGCCCTAATCCCAGTCTGACTGGTGTCCTTATAAGAACAGGAAGTTTGGACACAAGAGATACCAGAAATGTGCATGTGCACAAAGGAAAGACCATTTGGGGACACAGTAAGGAGGAAGCCATCTGAAAGCCAAAGAGAGATGTCTCAGGAGGAACCAAACCTGTCAACATTCTAGCCTTCAGAACTGAGATAATAAATTTCATTTGTTTATGCCACCTAATTTTGTGACATTTTGTTATGGCTGCCCTAGCAAACTAATACATCTTTTTCCCCCAAAAAAACCCACTGGTCTTGTTGATTTTCTTTGCTGTTTTCTGTTTTTCTATTTCATTTATTTCCACTCTGATTTTTATTTCTTTCCTTCTGCTTGCTTTGCACTTATTTTGCTCTAAATTTACTAGTTGCTGAAGGTGGAAGGTTATTTTTAGATTTTTATTATTTTTAATATAGGAATTTATAGTAGTATATTTCCCTCTAAGTATGGTTTTAGCTGCATCCTAAGTTTGATATGTTGTGCTTTCATTTTCACTCATCTCAAAGTCTAATTTCTCCTGCGATTTATTCTTTGACCCATTGGTTACTTTGGAATGTGTTGTTTAATTTACACATATTTTTGAATTTCCCAAATTTTCATCTGTTATTGATTTCTAAATTAATTTCATTTTGGTCTGTGAATGTATTTCAAATGATTTCCATTCTTTTCAGTTTGTTGAATCTTGTTTTATGGCCTAGCATATGGTATATTCTGGAGAATGTTCCGTATACACTAGAGAAGAATGTGTATTCTAGTGTTGGGTGGAGTGGTCTGCAAATGTCTGTGAGGTCTATTGTTTTCTCTTGTTATTCAAGCCCTCTGTTTCCTTGATTTCTCTGTCTGATTATTTCATCCATTATTGAAAGTGAGATATTGAAGTCCCCAACTATTATTGCTGAGTTGTTTGTTTCTTCCCTCAATTTTGTAAGTTTTTGCTTCATATATTTTTGGTCCCTGTTGTTAAATGCATATGTGTCTCTTATAGTATTATATATTCCTGATGAATTGACCATTTTATCATTCTAAAATATCCCTTTCAATCTCTACTAACGTTTTTTTTTTTTTTTGGTCTTAATGTTTATTTTGTCTGATACTAGTATAGCTACTCCTGTTCTTTTCTGGGGGTAGCTTGCATGATATATCTTTTCCATCATTTTACTTTCAACCTATTTATGTTTTTGAATTGAAGTTATATCTCTTTTAGACAGCATAGAGTTAGATTTCAGTTTTTAAACAGTCTTAGAATCTCTGCCTTTTCATTGGATTTAGTTCATTCACATTTAATATTATTAATATAGCTAACATCTGCCATTTTGCTATTTGTTTTCCATGTCATATGTCTTCCTATTCTCTATTCTTTTTTTGTTGCCTTGTTTTGCATTAAAAGGATATTTTCTAATGTACCATTTTCATTATTTTATTTAATGTTAACTCTATTTTAAAAGTTATTTTCTTATTTGTTGCTCTAGGGACTTCAACATACACCATAACTTATACTCTACTTCAGTTTTACACTAACTTAATTCCAGTAAGATATAATAAATTTGTTCCAGTATAGGTCCATTCCACCCTTCCTCCTTTGTATTGTCATATATGTCTATATACATTGCACACCCAATAATACAGTGTTATAATTATTGCTTTAAATAATCATATGCTATCTGAATGAACTAGGAAATCAAGTGAGAAAACTATATAAAGGGTTTTTTATATTAAGCTTGTTATTTACCATTTATGGTACTCTTTATTTCTTTCTGTGGATTTAAGGAACTATCTGATGTCACATTCTTGTTCCACTATCACTGAATTCTCTATCCCCCTACTTTGTGCTGTCACTGCTAAGTATAGTTCTATATGCTGCAGGCCCCCAAATTCAATTATATAGATTTTTATGCTTTGGGGTTTTTTTATATCATTTAAGAAAGAATGAGAAGAAATATTAATTATGCTGTCTTTTATAGTTACTACAATTACCTTTGCCAGCACTGTTTTTTTTTTCATTTGGATCTGAATTACTATGTGGTGTCACTTCCTTTCTGTCTTAAGAACTTCCTTTAATATTTCTTGTAAGGCAAGTCTATTATTGATGAATTCTGTTCATCTTTGTTTATCAGGGAATGTGTTTATTTTGCCTACATTTTTTAAAGATGGTTTTACTATGTATAGGACTCTTGTTTGATTTTTTTTCCATTTAGCACTTTGAATATGTCATCCCTCTGCCTTCTAGCCTTTATCTTTCCTGATGAGAAGTCAGCTACTGATCTTTCTGGGTTCACTTATACAAGATGAGTCATTTTTTCCCTTGCTGGTCCCATGATTTTTCCTTTTGGTTTTAAACATTTTAACTATGAGATGCCTAGGTGTAGATCTTGGGGGTTTTTGCAGGTACAGATTAGCATTTTTTATCAATCGTGTTTTAGAAGTTTACACCCATTATATCTTCAATCTTTTTTCTACCCCATTTTTTATTTTCTCTCCTTCTGGTACTCCGATCATGTGTATGTTGGTACAGTTAATAACTAATGTCTCAAGGTTTCTGGGGCTCTGTTCGTTTTCTTCATTTTTTCCTTCTGTTCTTCAAATTGTATAATCCCTAATTGATTCACTTAAGTTCATCAATTCTTTCTTATTCCTGTCTAATTCTAGTGCTGAGCCCTTCTAGTGATCATTTTCATTTCAGATATTATACTTTTCAACTCCAGAATTTTCATTTCATTGTTTTTAAAATATAACTTCTATCCCTTTGCTGATATTCTCTCTTCACTGTTATATCTTCCCTTCATCATTTTTTAAACTGGTTATTTCAGTTCTTTGGAAATATTTATAATAGCTATTTTGAAGTGTTTGTGCTTGTCTGCTAAGTACATCATGTAGCCCCCCTCAAAGGTGGTCTCTATTGCCTGCTTTTTTCCTATATAAAGGTAACACTATTCTGTTTCTTTGCATCTGTTGTAATTTTTTGTTGAAAACAGTACATTTTAGATAAAATGCTGTAGAAATTCTAGATTCTGATTTGTCTCACCACCACCACCATGGACTTTATTGTCTGGTGGCTTGCCTGAATACTTTGTGAAATCTAATTCCTCTACACTGTGCAACCTTTGGTGTTACTGCTCAATTGTTCCTTCTCATTTTTTTAACTACTTTAAGTTGCTCCTGGATCAGCATAACTTATTGTTCAGCTAGTGATTGGTCAGAGGTTGTACTTATGCCCCTCAAGCCAGTAAGGCTTCACAATTTGATGGACCTCTATGTGGACTGGGAAATACTTTTAAGTCAGCTCCATGTTTAAGTAGTGACTAATAGCTCAAGTGTCCACTCTGGTTGTTTTTAAGTGAATACAATGTAGCAAACACACACAGCCTTCCTGACCCACAAGATAAATATGGTCTTAACAAGGTTCTTTTTAGCTGTATCTTTCTCTGGTTCTGTTAAATATCTGGCTGGCATGCCATTTCATTTGTTGCTTCTAGTTTCATGGAAGTGTGAGCCTTCCAGTTGCTCAACACAAACATCTCTATTGTTTTTGACAACACCTTCAGGAATGAGTTCATCCATGCTCTGTTCCAAATGAAGTCAGCCTCCTCAACATAGGTGCTGAACTGCCATTCCTCTAGTCTTGACTAACCCCCTGAGCAGAATTTCTGTACTACTTTACTGGAGTGAGGGTATGGCAGTAGCCTGATTATACCTTAGAGATACCTCCACCATTCAAGAAAGAGTTAGAAGGTGGAGATGGTGGCCCCATCTTCTTGGTATGCCCCTCCTGGTATAGAAGCTCCACCTTAAAAGCAGGACCTGTAGGAAGCTGGTAGCCTTCTGTAGATAAAGTGAAAGTTCCTATGGCCAGGATTCTCACCTGGCCCTGGTCGGCTAGATCACGACACACGTGTGGGCAGTAAGTTGTTATTGACTCTATATAAAGAGCTCCGCCCAATGCTCTAGGCGACACCGTGGCAGGGCTGCAAGGTTGCAGGAGAGCAGAGATGAGACTGGAGTGGTGGCAGCACTGAGGACAGAGACTGAGACGGCTGTGCAGGTAGAGAGGCCCAGAGGCAGAGACCGGCTTGCTGCTTGCAGACTCGCTCTGAGTGGACTGGATTCTAGTGATTGACCTGCCACCATGGGAATAAAGTTGGGTATGACGCTTTCACCCCAAGAATGTTCCATTGTCATTCTTTGGCCTCACTGAATCCATAGTCAACTTGCGCAGGGCTGAAACCCACTGGCAAGATACACCTCTACCTTGAAGCCTTTTCTTGTCTGGACGGAATCTCTCACTTCTTTAAATTCCCACAGTTTCTTGCTTTTAACCTCTTTAATGATACCTATTATAGTCTTCTTTGTGCTTTTTTATAATTATTTATGTATCTACCTTATTACTGCCACTGCCACTCTTGCTCTCTTAGAGAAAGAGGGAGAGCATGAAACAGACACATGATGACACACTCGGGGAGAATGGACTTCGCCTCCTTTAAAAAAAACTTTCTTGTGTACTTAGCACAATGTTTAGTACATAGGAGAAGTTCAAGAAATATGTGCCAAATTGAATTGCTAAAACATTTGTATATCAGTATGGACATTTTACTTTATATCCATACCTCATACCATACACTTCAATAAATTCCAGATGGGTCCAAGAATTAAATACAAAAAAGAAAAAACACCCTGGGGGAGCGGGGAGGAAAGAATCACATATTTGTCCCAGCTGTGGAAGAGCAGTACATTTCTGAGTATTGGAAAATGAAAGAAACATCAGACACAGGAGGGATGGATCTGAATATATAAATGTGAAAAAGAACACTTTTGCATGTGAAATATAATAAAGTATACATAAAATGAAAGCAATAAAATTGGAAAAATGTGACAAATATAAATGATAAAGTTGGACTATCCAAAATATAAAGAATGGATAAAAATGTAAAAGGTCAATAGATCTTACTTGATAAGTGCCCAAAGAAAATGAGTAAGGAAACAGACAGTAAATTATAACATTAAGAAATTTAAAGCCTCATTAAATAAGTAAATGAACAGTATACTTACATCCTATTAAATTAACAAAAAGTATTAAAAATGATATCATTCAGTGTTGGAGGGCTGTGATAAAATAGGTGTACTTACACTATTTAATCTTTTGGGAATACAATCTGGCAACATGTAACAACAGCTTTAACACAGCTCATACCTTTTGACCTGGCTATTATACTTTTGGTAAGACACCACAAAGCAATAACTCTAAACAGAAAAAATGCAATTTGTATAGAAACCATTCACTGTATCACTTTTTGTAAGAATGAAAATGCTAAAATAATTTAAATCTCCAGTAATAATGGAATGACTAAACAAAATCAGGCATATCAATACCACAGAATACTACAATCTTATATTTTTATGTGGAAGGCTATCTACGTATTCTATATTGCCAGGTCTTTCCTTTTGCAGTCTTTCCATCCCAGTTGTCTAGTACTGAACTGTCACTGTGCCTATTTCTAGAGTAAACTACCTCCTGAAACCCATGCAACATGCCACCTCAATTCTAAGTTACTGCTTGTATTCTGCTATAACTGAGGGAACAGAAGTTCCCCCTCTATCCAAAAGTAGGTCATTCCTATGAAACATTTCATAAGCCAAAATGGCCGAAAATGAAGAAACAATTACTGTTAATTTATATGGAAAAATTTTTTAGCATTCCCAGACCCAAAAAATAACTTCTCTTAGGCATTTCTGATACTTCACAATATGTCTTGCTAAGGAATGCATAAAATAAATGAATATAAAGCACATATGCTCACAGACACAGTTCAAGGGTATGGTGGCTTGATGCTGAGATTCTGAGTGTAGTTCCCAGGGAAAGAGCTTGGCAGGACCACTCTTGCTATTTGAGGTGCCTGCTACCTCTATAAAAGGGCCCCCTGCCAAAGAAACACTGAATGCTATTTTCACATTTTGCCTTTTTTGTAAAAGCAAAAACCCTCTTTATATTTCTTTTGGTTAGTGAAAACAGGTACTAATATAGGTCTTTCATAGAAGTGGCACAACAAGAACTTTCAAAAAGTAGGGAATACCTGTAAGAGCCTCCCATTAAATTAAGGAACAATGTGTCCTTCTGAAGTCGAAGCATGAGGGCCTCTTCCCCAGTACCATTGGCCTTGTGGCAGTTGTCTCTAGATTTCAAGGCCTTTTTTTTAAATTTACTGCTGGGTTACACAATACATTCTGAGCTTTAGGATAAGTGAGGCATTACTGAAAATGTATTTACTTTAAATGTAAGCCCTTAGTAAAACTGTTCATATTTCATAAACACTATGTTCTTGACGAAAACTCTTCTGGTTCACACTAGAAATAATTTCATATGGAAACACCTCTGACCAGGAAAGATAGCCTTAAACACTATAAATTATGTCTTGAGAATACACATCATCATGTTATGATTAAAGAGAAACTTGGGGACCAGTAGTTGCAAATTTATTTGTTTGTATCCTGTTCATATGCCTATTATCAACTACAATCCATTTATTTAAGCGTAGGTTTCTTTGGTTTATAACAGCTTACTACTGCTTTGAAATAATGTGCTTCAATTTCACAAATATGGGGAAACTACACTCTCATACTTGTTATCAAGGACCTAATCTCAAATATTTCTCATTTAAGGACCCAATCTCAAACTTGCTTTTTAAAACAAAATGCCAGTTCTTTGTAAATTATACATTTAATCTAAGGCCATACACAATTAGCTTTCAAATATGAAATCAATGCAGGGCCCAGATACAGACCCTAACATTAACATATTGGTGCCTTTTTGTGAAAGACCTGGACACCAGTCCTACCAAAGAAGTCAGTGGACACATTAAAGGCAATTCAAAATAAATAGAAATAAGGACATCTTGGGTGGGAAAAGTGATTGCTGGCAATGTTAAAAAGGAGAATGAGATCTTTATTTTGAGCAGTACAACCAACAAAACAAAACACTCAAATGAAATTCAAGCTGTGAAAACTTGGCTGTGATGACAAGCAGATAAAAAAAAGTAAAGAATTTTCCATCTTGGGTCTGTTCCCTGTATGGGGCTAGGGATGTTAAGTCTGCTTGTGTGATGTTGGAAACAATAATCCTAACAGTTCTGAATGGGAACCATTCTTTGATTTTGGTCGTTATGTAAATTGCTTTATTTCTCACATGTAAAAGCAATATTAGTGAATCTGTAAATCTTCTCTACTGATAAACATGAACTGCTTAGTGCTTTGGTCAGCAATAGGTACTGTTTACACTCTTAATTACACTTTAATGGGTCCAAAGATACCCATATGTTGAGCATTTGAAATAAAAAAGCAATGCAGGTTGATGGGCAGAAAAAGAAAGAACAGCTCACAGAACTGCAGGCTCAAAACCCACTTCCAGAATCCAGATCTGTTGATGTCTAGCACCGACATTCTGGTGCACATTTATATGAATTAGGTTGGCAGGTTGATAGATTTCTTATTACCAAAGTTGGGTTTTTGAGCTATTAGGATACCTGGAAGAGACAATTTGAACAATAATCATACCAGTACGAGGTCAGGTGGGTGAGACCTGCAGAAGATACTGGCTGAGCCATTTCCTGAGCATATCTGAAAGGAATGATTTCAATTACTGTCACACAATGGGCCAGATGTTCTGTCTTGACCTAGCCTCACTGTGTTACCCCTTCCAAAATAAAGAGGAAGGAAGGAAAGAAGAGAGCAAGAGAAGAGGGAGGGAGGAAGGGAAAGGGAAGGAGAGAGAGAGGAGCATTACAATTAAGTTAAAGTAAGGATTAACAACTGTAAGGAATAAAGGTTACTTTTGCATAAAGTGAAAATATAAAAGGTCAGTGTTTAGGAAATGTTAACACACTAGCTCAGTTACTCTGAGTTCATAGGCCTGAGTCATCAGGTTTAGCAGACTCAGGGAATAGTACCATAGTTTTGTCGCTTGCACTTTTATGAGGCGTATCTGTGCTGGTGGCAGCGAGCAGACTGGCAGGACTACAAACTGGCATGCCCTCAGGTCATAAACTAATTATGGCACAATCATTCACTTGTTTTAGCCCTTCTGCCAATTACTTCATGAGTGAGGAGAGCAGGATCCTTGTCTAAGGCCAGCTCTGGAAACAAGACCTTCCGGGCTTAAGCCTTCCTTCCTGGGGAGTTATGTGGGACTCTGCAGAGCCATCAACAGTCTTAGTAAGCCTAAAAGTCTATCTTTCTGCCTTAATAATCCATTCACTATTGAGTGTCTGTGTTGTACAAGACCCAGGTGGGAAATGCAAAAAAAAATAAGGAACAATACACCTTCAAAAGGCTTAGAGTCTAGAGAGGGTGGACAACATAAGAACCATTCAAAACCTTTGCTTGCCTTAAACCCACCTGTACATCTCAAATACCACATTTTCCTGAACAGAAAAGGCCTTTTGAATCTAGGTCCTGCATTAGTCATCTTAGTCCAGTACACATACTCTAGAAAAAAAAAAGAAGACATTTTCTTCCAGGTTCATTGTAATCTTCCATCTTTTTCCCCCAATGATGGGAAATAAGATTCCCTGTTCTCCACACTCATAATTCAATTAAGAGCTCACCAAATCCTGACTGTCCAAGAGAAAGGCCAATCCCTCTCCTCCAGCACAGCAGCAGTGCATGTACAACCAAGGTCCCTGATGAGGTACACACAGATGAGACATATCCCTGTACACGCAGAAGGCTTACCCACATACCCACAGACTTACAAATAGCCTCAGGGAGCCAAGTATGCATACTCAGAAATGCATGTAACCACATGAAAAGATAGGTACAAAGGTTTGCTTACAGAGTCAGAAGGGAAAGTAAGTAGATTGGGGAGGGATGGTAAAAATTCACAGCTCAGCCAGCTGAAGGCCTGGGCAGAAAGGAGGATGAACAGGTTCAAAATACCCATAGGGTGCTGCTTTCAAGGCAGCAGCACACACAGAGCCAGCAGTGACAACTGGTTTGCCAGGACTGGAAAGAATGGATTTGAAGAGAGAATGCAGGAAATAGTTTGAGGATCAATAGGCACCATCAGTATGCCAGTGATTTAATAGTAATATAGTCAAGGGCCCAGAATAAATCATTTCCACACACATTATTGTTTATGGCAAACATCACCCAATTCAGACTTAGAAATTCAAAGAGCCTGAGCTCTCTGACAGGCATCATTGAAAACATTCCTGCAAGGAGCACCCTTTCTAAGGTGGAACCGGTCAAGGACACAAGCATTTGCTCCCCTCCATGGTCACATATTCTTCTGCTGTCTTCCACCCTCATACAGGCCCCCACAGTCTGTTTGTATTCCCACACCTGGCCCCACCTTCTAACAGAGGCCAAGAGCATCATTTCTGGATGAATGCCCAGCCTTTGAAGTCAGAGAGAATTCAGGCTGTTAGATGAGGAGATCCAGATTCAAGACTTCTCAACACACACTTCCCCCCACTCAACAATGCTTACAATAAAGTTACACTCAAGAGGCACTCTGACTGCTAGAAAAACAGGAAGCTAGAGGAGTGGGTGTGTGTTAGTCTCTCTAGGCTGGCCTGAGCTCTGTGGAATGTCAGGCTTGCTGAAAAGTTGAGTCCCTCCACTGAAGCTGTGACCAAGGTACCCTTAAGCAGAGCACTGACCAGCCAGCCTTAGCCTTAAGAAGGTATTTATCTTCCTAGCCGTCTCTGCCCCGCCCCCCCCCCCCCCACACACAAATAAAATAGCCAGGCCCTCAGGCTTGGTTCTCAAGAGTAGAGCAGAAAATCTGAGGGAAGAAGCAACTTGGGAGGCCTTGTGCTTCCCTATTCAACTGTTTTACTAGAATTTGAGGTTGGCAAAGAATAGGTCTGAACATTTGGCTGGAAGCAGCCATATTTGAAAGCATTTGTTTCACTTCAAGATTACAAGAGTCTTTCTTCATTTTAGCAGTTCAGGGGAGGTAATGGAGGTGTAGATTCTTTGGAATAAACAGTAACCACCCACTTATGCATGCGTGTTCACATAAGTTTATTTCATGGGAGTCAGGGAGAAATCAGGCCTTCTCCTCTCTCCTAGTCCTTAAGGTCATCAGTCTGTCAAGCCTCTAACAGTAACAATTACGATGCAGTAACTCATATAACACGACAGTTTCCAAAGCTTCCTCCCAATCATTACCTCATTTAATAAATATTAATCTAGTATGTGCTGTAATTAATATAGGGAATTATTTTAAAAGTGTATTCCCTTTGACCTAGCAATTCTTCTTCTTTTATGAATATTTCTTAATAAAATGATTAAACAAGTGTGTGAAGATATATGTATCCAAAAGCCATTGTAGCACTGCTTAAAATAGCAAAACATTAGAAGCAAATTAAATCAATGTGGTACTGGTTAAAATATTTGTAGTATTCATGGAGTCATAAAGTGTGATACTGTGAAGCCATTGAAATGATTATGTAAATCTGAAAAGATTTCTACAATGAATCATGAGGTATAAAGAAGTGTGCTGCACGGTACATATGATCCCATTTTTAATGTGTATGTATGTGTGCATACAAACAGAAAGATAAAGCATGAATAATTTTCATTTTCTTCTTTAAACTTTTATGTATTTTCTAAGTAATATTACAACAACAAACAGTACTGTTTGTGATGACATGGAAAGTAAAGCTATATTTATTTTGGAAAGGAGAAGACATATGGTATACAACAATAGTAGCTAGCATTTATTAAGTAATTATAAGTACAATGGCTTTAAGCACACATCATATTTTAACCCTCATAACAACACCCAGAGGTATGTGATATTGTCCCCCATCTGACAAATCAAGAGAGGGGATTATTGCTCAGAGAGTTTAAGGGAAGTCCCAAAGACACATATCTGGAAGTGACAAAACTAGTATTTAAACAAAGATTTCTCTTGACTCTAAATCTCATGCTCTTGTTTGCTACTCTCTCACCATCTTTCTCAAGGGCCATTTCTCTCTTGAAGTGCTCAGTGTACCAAAGGCAGCTTTTATACTTTGGAGTAGTTATGCCAAAAAGACCCCATTAAGAGTACAATCTGTTCCAGCTCAGAGCAAGATTTCAAGGACTATGCAGAACCATTAAGGCCTGATGTCAAAAGACCAGCAAAAGTGGCCACAGCCCAAGTTGAAGCCTGGTCCCTAAAATCTCACAAAGATAAGGAGAGTCGTTGTTTGATTCAAACATTTTCTTCCTCCATCTTTCTATTCTTTCACTGATTACCTATCCTGTGCCAGGAACTGTGGGGGTACAAAGATGAAAAAGCCAGACTCTGTGCCTTCAAAATTACTTGAGAACAAACTCCAGGTTGAAATGTGACCAGTGGTCAAGGGGCCACAGCAGGAAACTTGGAAAGACAGGAAGCAGGTGGCCAAACCCTTCTTTACTACACTTTAAAAGAACAATATGTATATGGATTCAATTACCCAAATTCAGCAAACATTATTGAGCAATGACTATGTACCAAGCCCTGTATTCTGTGCTTCACATATCTTACTAGTACTACTATGATTACTGCTATGAAACATAGCTACTAACATTTAATTAAGGCCTTACTAGTAGTGACAGAAAATAGACTAAGTGCTTTACATATATGCACACCTCAGAGATATCACAAGTTCACTTTCAGACCACTGCAATAAAGCAAACACCACAATAAAATGAGTCAAATGATTTTTTGGTTTCCCAGTGCATATAAAAGTTATGTTTGCACTACACTGTGGTCTGTTAATTGTGCAATAGCATTATGTCTAAAAAGTAATGCATATAACTTCATTAAAAGTTACTCTAGTGCTAAAAAATGATTACCATACACTAAGCTGTTGGTGACTCATAATCTTTTAGCTGGTAGAGGGTTTGCCTCTACGTTGACGTCTGCTGACTGATCAGGGTGCTGGTTGCAGAAGGTTGGGGTGGCTGTGGCAATTTCTTAAAATACAATAATGAGCTCAGCCCCTGATTCTCTGTTGAAGAGAACTTCCATGCTTGGGAACCAGGAATTTTCTGCTTGCCACAGAGCCAGACCCCAAGCTCCATGAGGACAGAAGCTCCTTTATTTGGGAACTTGCCCTGTGTATCTCTTCATCAGGCTGTTAACTTGTATCCTTCATTAAACTGGTAAAGGAAAAGGAGATTTTATTGGCTCACATGTCTAAAACACATGACTTTATGACTTTAGACATCACAAGAACGACACAGACTAATAGTCTGTAAGGATTATTTGCTTCTGATTTTGTCTGCAAGTTCTCTTGCTGCAGATTAACCATACCTCAGTCATGCAGATGATAAAAATATCTTAGGAAATTGTGGAGTCTTAACAGCAGAGGAAGCCTGGATCAGTGAACAACCATATGGAGTAAAGCTAATTCACCATGCTGGAGCACTTACCTGAGAATTGTTAATGACCCTGACTGGTACAATATTCAGTGACCCAGTGTCATTTATTAAAAGACCATTCTATCTTCCATGGTACTGCAATACCATATATGGAACCACTTAGGGCAACCATCTAGGATGCACCTACTCCCCAGGCTCCAGATAAGTTTCACACTATAAAAACCAGTCAAATTGAGCTTCTGGGAAGATGGCAGCATGAGCTAGACAGCAGAAATCTCATCCCAAAACCATATGTATTTGTGAAAATACAACAAATACAACTATTCCTAAAAGAGAAACCAGAAGATACAGTACAACAGCCAGGCTACAGCTACATCTGCGAGAACTCAGCGACTCATAAAGTGGGTAAGATACAAAGCCACGACCCAGCAGGACCCGAGCACTCCCCCACCCCAAGGCACCGGTGGTAGGAAAAAAATCAGAGTGGGGAGGGAGTGGAAGCACAGGCTGGCTAAATAACCAGCCCTGGTGATCTGTACCGGGAGCACAGACACACATCGCATGGTGTATTGGAGATTAGAGAAACAGAAGTGCAGGATCTGAGATGGAGACTGCAAGCGGGTCCCCTCAGCCGCCTCCCATGGAACAAAAGAAAAGTGGGCACTTTTTAAAAAGTCTTAAAGAGACAAGGGCCCAACAGCAGAACAAAATCATCCCAGCACACTCAGCTCAAAAGGCTGGGAATCTTGAGGAATATCAGACCCCCTAACTGGCAGCTACGTAAAGCAGCCCTGCCAAAGCTCCTAGGAGATAAGCAGCCTGCCATTCGTTCCCCCCTGGCTGGCGCTGCAAAGGGTCCAGCGGATCTGCCACCACTGCGGAACAGTGGGAGAACGGCCCCACCCACAGCAACCACACAGAATCTCCTCCCGGCAAGCACGCACCTAACCAGGAAGTGCTCCAGAAACCAGAGCAAGGTCAGGAAGGCACCAAGGGGAGCATAACGCACCCAGCGTGACTGCAAACCCCCACAGTACTATAGGCTAGGCTGAGGGCAGCCCCACACACAGGCAGCTCAGGGGATTATCCCAGAGACTGCCTCCCGGTGTGTGGGTAACCAGCGCAGGCTCCAGAGAAGGGTAAGTAGAACAACAAGCAGGAAGGGACTTTTTTCTCCCAGCTGACACACGTGGCACCAGCCAGCGACCACTTCTTTTGCCATGAAAACAGAGGAATATGGTACAGACAAGGATCACCCAGACAACCCCTGAGAGATGGCCTGATGGGATAGATTTAAAAAATCTTCCTGAAAAAGAATACAGAATAAAAGTCATAACCATGCTGATTCTCTCTACAGAGAAATATGCAAGAGCTAAGGGAGGAAGTCAGGAGAGACAATACAGAAATGAGACAAGTGACTGATGGGCTGAAGAGCAGACTGGACGAGGTGCAAGAGACTGTTAATGGAATAGAAATCAGAGAACAGGGGAGCTAAGGCAGACAGAGATAAAAGGATCTCTAAGAATGAAAGAATATTAAGAGAACTGTGTGACCAATCCAAACGGAACAATATTCTTATTATAGGAGTACCAGATGAAGAAGAGAGAGAAAAAGGGATAGAAAGTGTCTTTGACACTGATGGACAGTGACTGTAATACGGTTGGTGGGGGGGACCTGATGAAGGGGGTAGTTTAATCATCACAATATTGCTCATGTAATTGTAGGTTAATGATACTAAAATAAAATAAATTGTAAAAAAAAAAAGAAAGTGTCTTTGAAGAAATAATTTCTGAAAACTTCCCCAAGCTGGGGAAGGATATAGTTTCTCAGACCATGGAAGCCCACAGATTTCCCAACACAAGGGACCCAAGGAATACAACACCAAGACACATAATAATTAAAATGGCAAAGATCAAAGACAAGGACAGAGTATTAAAGGCAGCCAGAGAGAGAAAAAAGATCACCTACAAAGGAAAACCCATCAGACTTCTCAACAGAAACCTTACAGGCCAGAAGAGAATGCCATGATATATTTAACGTAATGAAACAGAAGGGCCTTGAACCAAGAATACTGTATCCAGCATGACTATCATTTAAATATGACAGAGGGATTAAACAATTTCCAGACAAACGAAAGTTGAGAGAGTTTGCCTCTCATAAACCACCACTACAGGATATCTTAAATGGACTGCTCTAGAGGGAAGCACCCCTAAGGCTACAAAGATGTCACCAGAGAAAATAAAATCATAGCAAAGAAAGCAGACCATCCAAATACTAACTAAAGGCAAAGAATAAAACACCTAATATATAAAGAATGGAGGAGGAAGAATAAGAAGGGAGAGATAAAGAAATATCAGACGGTGTTCACAATAACTTAACAAGAAAGTTAAGTTAGATTCTTAGATAGTAAAGAAGCAACCCTTGAACCTTTGGTAACCATGAATCTAAAGCCAGCAATAGCAATAAGTACATATCTATTGATAATCACCCTAAATGTAAATGGGTTGAGTGCACCAATCAAAAGACACAGAGGAATAGAATGGATAAAAAAGCAAGACCCATCTATATGCTGCTTACAAGAGACTCACCTCAAACCCAAAGATATACACAGACTAAAAGTGAAGGGATGGAAAAAGATATTTCATGCAAACAACAAGGAGAAAAAAGCAGCTGTTGCAGTACTTGTATCAGACAAAATATACTTCAAAACGAAGAAAGTAGCAAGAGATAAAGAAGGACATTACATACTGATAAAGGGGTCAGTCCAACAAGGGGATATAACCATTATAAATATATATGCACCCAACACAAGAGCACCGACATATGTGAAACAAATACTAACAGAATTAAAGGAGGAAATAGAAAGAAATGCATTCATTTTAGGAGACTTCAACACACCACTCACTCCAATAGACAGAAAATAAGTAAAGACACAGAGGCACTGAACAACACACTAGAAAAGATGGACCTAAAAGACATCTACAGAACTCTACACCCAAAAGCAGCAGGATACACATTCTTCTCAAGTGCACATGGAACATTTTCCACAATAGACCACATATTAGGCCACAAAAAGAACCTCAATAAATTCAAAAATACTGAAATTCTACCAACCAACTTCTCAGATCACAATGGTATAAAACTAGAAATAAATTATACAAAGAAAACAAAAAAGCTCACAAATACATGTAGGCTCAAAAACATGCTCCTAAAAAATCAATGGATCAATGACCAAATTAAAACAGAGATCAAACAACATATGGAGACAAATGAAAACAACACAAAGCTGCAACTTCTGTGGGACGAAGCAAAGGCAGTTCTAAGAGGAAAGTATATTGCAATACAGGCCTATTTAAAGAGGGAAGAACAATCCCAAATGAATAGTCTAAAAACACAATTACGGAAATTGGAAAAAGAAGAACAAATGAGGCCCAAAGTCACTAGAAGGAAGGACATAATAAAGATCAGAATAGAAATAAATAAAATTGAGAAGAATAACACTATAGAAAAAAATCTATGAAACCAAGAACTGGTGCTTTGAAAAAATAAACAAAATAGATAAACCCGTAGCCAGACTTATTAAGAGAAAAAGAGAATCTACACACATAAACAGAATGAGAAATGAGAAAGGAAAATTCATGATGGACCCCACAGAAATACAAAGAATTATTAGAGAATACTATGAGAATCTACATGCTAAGAAGCTGGAAAACTTTGAAGAAATGGACAACTACTTAGAAAAATACAACCTTCCAAGACTGCACAGCAAGAAACAGAAAACCTAAACAGACCAATTACCAGCAACAAAATTGAATTGGTAATCAGAAAACTACCCAAGAAGAAAACCCCCGGCCAGATGGATTCACCACTGAATTTTACCAGACACATAGAGAAAAAATAATACCAATTCTCCTTAAAGTTTTCCAAAAAATAGAAGAGGAGGGAATACTTCCAAACTCATTCTCTGAAGCTAGCATCACTCTAATACCAAAACCAGGCAAAGACCCCACCAAAAAAGAAAGTTACAGACCAATATCCCTGATGAATGTAGATGCAAAAATACTCAACAAAATATTAGCAAACCGAATTAAAAAATACATCAAGAGGATCATAAACCATGATCAAGTGGGATTCATCTCAGGGATGCAAGGATGGTACAACATTCGAAAATCCATCAACATCAACCACCACATCAACAAAAAGAACAAAAACCACATGATCATCTCCATAAATGCTGAAAAACCATTTGACAAAATTCAACTTCCATTCATGATAAAAACTCTCAATAAAATGGGTATAGAGGGCAAGTACCTCAACATAATAAAGACCATATATGACAAACCCACAGCCAACATCATACTTAACAGTGAGAAAGTGAAAGCTTTTCATCTAAGATCGGGAACAAGACAGGGATGCCCACTCTCTCCACTGTTATTCAACATAGTACTGGAGGTCCTAGCCATGGCAATCAGACAAAACAAATATAAGGCATCCAGATTGGTAAAGAAGAAGTCAAATTGTCACTATTTGCAGATGACATAATATTGTACATAAAAAACCGTAAAGACTCCACTCCAAAACTACTAGAACTAATATCTGAATTCAGCAAAGTTGCACAATACAAAATTAACACAGAGAAATCTGTTGCTTTCCTATACACTACGATGAGCTAACAGAAAGAGAAATCAGAAAAACAATTCCATTCACAATTGCATCCAAAAAATAAAATACCTAGGAATAAACCTAACAAAGGAAGTGAAAGACCTATACCCTGAAAACTACAAGACACTCCTAAGATAAATTAAAGAGGACACTAAAAAAATGGAAATTCATCCCATGCTCTTGGCTAGGAAGAATAAATATTGTCAAAATGGCTATACTACCTAAAGCAATCTACAGATTCAATGCAATTCTATCAAAATACCAACAGCTTTCTTCAATGAACTGGAACAAATATTTCTAAAATTTATATGGAACCACAAAAGATCCCGAATGGCCAAAGCAATCCTGAGAAGGAAGAATAAAACAGGGGGAATTACACTCCCAGACTTCAAGCTCTACTACAAAGCTACAGTAATCAAGACAATTTGGTACTGGCACAAGACAGACCCACAGACCAATGGAACAGAATAGAAAGTCCAGACATTAACCCAAGCATATATGGTCAATTAATATATGATAAAGGAGCCATGGATATACAATGGAGTAATGACAGTCTCTTCAACGGCTGGTGTTGGCAAAACTGGACAGCTACATGTAAGAGAATGAAACTGGATAACTGTCTAACCCCATACACAAAGGTAAACTCAAGGTGGATCAAAGACCTGAATGTAAGTCATGAAACCATAAAACTCTTAGAAAAAAACATAGGCAAAAATCTCTTGGACATAAAGACATGAGCAACTTCTTCATGAACATATCTCCCCGGTCAAGGGAAACAAAAGCAAAAATGAACAAGTGGGACTATATCAAGCTGAAAAGCTTCTGTACAGCAAAGGACACCATCAGTAGAACAAAAAGACATCCTACAGTATGGGAGAATATATTCATAAATGATGTATCCGATAAGGGGTTGACATCCAAAATATACAAAGAACTCACGCACCTTAACAAACAAAAAGCAAATAATCCAATTAAGAAATGGGCAGAGGACATGAATAGACCCTTCTCCGAAGAAGAAATTCAGATGGCCAACAGGCACATGAAAAGATGCTCCACATCGCTAATCATCAGAGAAATGCAAATTAAAACCATAATGAGATATCACCTCACACCAGTAAGGATGGCCAACATCCAAAACACAAACAACAACTGGCGAGGATGTGGAGAAAGGGGAACCCTCCTACACTGCTGGTGGGAATGTAAATTAGTTCATCCACTGGGAAAGCAGTATGGAGATTCCTCAAAAAACTAAAAATAGAAATACCGTTCGATCCAGGAATTCCACTCCTAGGAAATTACCCTAAGAATGCAGGAGCCCAGTTTGAAAAAGACATATCCACCCCTCTGTTTATTGCAGCACTATTTACAATAGCCAAGAAATGGAAGCAACCTAAGTGTCCATCAGTAGATGAATGGATAAAGAAGACGTGGTACATATACACAATGGAATATTATTCAGCCATAAGAAGAAAACAAATCCTACCATTTGCAACAACATGGATGGAGCTAGAGGGTATTATGCTCAGTGAAATAAGCCAAGCCAAAAAAGACAAGTATCAAATGATTTCACTCAAATGTGGAGTATAAGAACAAAGAAAAAAACTGAAGGAACAAAACAGCAGCAGTCTCACAGAACCCAAGAACGGACTAATAGTTACCAAAGGGAAAGGGACTGGGGAAGAAGGGTGGGAAGGGAGGGATAAGAGGGTAAAAGAGGCATTACGATTAGCAGACGTAATGTAGGGGGGGCACGGGGAGGGCTGTACAACTCAGAGAAGACAAGTAGTGACTCTATAGCATCTCACTACACTGATGGACAGTGACTGTAATGGGGTATGTGGGGGGGACTTGATGATGTGGGGAGTTTAGTAACCATAATGTTGCACATGTAACTGTAGATTAATGATACCAAAATAAAAAAATTTTTTAAATACAATAATGAGGTTTGCCACATCAACTGAATCTTCCTTTCGTGAAACATGTCTCTGTAGCATGTGATGCTCTTTGACAGCATTTTCCCCAGAGTAGAACTTTAGAAATTACAGTCAATCATCTCAAACTCTGCCATTGTTTTTTATTTAAATATAGTTGATATACAATCTCACATTGGTTTTTCAAGTATACAACACAGTGGTTCAACAGTTACCCACATTATTAAACCCTCACCCCAACTATCTGTCAACATAGAAAGATGTTATAGAATCATTGGCTATATTCCCCATGGTGTACTACCATCCCTGTGACCAACTTATATTATGATTGAGAATTTCTGTGCTTCTTTATCCCCTTCACCCATCCCACCACCTATCCCAATCCCTCCCCCATGGTCACCAGCAGTCATTTCTCAGTGTCTATGTCTCTACTGCTGTTTTGTTGTTTTGTTCTGTTTCTAGACTCCACAAATAAGTGAAATCATGTGGTATTTGTCTTTCCATGCCTGGCTTATTTCACTGAGTATAATACCCTCTAGGTCCATCCATGTTATTGCAAGTGGCAGGATGTCTTTCCTTTTTATGATTGAATAATATTCCATTGTGCATATGTACCACATCTTCTTTATCCATTCATCTATTGATGGACACTTTGGTTGCTTCCATTTCTTGGCTATTGCAAATAATATGGCAGTAAACATAGGGGTACATATATCTTTTTGAATTAGGGTGTTTGTTTTCTTTGGGTGAATTCCTAGAAGTGGGATTAACATGGTATTTCTATTTTTAGTTTTTTGAGGAACCTCCATAATGCTTTCCACAGTACCCTTTACTGTTTTACCAACTAAGTTCATATAATATTCTAAACCCTTTGTTGTCATTTCAACAATCTTCACAAAATCTTCTCAATCTTCACAAAATCTTCATCAGGAATAGATTCCATCTCAAGAAACCACTTTCTTTGCTGCTCCATAAGAAGTAACTTCTCATGCATTGAAGCATTTCCATGAGATTGCAGCAATTCAGTCAAATCTTCAGGCTCCACTGATAATTCTAGTTCTCTTGCTATTTTCACCACATCTGCAGTTACTTCCTCCATTGAAATCTTGAGCCCCTCAAAGTCATCCATTAGACTTGGAATCAACTTCTTCCAAACTCCTGTGAATGTGGATCTTTTGACCTCTTCCAATGAATCAAGAATGTTCTCAATGGCATCTAGATTGGTGAATCCTTTCCAGAAGACTTTCAATTTACTTTGTCCAGATCCATCCGAGGAATCACTACCTATGGCAGCTCTAGCCTTACAAAATGTTATTTCTTCAATAGTAAGACTTGAGGGTTGAAATGACTCCTTGATCCATGGATTGCAGAATGGATGTCATGTTTGCAGACAGGAAAACAACATTAATCTTATGTACACCTCCATCAGAGCTCTTAAGTGCCCAGGTGCATTGTCAATGAGCAGTAATGTTTTGAAAGGAATCTTTTTTTCTGAGCAGCAGGTCTCAAGAGTGGGCTTAAAGTATTCAGGAAACCATGTTGTAAAAAGATGTGCTGTCACCCAGACTTTGTTGTTGCATTTACAAAGCACAGACAGAGTAGATTCAGCATAATTCCTAGGAATTAATACTAATTTTTGGAACAGTAAGTGAGCATTGGCTTCAACTTGAAGTTACCAGGCACACTAACCTCTAACAAGAGAGTCAGGCTGTCCTTTGAAACTTTGAAAACTTGAAGCCAGTTACTACCTTCTCCTTTATCGCTATGAAAATCCTAAATGACATCTTATTCCAATTGAAAATCTGTTGTTTAGGGTAGCCACCCTCATTAATTACCTTAGCTAGATCCTCTGGATGACTTGCTGGAGCTTTGACATCAGCACTTGCAGCTTCACCTTCCACTTTGATGTTATGGATTCAGCTTCTTTCCTTAAATCTCATGAACATGAACCAGCCTCTGCTAACTCCAGACTTCTCTTATGCAGCTTCCTCACCTCTCAGCTTTCATAGACATGAAGAAAGTTAGGGCCTTGCTCTGGATTAGGCTTTAGCTTACGGGAATGTTGTGGCTGGTTTGATCTTCTATCCAGACTGTTAAAACTTTCTCCATGTCAGCAATAAGGCTGTTTCACTTATCATTTGTGTGTTCACTGGAGTAGCACTTTTAATTTCCTTTAAGAACTTCTTTGCATTCACAGCTTGGCTGACTGGTATGAGAGGCCTAGCTTTTGGCCTGTCTTGGCTTTCAACATGCTTTCCTCACTAAACTTAGTAATTTCTAGCTTTTGATTTAAAGTGAGAGACATGTGACTCTTCCCTTTACTTTAACACTTAGAAGGCATTATAGAGTTATCAATTGGTCTAATTTCAATATTGTTGTATCTCAGGGAATAAGGAAGCCCAAGAAGAGGGAGGGAGATGGGAAACCGCCATTCTGTGGAGCACTCAGAACATGCACATTTATGGATTAAGTTCACTGTCTTATATGGGCATGGTTCTTGGCATACCAAATGTATTACAATAGTAACATCAAAGATCACTGATCACAGATCACCATAACAAATATAAATACAATGAAAAAGTTTGAAATATTGCAAGAATTACCCAAATGTGACATAGAGACACAAAGTGAGCAAATGCTTTTGCATAAATGGCACCTACCAGTAGACTTGCTCAATGCAGTGTTGTCACAAACCTTGAGTTTATTAAAAAACACAATATGTTCAAAATACAACAAAGTGGAACACAATAAAACGAGGTATGCCTGTATAATATACATTTTTACAACCATTGTTCTGTGAACTTGGATTGATTATGGCAGAGGTTTAAAATGCAAACAAAATGGAACAAATTCAACAAACAAAGCCTCTAGAATTCTCCAAAGATTCCTTATTCAACACTAGAAACGTGATGCTGATCTTAGAGGTAGAATAGTTTGAATACCCAGAAACTGCATAAACACTTTCCATTTGCTCCTTTCTTTTTTTTTTTTCTTTTGGCTTGACACAACACACATTTATTATCACTCAGTTTCTGTGAGTCAAGAGTCCAGGCATAGCTTAGCTGGGTTGTTTGCAAGGCTGTAATCATGGCGTTGGTCAGGGCTAGGGTCTCATTTGAGTCTCAACAGGAGAAGGATCTTCTTCCAAGATCACATGACTGTTGACAGGGTTCAGTTCCTTGCAGGCTTTTGGACTCTTAACAGGTAGAAGCTGCCTTCATTTGCTTGCCACATGACCTTCTTCATAGGTAACTCACATTCATGGCAGCTTGCTTCTTCAAAGTCAGAAAGGGAGAAATAATTCTGTTCCTTTCTTTAGTCCAGCTCAGAGGCTCACAAACTAAAAGAATTACTGCATAGGATTCTACATACAGATGTAGTCCTCAATTGCCATACAAGGGATTTTCAGGGAGAATTTACAATTCACGATCTTTGTCTCATCTGCTAATTTTAGTACCTGACTTAAAGGGTAAATGAGACAATAATGATAATATGAATAGTATATGCCCAATAAATTATAGATCATTTCTTAATATACTAAGCTTCACAATAAACCTATCAGATAAGTATCTGTGACTACATTTTACAGGTAAGGAAACAGCATTCAGAAAGGGTCAGTTCCCACTGCTTCAATGTGACAATGCCAAAGTTTAAACCTTGGTCTGACTGACACCAAATCTCCTCACATAGATTCATGAGAGGTACTTCCTTTATGATAAATCATATTTTAGCTAAAAAGCAATGAAGAAGGCACAATGCGCAAGATGGATCAGAGGGGAGGGGCATGAAGGCAGATCCAAGGAAGAGTGATGAGAAGAAAAGGGACACTAGCAAAGTTGGGCTTTAGGAAAATATCTGATATTGGTGACACCTGTCCCCTGAGGCAATATTGTATCTCATTTGAGGTACAGCAAGAACTCCAAAGTTGGAAGGAATGTTTGTTGAATGAATCATGGGAGACCCCTTAACCTCCACCCCAGATGACCTGGAGCTGGGCAACTCTGAGGCAAGCAAAGAGAAAGAAATGGCATGCTCACAAGGGAAGGGAAAAGGGAAATTGAAGGAACATAACCTGGGCAGCAAAACTCTGAATAGCTGGCAGAAAGGACATTTTTACTTACTCATGTTAAGAAACCAACATGTGACCTGGGTGACAAATAAAAGGAGATACTGTTAGAGCCAAAGTCTCTTCAAGATGTGAGATGGGAAGGAACTGGTCCTTGTCCAGGCTAGGAAAAGCAGTGGAGGGTGTGGTATTGCAAAATCCAGACAGAAATTCCAGTGAGGAAAGAAAGGAAAAGAATTTGCACTCAACCATGGACAATCCTGTGACCCAAGTAGGATTGCCATTTGATAAATGAGGAAACTGAGATACAGGAAGTTGCTTCACAGAAATTGCTTAGGAGCACCAAGCTAGGAAAGAGAATTTCCAAGCTTTCAACCTAGATGTCTGTGGCTCTACAATTTGTACTCTTTCAACTCAACCTAATGTTGAACAGTGCCAGCGTTACAAAGAACCAAGCCCTCAACATTGGTGGGAAGGGGGGGCAGAAGCAACTTTTCCTTGGCAGCCTAGTGTCAGAGAAAAATTTCTTGCCTAAAGTAGGGTCAGTCAAAATTGGATTTCTAGGTGCAGGGAAAATGAAAGTTCCCATGACTCATATCCTCATGCGACCCTAATCTACTTATTCGCTGTGCATGTGCAATGATATGATTGGCCTACTGCAGAGGGACATGCTTACACACGTGTTGACAATGAGCCATAATTGTCTGTGTTGCTATACAAGGAACCCCGCCCAGTGCTTTGCCAGGTTGGTACAGACTGAGGGGAATTGTGGATTTGCTAGATGCAGATGTGATTCTAGCTAGCACTCAACCTGCCACTGGAAGAATAAAGCTTGGTGTAAGACCTTTTGCTCCCAATGTTCCATTGTCATTATTTAGTGTTATCTAATCCAGACTGAACTTGCCCAGAGCTGAAATCCCCCTCTGGCATGACACTAGGCTTCTTTAAATTCCTACTTATTCCCTTCTTTCTAAATGTAACTATGTATATGTGTGTGTGTATGTATGTATAGATATACATATAGTTATATTGAGAAAGAACAGAATAGGTAGGAATATATATATATATATATATATATGTATATATATATATATATATATACACACATACACATCTAACTACATATGTACATTTTAACCTTTTATTTAAGTATCTAATAATATTAATAATAATACTAGGTAGTACTTATTACCTAATAATAAATATTACTGCATGCCAGGCACAGGGCTAAGTACTTAGTGGCTTAGATAATTTCTTCACATCAGAAAACTACATACAAATAGTAGTATTATCCTCAATTCCAAGATGAAAAATTAGGCTCAGAGAGGTTGAGTAACTTGCCCAAGGTCACACAAGAAATAAATGACAGAATGTCAGTTCAACTCTGCTTTTGGAGCCATACTACACTGCTATAGGGAAAATCGAAGTTTCATGGCCAGAATTCTCACCTGACCCTGGTCTGCTTGCCCACTGCACACATGCAATGCTCACCAATGCAAGCTTGTAGACATGCAGGCAATGAATTATTATTGACTCTATATAAAGCTGTGCCCAGTGCTTTGGGGCTGAGAGGCAGTGGAGAAGCCCAGAGGCAGAGACCAGCTTGCCACATGCAGACTTGCCCTGAGACAGACGGGATTCTAGTCCTTGACCTGCCACCATGAGAATAAAGCTGGGTATAAACCCTTTTTACCCCCAATATTCCATTGTCATTTTTCTCACTGAATCCAGAGTCAACTTGCCTGGGGATGAAACCCTCAGGGGAGACAACTGCCTTCCTACCTCTTTCATATAGATATCACAAAAAATACAGATTAGTAAAAAGAAGAAAACAAAATCGCCCATAATATCATTAACATATCTGCTTTTCTCTATAAGGTTTCAAGCTACAATTGTTTTGATTTGTTTGGTTCCTTAATTATCCCACATATGTCTAGCCTCTTTCTCTGAAGAGCTGAGAAGCTCCCTGCAGGCAGGAACTAGGCCTTCTATTTCTCCCCACTGTCTCACCCCAATCCCAGACCAGAGCCCAATGTGTAGTAATACATATTGCTGATTGAACATCATGAGGAGACTCTAGATCCGTGATGAGAACAGAAAGCAGAAGCATTTTCTAAGACATAACTTCCTGAACCTATGTAATCTGAAAAAATGAGAGATGCTTGGGTAACTTCCTCAAGTCCTAGGCTGACTTATCTTTTATCAAGCATTGAATCAGCCAGTTGTAAATTGCTAAGAAGACTTCTTAAACAGTTAATACAGCTTTACGTGAATTATCAGATGCTTGGACAAAGATCTATATACAAAGATGTTTTCCACAATGTTATTTATAATAGCAAAAAACTGGAAACCTAAATTACATGGAAGTAGTAAATTAAATTATAATGCATCCATATGGGGGCTATTATTGCATAGTAATTTAAAATTAAGTTTACAAAAAATTTCTAATGACAAGGAAAAAGAGCCATAATAAGTTCAGTGGAGGAATTTGAGGGAAGGATACAGACAATATAGCCATGTAGTATGATCTCAAATATATATTACCGTTATAATCAAAATATATTACTCTTAATGAGAAACAAATCAATTTATAAAAACAAGATGAATAATTGTGACCCTGTTCACAGTGTCTTTTCTCTTGCAATTAGCTTTGCCTTTTCTCAGACATGGTTTAAGTTGCTGCTACATTCTCTCCATTTCATTTGTAAAATGGGGGTGAAAGTAACTACTAATTAGAATGCTATTCACTTCTGAGCCATTACAGAGCAGATCCTCAGTGCGTTTAATTTTTGGTGGTTTGCAGAAATCAATCTCTCTTGGAGCCAGGCCATTTCCACTACCATAATCACACCCCAGGCCTTTACCCTCTCATTGCCTAATTTCCACAGTCTCCTAGCTGGACCTCCTCCTCTCTGGCCCCCTGCACAAAGCACCGAGCATCACCTTTTTGACCAGTCTGGGCTCAGACTCCCACAGAGACTCCTAGGTACTGTTCATATATCACACCAATTTTTAAGCCAGTTCTTCTGTAATATTCTCCAATTATCATTCCAAGCCCCGTATCATCAGCTTAAAAGTCAACAAGGTGTCTTTGCTTCAACATGTCTTTTACATGTATTATACAGCAGACCCTCAATGTGTCATACCTTTCTGCTCTAAGTAATGGTCAGCAGATCAGCAGCATCAGCCTCACTCACCTGGGAGTTTGTAAGGCAGAATCTCTGGCTCCACCCAGACCTACTGAATCAAAGTCTGCATTTAAGAATGTTCCCCAAGTGAACTGCATGCACAGTAATGTTTGAGAAGCACTGGTTGAGAAGGCCCTAAAGCTGTCAAAGTAAAGCAAAGTGTTGACAACTGTAATTAATAGACAGATTTATTTACTCTTTCCAAGCTGTCCTTTCACCCCTCTCATATGTTTGTCCATCTCCTCTCTTAGATTGAAGAGCACTACAAAGTAATTAACTTACATTTTTTGCTTCCTTTGCTCAACTCCCAATCTTCAGGAGATCCTGTAAAGTGCTTATCAACTAAAAACAGTTCTGAAGGCCATATTTAAAAGTAACCCTAATCAAATTTATTTCATGTGACATAGTAGTTAAGAACATGGAATCTGGAGCCCGCCAGCCCGAGATCAGAAACCTGACTCTACCACTTTTCAGCTGACAACCTTGGGCACTCAACCTCTATGTGCCTTGGTTTCCTCATTTATAAAATGGAGATACTAATAGATATTCAAAAGACTGTTGCAAGAATTAACATAGTGAAGTGATGGGAAGCCCTTAAACAGCAGCTGCCACAGTTACCATTATATAAGTTTTTGGTAATATAAATGTTTCCTTAAAATATAATCAAGATATGTATTTCAGAATTTAGGCCATTACTAATCATAACTAAAGAATTGTTCCCATGGTGAACTGTGCACTGGGAATTTAACAAGCATAATCTTACTGAATCCATGCAACTCTTCAATGAGATTGATGGCAGTCTTATTTTACAGAAGGCATAGCTTGAACAGCTAGACTTGAATTCAGGTCTGAAGGACTTCAGAGTCCATGCTGTCTAGTGTTTGTGAGCAGGGGGCTTCAGAGGCAATAGAAAAAGAAACAGTTGATAGTTTTAAAAGATAGTATAGAATGAGGCAAAAGCTTGATAATTTTGGGTACCCAGATTTTGGAAAAGCAGGATATAGCTTTGTAAGAGCTCATAAGCTCACTGATACAAATAATTAAAATACTATTGTAGATATTGCATTCAGTGACCTAAACATGAAGCAAAGCTTATGGGCAGCAAGCCAAAGGTAATCATGTGGGCCTCTCAAATTTCTCCTTCAGCATTCAAAGCCAAGAAATGGTTAATGGAAACTTGTCTGCATCTCCAGCTACCTACCTAGACTGCCCCTGGACAATAATTAAGAACAGATATTTCTATTCTGGAATCAGCAAGTCTGGAACACACAGGAAGAAAAGAGGCCCACAATGTGCCTCCAACACTCCTGGACTTTGCTGCTTCTGGTTCTTCTTTTCCTGCCATAGGTATTTGCTCAGTCACCATTATCACTACTACTACCAGTTAAGGCAAACCTCATACTGCTTTTAAGAGAAGTCAGAATGAGATAATGCCTGGGTTTAGGGCCAGAGTGAGGAAAGTAGTATAATATTCTTTCCCTGCTAAAATGACTGGAAAGGGGATGGGGTGAGTGGTGATCTTTGGGAGTGTTCCAAACTCAGAGCAAGCAGTGGCAGCATCTTGTGGAGAGAAAAGGCCCTAGGGCCAGAGGCATAGCTATGCAGCTCCCAGTATGGTGTTTGACATGCAGGCAAGGATCTCTTTGTATGGCTGTTCAGTTATAAATCTCTTGGATACGGAAGTATTCAGGAGTCCTTAGTCAGCGCCATGTATACCAAGGACAGGAAAACAGACACAATTCTCTGTGCAGAGAGGTGAGAGACTTTTTGGCCACTTAAATGAACAAGATAATTTTTAAAAGTCAACCAAACAGTAGGCAGAGATCATGGGACCTAGAATCACCAGTATGGTACACCAGGCAAAGGGTAAGAAAGTGAGGAAGAAGAAACAAGGACACACTGCAACCTGCAGAGGATGCTGCAGCTGAAAATGAGGCCATGGCCACAGTGATAAGATCCAATTGGAAAACTCAAATTTAAAGAGTCATTAGCAAAACAAGTAAAATCAAGTCCTATCTGAAAAGGACATTATGAAAAGTGTTATTAATGAAATCACATAGCATCTAAGCACTGCATAAGGTCACCAGACTGAGGGAATAAATGGGACCCTGGGCTCCACTTGCCAAGCCTGGTGCCTCTGTACAGGGCTGACTATACCTGAAGAAAGGAGTGCCCTTTTGTAATTGGTGTTAAAAAGCACCATACAGGCCTGTGGCAGCTGAGGAGTCTGTGTCCTCATGGGGTTTCATATCAATAAAAACTATGAATACAGAGATAAATATTAAAGTGTTAGCCCCAAATAGATCCAGCTATTTCATCTCTAACTCACTTGATCCCTTTTCATGAATATACAGCTAGATATTATAAGAGTTTTTACTTGATTGCCTGAAAAGCCAAACTCCCAACAGTTAAGATTTTAAATGGGTAGTTGATTATTTTAAATATGAAAACAAACCATTGTCATCACCATTTAAAACAATTAGTTATGCCCCACATCTTACTCACATAGGGAAAACAAAGATTGGGATAAAATTCTTATGGCTGAAAGGGTCCTTAGTGTCCTTAGTTTAAACACTTCACTTTACAGATGAGGGAAATGAAGCCTAGAGAAGGGTAGTAACTTATCCAAGGTAACAGATCATGGAAGTAACAATTTCAACTGTAGACTTTAGGGTATTTTGCTTTACATGAATTAAAAATCTGGTGGTAGGGGGGTGGGGTGGGGATGGGGTAAAGTTCTCTGAAGTCAGGGACCATACTTGTTTTCCATTTCCAATTCTATACCTGAGATGAATTGAATAATCATCTAAAATAGCCACTTTGCCTAGACAAAAAAAAAATGTGCATGCAGGGTAATAACCAAGGTTTCAAAAATGGAAACCTTACACATAACAGATGCAAAACTATGTACACCAAATGCATATGCAGTTTGGGACAAAATAAGTTAGGAGACAGACAAGGGCCGACCTATGTATGTGCAGAATCACTAGGACCAATTTAAATAACCAGGCTACTGGGATTCCTCTTTTCCTCCCCACAGCAAAGTCTCAAATCAAACTTATGCCTGAGTACTATTACTTTCCTTATCTCCACCCCGCCCCCCAAACCCTCCAACTATCAGAGTTGATTTGAGATCACCTAGGTACATTTTTTTCTCTGGCACAAGAGTCATCAAACTATACTAAGTTAAGCTGCAAAATTTCCTTCATTCTACATCTTTAACTTCTAAAATAGGATGGTAATACGAGGCTAACATGAAAGGACAATCTGGTATAGACTTTTTATCTCCATTTTTCTAAATAAAAATTCTTATTTTTCTCCACACTAGTCAAAACAATAGAGCTGAAGCACAGTGCAGATTAGGGGTGGGCATTGAGGATTGGCGGGCAGCTTTATAAATATGCATATATTTCCAGTGATTGCTCTTGGTCAGAGGGGCCAAGATGGCAGTGCAATGACAGGGATAGTTGCATACTTCCAAGGAGGCTTTTGTCTGACCCTGGCTATTTATATTTGTATGCGAAGACACCAGGAGACTTCCCAGCTACCCCAGATACAGTCTCAACTGGGACGAGTCTAAAGTAATTAATGTTTTTGTTTGTTGTTTGTTTTTAGTATAGGGTTCTGCCTCTGAGAATGTGGGCTCCAATCTATCAGCTCAAAACAAGGAAAGGGAGCTAGAAATCTGTAGATGTTTCCTGAAGACACCAGCCTAATCTGTGTTTCAGCCAAAATAATTATTGGTCTAGCATGTCAGGAACAGAATAAAATATGAGATGCTGCTTCCCTTATGCCCTCACCTTATCTTGCCCCCAGTTCCTTCTTCCTGGTTTCCCCATGTGTGCTGGTCTGGTCACCACATCTCAGGAACAATAACATCAAACTGGAGAAGGTCCAGAAAAGGCTCAAAAATGGTAAATTGACAACAAATAAAATGAAGTCCAACTTCATACAATTACTATACTTAGAAAATGTATCACCCCCAAAGTTTAGAACAGCCTGGCAATATAAATCTTTTTTCTTTAGGCTTGGATAAACTATTGATGACATAGTAAAAGAAAATTAATGTTTGGAGGACAGCTCTTACTATGGATGTTGACTTTGCAAAATAGGAGGAAGGCCCAAAAGGTGCACATTTAGGCTATATATTCTGCCAGGTCCTGTGCTAGTAACATTACCTATGTTATCTCATTTAATCCTCACAATAAGCCTATGAGTAGGTACTATTATGATCCCCATATTACTGATAAGAAACAAGGTTTAAGAGAACCCTAAACATAACATATCTGTCTCATACACCACCAATTAAAACCAGGTTTGGATACAATTGTAAAGGGAATGAAATCATCTTTATTCATAAATGACATGATTAGTTAGATAGAAAATTCTAAGGAATCTACAAAAAGGCCACTAGAACTAATAATGAAATTAGTATGGTTGCAGGACACAAAATCAGTATACACAAATCAATCATTTCTATATGTAGTTGGCCCTTGAATAATGTGGGGGTTAGGGGCACTGACCTCCTATGTAGTTGACAATCTGCATATAACTTTTGACTCCCCAAAAACTTAACTACCAACAGCCTTACTGATAACATAAACTGTTGATTAATACATATTTCGCATATGTATTATATGCTGTATTTTTACAATAAAGCAAATTAGGGAAAAGGAAATGTATTTTCAAACTGTCACAAATGTCCTAAAAAAATTTCCAATGTATTTATTGAGAAAAATCTGTGTGTACGTGGACCTACACAGTTCACACCCATATTGTTCAAAGGTTAACCGTATCAACAATCCACAGTCAGAAAATGAAATTTTGAATATAAGCCATTTGAATAGTATCAAAAATATGAAATATTTAGGGATAAATTTGAAAAAAGATGTCCAAGAGCTGTACACTGAAACTACAAAACACAGGAGAGATAAACTGAAGCTCTAAATAAATAGAGAAACATATCTTGTTCCTAGATTGGAAGAGTCAGTATTGTTAAGGTGTTGCTTTTCCCCAAACTGATCTATAAATACAGCACAATCTCAATCAAAATCCCAGCAGGATTTTTAAACATAAATTGACAAGTTGATTCTAAACTTTATATGGAAATTCACACAACTAGGAACAGCCAAAACACTTTTGAAAAAGGAAAAAGTTGAAGGACTTACACTACTTTATTTCATGACAACATAATGATATAATAATCAAAACAATGTGATTTGGGCATAAAGACAAGCATATTGCTTAGTGGTCCATAACAGAGTGTACAAAATAGACCTACATGTACAGGACCAACTAATTTTTGACAAAGGTACCAAAGCTATTAAGCGGTAAAAGGATAATCTGTTCAACAAATGGTGCTGGAATAATTGGATGTTCATATGCAAAACAACAAAGATAGAAGGCAAACAAAAAACCCTCGGCCCTCACCTCATCCACCACACAAAAATCAACCTAAAATGGATCGCAGTACAAAAGCTAAAACTATATAACTTCTACAAGAAAATACAGGAGAAAAATAGTAGTTATCTTGGGTATGGCAAAGATTTCACAAATAGGACACAAAAATCTCAAACTGTAAAAGAAAAAATCATTAAACTGGACTTCATCAAACTAAAACCTTTTACTTTTCAAAAGACATTATTAAGTAATAGAAAGGCAAGCCACAGATCAGGAGAAAATATTTGCAAATCACACATATCCAACAAAGAACTTGTATCTAGAATATATAAAGAACTCTTACAACTGAGTATTAGAAGAGAAAAACCAATACAAATAGGAAAAAGATTTAAATAGGCACTTCACTAAAGAAGATATATTTATGGTAAATAAGCACATGAAAGATGCTCAACATCACTAGTTATTAGAAAAAATAAATTAAAACTACAAAGAAATACCAATATACACTTACTAGAATGGCTAAAATTAAATAAATAATAATAATAACTATAATTAGTGTTGGTGAGGATGTGGAAGAATGGAACTCTTTTATTCTGCTGGTGTACTATATTTACAGCCACTTGGGAAAATAATTTGGAAACTTTTTAAAATGGTAAACATACATCTACCACATGACCCAGTCATTCCACTTGTAGATTTAACTAAGTTAAATGAAAGTATATGTTCATACAAAGACTTAAACACTGAATGTTCATAATAGCCAAAATTATTCATAATAGCAAGAAACAATGCAAAGTTCAACAAGTGAATGAATAAGCAATCTGTGGTCCATCCATGCAATGGAATATTTGTAATGAAAATGAACAAAGTGTTGATACATGCAAGAACATGGATGAATGTAAAAATATTTACACTGAGTGAAAGAAGGCAGATAAAAAATACTTTATTATACTACTGATACAAAATTCTAGATAATAAAAACTCATCTATAGTGATAGAAAGAAAATCAATAGTTGCCTGGAGGTTGTGAGGGTGGATTACAAAGGGGTACAAATAAACTTTTGTTGGTGATGGATATGTTTATAACCTTTACTGAGGTAATGCTTTCACAGGCATTATCAAAATCCATCACCTTACATATTCATTTATACATGTATAATTTATTATACATCAATTATACTTCAATAAAGCTGTAAAACAAAAAATAAGCCAGCTTTGCCTCAATACCATGTTGAATATACTTGTAAAATAGACTGATTTCCCAAACAAATAAAAATCAGTGTCCTTATCTTGTAGCCAAACTTTACACAGTATATGCACAGTTCATTCTGGAAAAAATGACTTCAGACCCTTTTAACCCAGAAGATTGTTATAAAAACAGTAAGTCATGAAGGCTGCACACTAATGTATATTGCAGTAACTAATATCATCATCCTATAGAACACATTTCAGTTGTTAGCTGAAATAAAAGAAAAAAGAGGAATCATTAACTTTAGCTTTATTGGATGATGAAATTAAGGCAGAGCTGCTTGGTAATAAGCATTTTAATAGTTAAATAGCTAGTCTTTTTTAATTCATTTAAGAAGACATAACCATTATTCAACAAAGTAGAAGAAAAAATAAGACGTGTGGTTCCCATATGGTTCATTAATAATCACAACCAGTCTGTGACTCCTTTAAAAAGTATGATGAAATATATGAAGGGAAAAGGGAAAGGGGCCCTGTGAAAGGTGTATGGTTAGGGTGGGGGGTTTACAAAGATATTATGGGGCAAGAGAGAGAAAGAGAAGAAACTTCTACTTTGCAAAACCAACTTAGAGACCCATAGGTAGGTGGCTTATACTCATGTAAAATACCAACCAATCCATCAACAGATTTTTAAACAGTACCCACTAGTGATTTACAGTTAGTGCTTAGTGAACTGGAACACTACAACTGGAACTACTTAAATTTTTCTGACTTCTGAAATGTAATTAAATTGGTACACATAGGGAATTAGCAACAGTATCATGATCCTTTAGAGAACAATGTGTTACCCATTGAATTTGTCTGTCTGGGTAGTAAATCATGTTCTTGTCTAACATGCTAGATAAGCACAGCTCACTCAACCAGAGACCTCAGAAACTTAAGATGGAAATAATTTACAAAATACAAATGGGAAACCACAACTAAAACCAAAAGAAGGAAGGGAAGGGAGAAGAGAAGAGGGAGAAAGGAGAGAGAAGGGAAGGGAGAGGAAGAAGTTCTGTTGGAAATAGCATTTCAAAGGGGCTTTCTTAGAAGACAAGAAAGATTTAAAGATTCGGACAATCCTATCAAAGACAGAAACATTTTTAGTGCAAATGAACTAACCCCAACCATCCAACCACCCAATCACACTCACACACACTAAAATTCACAATCTCTAGGTCAAGTGGTGAATTATCTACCTCTCCATCCATTCATCTATGTAAAAAGAAAACCTCCTAACATTCTGTAGATTGCATAGAAATAAATGTTAAGAGCAAAGGAGAGAGATGATAACTAATAAATATTAAGCTGAAAGCTCTTCCTCTAAGATCAGGAACATGACAAGACCACTCTTAAGACTTCTATTCCACAAAGTACTAGAAATCTTAGCTAGTGCCATTGGAAAAGAAAAGAAATAAAAGGCATCCAAATTAGACAGGAAAATGTAAAATTATCTCTGCATGATAATATCTCTTACAGAGAAAACCCTAAACACTTAACCAAAAAACTGTTAGAACTAATAAATTCAATAAAGTTGCAGGATAAAAATCTAAATGCAAAAATCAGTTGAATTTTCTATACACTAACAACAAAATATATGAATAAGAAATAGGACAAAATTAATACGCAGAAATCTGTGGCATTCCTATACACTAACAATGACCTAGCAAAGAGAGAAATCAGGAAAACAATTCCATTCAAAGTTGCATCAAAAATAATAAAATACCTAGGAGTAAACCTAACCAAGGAAGTGAAAGACCTATACACTGAAAACTGCAAGACACTCATGAGAGAAATTAAAGAAGACACCAATAAATGGAAATACATCCCATGCTCATGGATAGGTAGAATTAATATTGTCAAAATGGCCATCCTGCCTAAAGTAATCTACAGATTCAATGCAATTCCTATCAAAATACCAACACCATTTTTCAACAAACTAGAGAAAATCATTCTAAAATTCATATGGAACCACAAAAGACCCCGAACAGCCAAAGCAATCCTGAGAAGGAAGAATAAAGCTGGGGGGATTATGCTCCCCAACTTCAAGCTCTACTACAAAGCCACAGTACTCAAGACAATTTGGTACTGGCACAGGAACAGATCCATAGACCAATGAAACAGACTAGAGAGCCCTGATATAAACCCAACTATATATGGTCAATTAATATATGATAAAGGAGCCATGGACATACAATGGGGAAATGACAGCCTCTTCAACAGCTGGTGTTGGCAAAACTGGACAGTTACATGCAAGAGAATGAAAATGGATTATTGTTTAACCCCATACACAAAAGTACACTTGAAATGGATCAAGGACCTGAATGTAAGTCATGAAACCATAAAACTCTTAGAGGACAACATAGGCAAAAATCTCCTGAATATAAGCATGAGTGACTTCTTCCTGAACGCATCTCCTCGAGCAAGGGAAACAAAAGCAGAAATGAACTCATGGGACTACATCAAACTAAAAAGTTTCTGTACAGCAAAGGACACCATCAACAGAACAAAAAGGCATCCTACAGTATGGGAGAATATATTTGTAAATGACATATCCGACAAGGGGTTAACATCCAAAATATATAAAGAATTTACACGCCTCTACATCCAAAAAGCAAATAAACTGGTTAAAAAATGGGCAGAGGATATGAAGAGACAGGTCTCCAAAGAAGAAATTCAGATGGCAAACAGACACATGAAAAGATGCTCCACATCACTAATCATCAGGGAAATGCAAATTAAAACCACAATGAGATATCACCTCAACCAGTAAGGATGGCCACCATCCAAAAGACTAAGAACAATAAATGCTGGCAAGGATGCGGAGAAAGGGGAACCCTCCTACACTGCTGGTGGGAATGTAAGCTAGTTCAACCATTGTGGAAAGCAATATGGAGGTTCCTCAAAAAACTAAAAATACAAATACCATTTGACCCTGGAATCCCACTCCTTGGAATTTACCCAAAGAATACAAGTTCTCAGATTCAAAAAAACATATGCACCCCTATGTTTATTGCAGCACTTTTTACAATAGCCAAGATATGGAAGCAACCTAACTGTCCATCAGTAGATGAATGGATAAAGAAGAGGTGGTACATATACATAATGGAATACTATTCAGCCATAAGAAAGAAACAAATCCTGCCATTTGCAACAACATGGATGGAGCTGGAGGATATTTTGCTCAGTGAAATAAGCCAGGCGGAGAAAGACAAGTGCCAAATGATTTCCCTCATTTGTGAAGTATAATAACAAAGCAAAACTGAAGGAACAAAATAGTAGCAGACTCAGAGACTCCAAGAAGGAACTAGTGGTTATTAAAGGGGAGGGGTGTGGGAGGGTGGGTGGTGGGTGGGGAGGGTGGGAGAAGGGAATTGTGGGGTATTATGTTCAGTACACATGGTGCGGGGGGTCACGGGGAAAACAGTGTAGCACAGAGAAGGCAAACAGTGAATCTGTGTCATCTTACTACACTGATGGACAGTGAGTGAATTGGGGTATGAGTGGGGACTTGATAATATGGGTAAATGTAGTAACCACATTGTTTTTTCATGTTAAACCTTCATAAGAGTGTATATCAATAATACCTTAATAAAAAAAAGTTTTTTTAAAAAAAGAAATAGGGGAATTTCTCCCATTTAAAACAGCATCAAAAACAAGATACTTAGGAATAAATTTAACCAAGGAAGTGAAAGACCTGTACATTGAAAACTGTAAGACATTGATGAAAGAAATTGAGGACACAAATAAATGGAAAGATATCCTGTGTTCTTGTATTGTAAGAAATAATATTGTCAAAATGTCCACACTACCTAAAGAGATTTATAGATTCAAGGCAATCCCTATCAAAATTCAAATGGAATTTTTCACAGAAATAGAAAAAACAATCCTAAAATTCACATGATACCACAAAAGATCCCACATAGCCAAAGGAGTCTTGAGAAAGAAGAACAAAGCTGAAGTCACTGCACTTCCTGATCTCAAGCTATATTACAAAGCTATAATAATTAAAACAGTATGATACTGTCATAAAATCAGAATAGAGAGCCCAGGAATAAACCCAAGCATGTACAGTCAACTAATCTTTGACAAAGGTGACAAGAACTTAGAATGAGGAAAGGATAGTCTTTTCAATGAATGCTGTAGGGAAAACTGGATATCCCCATGTAAAAGAATGAAACTGGACCCCTATCTTATACCACTCACAAAAATAAACTTGAAATGGTTAAAGACTTAAATTAAGACCCCAAACCATAAAACTCCTTGAAGAAAACATACAGGAAAATCTCCATGACATCGGTCTTTGCAATGATTTCTTGGATACAACACCAAAAGCACAAGCAACAAAAGCAAAACTAAACAAGGGGGACTACTTGAGACTAAAAACTTCTCCACAGCAAAGGAAACAATCAACAGAGTGAAAAACAACCTATAGAGTAGGAGAAAATATTTGCAAACCACCTATCTGGTAAGGGGTTAATATCCAAAATATATAAGGAACTCATACAACTCAATAGCCAAAATTAATTAATTAATAATTAATTATTTTTTAAAAATGGGCAGAGGACCTGAACATACAAATGACCAACAGGTACATGAAAAGATACTCAAGATGTAATCATCAGGGAAATGTGAATCAAAACCACAATGCAAAATCACCTCACACCTGTTATAATGGCTTTATCAGAAAGACAAGAGATAACAAATGTTGGTGAGGATGTGGAGAAAAAAGAACCCTTGTACACTGTTGGTGGGAATGTAAATTGGTACAGCCATTATGGAAAACAGTATGGAGGTTCATCAAAAAAGTAAAAATTAAACTACCATGTGATCCAAAAATTCCACTTCTGGGATTTTCTCAAGGAAGCAAAATCAGTATCTTACAGAGATATCTGCACTCCCATGTTCACAGGAGCACTATTGAGAATAGCAAGGATATGGCAACAACCTCAGTGCCTACTAATAGATGAATGGGTAAAGAAAATGTGACATATGTTTTTTCTCATGAGAACAATTTATTTTTAATAACAAAGATGGGAAGGAATTACACGGAAGTATTTATCTCCATGTATGCAATTATAGGAATTTTTCTGCTTTATACTTTTATGTTTTATTTGAAAATTCATAAACTTTTATCATTTTTATAATCTGATCATAATTGTTACAACAAAGGAAAAAGTGAAGAAGTTGAACAGTCAGCTTATAAAGGAGGAACTAACTCATAAAACTTACAAACGATTCTACCCACTAAATAAGTTATTACCAGATATATAGAATATCAGCAGATGAAATTTAAAGTAACTGTCCCAGTAATTACATTTGTTTACACACACACACACACACTCTAGAATATTATTCAGCCATAAAAAGAGGGAAATACTGCCATTTGTGATGACATGGATGGAGCTAGAGGATATTATGCTAAGTGAAATAAGCCAGGCAGAGAAAGACAAATTCCACATGATTTCACTTACACTGGAACTTAAAAAAAAAAATTGAATGCATAGAAACAGAGTAGAACTATGGTTAACAGGGGCTGGAGGTAGGGGAAATGGGGAGATAGTGTTCAAATAGTCAGTTATAACATGAATAAGTTCTGAATATCTAATTACAGCATGATGACTATAGTCAATAACATTATATTGTATTCTTGAAAGTTGCTAAGAGTAGATATTAAGGGTTCTCACCAAAAAAAGCATACATATATCAAATCCTCATTGTACACTTTAAATATATACAGTTTTACTTGTCAATTACACCTCAATGAATCTGGGTGAAAAATTAAGGGGTTTTTCTCAGCATAGAAGAAAAGGAAATTTTCTATCCCAAAGAACCACCTCCAACCACCTCCACCACACATACACACACACACACGCACACACACACACACACACACACACACACACACACACTCACAATCCTGTAGATCAAATGGTGAAGTATCTATCCAACAGTGCAAAAAATCAAAATTTGTATCAGTTTGTAGATAGTATAAAAAAATGTTAAGGGCAAGGGAGAGGGAAGATGAGAAGTAATAAATATTAAGGCAGTTGAAGTTTTGATTAATACAGTGTCATAAAGGCAGACCAATTAGTGTCAGTTTGTGGTAAGAAATTGTAACAATTCTAGCTACCTGACAATGCAAAGGGATGGCTTATGAGAGAGTTGTTACTATCAATGGAAGTATTCAAGAACAGCCTGGTCAGCCAAACTGAAGGCTGTCATAAATAATAGTCAGGCAGTGGGTGAGTGTTGACCAACTTGATTGGCCTCTAAGAGTCTTTTCAAATGTAAGTTTATTTAGGATAAAGAAACTAGGAACAATATGGAAGAAAGACTTGTGCAAGGTACTGCTAGGAGCATGGAGTCATAGCAACTATTCAAGTGAGAAAGGGAAGGACAGGGAGTGGCAATGGATGGGAATACACTGTTGAGGAAGATTGCTGTTCTACAATGTCAGAACTAGAAAAGACCAGAGAGATCAATGGGCCAGCCCAGCTTCCTCATTACACAGACAGAGAAACTAAAACTCTCAAGTTTTAGTTAAGTGACATACAGGGTAAACTGAAAAGGGGTGAGCCTAGAGGCAGGGAAGCCAGCCAGGAATACAGAAATAAAGTAATAAGGAATTGGAAGAGTATGGGAGTAGCAGTAATTTAAAGGAAAGGAGTAGACATGAGACTATTTTGAAGGAAGAAAGACTGACAGCATGTGGTGTTTGACCGCATATAGGGGATGAGTAAGTAATGATTCCAAGATTTCAATGAGTAGAAGGCAGGAGGCCAAGGAAAGAGCCTGTTTGGTAAGGGGAAGAAAACAAGTTCCATTTTGGACAGATTTAAGATTAAAAGAAAAAAAAAGTATTCAAGTAGACACTGTCCGTCACACAGTTGAAGAGCCTAGAGCTCTGATGAAAAGGCTAAGAACAGATATTTGGGGGGCATGAGATCTCTTCAGCGTTCTTTCTTGAGGGAAAGAGGACAGAGGAAGAGAGGCAAAGACAGCAAGCAGGGGGCTTGGCTCTGAGCACTGAGGGATATCCACAGGACGGGGATGAGAGAGGCAGCTGATGCACAATGGAGAATGGAGAAACAGTAAGAGAGGGCAGAGAAACAAGACAGTTCAGTGTCACAAGAGCCATGCTGGTGGCAGGATTTTGAGAATACCAGAATGGTACATTGGAAACAATGCCAATGACTAGCAATACTAAGGATTGATTAAAAATTAAATATAATATGGATACTAACAAATGAAACAGCCATGTATATAATGATAAAGATTTCCAGTATATGTAAGTAAAGAAACTGAGGTGGAAAAGACTGTTTTAGTTTGGTAAAAGGCAAGATAAGGAATCTATATTCACATCTGCTTGTGTGTATATATAGAGACACTCTGGAAAGATACGTAAAATAATCTAAGCACAGTGAGTGGTGGTGAACCTGGGCAGACGATGGACAAGGATGAGCAGACACTATTTTCTGTCTACCTTTTCTTAGTACTGGGTTTTAAACCATATGAATATGTTACCTACTCAACAAATAATTTAAAACATAAAACAATCATGTAGAGAAGAGGCATGACCATAGCAAAAAGGCCACTAAATTTAGTTCTCAGGAAGACCTCAGTGCATGCTGGGATCAAGGAAAATATGGGCTGTGATGAAACAGTGACACTGAGCATGCACATGTACAAACATATACCACATATCTATATATAATGCATACACTATCTTTGGAAGGTAGATAAGGAATTGGTAACAGTGGTTGCCTCTGGAAGAGAAATTAGGGATAAATACTTGCTCATTTATATAATTTTAATTTTGTTCTGTGAACATATATCACCTATTCCCCAAATAACAATTTAAACAAATAAATTGTGTCAGGAAGAGGAAAAGGAAGGATGGAAGGCAGGCAAGCAGGCAGGGAGGCAGGCAGGCCCACCACTCCTCACTTAACAAAATTGGTCAATAAAGAGGACAGGTTTGTAGGGGCCAAGAAGGTCAAGCCAGGTTTTTTGCTTATCACTCCCCACCAACCCCAGTCTCAGTTTAAAGGAGACTAGGAGCCTTGGGGAGAAAAGGCACTCCAAAAGCTGATAAAATGAATTTTGAATACCAGTTCTGCCAGTTACTGGTCCAAAGAATTTTGGAAAATTACTTAACCCTCTCAGCCTCAAATTTCTGCATCTTAGAATAGGGGCATTACCAAGTACCTCTCATACATTATATTATTTAATCCTGAGACTCTGGTCCATGTATTTAACAGGCTTCATCAGAAAGCTTGGAAATGACTGATCTGTGTGATCCACCTTTCTCCAATGTTCTGTCATGCAGAACATGGTCACAGCAATAATTAATATTGGCAAGAAAGAGAACATGCACAAAAAGAGGATTTTGAAACAAAATTCCAAAACAAAGTAGGACAGGGATAGGATTTGGGGTCAGGCAGAACTGGGTTAAATCACAGCTCTACCACTTATTGGCTTTGTTACTTCAAGAGCATTGTTTGCCCTTTCTGAACCTCATTTTTTTTTCATCTGTCAAATAGGAATATTATCACTTAATTTGCAGCAGTGATGAGAAAATCAGAGAACATGCATATACAATTCCCAGAACATAATTGGCATTTAATTAATGGTAACTTTGATCATCCCCAGCCCTGAGTTAAGGCACCCAAGTGCATGAAAACAGCAATGCCAATTTCCCACTGTGCCTTCCATTCTCTTGCCCCTTCAAACTAGCCCTCAAAAAATAAAAGCACATCAGCTATCCCTTTGATTTTTCAAGCACCTATGTGGTCACCTAAAGAATTCCCTACTGCCTTTGAACTTTTAATTCATTCTCAAATGATTTACTGGCTGCCTGGCCTCCAAATGACCATGCTAGTAGTCATGTCCTTCCTCTCTGAGGCTCTGTCCCTTTGATAACAACAGAGGCCCTGGTGGGGCTTACTATTCCCACACTCTGGGAGCATGCTTCAAGACAGAATTTTCAACTTTGCAAAGATCATAATGGGAACAACAGTAAGGAACAAGCTAACACTTTCTGCTTCTCCCACCAATACCTGCAAAGGGCGACTTTCTCAGATTGCTTGTACTCTTCTCAAACTTAACTATGTAACCCTGATAAGGACAAACACTTCCTCGGGTCCCTTTAGAGGGCTGTTCCTAAAGTTTACTCTAGTGAGTCAAACTCTCTAGCAGTAGTCTGGGTGGTGACAAACTAAGAAGCCCCCACAGTGTGTCTTTTAAACTGTCACAGTACTGCCAGTGAGAGTTTTAATCTATTACCTTCAGTGCCCTGACATAACCTAACTGACTTCCACAGAGACAGCCACCTATTAGATTAGACCCCATTAGGAAGGAGGATAGAGGTGGTTCTTCTTGGCTCTTTTCAGCAAATAGTGAAAAAAGGAATGTCATGGTCAAATAATGAGGACACTTAAGGCACTGGATATAAATACCAGACATGACTCACATCCAAGGCTAGTCAGACATAACATGCTAGGGCTTGTTTAAGCAATGGTGTGTGCACATGCATGCATGTGCACACACACACACACACACACACACACACACAGTATGTTCACATACAGCTATCTCCTTTCAGCTAAAGCAGTGAAACACTTGAGTCAAGTAGAAGACTCACACTATACCTTCCTTGAGCACATAGCAACAAGAGGGGTGGCTGCTGTTTTAAGAACCTTGCAATAACATTTCCCAGCAGCAAGGGAAATGCTGTAATCATCAGCTATCAGGCCCCTCCCACATGTAACCCTCAGGAACATAAAGGAACTGCAGCAAGAAACCCAACTCCAGGCACCTCTGGGACAACCACCCACATCTGCCACTGCTGCCATCTCCTCCTTCATCCAGAGCTGCATCTGGGATCCCTCTCAACTTCAACCCACACCACTATTTCCTTCTATGTGTTCCCTCTGTCCCTAGCTCACATGTGTCACTCAAGGCTTGCTCCACTTACTAGGTGTCACAGAAAGACTAGAAAACTTGGCTAGTATATCCAGTTCCTCAAGTCACATTCTTTCTAATTTGGAATTAGGGCTAGAAAGGGGAAAATAACCAAATACTGAGGACAAAATTTTTGTTTGACTCCTCAAACAAACCATGATGGAGCATCTACTCTGAGCTCTGTGCTGAGGATGGTAAAGATACAAAAGATAAAACCATTGTCCTCTAGAAGATTTTGGTCCAGCAAGCCAGACACAGGCATCCAAAGTACCTAAAGATTTATACTGGAAAAGCAGAACTCCAGCATTCCCAAAAGGGAGAGATTACTTCCACCAGGAGCTGACTGAGATGATGCCCCTGAGGCTTAGAGCTAGGGCTTGAAGATTAGGACAGGCTGGGAGTGGCAGAGAAGAGAGGAGAAGGCCTTCCAAGTATGCAGCGTGAAGCTGAGCCACTCAAGGAACATCAGGATGGGAAATTTGGAGGCTAGAATTTTCCAGGTGTGGTTAGGGGGCAGAGAGGAGACAGACCATTTTGCCTGAAAATCTGGGTCCTGGAAGGAATGCTAGAAAGTTAAGACTAGAGCCAGATGAAGAATGCTCCATACACCAGGCTAATGTAATCTGGACTCTCTTTTACAGGCAGCAGAAACTATTAAATAATTTTACATGCAGGTTAGGGGGATCATCAAAGGAAGGGAAGACATTGAGGAGGCCAAGGGCAGTAGTGTGGTTGTTCCAGGAGAAGGCTTTTTCCAGCCTGTCCCAACTCATGCAAGATCTTCCTTCAAAGCTGTCCTTCCTGCCTGAGCTATTTAAGAGTGCCTTATTATATATCTCTTTCAAGTTGGGTGAAATATCAATGACATTTCTTATTCTGAGTGAGACTCCTAATGTACTGAAGTTGGGGGTCAAGGACTTAAAAAAAAAGTAGATGCTTCATCCAAATCTCCCAGTTTTAGAAGAAAGGAACTATGATGCATCATTTCCATTTCTGTAACAGCACTGGCTAGCTTGGCCCCTGGGGTCACTGGTGTCTTCTAAAATCCCAACAGAGGAGCAGGAAGGAAAGGGAAAGGAGGGAGGGAGAAGGACACAGAGAACTGCCATCATAGGGCCAAACCTGATTGTCAAGTGCTTTTCTGGGGCCTGTTCCAGATCACTGTCACTTACAGGCTTAGACTAAGCTCAGCCCTAAATTAGGGTTCCAACCTAGAAGCCAGGATGGGAGGTGGAAGGGCCCCACCTGGGTCTCAGCAGGAGGAATTAACTCTGCCTGATCCTTAATTTTTTTGGCTTTTATTAGTAGTTGGAAGGGGAGAGGGGTGTAACCCAAACCCTAATGCAGCTGAAAAGGGCTAAGAGCCAAAACCTTCTTTAAGCAGATACAGTATGTACAGGACCTGGGCAGGTTTTAGAACACTGCACACTTCTACAGCCAAAGGCACAGGAAAATATGAAAATTACATATTTAACTCTTTACATACAAAAGGGGAGAATATCACCCTCCACCAGAGCTCACACAACAGAGGGAAGTTAGCGAGCTGGCTCTTGTAAAAGCTGGAGCACTCCTTTTTTACAAAAATACCCCTAGCAGCTAGATAATCAAATCAATTTCAAATATAAGTTACAAACTATTTCACCTTGTCACAGAGAAGAGTTAGGTAAAGGAACCCATGTGCGCATTAGCCTTTTAGCGGGAAGTGAGTTTTATCTACAAAGAAGTAGGGAGGCAATGAACAAACCAAGTTTGGTAGCACAGCATCTGTACAACATTCTGAATTTCAGTTCCTCATCTTGCAGAAAAGCATGTGATACTGCTCAAAAGAAGTAACAGATCTAGAGAGCAAATTTAAGGATGGGGGTAGGAGAGGGATTGCATACAAAGTTAACCTTTCTTTGAGAATTCCATGTAAGTACACAGGGCATCAGGGCTAGGGTCTGAGTCAGATAATCACTCCAAATTTGCAAAAGTCTCTTAATAAAATGATGTTTTCCAGCCATATTTGCAGCAGATGAATTTATGAAGTAAATCTTTTTTCCTCCTTATTTTAATACACAAATCAGGAGAGGAGTAAGGTGAGGACACCATTGAAGACAATTCAATCATACTTGCAAGTTTAACAATGCTTTTCCAAAAGTTACATTTAAGAAGCAATACTATTACAGAAATATTAACAATGATATTTGCAGATTAATAATATTACACTATGCAGAGAGTATAAAACTGCTAACATCAAAAATGTAATACAGACTTGAAACTCCAGTGGTTTGAGGTTTGCCTTACCAAGCCTGCACATTTTTTTTTTTCAGAGAGAAAACTATCCTTAAACATCTTGGGAAGTTAACTGATGTTTTTTAACAGCCTTGAACCATGTAACATTTCAAGCTTCATGTCTGAAATTTGGCATTTTGACAGTTTCTTCTATTTTTGTTTGTTTGATTTTTGGATTTTCCCATCACTTGAAAGTACTAAGTTAGAAAGAAAGAAATTCAGCCAGTAACACCTTGGGTGACTAGGCATCCCACAGATCACAGGAGATAGCAAGACAAAGCTTTGACTAGAAAAGCCCATGAAATAACATTGCAGGCCTGTTCCAATGTCTGTTGGGGCAGGAGATTGTTCAGCAATTAACTAATTTCCACAACAACCAGCAAATTAGTAAATTGTCTGTGTTAATGATTATGTTCCTTAAATAATGATCTGTTGTTTTAACTGGTCAGTGGCCTTAAATAAATTCTTTTTTTCCCGAACTGTCTATAGGGCTTTTTTTTCTTTAATTGTTTTTTTTTATTTTTTATTTATATTTTTAAGTGTTTTAATTGAAGTATAGTTGATATACAATATTTTATTGGTTTCAAGTATACAGCACAGTCATTCAACAGTTACGCATTATTAAATCTTTACCCCAACTAGTGCAGTTACTATCTGTTTTGATTGTCCCATAGATACCTCAGTATGAGAAGATCCGAAACTGAACTAAACCTGTTTAGCCTTCCCAATGAAAGCATCTGTTAGAAAACAAATAAAAGTGACATTTATGGAGCTCTGTGCTGGTTTCATAGGCTATAGGAAGAATAGCTCAGCTCCTAGAACAGGCACTCAATAAATAAGTGAATAAATGAACAAACAACGCATACCGTGACCTGGGGGAGCTCATGCTGTTACTCAGTTCACTGTGGGGTAAACAAACTGGCCTCAGTCTCCTGGCTGTGCCTTTTGGACATAATGGTGCACTAACTGGAATGAATGCCCTTCTTGCTCCCCACCCTACCTATATCTTATATAGCCCTCAAGGCCAAGCTCAAATTCTTCTTCCTTTTTCCACAAAGCAGCCCAACCAGCCTACAATGAAATCTCTTCCCATGGAATAAATGTTGCCCTTAGAACCCATCCCATGGTTTCAACATGTAAACATTTTTGTTTCCTGGGCCTCTCTTCAACAAAACTGTCATTTCCCTGGAAGAGGTCTTCTACGGTGGCTATCTCTTGTAGTCTTTAGTTTAGGGTTAGGCACTTTACAAAGTGCTGAACTAATATGTGTTGAGTCATTGGTTAATTGATTGATTAATTGGAGGCTTAATTGAGAGCTCTTAGGTAGAAGCCAAACAAGGGTTAGCACAGCCTTTCAAATTGCTGACTATCTGGACATTAGCCAGAAATCATGTCTGGCCTTCCAACTTCTGGCAGCAGCAGACATCACATTAAAGGTATCCTGCCATTTCACACAATTCCCAAAGACTCAGTAACTGTGTGCATTTTATTTTTTTAATTCAAAGTTCTCTTCAGAGAATTTCTGTTTAATAAATGACACTTGCAGAATGCTTTTTCTTTCTTAAAGCACATATATACCTAGTATTTATATGAGATAAAGGATAACATCAACCTCTCTCCCTACTGGAAACGAAGTACAAGTTTTATTATCTTCATTTTGCAAAAGAAGAAATGAGACAGCGAGGGAAATGATTTACCCAAGGACACACAGGTAATGAGTGGCAAAGTGAAAACTAAACTTCAGGTCTTCTGAATCCAAGCTCATACCCCTTACCCTGATTAGAGATTCAAAACAAAACAAAACCTTCCTTTGACCCTAACCCCTGAGAAGCATGTATTGGTAACATTACCAAGTTTTTGCACTATATGACATTTCTCTCATTTCTTGCCCTTTTGTCTTTCTCATTTCTCTCTTATTTCTCTATCTCATGTCTTTCCCACTCCCCCACTTCATATACTTTTTATCCAGTTCTTTTTCTTTCTCTTTCCTTCACCTATGTAAATACAGTACTGTGAAAGAACCTGGGATTTTGAGTCAGAAATAAATTGGACTGCCAGCTCTTCCACCTTCTGTGTGTGACTTAGAATTGCTTACTCCTTCTAAGCCTCACTCTCCTCATCTGCACGATGGGGACATCAATATCTACCTCAAAGAGTTAGTGTAAAAATTAAATGAAAATATATGAAAACACCTAGAAGCAGCAGTGTTTACCACATAACAGGTCCACTACCTCTCCTATTCCACCATGTCTGGCCCTAACCAGTCTTTGGGTTCAAGAGATAGCTGAGATCCAAGCAAACTACATTGCCTCCACTCAGTGAGGCACATCTGCACAGGAGTATCCAAGTCTTTGCCTGGTCCACTTTTCCGCATGTTGTCTTGATACTTCCTGATTGCAAATTTAAAGTAACAGAACTCCAAGCTCTCAGTCAAGTCCTCCAAAGAACATGAGAGTCAAGACCTGATACTCACTCACTCCTGAGGCCCCAAGATGTCGTCACTCACCCTCCCAGTCACATAAAATGTCATCAAAGTCTGCCTACCGGCAGAAGTTTTCACAGGAGCTTTTACTTACATCAAATACAAACAAAAAGAAATGGAAAACAGTAAGGCTGCTCAACACAGACAAGGCTTTAAGCTTGTCATCTTCTCATAAGCAAAGAGACTGTAACCCCTTTCCAGAATAACTAGTTGAACCAGCTTTACTCTCAGCTCTACCTCATCTCATCCCCAACCCCCACCCTCAAAAGAAAAATCAATTTCTGATGGACTGTGAAAGGCAGTATAGGAGAACCATTCAAAACTTCCCTGCCAGAGGCTCAGGAAGAGAGGCAACCATACAGCTGGGAATCTGCTGAGTGGCATTAGGGTGGGGGCCAGAAGACATCACAAAGGGTCTGTCGATCACTGGGCTTAACCCTTGATCCTGTCAGATTAGTCCCACCTCTCGCATTCCTCGCAGATGTAACATTAAAAGACTTGAGTGAAAGTTAACAGACCATGCTGCATGCCGTGCCTGAGAACATACCAGGAAACAGCCACTTCTGGAAAGATAGGAAGTAGTAGTGTGGAGCAAAGCTATGCACTATTAAGAACTGCCTGCTGTCAGTCAGCCTTCACACTTCCACAGCTTAGGCCACACAAGGATCCTGGAGCCCTTAGCAACCCTTCAATAAAGCAGAAGCTTGCCCCATGGAAACTCTGAGAAGAAAAAAGAGGGTACAGAGAGGTGAAGTTACATGACAAGATTACTCAGCAATTGATAAAAGAGTATCAGGAATGCGACAAATGCCCTGTCCTCCACCAAAACAGGATGGAGAGAGACACATCGTGAGAAAATTTCCCCCTGATCCAGCTATCAATTTGCTGAGTGTTTTCAAACTTTATCAACCTTAACTGTGAGCTCCTCTCAGCCCCCACCCCCCACCGGAAGCATGGCTGAGTCAAGAGGGACAAAGCTGGTACAGCAAACTAGACAGGCCCACTGTGACAAAGAAGAAAAAAAGTTGGGTTTTGGACAGAGGGCAAGGCAGCCAATGAATGAACAAAGAAGCAATGGCACTTGAATGAGACAGTCTAAGATGTAGGCCTCAAGCAACTGGTGCTGATGGGTGGGGGTTGGGACCCAAAGATTGGACGTGTAAGAAGGGCAGACCAGACAGTGCTCACTCTGTGACAGGGCATAATCACACACTCACATTGAAAGAGGAGGGAACAGAGGTGAAGTTGAAGGGAAGGTGGGGTTAGTCACTTGGAGAACCCAAGTCATCTTGATCTTTTCAACTTCAGTGCCCAGCCAGGATAGTGATGTGCCCAAGTAAACATGCCAGTGTGATGTGAGGAAGAACAGATCATCCCTTGCAAAACTAATGCCTAAGACAATCTTTTCACTTGGCCTATTCACACTGGATGTGGCAAGGGGTGTAAGAAGACAAGCCTCTACCCCATCCCAGTCCTTGGAACACAGTCTTTAGCCAGGAAAACAATAGCTCAACTTATTCATTAACAACTTAGCTGAAATCTGTTTGAAGGGAGTATTTCAGGGGAGCACCAGGAGACAAAATATTGGCTCCACTGAAACTGAGTGAAAGTATGCTAGGTAGCAACATAAGCAATATAAAAGGACACCTGCTGATAACAAGGTAACTCAGGTAAACCTGGAAATCAGTTTTGGAGAGAAATTTGACCATGCATACACTGTGCACACACACGTCTTATCCCAGCATCAAGGATATGAGCACCTTGGGCCCAGATAGTTGAAACCCCAAAGCCACCCAGATCTGTGTAACAGAGATATCTAGAGTACTTGTCCCTAAATTATGAGTGGATTGTTTTCTAAGAATACCTGTGTAAAGAAGGAGCTTGGAGCTTTGAATACAGTTTCTTGTAGGTAAAATATTATGAATGGTGGTTATGTTCTGTATTTTCATTGTCATACACTATGGATTCAGTAGGCCTCTCCAGAACTGTTCTGAACCCAGCCACTATCAACAGCATTGTGTCAGTGGGACATGTTTCCTTTAGTAATAATGAGAATTAAGCTCCACTCCAATATACTCTGTGATAAGGGCTTTAGCAGCAAGAAAAGGTATTTGACCAATCCAGATGAGAAGTCTGACAAGTCAGGGAACAAGTCTGTGGATACAAAATATCCAACAGGAGTGAGTCTTGTGGGTATTCCAGGTACAGACAGAAGACTTCAGAACCCAGGGATAGCAGCAGCAGAAGCCTTTGCAGTCAGTACCAATGGCAATATGCAGGGAGACAAATATCTGATGGGGGCTGGGGACAGGGACTGCTGTATCTAAATTCCTACATAGGAAGACTGCTTGTATGTCACATATGGTCAGCATCTTCAACCTTGGAGACATCTTTTTTTCCCAGAAGGGGAAAATTCAGTATAGAGAGGTTACTCCAACAAATTCCAAGCCAGCAGTTGGTAAAAAATAAAATAAATCTAATGTTCTGCAGTTCTGACCTTCACATTATTCATTCAATGCCACTTCCTTCTTGTTATTATACAAATTCCTTCTCTGTAACTCTGTATAAACATATATGCTTCTTGAACTCAGGAGCTTGTGTCTTCTCTCTAATCTCCCTGAGAACACTTTTCCCAAGGTGGGCCTGTGCTAGGGACAGGGTAGGGGCAACTCCAAATAAGTAGTGAGAGATGAAATGTGTCCCTCCCAAATCTATTACGTGGCTGTCCCAGATGCCCAGGCCTTGGGCAGGTATGGCTTAGCAACATTACAGGTACTTCCACTAAAAGGCTTTGCTTGACAGTTTCTTCATAAGACATGGCCACCAGAAAAAGCCAAAGTGGTCCTGAGCTGTTTTTTATTTTTAAAGAATGGTCTTACTCAACTGTAGCCAGACTCTCCTCAGTTTTTGTATTCAGCTGTGAGCTCCATAATTCAGGAGGAGGCCTGGAGTGCATCCAGAGGGCGAAGAGGAAACCAGAGAACAGGCTCAATCTCAGATCCTCTAAGGACAGCTGAAAGAGGTAGGGCTCGGTAGCCTATAAAAGTGAGATAAGGGGACATAGTCTGTGTCTTCAGACCTTCCACAGGCTGTCCTAAGATAGGGAAAGCATTCTTATTGTGCGTAATCCCAGAAGGTAGAACCATGGATGGCAGGTAGAGGAAAGATGACTGCAGCTCAATAGAAGAAAAACCTATCCACAGTCAAAACCTTCCAAGAATGAAATGGACTGGCTTAGAAGGGAGTAAGTTCCCCCATGACCACAGGAAAATAAGCTCAGGGTGACTGCACAGGAGGCTCATGGACAGGTTAAGATCAAGCCCAGATGACTTCCAAAAGGCCCTCCTCACTCTGAGGATCTGTGATTCTAGGTCTCCTCCAAGGAGAGCATTAGGAGAGTAGCCCTGAGTTGAGTCTGCCCTTTGCTGCTTTGGGGCTGGGGGCAGGGGATACGGGGTAGTTAGAGCAGCTCTCCACATAATCTCTGCTCTTCCTCATGAACTTTTCTCAGATGGTTGAGCAGCTTTTTTCTCCCTGGTTCGGAAGAAGCCTAACTATAAAAACCATGATGTTCCCTCCAGATAATCACCATAAACACCAGTCTTAAGTCTGAGTTTCTCTTTTCTCTTAAAAAAAATTCCTGGGAGGGCACTGGGGAGAACAAAGGGGGAAATCATTTTAATTTTTTTTAAGGGACAACACTCAAGTGTCTTCCAGCTGGAGCCAAATTATTTTCTTGAAGGTTTTAGAGAAGGAAAACCCTCTGACAGGCTTGGCCTTTTTCACTTCAGGGCACATGTGTGGGTCTCAATAGGGTACCAGGTATATTATGACAGACCAGCAGGCCCAAAAGTAGTGTGCACCCAAAGCCCAGCCAACCAGACATACCACGTGCCCTTCTTGCTCTACATCCCTTCAACCTTCTTCGTATCTCCCTGGAAGGATTCCTCCCCCATGACCCCAAATGCTTTCTACTTTCTGGGAGAGGGTAGCAGTTGGGGAACTGAGGCCATAGGCATCTATGCTGATTCTAGAAACAGAGATAAGGAAGAGATTCACTAAGTAATCAGGCTGGACTAAGCTCCCAAGAAGCTCATCTCCTGAAGGTCCCTTTGTAAATGCCAAAATGTGGTCTAGAGTGGGCCCAGCCTATAATACAGCTAGAAAGGTTTCATAGGAACTATTGTTTCTCACATAGTATTACCTCTGCAACCAACAAGAACTCAAATTTACAGCCAAATTTGCTGCCTGCCACAGGACAGCCTCAATCTGACATCACCCATGTCCTCTTGAAATTTCAAGTGCCTCTTTGTGTGCTTCTTCTAGAAATAAGGTCACAGTAGGGATGGGAGAGGGGCTAAAAACACCTTAAAGAGCTGCCATTTTCCTAGGCTAAAGAATGCAAACAGTGTTAGAGTTTTCCCAGTTCATTCTCATATCATCTTTGATAATATAGGTGGGGCAGGTATGCCTACCCCTGTTCTACAAATCTAGAGTGCATACAATGGTTTAGCAACATCAATGCATATTAAATGGAGGAAATGAGGCTTCTTTGTCCTCCAGACTACTCCACTATCCCACACTACTTTGTTCGAGGGCAGTAACTAGCCCCACCTCCTTCACTGTGCCCCTAAGGGCCTGCCACCAAAAGTGGACCAAGAAAAGAGGAACTATGTAGTGTGAACCTGTCTTCTGTCCTGTCTCTTTTTCCCCAATTTTCCTCCTCTTTTTCTTGCATCCCCACAACTGTCTCCACCCTTTCTTTTCTCCACCCTCAACCAACCTCAGGGCACATTTCCAAGAATTCAGAATGAGTATAGGAACTTTACCCCACAGCTCAGCAACTCCCCCCTCACTCTCCCTGCCAAAACACACCACAGGAGGACACAATTTGAACCTCTGAGGCCTCTGAGAAATCCTATTTCATGCAGAATCACTGGTGCCAGAATCTTAGAAAGGTCACCCATCTCCAAAGAGAATATTTTCTAGCACAGGGACCCAACTTCATGGATGACTGTCTATACTCAAAAGGGGATCCCTAGGTAGCAAAACAGACAAATCTGATGAGAAGAGAATATCCACTTCAGACAGGCCCCCTGGGTCAAAGACACTAACCAAAAGAATTAATAACACCAAGGTCATGGACCCAATTTCCCTTGTAAGTCATGTTTTCTTGGTAATATCACATTGTATGAGGAAATAACACTACCCCTTAACATTTGGGATAATCGATAGTAGTTGGGGGTTTTTTTGTGTTTTTTTTAACATTTCCTCTTTGTTACTTTATTGTCAGGAGATGATTGTATCAATCTCCTGAACTTGTGCAGCTGAATTCTCCATGTTTAGGGAAAACACAGGAGCCAACAGGAATTGATAATTTCCCCAACCTGATCATTTCCTGTTCCAAAGGTTCTCCCATGACAAATATGAGGTAGACTTTTACACTTCATATACTCTTTTCCCACTAATCACCTTTTCTCGAATTCCTCCACTCCCAAGCTGTCTCCAGGCATGTATACCATGCCAGACCCAAATCACTTTTGTTTTCTTCCCATGACATCAAAGGAGGTTCTCCAACATTTCCCACCATGGTTTTTGTACCTTACATCTCTCTCTGCCTGACCTGAGATTATCACTAGTGATTTGGAGTCACCAAAACAGTCATCTTCTATGCCCTGAGCCCAGACTCCATCAAGGAGTGTCTGCAACCCACTTCTCACCTACCATGGAACCATAGGATGGCATGGAAAGGGTCACTGGAGTAGGTGGCTGCCAGGTCTACTGGGTATATCCCTGAATGGTATTGCCCCATGCCCCTTCACAAACTGCAGTATTACTAGAAGAATCAAGAAACTCTCCAAATAGTAGAAAATATGACAGACTTGGAGCCTACCACTGACTCACCATATGGCAGACTCAGGCAAGCCACTCAATGCATCACAACCTATTTTTCCATCAGTTTCTCCACACTCTTCCCTGACTGTCTCACATGGTGTCTGTAAGAGGCTAATGAGAAAAGGGATGTGGCACACACTATAAACAGTAACACTATGCAAATGGAACAAAGCATCATCTTCCTCAGTCCATAACTTTTCTGAAGCAAAAAGGGCCAGAGCTCACATAAAGGATTTGCTACTAGACTGTCATAGTCTTATTTAAAGACTACCCACTTGAACATCACTGTAGACAAGGGGACACCTAAGCCCGTGGAGGGCAAATGATGTACCTAGGATCCCAGAGCTAGTGAGTGGCAGAGCAAGGATTAGAACTAAAGTTTTTGATATGCCAATACAATTCTCTTTCTACCACCCTCCATCCCATTCCCGCCAGTGTGGGCAGACTGAGACTATTTTCAAGAAGAAAGCTGTATTGTTCTGAAGCATAAAGGGAAACAAAACTGAGGTAGAAAAATGAAAAAGGGATTATTGAACTATTATGCCACAGAGTGTCTCATCAAGAAAACAAAATTAAAGGCAACCACTGAACTTTAAAAAACACTATGGCCCCTTTTTAGAATGTTGGGGCTCACCATATGACTGGCTTTTACTGTAAGGAGCCAGGCTATTTGGGAGGGATGGGAGAAATAATTTTACCCCCTGCATATTCAAATGTGTGTAATAATGAGCCTTCATATAATAGGAGTCAACTGTACATTCAGCAGAAAGGGAACCATTAAAAGGCATGCTGCCTCTCAACACACGAGTCACTTCCTCAACAGTGTGGCCAAGGAAACCCTCATCTAGCCTCAAATAATCCCTCAGCCAGACCACAAATTGCTGGCTGCCCCATACTTAGTAACACCCCCTGCCAGGCTTGTGCTGGCTAACAAAAAAATCCAGGGCTACAGCAGTAAGCACTCTCTGGGGTGCCTCTCAGGATGGGCCAGCCCTGGACAGAGGTGAAAAATGACCTCTCCAAAGCGGGTTGTCTAGACAGACTAGAAATTCTATGGGTGGTATAGGGAGAAAAAGAAAGAGATGAACTGCCAGACTATGGCTGGTGGCAAGTTCTGACCTTGGTGGAAAGAGTGGGGAGAGGAGGAGTGTGATTAAAAGAAATTCCTGAAGGCTAGGATTCCCCTCCCCAAAGGGGTTGTCTGAGAGTGTTTTTTTTTAAATAAAAAAGCTTATTACTGCCTCCAGAGAATAGTGAAGGGAGATTGCCTTAGGACGGGGTGTGACACTGTGTGACAAAGGCATCAGACTGGTTATAAGTGCGTGACTAGTATGGGGTGTAAGAGGGTGCTGGATGAAGATCTGGACTGGGTATTGATGGCTGGGGAGGCTAAAGATCCCAGGTTTCCCTGACAGCCCCTTGAATTTTTGCCTCAGCATACCTCAGACTGACTGCTCGAGCTGATGGGTAACCCCATTAACACCCCCATGCAAGGCCCACAAGCACAAGTTACTGCGGGGGTGTGGCGAGGCATTTGCCACCGCCTGCTGAGACGTGACCCACGTTAAAAAGCCAAAAAAATAAAAAGTAAAGTGACATTTGTTCCCTGTTGAGAAGTCACATCTTTCCATCTCCAGCTCAAACATCTACAACCTCAACTTTAATTCCAGCGGGTTGTAAGGGCAACAGCTTTTTATATTTTGAGCATTTAAGAGAAACAAAAACTAAAACTAAAATGGGATAAAGTTCATGAAGTTCGTTCCCCTGACTGGAGCCTCAAGGTGAGTCTTCTTACCAAGCCTTTCTATGCAATAACTGCCTAGCGGCCTCCACCCTCACCCCTGGTGGGGGTGCTTCGCTCTGGGGGTTCTGGAGCACTAGGGAAAGCTCCTCTTCCCCCTCTCTGTGCTCAGCTGCAACTTGGCTTCCAGCAGATCACAGCCTCCTAGAACAAACAAACTCTGGCGGCGGCGGCGGCGGCGGCGGCAGCTCCAGCACAGCTGCGCTCCATGGCGCAAAAGTTTCCTCCACACTTCTCAACGTGCAGGAAATCTTGCCGGCGCTGGGGCAGGACTCAGGAGGGAGGGGAAGGCCGAGCCGAACGGGCAGCTGCAACACTCCGCCAGCTGAATGTCTGTGCGCGCGTCCGGCCGTGGGAAGTGAGGCTGACGAAAGCCACTAATGCCTCACCTCCGTTCCCACACCAGACCCTCGTCTTGCAACCTGCCCCGGCGCGACGTCCCGCCGGTGGGCGGAGGGACCAAGGCTGCTGAGAAAGCTGCCAAGCTGCGTTGCCTGTCCCTCAGAGGTGCGGGAACTTCCCAGAAGAAAGCCCCAACAGTCACCACTTCCTCCAGCTCAAAGTGAAGGGAGCAGCCGCCCCGACGTGGGAGAGTAAAGGCTGTCCCAGAGCCCCCTGAGTGTGTCTGCGCGCAGAGCTCTAGCCCGGAGCCAGCCAGGCTCTCATCCCAAGCTCCCGCTACCCGTCAGGGGTGTCTGAGCCTGGGCTGGTGGCAGGACCCCTCCGTGCAGCTAATTCTCCACACGGAGGACTTTCACCCCCAGCCCGGGCCAAGTTTCAAAGTTGGTTTGAGGGGCCCGTCCCGCGGTAGCCTGCGCACCCGCTTGTCCATTCAAAGTTGGGCACCGCTGGAACAGAGCCTGGAGTTCTTACCTTAGACACCGTAAGCGGTTCGCAGTGTTCCAGACCCCCCTTAAGGGTGAAGCCCCAGGGAGCCCCCCCTTGCAGCTGCACAAGGACGTACTGGAAGGACCCAGGCGCGTTCTCCATCCTCCGCTCGGCTCAGGCGCCGCGGGGCTCCTTTTCCGCGGGGACTACGTTGCCTCCGCCCCCAGCAGCTCCGCCACCATCGCCCTCCAGCGCTACGCCGCCCCGCACCGCCCCGCTCCGCCTACTCTCCCGGCTGGAGACGCTCGGGCAGCGAGCAGCACAAGGAGGAAATGACACGGAGCTGAAGAAAGGGGGAGAGAGGGGGAGAATGGAGAAGGGAAAAAAAGAAAAGAAAAGAAAGAAGGAGAGGCGGAGGGATAGCACGTAATGGACAAGAAAACGGAGCAATGGGAAAGAGCAGTCCCTGGGACCTCGCCTATGGGATCGCCGGGGAGTGGGAGTGAGGGGAGGCCTCACATCAATTGTTACATTGTTTCATTCAAGCAGGCCCCCCTCTCTGGTCCTCCTCCTTACTGCCGGGTTCCCCGCCCCTCAGCCAGCAGAGGCGAGGAGAGGTGAAAGTCGTTAGTGTGGATGGCCCGCGTGGCCGCGTGGTCTGAAACCCTGGCCTCCCGATTAGCGCGTTCATGTTTCTCTGACTGCCTTTTTCTTCTGAAGGTCCCAAGAACCGGGTTCTGGGAGGGTTACAAGTCTGCTAATTTGTGGACCTTGCCTAGAGGGATGGAAAGTAAAGCAAGCAGGCCAGAGAACACAGTGGGGCTGTGTGTGTAGGCTGCTCTGAGTGTATGCGCTAGGTGTGTGGGGTCATTATGAAACATTGCCCTGGAGCATAGTTTAAATAAAGAAGCACTTTGAGGATGCCCCCTGCCCGGGCTCAGCTGCACCCTGGCTCAGCGCCGGCGTCTATGGGTAGCACTGTGCCTGTGTATGTTCCAGTCATCTGCAGTTCCTGGCACGGCCTTGCACTTGCCCCACTGAGACGACCAAGCCAGGAATCAGCAAACTGCCAGCAGACTAGCAGTATTGTTTCCACTCCTAAACAAACCTACAGGAAAGAGCATCCATTGAAAAGCGGGCCAATTAAGAATGTTGTGCCTCAGAGAAGACAAGTAGTGATTCTATAACATCCTTCTACGCTGATGGACAGTGACTGCAATGGGGGTATGTGGTGGGGACTTGATAATAGGTGGAGTCTAGTAACCATAATGTTGCTCATGTAATTGTATATTAATAATAGCAAAATAAAAAAAATGTTAGAAAAAAAAAAGAATGTTGTGCCTTTTGGAAGAATTCAGCTTTTAGACAAGGTCCAGTACATCTCAGCTCAACTGTTCATGCTTGAGGCTGTAGTTTCTGAGCTGGACTTTTAAGATATACCAAACACACACACAAATACCCACAGGAATAGTCTCAAAAAGTAAATCTGTTACTAAATCTTATGCTGATTTCTCAGTCTTGCCCCAGACAGCTTACCTTCCTCTCTGAGGTGTTGTCTCAGGAGCCCCACGGAGGCAGAGTCTGTAAAGGGCCTCATACTAGCAGGGAAAGTTTTGACAACTCAGTTGTGATTCAGTAGGACCTTCACAGTCTCTTTTGCCTGTTCTGTTTCTCCCATCCTTTTGTGCAGCTTCTCCCTTAAAGCCAAGGACCACACTCTGACACCTTCCTTCCACCACCAGCTTTCTGTAGACAAGATTTCCACTCTCTGCTTCTGTTTCCTAACCTGTTGCTGCCTGTGCAACAACACACTTCACCAGCATACGCCCCAGCAGGCCACTGAAACCTCTTTCCCAGGCTTCCCCATTTTCCCCAATCCTTTCTTCTCAGTCTTCTGCACTCTCTGTATCATATGATACTGTTCTGATTTTTCTTTAATAAAACTGCAGTTTGGGTGTTTATAGCCCCCCTTTTTCAAAGTCCTTAGGGATGATTCATATGGGAAATCACCTTCAGTCTTTTAGACTTTTAGGTCCACAAAGATCATTTCCATCATATCCATTGTTTTGTATTTCCCCTACTGCAAAGCAGAAATTTGAGAAAATGGCAGCTTTGTTGACTTTTAATTGTGTGTCAACCTATGGCATAACACTCATTTGTTCTGTCCCACCCTGAAACTGAGCATTTTTTTTTTCCTTTTGGAGTAAGACTCTATCTCCATGATTGTCACTTGTTAAAATTCAGCATGTTTCAGTCTCAGCATATTGAAATCTGTTAAGCTCAGTTTACAGGATATGTAGTCATCAGTCAAAGTCTACTAGAATTATGTGTCTAGACGAAAGGAAAGAGGTTTGGAAGCAGGAGACACACATGTGAGTCCTGGCCTTGTCACTAACTAGATAGGTGACCTTGGGCAAATCACTGAACTATTTTCAGTCTCGTTTTCTTCATCTGTAAACTTCACCTAATAAGCCCTGACTACCTACCTCCAGGTCTGTCGAAGACTAAATTAAATAATTCACATGAAAACACTTTGGTAAGGGAAAAAAAAAAATCCTCACAAGTTTATTATGAAAGCAAATGCTGAGCTAGCCTTTAATCATCAATTTTCATTCCAAGGACTTACTCTATGCTGATGTCATGTTATACTCTTCAGTTTATCCTTTTCATCATTATAGTAGAAGGACATAAATTACCTAGCCCCTGGTACAAACAGCACATAAGTAAACATTTTGAACATTGGATGGCTGGACAACCTTGCTTCTTTCCTGATAAAATCACCACTTAGCAGCAGGGATCTCATTCTTTCTTGGAAGTATAGTTAGTGGGACTGTGAGAAGGGTACTGGATAGGACTTGAGGTGCTTGGATTCTGCAGTGGTTCTGCCATTTAATTGCTGTGTGGCACTGAACAGATTGCTCCCCCTCTCTGTAAATTGAAGAGATTGAGCTATTTGATTTCAGAAGTTCCTCTGCAGTTTTCAAATTCTGTGACTTTCCTGGCGAGTGGCCAAACAGAGTGTATGTGCAAAGGCTTGATGATGGAGATGAACCAAGTGAAGACAAAGCACTGGCAAGGAGTCCAGGGATGTGTTTCTGTGTGTGTGCATATGTCCATGCACAATGTGGCCAAACAGACAGATAATTAATTCCCTTTAAAGTACGTTAAATTGCCTGTGGGAAAAAGATGGAAAGTCCAGTAGACAAGTAGAAATAGGAAACTGCACATTAAGAGAGGGGTGGTGATATTACACATTTGGATTACAGTTGAAACCATTTGGAGTGGATAATCTCACCCAGGGATATCAGAATGATAAGAAAAGGGGGGATTTAGATGGAACTTTTGGATAATGCTAATACTTAAAAGTCAAGAAAGATCACAAAGGATCTAAAAAGGAGCAGAATAGAAGGTGGGCAAAAGGCCAATCAGTAGAAGCAGGGGGAGACAAATTAAAAACAGGTTTTTACATTTACCTCATAAAAAACTCCTCACAAGAGTCTTTTCTTCACTGGAAATCTGTTGATGGGTTTACTTTTTTGGAAGGAAAAAGACTGAAATACAGTTCTTTTCTGAATTTTTTTAACTTCCTTAAATGGACGTCTTGTAAACTCAAATATGAATGCAGTTTTCCTCATAGCAAGCAGTGCCTCTAGTTCCTTTCTGAATTAAGGACCCTTCTGAGATCCTAGTGAAGGCGAAGCACACCCTCCCCTAGAGTTGTGATCACACAATGTTATATACAGTTTGGGCTGAGGCTTATAGGTCATAGCTTCAGAATCCTTGCTCTAGTAAAAGACAAGATTTCTAGAACATTTCATCTTGCATGACTGAAACTTTACACCCACAAACAGCAACACCCATTTCCACCTCATCCATCCCCTGGAAACCACCATTCTACTTTCTGCTTCTATGAATTCAGCTACTTTAGATGTCTCATGTAAGTGGAACCATGTATTTGTCCTTTTGTGAATAGCTTATTTCACTTAGCATAATGTTTTCATCCATGTTGTATAATATTGACAGTATTTCCTTCTTTTTAAAGAATGTATATACCACATTTTCTTTAACCCTTCATCAGTCAATGCTCATTGAAATTGTTTCCAACTTTGGCTATTGTGAATAATAATGCAATGAACATGGGAGTGTAAATATCTCTTTGAGATACTGGTTTAAATTATTTTGGTTAAATACCCAGATGTGCTGGATCATATGGTAGCTCTATTTTTAATTTTTTGAAAAAAATGCATGCTGTTTTCAATAGAGGCTGTAGCATTTTACATTCCCACCAACAGTGCACAAGGATTCCAATTTCTGAACTTCCTTGCCAACACTTGTTGATATGGATTTTTTTTAAATAATGGTCATCCTAACAGTGATGTGATCTGATATTCATTTCATTTCCCTAATGATCAGTGATGTTGAGCATATTTTCATTTACCTCTTGGACATTTGTATGTGCTCTTTAGAAAAGTTAAAAATGTCTATTCAAATCCTTTGCCCATTTTTTAATCGAGTTATCTGCACTTCTTTTAGCTATTAAGTTATAGAAATTCCTTATGAATTTTGATATTAACCCCTTATCTGATACATGGTTTGCAAATATTTCCTCTCACTCCATATGTCACCTATCATTTTGGTTTCTGTTGTTTTTGCTGTGCAGAAGCTTTTCAGTTTGATTTAGTCCCACTTGTTTATTTTTGCTTTTGTTGCCTATGTTCTTGGTGTTATATCCAAGAACTCATTGCCAAGACGAATGTCATGCAGTTTTTTTCTTGTTTTCATCTAACTGTTTTACAGTTTCAGGTTTTACATTTAAGTCTTTAAACCATTTCGAGTTTATATTTGTGAGTGGTGTAAGATAGGAGTTCACTTTCAACCTTTTGCATATGCACATGCAGTTTTCCCAACAGCATTCACTGAAAAGATTATCCTTTCCCCATCGTGTATTCTTGGTGTGCTTGTCAAAGATTAGTTGACCGTATATTTTTGGGTTTAGTTTCTGGGCTCCCTATTCTGTTCATTGGCATATGTGTTTGTTTTTATGCCAGCATCAAACTGCTTTGATTACTATAGTTTTGTAGTATTGTTTGAAATCAAGAAGGATGATGCCTCCAGCTTTGTTCTTCTTTCTCAAGATAGCTTTAGCTATTCAGGGTCTTTTGTGGTTCCATACAAATGTTAGGACTGATTTTCTATTTTTGTGAAAAAATGCCATTTGAATTTTGATAGGGATTGCTCTGAATCTGTAAATCTCTTTGGGTAGTGTGGACATAACATTTGTTCTTTTAAAGAGTTTACAAATTTACTGAAACAATGTTTCAACAGAAAACTTAACAGTATTCACTTAGTGAGTTTAATTTGCCCAAGATTCAGAGAACAATTGCTAAATGTTAGGCACTGTGCAAAGTACTTTCCATACATTATTTGCAATCATTACAATGACCCTGCAAAGTAGGTATTGTTAACTGTTTTCCAAATGAGGATACTGGGCCAGGAAATGGCAAAACCAGGATTATAAGGCAGGGAGGCTGTAGAAGCATCCTGTGATAACTTTTAATAATGTCTCTGTCATACTCTCCTCTTTTGCAGGAGTGAGAAGGGATTGGAGTCCTCCATTCTGCTCTCTTCATGTTTCTGTTTGGGAGTACTTCTGTTAGAATAATTCTCTTGGCCAAGATCTTTCCCTACCCCTGCGTAAGTTGGCAGTTCTGTCTAGCTATGTGAGAAGAGTATTAGAAAGCCGAATATGATCACTTATCCTCCAATCCAGCTTTTAACAGTAAAAAAACAGGTATTTTAAATCTTTGCCTCTCTGCTTCCTGTGTCTCTAACTTGGTTCTGAACTTGGGAGTGGATTAGAGGGGTGTCATTTCTATGCAGTTTGTGTGTCCTCTGTCTACTTATCTATTCCATATTGTCTCCTGAATGTCTGTATGGGCCTGCTTCTTAATGCAGATCTGACTACCTAGGCATCTCTCTTTGTGTACCTCTGTATAACAGGAAGTATGTGTGGGTGTTAGGCCCAAGATCCATGTGATCCTGCAGGGGGATTGATTTGAGTGTATGCAGGAATGAGAGAGAACAAAGATATATTCTGTTGGACTGGGCTTTTGAGGGTCACCTTCCCATAGTTATCATAATGTGTCTTATCCTTCTTCCTTAGAAACAGGCTCTACATAAAAAAAAAAACTCCTTAATCTAATTTATTTCCCTTTTCTTCCATTCTCAAGCCACAGACTTCCCTCTTCTTTCCTGGGTGCTAGCAGTCACCATTTCAGAAATGCTTTCTGTGCTGGCTCAAGGATTGTTTGCAGATTGTTTACAGACCAGGGAAGTTCTTGTTTGTTATAAGCAAATAATCATATTAGAGAAATCTAATTTGTGTTTTGTGATTGTTATCTAGTGTTTTATGGAACATACTTTTAAGACAGTGAATTCTATCAAGCCATCTTCTTAATTTCATCACACCCTTGGGAAAAATAAGGTAAGAGAATTAGAGTCACCATTTCACAGGTGAAACCAAAAGCAGAATAGATTTATTGCTTTACTAATCATCCCTTGAAGCTTCATTGGAAAATCAAGTGTTGGTGGACCCAGATTTTTCCTGGGCCATTTGATTCATAAGTAAAAGGGGTCCCAGGGCATTGTTTTTGTGAAAAGATTTTGCTATAAATAATATCAAAAAGTATTCATTTTCAATCTCATCAATTGGATCTGTTGGATTATTTTACTTGGATTTCTAGGACCCCATTTTTCTCTTTCTTCCTTTATCCCCAGCCTGCCAAACAACTACTTTGCACTTCTGGATGTTTCTAACAGAGGAGAAGTCTGGGGCAGTGATAATTATCAGGGGAGAGGGAAGAAAATCTAATGTTCTAGTTATTCATACACAGACTGCATTAAAATGATAGCAAGCTCCTCCCTCCCAGTTAGCTATACATCTCTAAGGGTATGTGCTGGGGAAAGGGGTCCAGCAAAGGACAATTTTAAGTAGGCATCTTAATAAAGTGTCTGATTCCTGGGAAATTTTGCCTATAGCTGGGGAAGGATTTTATGGTCAAGGCCTGTTTCTTTTGAGTTAAAGCTAGTAGAATATTAATATATAAAATACTACAGCCAGGACACTATTTCAATTAAATAAATACTTCCAAGTACATGCTGCCAGGAAAATATGGAGTTTCGGTTTCTAGTTGGGTAACTTTATAAAGAATCCTTCTATTGCCAAGGTATCCCATTTGAGTCATCTTATGCTGTTATCTACTCAGAAAGTAATACTGTCTCATGGAATCTCAGGATCTACAGTGTTTGAAGCTATAGATATAGAGCCTCTTCATCCTTCTGGAACTGACAAATCTAGGCGGCCTTAGTGTGTGTGCATGTGTGTGCATGTATGTGTTCATCTGTGCATGTGTGTGTGTAAAAGGCTGCCATTTGTGGTAGTTGGTGCTTTCCGGGAAGTGTTATTGGAGCAGGAGTGGTATGTTTGTGTTCTAAGCTCACATTAATGTCAGCCCAATTGGAAACCCTCAATTTGCCCTTGGAGAAATCAGTCATCTGGTATAGGCCCAGCGGGACTGTGATGACATTTTGACACTGCTCTAGAGGAATTTCAGCTAGGGTTTGGATCCTCCTTTTTTATCAAGGATGTGAGACTCAGATAAACTGGTCAGATCCAATATGTGGGCTTGAAAATGGCCTCTTCTTGGTATCTAGGTTGCACAGGGGTGATTCCTTGCTTTGAGCTGTGGGTTAGCCAATCTGTTCTGCTTCTCAAATGCTGTTTTCTGTGAGCCATTCGTTACTCCTTGGTCATTAGTAAAATATATTTTTGGTGTATATTAAGCTCTTTACTCCTCCAGCCATGGAAAGAAAAATAATCACACATGTACATACACACAAACCCAGCCTTTTTCCTTCCAAGAAGCTTCCGTCATTTTGCCCTCATGTAGTGGGAGAGAAAGTACACCAATTCAATGGGCATTTGAGCAAAACAAAGCCCCTACTATTTTTGATGAAACTCTGGAGAAGTACACAGCTAACAGTCAAAATATAGATATAGATAAATTTATTTTCTTTCTTTGATAATTTATTTTTACTCTGAACTAAGTAGAAATGAACCTTGTCTATGAAATACTGGCTAAAGTGGAAACCATTTTGCTTTGGCTTGAATCTAGAATGATCCAGCCCCCAAATGAAAGAATATCCAGCTGCCTTTGTCCAGGAGTGTCAGATGGCTTTCTAAAAAGGATTGCTTTCCACAAATACTTTCTTTGGGGGAGGTAGTCCAAGGTATGTGCATCTGGACCTAGAGGTGTGCAGATGCACCCCTCCACCCTTGTAGATACACGAACAAAGCTACACATAAGGATTTATGTTCAAATTTGGGAATGCCTGGCTCCCTTCTCTGAGAGTCTGGCAGCTCAGGTTGCTAAAGAAAAAGGATCTTGAATTCTGGAACAACTATCAGGAACCTGACAGTTACTTGATGTTCTAAGAGCACCTTCAGTGTTTGTTTGTTTGTTTCTTGTACTGGTTTAGATTAAACTTCAAAAACCTGGATATTATACTTAACTCCTCTCTTTTTCTCCCACATCACTGACATTCACTTAGTCACTAAGATCTATCATTTCTAGTTCTAAAATCGGACTCAAATCCATCCACTTCTCTCCATGTCCACTGTCACTCCATCATCATCTCACACCTAGACTTTTGGAACAATTTCCTAACTGGGCTCCCTGTACTTTGCCCAGATGCCTCTAATCCATTATTCACTTTGCAGCACTTTGCAGCTTGAGTACTCTTTCTACAGCACAACTGCATGTCACTCCTCTGTTCAATATTTTCCAGTGGTTCCCCATGGTTTACTGAATAAAATCTAAGCCCCTTGACTAAGAACCTTATGTGGCAGAAGCCTACATAGCCAGCACTTTTCCCCCATGCCACCCCCCAACCCTGTCCCAAACACACACACTTGGATGTCCAGAAGTACCAAATTATAGGCAGTCACCCCCAGCACAACCTGTTCTTTTGTACCTCTAGGCCTTTTCACAGAGTTTTCTTCCTGCCTGGATTTCCTCTACCTCATCCCTGTCCACCTAGCAAATCCCTACTCCTTCATCAAGTAGTTCAGAATCACACTTTTAAAAGAAGCCTTCTTTTAAAACCTCTAAGCTATTCTTTCTTGATGTTCCTATTGTCCCTTTTATATCACTCCATTGTAGCCCTGATCATATTTTATCACAATTATCTTCTGCCCTGGGCTGGATGCTCCTGAGGCAGGAATCATGACTGACCCTTCTACATGCTCACCAGTGTCTGGCACAGGGCATGGGTGTAAACTGATGCTCACTCATCACTGAACATGTGACCCTGGGCCTGGAAGACCAAAGGCATTTTTGGTCATATGAGAAGGAACTTTCTGATTACTGTCTTGATATCTCTCTTTTTTTGTTGAAATATAATTGACATATAACATTAAATTAGTTTTAGGTGTAAAACATAATGATTCAATATTTGTATAAACTGTGAAATTATCACCACAATAAGTCTAAGTAACATCTGCCACCATATGTAGTTAAAAATTATTTTCTTGTAATGAGAACTTCTAAGATTTATTCTTTTAGCAATTTTCAAATATGCAATGCAGTGTTATTAACTATAGTTACCATGCTGTACATTACATCTCCATAACTTATTTATTTATAACTGGAAATTTGTACTCTTTGGCTCCCTTCACCTATTTTGCCCACCCCTACTCCCTTCTCCTCTGGCAACCACCTTGATATATTTCTTCATCATGGAATGGAAGAATGGAAGGTAAGGACTGCCTCACCTAGAGCAGCCAGCAAATAGGACACCACAAAGAGGCTATTCTAATGATTCAGAACCCAAAATGGATTCCTGAGATTGACCAAACTCCAAGCCTAGAAGGTGTTCTACTTTGATGCTGTTTTTGCTACTGGTGAGCTAATATCAAAAAGAGAAAAATATATAAAAATTTGTCTTGGCTGTAGAAAAGTAGTATAAGGAATATATAATTGTCATCTTCTGAACATGACATTCAAGGTGCTCCACAAACTGACCCTTGACCTGCTCTTCAGCTTTGTCCCTCCCTGTTCTGACTCTCACTTTGCCCTCTGAGCGCACCAAATCCTATCCCCACTGCCCTTATTTCACGGTGTATCTTACTTCCATACTATTACTCATGCTCTCCCTCTGCCTAGAGTACATTTACCTTTGCTTTAGGTCACTCCTACCAACAGTTTAAGGTTGAGCTCAGGCCTCACTTCTCCCAAGAAACTTTCCCTAACTAACCAACATGCACGCATGTGTGCATGCACACACACACACACACACACACACATTAAATATGTCTGTGCAAATGAGGACTCTTGCTTTCAAGTGACAGAAATATAACACAAATAAGCCAAAGAAAGGGATTATTGATACTAAATAAAAATCAAAGGGGGCAATTCTAGACATAACTAGATTCAGGTGCTCAAATGTCATCAGTAAGCTGTTTCTATCTCTTGGCTCTGGTCTCCTCTGTGCTGACTCAGTTCTCAAGTAGGCTCTCCCTATATGGTGGCCAACATAGCCACAAAGAGCTACAGATTTGCATTTTACCACTTAGCAACTCCTGTGGAAACACAGACCTACTTTCTCAATAATCCTAACAGAAGTTCCAGAATTAAATCCATCCCTGAGCCAATAACATGGCCAGATAAATAGAATTCTCTGATTTAGCTGGGTGTATTAGAATTCTCCAGAGAAATAGAACCAGAACATACATTCATTCATTCAATCATTCACTCATTCATTTGTTTATCTATCTATTTATTTATTCTAGGAATCGCATGGTTATGAACGTCAAGAAGGCCCACAATCTGCCACCTACAAGCTGAAGAACCAGAAAAGCTGGTAATGCAATTCAGTCTGAGTCTGAAGGTCAAGAACCAAGAGCATTGATGTCCAAGGACAGTAGTGAATGGATATCCCAGCTCAAGCAAACAGCAAATTTGCCCTTCCTCTGCTTTTTTCTTCTATTCAGGCCCTCAATAGATTGGATGATGCCTACAGTCATTGGTGAGGGTGATCTACTTATCTCTTTATCCCTAGAGAAAGTATGGGAGCTTGGCTTATAGTAGGTGTTCTCAACCAGTGAAGGATGAATGAATGGCATTGTTGTGCATTTTGAACAGATGATGTAATTACATGGAACCATACTGAAGGCTAATGCAGGTGAATAGTTTAATTTGATAATTAGAGAAATTAATAACATGACTATGATTTATTTAATTAAATGCACAATTATTACTGGGTTGCATGGTAAAGAGGCATGAATAGTGAACAGTTCACTCAACATTCCAAAATTATGTAATGAATGACTTCTATGTGTCAGGCATTATGCTAGAGACTAAGGTTACCCTCTGCTTATTAATTAGCCTTTTACCATTAATGAGAGTCAGAAGTGTAAAGTGACTGAGTATGTTGACTGTAGGGCTCTGGATTAAAATCCTAGCTCTTGCATTTACTAGTTAAGTGATTTTCAGCCAGTTACTTAAGCACTGTGCCTAGTTTCTTCTTCTGCAAAGCAAGAATAGCACCTACCATAGAGGGTTGTTGTGAAGATTAAATGCAGAAATGGATGGAAAAAATTGAGAATAGTACCTGGAACATTTTTAAGTACTTAAAAAGTTTTAATTCTTGTTATTACTATTAACAGAAACTCCTCTCTACCTAAATATCACTTTATTCATTATATTTGACCTGAGGCAAGGCTCTGGGTTAGGGGTTTAAAATTAAACCTAAATACAACTTCTGGATTTCAAGAAAAGAAAATAGAAAAGAGTAGAAGATTGTCTCAGCCCTGGCAGAGTCATATTTGGACATGCAACTTAGGATCTTGTTTTTCTTAGTGTGAAATGATAATTTCCCAGTGAGCCACTAGTCCAAGCCTCATGGATATAGAAAAAGAAGAAGTGGCCTTTTCCCTTGGAGAAGAGTTGGGGTTCTGCAAGAGTAGATGACTCTTAAATTCCTTCATTGCCACTGCATGTGGTTTGCTAGTAGAATCAAAGTACAAACAAATAGTTTGGGTGGCTAAACAGGGTTTAATAACAACATATAATAGTTCTAAGTGGGTTCTTTGATTTAAAAAAGCGAGGACAATGTTTGGAGGCTAGCAAACATGAGCCAGAAACAAGGTTCTGCTGTTTACTGACTGTGCCATCTTGGGTAATAATAATGATCACAGCTCTGACCCTTTGAATGCTTACTATGTACTAGTAACTGTTCAAAGCACTTTGCATATACTGTTTTCTTCAATATTTGCAAATTATTTATTTATATATTATTATCTTATTTTACAAGTAGAAGAAACTGAAGGGCAGAGAAGTAACTTGCCAAAGATCGCATAACTACTAAATGGGCTTCCAACTAGGTTTCCACCCAGGCACTCTAGCTCTGGAACTTGTGCTATTAACTACCTCTGTATTCTGCCTGCCAACTCAACCTCTCTGAGCCTCAGATTCGTCATCTGTAAAGTCAGCTCAATTGTACCCACCTCAGGTTGCTGTCAGGATTGGAGAGAAGCTGGGGGAAGCATTTCACACCATCCTAAACACAATGGAATGAGCTCTCTGAATAAGACTTGTTGCTACTCTGTCTCTCCATTGTTTGTAGGAATGGTAGTCTGGACTTGGCTTCCTTGTTCCTGGTGCTACTTCTTGATTCTAATTAGTCTGACTACAAATTAGTTTCTGTATGAGGAATGTACTACTGGTTAATTACAAAATGGGGTAAACTTTGATGCCAATAATCTTTCTTAGTTCATCCTCGAACTGCTTCTTCCCTCTGTGTTCTGGTTACATGAGCCACTCACCAGGTACCCCAACACTGGATGATGTCCCTCTGCACTGTCCATCTAACCTTTCCAAATGGGGCTCCTGCCAACCTGGCTGTATTTCTACCTGTCATCTCATTATGGAAAAATGCATCTGAAAAGGACTGAAGCAACAGCTGCTGGGGACCTCATGGTCATAAATACACCTGAAATATTTTTTCTGTAACTATGAGTATTATTTTATTAAGGTATAATGGACATATAATATTATATTAATTTCAGGTGTACAACAAAGTGATTTGACGTTTGTATACACTGCAAAATGATCACCACAATAAGTATAGTTACCATCTGTTACCATATAAACTTAATATAGTATTATTGACTATATTCCCTATGCTGTACTTTTCATCCCCATGGCTTATTTATTTTATAACTGGAAGTTCATATCTCTTGATCCCCTTCACAAGTATTAATGTCACTTTCCCAACCCCTCTTCCCTCTGTCAACCACCAATCAATTCCCTGTATCTATAAATCTGGGTTTTGTTTCTATTTTGTATGTTTGTTTTGTTTTTTAGATTCCACATATCAGTGAGATTGTATGGTATTTGTCTTTCTCTGTCTGATTTATTTCACTTAGCATAATACCTTCTAGGTCCATCCATGTTGTTGCAAATGGCATGATTTCATTCTTTTTTATGTCAGAGTAAATTCTATCACACACACACACACACACACACACACACACACACACACACACCACATATTCTTTATCCATTTATGGACATTACATTGCTTCCATATTTTGGCTGTTGTAAGTAATGTTGAAATCAACATAGGTGTGCATATATTTTTTCAAATTAGTGATTTTTATTTTCTTCAGCTAAATATCCACAAGTGGAATTGCTGGATGATATGGTATTTCTATTTTGAGTTTTTTGAGGAACTTCCATACTGTTTTCCACAGTGGCTGCACCAATTTACATTCCCACCAACAGTGTAGGAGGGTTCCCTTTTCTCCTATACTCACCAACACTTGTCTTTTGGATGGCAGCCATTCTGAATGATGCGAGGTGATATCTCATTGTGGTTTTGGTTTGCATTTTCCTGATGATTAGTCATGCTGAGCACCTTTTCATGTGTCTGGTGCCCATTTGGATTTCTTCTTTGGAAAAATGTCTAATTCAGGTCCTTTGCCCATATTTTTTAATCAGGTTATTTTTATTTTTTATGTTTTTGGTGTTGAGTTGTATGAGTTCTTTATATTTTTTAGATATTAAATTGTGGCAGATTACTTCATTCCTTACTGGTAATTTTTATTTTCCTGCCACCATCACACTATTTGGGGTGTACACCTAATCATAGAAACAATGAAGATTAAAACTAAACTAAAAATATAGAAAGAAAAAAGGAGCATTACGATTATCAGACGTAAGGTGGGGGGGCATGGGGAGGGCTGTACAGCTCAGAGAAGACAAGTAGTGATTCTATAGCATCTCACTACGCTGATGGACAGTGACTGTAATAGGGTTGGTGGGGGGGACCTGATGAAGGGGGGAGTTTAATCACCATAATATTGCACATGTAATTGTAGGTTAAAGATACCAAAATAAATTGTAAAAAAAAAAAAAAAAGCCCATCTGCCTGTGATGAGCTTGCACTTTAGCAGCTACAATGCAAATAGGTCTGATCCTTTGGGAAAGCAATTTGGTAATTTGCATCAAGAGCCATAATTATGTTCCTGCCCTTTGACACCACAATCCCTCTCAGAGGGGTCTGTTCTAAGGATGGACTTCAGCAGAAGGAAAACAAAAGTCTACAGGCACAAAGATTGTCAATGCAGTATTGTTTTTACTAATGAGAAACTGGAAATAATTTTAATGTTGGACTAGCAGATATATATAGGACCCATCAGTAAATGAAATAGGAATGATAAAAGGTTCCCTTTAGAATATTAAATGAATATAACAAAATGCAAAATAGTTACAACCAGGTAAAATTGTCTACAACCTAGAAAGGACTATAGAAAATAAAAATTCTTACATTAGGACAGTGGGTCAAATTATAGTGTCTTCCTCCCCATTTCAATGTCTTTAATTATTGACTTTAGAAGTTTTAATGTGTGTTTGGGTAGGGGGTAAGGAGTGGAAAGGAGTTGGGGAAGGAATTTCAAATAGCAGGCCTGTTAACTATATTTCCTGATCATCACCTTACAAGAAAAGTCTCACTCCCCAGCTCTTCGTTTTCTTGTCCCATTGTGGCCTGCCACAGAGCACAGGAGTAAACACATGTATTTCTATATCCAATCTGCCACTGTCAGCTGTGTTACCTTAAGTAGGTTCCTTTAACTTGTCTAAGGCTTAGTTTGTTCACTTGAATGATGGGCTAATAATGATACTTACATTCTGGGGTGGTGGGAAGATTAAGTTAACATGTGCAAAATGTTTAATACAGTACCTGGTACCATGTGAATGCTCAATAAATGTTAGTTTCTGGCTACAAAATTGGGATAAAACTTGCACTTAGCTCAGAAGGTTTACAAGGATGAAATGAGAGAATAAATGTCAAGGCTCTAGCTTAATAGGTGCAGGTGCTAAATGTATGGTAGCTGCTGTCATCATCAAAATTGTTGCTCTGGGCAGTCTCATCCAGTAACAGAATTATCAGATGATGGAGGAAGCATTTAGTGTTCATGCTGATGCCAAGTAGATTGGTGCCTGGAGAGACACATACATGTTAAAAATTCCTTCTAAGCAAGAAGTATAAATCATAGTGATCTGAAGTTCAAGAGGAGACTGAGAGAGTGACTCAGCAAGGAAAACGTGGAGAATAAAGATGAAGTTCTTTTCAAAACCATAGAGAAACTAGAAAGTAAATAGGATGATTGATGCAGACTATAGAAATTCATGGGGCAGTTTCCAAAGAAGTGTGCTAATAGATCAGAGGCAAGTCATCTAGAAAACCTTAAAAGCAAACAAGGGATTTGAGCAGAAGTGGGAGGTGTTATCTGAGCCCAGAAAGGAAAGAGGGTAATAATAACAGCTAATACCTAACCTATACTTAGAATTGACTATGTGTCAAGCACTGTGCTAAGCAATTCATATGCATTATGTCATTTTATCCTTTTTACCATCCTATGAGTTAAGTTTTTATTATTACCTCCACCCTACAATCTGGACCTTGGTATGCCTGACTACAAAACCTTAAGGTATACTAAGTCCCAAAAGAGCACCTTCTGGAAATAAGCCATTGAATTAGGTTTAGAGTGTCCCCAACCTGAATTTATCATTTCCAAGGGAATCCATCCTTTACCTGTACTGCCCATCATAGCAGTACCATCAACCCACGCCAGAAACTTGGGAGTTACTCCTGATTCTTAACTGAATCAGTCACAAGGCCTTCCAATTTTACTTCCTAAATATTTTTCACATCCATCTTTTCCTTTCCATCTTCTGCAGTCCATGCTCTCACCCTCTCCTGCACGGACTATTCTGGTAGTATCCTATCTGAATTCTCTGCCTCTGGTTTTGATTTCCTTTTAACCTATCCTACAGACTGCAACTAACATGATCTCTTTTCTTTTACTTTCCTTTTTCTACAAAATAATCTTTCTAAAGTGGGAATCTGACCATTCAGTTTCCCTACTTAAGAACTTCATAAATGTCCTCTGAGTGATGTCCATGACCTGATTCTCCATGCCCTCCTGCCTTATGCCTACTCTCTAAAGATGTTACAGAAGTATTGACTATATTCTCTCTGCTGTACTTTTATCCCTATGACTAATTTATATTACGTCTGAGATTGTGTGCCTCTTTATCCCCTTCAGCTATTTCACTTACCCACCGCAGACCCTCCCCCATAGTAAAGGCCAACCACTTCTCAGAGTCTATATAAATCTATTGCTGTTTTGTTCATTTTGTTTTGTTTTATTTTTAGATTCTACATATAAATGAAATCATATGGTATTTGTCTTTCTCTGCCTGGCTTATTTCACTTAGCATAATACCCCCTAAGTCCATCATTTTTGTTGCAAATGGCAGGATTTCTTTCTTTTTAATGGCTGAATAACATTCCATTGTGTATGTGTACTTCTCTATCCATGTATAATTTTATGTAGTTCTCACAACAACCCTGAAAGGTAAGTATCAATGTTTTTGTTTTACAAGTGAAGAAAAGCTCCTTATCACTCACAGAGAGAATGACAGAGATTTTGTGAAACTGGTATATTTATTGAGTCCGTATTTAAAGATTATTGATATTTAAAGATGATTGATTCAAAGATCAGGGTCACAAGATCTGGGGATGCAACAGAAATGCCAGCCCAATAAAATACTAATTAATAAGTGAATCTCTGACAAGCTGAACTGAAAAGAAAGATTGCATACTCTCTCCCCAGGAAGACACGGTATACATCCACATTCTACAAGTAAAGTCAGCTTTTCAACCTGAATAGCTACTTCTATATTTTCTGTCCTAAAAGAATCTGGAGGCTTGTAAGGACTTCCACAGCAAAATTATATGGCAAGGCCATTGGAACAAGAGTACAATTTTTGCAGATAAGCCACTATGGATTTGCAGAGAAAAGTTAGTTTGTGGTACAGAGAATTAGGGTACCTGTTGCATGGCCTCTGTAGTTACAAACCACACCTACCTCCATTAGAGCACATGAGAGCCAAACACATTGCAAAGAGCCTCTAAGACTGCCTCTAGTCAGGGTTTGGTATTTAACCACTGTGTCTGGAAGTTGGCCAGATCTCAACAGAGATGAAATGCCTCCAGAACTTTTGGATTTTACCTTAAGTTTTGGCCTCTGTACTCCCTCACTTCAGCTTTGGCTCCTTCTAGCCCACTGGGGACTTACTTTCAGGTTTCTGAGCTATTTATAAATTAGAAAGAGAGAAAAAACACAGGCTTAGGACAGGCAAGGCTGTTCCTATGTATTCTTGAAATTCTTTCTATTGGCCCAGAGGGTATAAGTTCCCTGAAATTTCCTAAAAGATGATCTAAAACATAATTTTTTTTTCTGCGCATAATAAGTTCTTCCCAAAAGACATGGCATTTGTATCATACCTTATACTATATTGAGTGTTTTTCATTTATACTAGGGCATTCTAATAATTCTAATCATTTTATAATGGAGGGAATGGTGGGTCAGCAAAGGCATACAGCTAATTCAAGGACACACAAGTAGAAAATGGTAGAAATTGCTTTGTTAGTCTTAAATGAGAGTGAATCTTGTATATCCTACCTGTCATTAGACATCTTCACTTGGATGTCCCACAGGGCCTTCAAGCTTACTATGGTGAAACCTTATTATCTCTGTCCCCACCTCTAAAACCTTGCTCTTTCTCTGTTCCCTATTTCAAAGGATGGAGACTTTACCCATCCTGGTGTTCAAATCAGGCACTTGGGAGTTAACCTTAACTTCTACTCCCATGATGACTCTGGAATATGTTCCCCCCTCAATAGCACTCTGCACCCCATCCCAGATTCTCTTTCACTCTCATCTGAGCACATGCAATGACTTCTTTCCTGGCTTTCTTGCCTTCATTCTTACCCTGCTTCATTCTCTAAGCCAGAGGGAACTTTCTAAAGCACAAATTAGATCAAGTCATTAAAACTCTTCAAAAACTCATTGCCTTTAGGCTAAAGTATGAATTCCTTAGCTCGGCATCACACCCTCCCTTCTTTCTCTCTACATTTCCTGACATGAACCCTACACTCTACTGACTGAAACTTAATTTCTTGAAAGGAACATGAACTGAGATCATATTTATTGGGCACCAACTATGTGCCGGGTTGTGATCTAAGTGTATTATCTAATGTAATCATCAGCATATATCCTATGTGGTAGATAATGTCATCATTCCCATGTGACAAATGAGGAAACTGAGACAGAGAGAGGCCAACTAACTTACCCAAAGTCATGCAGTTAATAAATGGCAGATTCGAGATTTGAGCCCAGGCAGTCTGGTTCCAGAGTCTGTGTTTTTAGCTACCACTCTACCTCTTTCATTCCTTTCTATCTTCCAAGAATGTCCTTCCTCCATCTCATTGTCCATCAGGCTTACACATTTAAGGCTTAACTCAAGACTCTTCTCTGGGAAATATCTCATGACCTATCCACATTCCTTTGCTACTCCTGACCCCCTACCTCTGGTTCTAGTTGAATAAGGTATCTCTCTTCTGGCTTCTCCTAGAACCTGTGCATTCCTCTAAAAGCACTTGACACAGCTTAGGTGTCTATTCAAGAAACTTTCTTTAGTCACCTTTTATCCCAGCGGGTAGGTAATACAGTGCCTGGTACACAATAAACATTTGTTGAGTAATTATTCTTCCCCTGGAAGACCTCCCATGAATAACTGAGATGAGTTCCTATTTGTCAAACAGGCAAATCCATAAGTAACATCCTTCACTATTCTGGAGCCCTGAACGCTCCCACAAAACTAATCAGGGAAGGCTTCTAAAAATGATGTGATGGATCATGAGCTGTATTTCAAAAAATGTTTTATTTTCAAAGTTGCGAGGAAGTTGTAAGAATAAGGATTCTACAAGGAAGACTCATATCCCCTCTACACAGATTCACCCATTGCTAACATTTTTCCCACTTGCTTTATCATTTGTTTGCTCTATCTATTGCTATCATCTATTTATCTTTGTATACATATATCATAGTTGATTTTTCCTGAATCATTTGAGAGTATATTGCATATATCATGGGCATTTTCCTTACAAATACCTCAGTATTCTTTTACATGAGCACAGTACAGTTATAATATCATTAAATTTAACACCAACATGATACTTTCATATCATCTACTTTCCATGTTTCATATATTGAATATTCTAAATTCTAACTGTGGCAATTGGCTGTTCTTTATAGCATTTTTTGTTGCTGTTTCTGCCAGCATCCCATCTAGGATTGATTATTAAATTTAGTTGCCATACATCTGTGCTCTATTTTGATTTATAACATTTACACAGTATTTCTTTGTATTTTATGACATTGGCATTTTTGAAGAATACGGCCCTCTCCATCTTATGTTTTTTTAAAAAATATAATGTTCCTCATTGCCCTTGCCTGATGTTTTCTCATAGTTAGATTCAGGTTATGTATTAGGCTCAAATACCACATAGGTGATATTATGTCCTGCTCAGGGAATCATATATGGAAGCACATACTGTCCACCTGCCCTTTTATTGTTCATATTAATTTTGATACCCAATCAAGATGTTGCCCAATCATTTCACTGTATAGTTACTATTTTATCTCTTGCAGTCTGTCTCTTAGGAAGACACACTAAGACCCTGCAGATAACCTACTCCTCAATAAATGTCCTTTGATCCCTGCCTGAATCAATCTTTACCATGATGATTGCAGAATGATAATATTTCCAACCCTAGTCCTCTCCAGCCCTCAGTATTCTAATGTAAGCATGAGCCTTTCCTTCTCTTCCTTTATTTATTTATCTCTTATCATTATGAACTCATAGATACTATTTTTCATCAATGGTTTATAATTCCTTACCATCCTTAATTATTTTGGTACTCAAATTGTTCCATGTTTGGACAGTGGGAACCCCCTCGATCTGTTCCTATGTCCTTTTGATATGTCACACCATTTTCTTGAGCACTTCCTTACTTTCTGGCAGAATAAGATGTTCCAGGCTCATCTTGAACCTACCCTACCCCAATTCTGGAATCATCCATTTCTACAAGGAGCTCTGATTTCTTTTAGTGGTGAATGGTATTAGGGACCAAGATCTAGGCACTTGGTGTATTGAGCTGAATGACAGACAGGTCCTATGGAAGCTGGCCAGATAGACAAGGGTTGTCCTAGCCCTGGGGAAAAGAGAGGAGAACAAGGGTTCAAAGCTATTCTCAAGAGTATGCTCAGCTACTATGGCAAGCACTGTAGGTTACTCACATGACAGTCCCATATCCTCACCCCTCACGGGAAGAACCCAGAGTTGTTCTTTGTCCAGCCCTGGGAGGTGAAACATTATTGGTTTAAGCCGATCATGGCAATCCCATTCCCATTTATTCACTGAGACTTACTTGTGAGCATGTGACCAGTTCTAGTTAATGACACCTTTGGGAAAGTCTGTTTTGGGGTTTCTGAGAAGGATTGTATCTCTGGTAAAATCTGCAGGCCTTGGAAGAAAATAACTTCTTTGTCCTATGCCTTTTTTTGCTGCTTAGAATGTGTTTGTTGAAGGTGTGTTGTTTAGTGCTCTAGTAGTCATCTTGTGACCATTCATTTATTCAACAAATATTTATTGAGCTCATTCTGTGTCAGGCAATGTTCTAGGTACTAGAGATACAAGAGTGAACAAAATAGAACCAAATCTCTGCCTTTATTGAGCTTACATTCTCATATGGGAGAAAGGAAACAAATAAAACATATGGTATGCCTGGTAGTGATAAGTGATATGGAGAAAAATGAAGCAGGGAAGGAAGAGAGGGAATGCCAGAGGTAAGGCTGTAATTTTTAATAGGGACATCCTATTAAAATGGGAAAAAATGGCATGCTTCATTAATTCTGGTATCTTTGTAAAGGGCCATGGTCCTCCCTATTTTGTCTCAATTCTAGAGAATATGTGCTGTTGAAGAAAGGGGAGATATTGCTACACACGTAGGATGGTAGAGCATAAAGATGAAAAGAGTCTGGGTCTTTTAGGCCCATAAAGATGACATCACTGAACTGCTGAATTAAAAGCAGCCCTAGAATTGACTCACTTCCATACTTCTTGCTTTGTGAGATCATGAAAGTCTTTATAGTTTAAGTGATAATTAGTCAGATATCTATAGTCACAGCCCAAAGTAATGTAACGATACAGGGGTCATTAAGTTTGCTTGACTGACTTAGGAAACAGATAAGAGGCCAGTTTTGTGATTTCATTGTGCAGGATTTGGAAGATGGGAGTGCTAGAGTGGAGAAAAATCACCATTTTGTGACCATCACGGTTAAATTGGTCCAGGCCAAAATCAAAGGACACTAAATATGGGGGCCATTTTAATGAGGAGCTGGTTAAACAGACTGGTTAGAGGGACAATATTAAAGGCTGCATGTTACCAAGAGACTCAGGAAGAGAATTACAAATCTGGAAAGTTGAAGATATCCGTGAGAACATAAAGATAGGGAAGAATAAAGGTACTTGAAGAAAGAAAATTATTTGGGAGGTGGAGAAGCACATGAGGCAAGAAAGCTCAGCCTTTGGCATAAGGGACCTGAATTGGAGGTCTAGTTCTGAGGCTCATTGACTGGGTGACTTTGGATGGCTTCATTTCTGACCTTCTGTTTCCTTGTCTGCAAAATGAAGGTGATGATGCCTGACTTAAGGTAGAGGTTGAAGGATAAAATAAGGTATTTTATAGGAAAGTTCCCTGGGCATATATCAGTTTTTTCATAAGCCATAGGGCTTTAAAGTCAGACTGTCTCAGTTCAAAACCTTGTTCAACCACTTAGCAGCTGAGTGACTTGGGTAAGGTAAGACAATCTGGATTTCAGTTTCTTCAACATCAAATAGTGACAATAGTGATGTTTACCTCAATAGATATATTAAATTAGATTCCACACGGCAAGTGCTTACAATAGTGTCAGGTTGAGTAAGTAATCAGTAAATGTTAGCTGATATTATTAAATGTGACAGATATTTCAAGGAGGATCACTGTATGAAGAAAAAAACTGGAGCACTCTAATGTACTCAGAACTATCAGAGGAACAATAACAGTAATTAACAAATCCCAACTAGATTTGTTAAAACCTTTCCTCTCCATCAGAAGCTCTCGGAACATTGTTATTGATCTTTATAACACTAAATCCACTTTGTTACAAAGAGCTTGCATGTCTTACCTTGGGCCATAATTTTGGGAATTAGAACCCAGCCCTTCACTGATTCTTCTTCCTGACCTAAATTGCTCTGTATTTCCTTTTTACATATAGCACACTAAAATTCTTCCAAATCTGGCTTCTCACCATTGAAGTGCTTGACCCCAAGTCTCATGTCCCCTCTCCCAGACAAAAGGCCTGAAACTTACTCAGAAGTAATATTTAAAAATATTTAACCATCTTTCGTCTCAGCAGGAGGTAGGTCTGGAAGGTCCCCTGCATGTCAGTCAGTTTCCTGTAGTTGCTGGATCAAAGGGAGGTGTCGCAGGAGCCTGGAGAGGCTGGAATGGCTAGGGCCAAAGGAGTACTTGAAAGGCTTGGGGCACTGGCTATTTACAAACCAGTACAGAAGTATGTTAATATTTTAACCCCAGAATTTGAATCACCATGCATCCTAGCTGCATATCAATCCTGGGCCTAGGAGAGCATTCTGGGCCATATATTCAGTGTCCATCTCTAACACTGCCATAGAATATTCTTGAATCCCTTGAAATCCTACTGCCAGCTGTAATTAGGCATACAGCCGATACTATAACATGGCAAAGAGATAGTTTAAATAAGTCTCTAAAATCCCCTACTGTCAACTTTCGAAAAGTGTACTGACAATACCAGTAACACTAGAATCTTGACCAAATTGCAGATCACGTGACACCTGTCTTCTTGGCCTTGTCCAGTATCACGCTGCTCTATTGCTGCTTCATTTATACTTAAAGCCACCATGTGGCTTACTGAATAAGAATATTCAAAATTGATGGTGTGGTGGAACTAAGCTAGAGGGTCTCCAGCTATATTTTCAAGTAGGTGTCCTGCAGTTTGAGAATGGCCAAAAGCTAAGGTGAGTTCTATCAGCTGATAACATTTCTTCAGTGTTAGCTAGCAAGTTCAGACAGTACCTTCCCTGAGTCCCTTCTGTTCTCCTGCTCCCTGGATTAAACTTTAGATTCAGGGATCTTGGCAGGGGAAGGGACCCCAG